>OW285235.1:103428303-104091518 GCA_935421215.2 Melolontha melolontha
AAAACAAACCTCCCAGATGGCAGCGGATAGTTCAAAACGGGTGCACTGATCAACGTACCTTTTAACAACTCAAAAGCCGCTTGGCATTCGTTGTTCCAAATGAATGCTCGATTTTCTGTTAGGCGAGTAAGTGGTTTTGCAATGTTGGAGAATCCAGGAACGTAGCGTCGATAATATGTGCATAATCCCAAAAAGCTTCTTAGCTGATGTTTGTCTTTGGGTACCGGCCATTTTTCCACAGCTTTTACTTTTTCTGGATCCACAGCAATTCCTGTTCCGGAAACCACATGTCCAAGGTAATTTACCTCCTTGCGGAAAAGGTGACACTTCTTTGGACTTAATCTCAGGTTGGCATCTCGCAACCTCTGGAATACTACTTCCAAATTTTTCATGTGATCTTCAAAGGTCTTCCCTACCACAATCACATCATCGAGATATACCAGGCAGGTATTCCAAGACAATCCCCTCAGTACAGTGTCCATGAGTCGCTCAAAAGTAGCTGGGGCGTTACACAGTCCAAATGGCATGACTGTAAATTGCCAGAGTCCTGTACCTAAACTGAAGGCAGTCTTCTCTTTGTCATTGGGATCCATTCCCACTTGCCAATAACCGCTCTTTAAGTCGAGAGTGGAGAACCATTTTGCTCCTGCCAAGGTGTCTAGCGTATCGTCTATTCTTGGGAGAGGATAGCTGTCCTTTTTGGTCACACTATTCAAACGACGATAGTCCACACAGAATCTGGTAGATCCATCCTTCTTCCTGACAAGGACCACCGGTGAAGCCCATGGACTATTCGATGGTTCAATTACTCCTTGGCCTTCCATATCTTGTATAATTTGCTTGGCTTCCTCACGTTTTGCCAGTGGTAACCTTCTTGGTCCTTGTCGAATTGGACTTGCATCGCCGGTATTTATTTTGTGCATTACAATATTGGTTTTACCTTTCGTACCAGTCTCAGTTTCGAAGACGTCTTCATAATGTTTGATTAGGTCCTTAACTTGATTTTGTTCCTTCTTGCTCAATCCTTGACAGGCGGAGTCGATTATCTTGGACAATTTCTCAGGAACCTGCACGAATCCATTCTTCTTCGCCTCTATGCAATGAACGACGGCCGACACTGGCGAACACCACCCCAGAATAGTACCCTTCTTTAATGAAACAGGGTAATGGTTCACATTCATTACCCTTATCGGTACAGTCTTCTGAGTCTTAACCAGCATTTTGGCAACTACTATTCCTCGGCCCACCTCGTCATCATCAGCCTTTGGTTCCAACATTGTAACATTTCCGTCCAAATAATTACCTTCCATACACGCCGTCAAAAATGTCTCACTTCTTGCATCCAGAACAACATTCTCTGCAGTAATTACTTGTACATTCCCACAATTTTTCCCATGAAGAAACAATTCCTCATTATTTATTTTTAAAGTGCCTTCTTTCATGTTTAACTGGAAGCCGTGGGTGTTCATGATGTCTAATCCCAAGATTATTTGTTCTTCTATGTCGGCTACGAGAACACGATGTCGGACTGATGTTGGTCCTATGATAAAGTTGACATCTACTTCACCTGCCACAGAAGCTGCTCCTCCTGTTGCTGTCCTAAGTCTCCATTTGCTAGAAAATAACTTCTTATTTCTGGGAATTAAATCGGGTCGCACGATGGTTTTCGTCGATCCAGTATCTAGCAAGCAAGCATAGGTCTTTCTTTCCATAACAGCGTCCACATACAGGCCGTTGGTTTGATGTTGCAGGGATGCGACTTGGCCAGGCGTCTTTGGGGCTTCCTGATGCTGGATCGATGATTGCCCTCGCTCATCGACCCGCTTTAGTTTTCCTGCTGCTCAGACGATGCTTTCTTGGCCACCTTACCACATTTACTCCGAACGTGACCAATCTCTCCACAATTCCAGCATCGCAGTACTCTTTTATTTGATTTGATCTGGTTTAGAACTCTACTAACCACCTGCTCCATGAACTCCTCATTTTCCTGCTTGTCAACAGTGCAGACACGAGCATGGTTCCGAGAGGCTTGCTTTGCAGTCTCAAATTCAAGCGCGTGCGCCAAAGCATCGATCAAGGTTTTCGGTCTTGCCAACCTTAATGCTTGCTGCGTATCAATATCCCGGAGACCATCTATGAATGTCTGGACCGCTAGGTGTTCCATGAAATTATCTGGTGCCATCGGATATGCAAGTCGAACTAGACGAGCAATATCTGCCTCAAATTCCTGAAGATTCTCGCCTTTCTTCTGTGATCGATTCTTCAGTTGGGTATGGTATACTTGCTCCAAATGCGCATGGCCATATCTCATCTCCAAGCGTTTAATGAGTTGAGAATAATCTTTACGTTCCTCAGGAGGCAATGTCTGCAAAATATCACTAGCATCACCCCTCAATGCTATGACTAAAGCAGTCGCCTTCTCGGCAGAAGACCATGCGTTTGCTTCTGCGGCCGCTTCGAATTGCGTCAGGTAAGTTGCCCATGACGTCTTTCCATCAAAGGTTGGTGGCTTGATTCTGGTCCTTGAAATAGCCACAAGTTCTTCTTTTATTTCGATGGGCCGCGGTATGACTTCTTCGTTGACCTGCCTGGGATCAGAATGACTCATGGCAGCGGGTAATTTCATCTCAATCATTATTGCCTCTAAAAGTCTAGAATGTTCTCCAATTTTCTCTTCTACAGCTGTGAAAACTTCTTCTTTTAACGCTTCTGATTTTTCCGCTAGTCGCTGTTCTAGAACTTTTTCGAAGTTTCTAGAATTTTCTAGTAATTTCTTTTCCAGATTTTTCTCGAGAATTCTAGCGGTTTCTAGGTTTCTTTCTTCCATCTGTGCTTGCGAATCTATTAGACGCTGTTCCAAAGTTTGCGAATTGTCTATCAATCGTTGTTCCAAACTTTTCACACTGTCCAGATTCTTCTGTTCCATTTGTTCTAGAGTTTTCGCTAAGCTTCCAGAAGTTTCCAGGTTCTTCTGCTCCATTTGTTGCATTTGAGTTTGTGACTCTATTAGACGCTGTTCCAAGGTTTGCGAATTATCTATTAGTCTTTGTTCCATATTTTTAGCACTATCCAGATTCTTCTGTTCCATTTGTTCTAGAGTTTTCGCTAAGTTTCCAGAAGTTTCCAGGTTCTTCTGCTCCATTTGTTGCATTTGAGTTTGTGAATCTATTAGACGCTGTTCCAAGGTTTGCGAATTATCTATTAGTTTTTGTTCTAGTTTCATAAACAGCGAATTCACGTCAGCATCTCCGCCTGGAACTTGAAAGACATACTTCTCTGGATCCTCGCCTTCTTGGATCAACACATTGCGAAGCCGTTGCTGGAGGATCGACTTTTTGCCAGTTGTATCCTCATCTCTCTCTTCTAATTCTCGTTTTAACTCGGACACTTTTAATTCCGCCAGTTTCATTCTGTTGGCCATCACGATATTTAAAATAACGTCTTTCCGCACTGTATATTTATTTAAACGAATACTTAATTAACACTTAATTGTCTACTTAGTTTATTATTTATTAATTAGTCCACACCTGAATACCACTGTAACGTTTGTCTTTTCGGGTCCTTAAATAAAACTAACAATAACTTTAGACACACACACTATATTAATATTTAAAACGTATAACAATATAAAACTAACTATTAACAACAATAAGTACATTTATGTATTCTATATTTATGTAACTATATTTATGTGTACTTCGCGAGACTGTAGGATTCAATGAATGTTCATCCCTTCTTCGACGCGGCTTTTATATCGGTGAATACTCCTTCTAGAGCCTTCACGTAGGCCTCGCGAAAACATCCAGGGGGATGACGCATCTCGCGTCAGCGGATGAGTCATTACAGTATGTTCAATTCTGATTTTCCCAAAAGTTTTTCTTTTAGGTGTGGTTGCCTTAACCCATGTCTTTTTATTAATTTATGTAAATTATTTAGATCAGCGACCCATTTTTATTCTTCTGTAGCAATTCTTAACTCATTGTCTAATGTATGTTCAATTCTGATTTTCCCAAAAGTTTTTCATTTAAGTGTGGTTGCCTCAGCCCATGTCTTTTTATTAATTTATGTAAATTAATTAGGTCAGCAGACCCATTTTTATTCTGAATTGATTCGGCTTTTATTTGATGAAGATTTGTATACAGTGGCGGATTTAAGCTTGTAAGGGCCCTAAGCGCTACGAAAATTTGAGGCCCCATTTTCCAGACTTTTTTACACAACTATAGGTATGACTAAAAAGAAGCGCATAAAAAAACGATGTGTTTATATTTTTCTCTAATAAACATAAATCAATAATAATTATAGATACCAAAAAAATAAAACAAAACTCTAAAATAGTATATTAAAAAACGAGTTTCATAAGGCACCATTTTGCCGCACGAGATCAGAGCGAGTGCGGCAAAAGGCCTTATGGAACGAGTTTTTTATACTATTTTTTCTATTTTGCGTTTTTTACATTAATAAATTGCTTAAATTGGAATTATTTAATTTGAAAGTTCAGAGTTTAATTTTTATATAAAGCATGCAGTTGGTCACATTGATACTTGACATTTTCAAATTTAAATCTTGCTATCCGCGAAGTATATTATATTACATATTATTTATTAATTTTCGTTAACATTACTTGATATTTCATTTAAAAATATAAACATGAGTGACATAGAAACATATATATGTTGTTGACAATTGTATACAATATACGTTGTTTGTAAAAAATACGGATATATATCATATCTGTCAAATGTACATAAATTCTTAAAATCAAATGACAGCAATGATATTTATTTCTGTATTCGAACAACGCCAACATTGAAAAATGAAAAAAAGCGTATCGAAATTAAGCTCATTTCGATACTGTTTTGGGTTTCATAACGAGTTCATTTCGAACGCAAAATAGAAAAAATATATTTTAACAGGGTTAAAATCTTACATAAAAAACAAAAACAAATAAACATAAAAACTTTACTACAGAGCCACTCTTCGGACTTTTACGCGCGAAAAATTGTCAATCATCTCATCGTAATTTATTTCTTGAACTAATTCATTTTCAATAAATAATATGGAAAGACAACTTAAATTATCATTTAAAAGAGAATTCCTCAAATAATTTTTCACGCGTTTAAGCACCGAGAATGATCGCTCCGCAGTGGCATTGCACACAGGTATGTGAGGAATATTTTTAAAATGGTTTCCACATTTGGAAATGTGGATCTCAAACTAGTTATTATTGCTTTGTACATTTCAGTGGGACTAGTAATGTTCATTTCTTTGGTAAAACGCAACCATTGTAAAACTTCATCTTTAAAAGTACTCTTGAATATCACTTGCGTATTTTTGACTCAAATTATTAATGCTTATTTCAATTTCTTCATCGGTTTGATCATGAAAAAAGAATTGAAAATCTTTTAAAGTTTCGTCATAGATTTGTCTTCTTCTAATAAGTTCAGAAGATAACGCATCACAAATTGTATTGTGAACATTTACAATAAATGCTATTCTCCCAGCCAAGCGTATTTCATTACTGTGAGAGTCATCAAATTGCAATTTTCGCTTCTTATCCCTAGACCTTTCATCCTTAAAAGTTCGGTAATCATCTTCCATCACATTCAAAAGCTCAGTTGCTTCATTTTCAATACTTTCAAAATTGTTTCGAACATTATTCACAAATTCGGTTAGGGATTTCAAAAGATTTGATCCGGTAAGCAAATTGCACTTTATTTCTTGAAGAGATTTACTGGTAGAATTGATTCTGGATAACAATTTGTTCCACAAAACTGTTAATAAAACTGTTTCATATTCATCCATTTTTTTAAGTAAACCTTTAGCTTCCACCCTACTCACTGGTTGCTGGTTTGAGCTCTCACAAAACTCTTTCAACGCTTCCTTAATGTTCTGGTAATCTTCGCGAAGAGCCAACACTGCATCAGCTCTTGCTGACCATCTGGTGTCACTGACACGTTTTAAGTGCTTAGAATTGGGACGAGATAAATGATCTATTACAATTTTCCAACGACTTGTAGAGGATGAAAAAAATATAAACAGATTATTTACGAAGGAAAAGAAATCAACTGAAGCTAAACATGATTCTGCAGCGCAATTTCCAACTAGATTGAGGGAGTGAGCAGCACATGGCACATAATACGCGGTTTCACTATGTTCTTTGATTCTTGCTTGTAAGCCGGTATATTTTCCTGCCATATTCGCAGCATTGTCATATGACTGCCCTCTACAATTAGTGACCGAGATTCCGAAGTTCTGTAGTGTATTTAAAACAACGTCTGTTAAATATGCACTGTCGTGATGCTCAATTTGGATAAATCCACAGAAACTTTCCTGAATCGCTCCATATTCTGTCACATACCGTAAAATAAAAGAGACTTGATCAACGTGGGAGACGTCTGGTGTCGAGTCCACGATGATGGAATAATATATGGCATTTTTTACCTTTGATGTAATTTTATCCAAAACAGATTGGGCCATAATCTTGATAAATTCATCAAAAATATGATGCGATAGATAATTGGTTTTACCGCTGCCACAGTTTTCATATTTCATTAAATGGTTTTTCAAAAATTCGTCATATTCGGCCAAATATTCAATGCAACTCAAAAAATTCCCATTCCTCTGGGAATCCATTCCCTCTCTGTGACCTCTGAACGCCACTCCCAATTTTGTTAATAGTTTTACAGTAGAAACAACCCTTTTCAAAACATTTCGCCAATAATCCTTTTCGGTTTCAATTTGTTGAAGAATTTGTGCATCAATTCTTTCCATTGTCGACAATCTTTTACTCAAGTTGCACATTGAAATTCTGTGTTCTGTAACATTTTAAATTAATATTACCTTACAAGCCGAACCAGGGAAATTAAAATATTATACCTGGCGAATGCTCATGTTCCTTTAAACATTTATTAACGTTCCTCCAGTCATTGAATCCCGTAGTAGCAAATTTTGAAGATCGAGAGAATAATTTACAAACATAGCAGTATATTGACTTAGATGTTTCAGTAAAAATCAACCATTCCCGCCTTTCCTTTTCACCATTTGCCTTTATGTAATAGAAATTCGATTCTTGAAAGCTTCTGCAGTATGTTCTGTTTCTGTCCTCATATTCAATTTTTAAATCTGTAAGGTCGCCGATATTTTTAGGTTTATTTAGCAGGTAAAATCAATCATTTTATCTGTTATAAAACTAGGCCACAATGCAATATCACTTAGGTGCTTACTGGAGTCATTTGTGATTTTGTCTCTAATTGAACATCAACATCCAGTATACCATTTTTATTTTGTTCAGTACTTGTACATGCACTGGCGTCATTTTCTTGTACTGGTAAAGAGTCAATCTCTTGACCAACGAAAATATCTGTGTTGGTTTCAGTCTCATTGTCACAGTCAGAAATATCATTAGTTTCAGTTCGCTGTTCACTTGCCTGAGCTCCCGTAAGAAATTTACATAAGGCATTTCGTTGTCGCTTGGCATCTTCTTCCTGCAATCTTTTTCGTTTTCGTTTAGCAGCACCGGACTCGAATCGCTTCATTTTATTTGGTAGGGACACAGGACACAGAAAGTTGTTATTGTATGTTCATGTTGTATGTTGTAAAGCTAAGATAAAGTAGGTAACAGATTTTGTTCCTAAAATAGTGGAAACAGAGAACAGAGGTTACCTATTATAATGATGGGGATGGGCGCTATAATGAGTCGCGCGGGAAGACGCTAAGCACTGACTACTTGACCTGGCCTGGAGTGCACGTGCACCGACTGCTGCAGCCAGGGGAAGGGGAAGGGAAAAAATAATTGCGCGAGACTAGAAGAGCCAGAGCGGCAGTAACAGTAACCTGAATTTCCTGAACACATAGACGTGCAGAAGAGTCCCGCATCTTGTAAAATTCTATAAGGGGGATGCTTTAAAAATTTGGTTTTACCTGTTGAAATTTGGCCCCCCTCTGAGCGAGGCCCTAAGCGCGCGCTTAATGCGCTTATGCTTAAATCCGCCTCTGTTTGTATACCACAAATTTTTTTCGCTTGAAAATAAAATACATGGCTAGCAAAACAAAAGAGACTTATTGTCGCAACCAGTCAATAATTCGCACTCTTTTTTTGTAATTTTCTGTTCTGAATGTCTTTCATAAAATTTAGTTTGTATTTGTACACAATATGTATTTGTATTGTCTATAAATATTATAAAATAAATTAATAACTAACTAATTTCATGTGCATAATTCCACAAACAAAAAAACCCAAAATGGTATTTATCTTATTTGCTAGCATTACTAGACACACCCATTCAAGCACGATGCTTGAGAAATTGCCTATAAAGCCGTAAGCTGTTAATATCTAGCTTATCGGGTTGTTCATTCGGGGATGGTTCGTCGTCCTTCCCTAACGTCAGCATTTGAAATCGACTGGGCGCGCTTTATTTAGTAATAGTAGGTAATAATTTAATATACAGCGAGTTTCTAAACGAACATCGGGGTTTTAGCGCTTTGTAGTATTTATTACGTAAAACATAGAATCATAATTAATACATAAAATGAAAGAGCAAGTGAAACAGTTCTGTTTGTTGGTACGCGCATGCGGTAGAAAGCGCTAGAAGAAAAGTGGCGACTAGTGAAACGAAAGCTTTTTGTGTTCTGCAGTTTGCAAAGACCGAATCTGTAGTTACTGTGCAACGTGCGTTCAGGATTAAGTTCAGATGTGATCTCCCAAGTGATAATAACATCCGTAGATGGTATCATCAGTTTGAAAATACCGGCTGCCTTTGCAAAAGTAAGAGTACGGGACGACTAAGGGTTTCTGAAGAGAGTGTTGGGCGAGTGATAGAGTCTTTCAGGCGTAGTCCGACGAAATCAGTTTGGAAGGATAGTCGTGAATTAGCAATTCCGGTGACGACTGTTTGGAAAGTTATACGGAAACGCTTACAACTATGTCCTTATCGTTTGCGGTTATTACAGCCTCTACAGCCTACAAACCATGGTTTACGTACCAGCTTTGCTCATGAAATGTTGTTGCATGACGATTTTCTGGATCGTGTTGTTTTCAGTGATGAATCGACATTTCACATCAGTGGACATGTGAACACTCATAATGTGCGCATCTGGGGCACAGAAAAACCTCACGAGATGATACAATTGCAACGAGACTCCCCTAAATTTAATGTTTTATGTGCCATATGTCGGCGAAAAGTTTATGGGCCTTTATTTGGAGAAGCAATTGTAACTGGTACTTCCTATCTTGATGCTTTACAACTATGGTTATTTCCCCAATTGGTAGAAGACGAACCAAATAACTTCATTTGGCAACAAGATGATGCACCGGCTCACTGGCATAACGACGTACGCGATTGGTTGAACGTCACTGTACCCGAACACTGGATTGGCTGCAAAGGGCCCAATGAGAGAGCTTGTTTCGCATGGCCTCCACGCTCACCCGATCTCACGCCATCTGATTTCTACCTGTGGGGGTTCATAAAGAATCGTGTGTATGTGCCTCCACTGCCAGCTGACCTACCCGACCTAAGAAAGAGGATTGAAGCAGCTCTTGCAACAAGTACACCACAAACACTAAACAACGTTTGGGAAGAACTGGGCTATCGACTTGATGTGTGTCGTGTGACGAAAGGTGCTCACATTGAACACTTGTAAGCTTGTACGTATAACTGTTTGAGTTGCTCTTTCATTTCATGTATTAATTATGATTTTAATTTTTACGTAATAAATACTACAAAGAGTTAAAACCCCGATATTCATTTAGAAACACCCGGTACTATAATGTCAAAGTTTATTATTAATTGTTTTTATTTATACACTGTATTTTATTTGGATCATCTAGAGGAAGCTGTGTATCCCTGGCTTCCACGATATACGCGCCACTGTGAAATAGGCACGATTTCACTTCTCTAAACAAAATAAGAGATGAAGCAAGCTGCAAGGTGCGCCCTCTCTACTTCGACAAATTAAATTTCTGGTGCTGAAGTACAGAATTAGGTTATTGAATACGCTCTATGTATAGTAAACGCCAATTAAGTTGGCGCACAGGATTAAAAGTAGTGGGGAGATTTGTATTTGGTTTTACATCAAATGTCAGATAATTCTAACCTCTGAGCGTGTATCACTTTATGATCCCCTAGCAAAGACATTATGTTCCGTCAAACGTCAATGACAAATATATTCTGACAATTACTTGAGTAGTGGGGGTGGACGTTTTTAAAAACGGCTTCTGCGCACCGCCTCCTCGTGCCAACTTAATTGGCGCTTGCTATACCTATCTAAAGCGCATACAAATGTCCTCTATAAAGCTAATGTGTAATAATGCCAATAGGTTATAGTTTGATCCATTATGGAGAAAATAATTACATATCTCTTTTATTTTCATTTTGATTTTTTATTTTTGGCTTTATGTTTATAGTTTAATTTTATATCTCTGTAATTTAGTGGTTTTGTTTGTGTTAATAATTTTTCTTTATTTGCTTTTTAGATAATTATTAATTTTTAGTTTTATCTCTTATTTAATTTTTACACCGTAATTGGGTTGTAGATATTGATCTGTTGGCTGAAGAAATATTATTTTTATTATTAATATTATTATCAAATGTTAAGTGACAAACTAGAGATCTGATTTTAGATAGATTTTACAAATTTTGTTCTTTATTTCAATAAATAATAAATGATCTATCATAAAATAAATAATGTTAAGTCTCTTGCTGGCTTTAAATAACAGAGAAAATAAAGAATGCACGTGTATGCTATTAGGCATGATAAAAATATAGAGTCTATAATTGTTCTTTTACTGCACAATTAAGAAAGATGTTTAACCACGAAAAAGAGTATTCAAATAAATCAGTGTATAAGTACAACTGTGTATAAATTTTAGAGAAAAAAGGTGTTAATGACAAAGTTCTTGTATTTTTTAAATATGTATTTTATGTTTATAAATTTGTAATAGAAAAAAGGCATTTTTAGAATTAATCAAAACCTTTCAGTTTTGTGCGATCGTTGCAACTCACTAATATTTCTAATAATTCTTACAAACAAGCTTATATAAATTGATATATAATTTATACATATGAGTGTGTTCTTTCGTAATTTCAAATCGTATATATCTACATGCGTGTATAACATAATTAGACATCAGATCATCAAAATCAGAAGTTTTAAAAATAGCATAGTTGTAATCCAGGGGGTTTGTACGAAAACATTTATTTAAAAGATTTTTTTATGTCGAATTGAATTTAAACTTAATGTTTATTTAATTTGCTCTGTATTTTAATCAAGAAATAGTGCCATAGTGCTAAAGTTACTAATTAATTAATTTTTAAAATTTTAATTTATAATGGTAGGAAGTAGGATAAGTTGTTAATTTACATGCATGGTATATGTATAGATATATAATATATTATTTTTAATATATTTGTGTACAGACTGTATATTATTTACAATTTAAACAATTTGTAACTGGGGAAGCCGGCATTGTATTGCTCATGCGCGGTGGCCCACGACTAGTATTTCAGTGAAATTCAAAGTGGGTGTGGATCGACCAACACCGCTGTTTGTAATAGTTAAGTTTTGTACTTATCAGATTTTTTTGCTCGTATTCGCTAAGGTAAGTGAGCCAATGTTTGTTTTTATCTGAGATAAGATTAGAACTTTTAAGTTTATGCACGCCTACATAAATAAGCTTTAATTAGTTAGAAAGATAATTGTAAATGGGTTTACCCGATTGACAGTGTGTAATTGATTTCAAATTGTACTATATACACTGTATATGCAGATAGTGTGATCTAGAAAAAAGGCCACAATATTATCTAATTTACTAAAGTATCGCTATCGATCTAAATCAGTATCTGTCAAGGTCAAATTCTGTTTTGTTACCTACTGACAGTTTATATTTGCTGCCGGCTGTTTCTAATTTTTTTTAGGCATTATACAATAAAAATTAGTTATTTTTAGTTAAAGAAAATGTATCATTGATAAAAATAGATGTTTGAATGATGAACTCGCCGTTAATTAACAGAAAATCGAATAATAAAAGCAAGCTGTTGCATTGCAATCTCTTCTGAGGAATTACTATCATTAATAAATATAGAATGATGACATCACCGAAGTTAAAGTTTTATATACCGGGGAGTGAGTACTTCATGTTTATTTCTAGTCACTATCTTCTGGTGTTCGGACATACATTTTGAATACTATTTTTAAAATTTTTTAATATCAGCTTAATAGATTTGTTTGTTGTGTATCTACCTAATAAATATAATTTTTTTTTGTTAAATTTAGTTTAATTTCACGGAACGATGAGCAACCAACAGTATTATCCATTCAAGGTAAGTTACCACACTTCCTTTGACACAGTTTTTTTTAGTTTAAGTATGGTAAAATAGTAGCTAATTACAAGCATTCTTATCCCGCAAAATCCATTTTGTTTTAACTTAAGCTACCATATTTAAATGTATTTATTACAATTTACGATCAATTTATCAATTATAATAGATAAAATAAATACTGCTTTTTTTGAATGAGCATATGTTCATAACATGCAACGTTTATTTCAAGTTTTATTAAAATACACACATGTATATATATATGAAAAATTAGTAGGTACTAACAAATTATTGTAGTGCTTTGTAATTAATACCCCTTAATTTTATAATAATATTTGTATACATAAAAAAACAAATATAAGAAAAATTCTATCATTCTAATCGAAATTTACATGATTAATTTTTCAATCAGAAGTTATGCAAAATTTGTTAATTTCGAATTATTATTTTATGAACGATTTAAATCTATAATATACAAATTACTAGTAGGTTGATTTAAAAATATAATTGCTTATTATTATTTTTATATCTATTTCCTGTTTAGATTTTATTAAAATTAGTTGTTCTGCGTAAGTTCCTCGAATAATGAAGTAATGTTATTTGCCTTTGATATAAATAAATCAAATTTCCAGAAAATATTACGAAATATATTAATTGTACATTTTTATTCAAACACTATTCCATTCACGAATTGTCCATGGATGATTCATCTTCAAACGTCCTTCAGTATTCATTATATGTAACTTTAAATAAGTAGGTGACGAGACCTTCTTGAGATAGGTTGTAAAATGTAAATTTCTACACGTATGATGCATTGGTATGCTTGTAATGTAGATATAATTTGTAATATAATGTACTAAAAAAATCGATGACGTAATATCTTACACTTAGTTAAAAATAGGCCATAACATAACCTATCTGCTTAAAATATTATTTAGAAAAACAATGTATTAAATTAAAATAAATAAACAAATTAAATAAAAAATAAATTCATTATATTTGAGTAAAAGCATTGATTTGTAATATGTATAATTATTTATTTCCAGAGCAAATACAAAATACTACTATATAAGGAATGTATAAAGGTGGTTTTGTTTATCATTATGTGCTATTCATGTATTTCTCTTTTTCTAAAAATATCTCTTCCATCAGTTTATTAATATTTATTATCAAAAATGTTCATACAATATTGTTCATTAAATACACAAATCCAAATGGATTTTTTAATGCCAAGTATGCTTCTATAATGCCAAGATCTTCTTAATTGTGTCAGTTGTAACTTTCACTTTAACAGGCAATTGTTTAGACGCAAGTTTTACTAATTTCAACCTTTGTACGCTGGAAGAACTATACTATCATTCTTGGTTATACTTATTAATATTATACATGTGTGTAATAGTACTATTTTTATTTATTTTTTAAAATATGAACTGATAATACTGATATTCATATAAAACTCGGTTCATAGATGTTTCATGCATTCGATTTTCTTTTATTTGTAAAATACTTTTCCTGCAAATGCAAAACAAAAATATGTTTTTCAATTCAAGCCATTCCTAGAAGATATAAGCAAATAAATTATAAATAATTTAAATCTATTGAACACTGATTCCTATTTTTTGATACTATATCTATAAAACATTATTTACTATTATCAGGATAAAATAAAACAAATTTTAATGAATTTCACTTTTTAATAAACACTGTAACGGTCGTTTCGCTCCAACCTGAGCTTCATCAGACATATAACTAACTTATTTACAAATTTTTTTAACACAAGTATAAATAGTTAAATAGTTGAAGGAATGGGTACTCTTTATTACTAAAATGTCTATGCACAAAACTTTCACTACGGTTTATACAATACTGTTCTTAAGTAATAAAACTAGGGGTTTACATTATATTACAGGGAGGTAAAGAAATTCTATGGAAAAATACAATATGTGACTGTCTGAATATCAAATAAATAAATTGAGTAAGGGTGAATTATTTGTTTCTAATTGATCATTTAGGATCTTGTCTTATTTTATCCTGATAATAGTTATAATGGAATTTCATCAAGTAAAGGCTGAAACAATTAAATAAACGTGATTTACATTTAAATAAAACTCCTTTCTATCAATAAACTGATACATCCCCTCTAGCATCGACTTAAAGTTGATAGTTTTTTTTTGTATGGAGCTACTAATCGAGGCAAGTGAACATTAAGAGCATGGCTGGACGATTTGTATTATGATCAAAAATATACCTATAATAAACAATTTCAAAGATGCCCTTTAATGATGTTAAAAATGATGATGCGGCGACAACTACATACATATTACAAATCAATCTTTTCCTGCATATAATTTTCCTCTTTAATAGTTATTTTGATAGTTTCTCTAATTTGGGTACTGTTATACATACAGTGGAATCTCTCTTGAGCGGACACCCAAGGGACCATTGAAATGTGCCTGTACAAGGGGGCTGTCCGGCCAAGAGAAAACTACAAATTGAAATCAACAAAAATTTGTCTAAGGTTGTTAGTTTTTAAAAATTAAAGCTGTTTCTTTGTGTTCGCTTTCCAGCAAATAGTAAGAAAATGTAAGTCCAGCGATGAAAGTATATTCATAGCTTCTGTATCACCTTGGCATTTCACAAACGCTATAAGATCATGCGCTTTCGCCAAAGCTTCTTTATATGTTAGGATGTTGTTTCTTGCATCTTGAAGATCTGAAGGTTCAATTTCATCTGTTGAGTCATCAGAAATTTCTTGAACTTCAGAAAGAAATTTGTTCTTGTAATGGTACGAGCAAATCTAAAGGTGATCTCTCAATTGGTAAATCATCATCGATCTGATAAAAATCTTTTAAGCTTTGTTCACTGACTCCTGCAATACATCTTTTCTCAATTTCGGCTAGTAGGTTTAATGGCAAATCATCCTCAGGCTCAAAATCAACATCAAATACTGTCAGACATTCCTGGCTGTCAAGTGTAAATCCTGCCTTACGAAAACAGTTCTGAACTGTTTCAGAAGTAACTTGGTCCCATGCACTTTTAGCAAAATAAACTGCATCCAATAAGTTTATACTTTTCACTAAGTCATAGGCTGTGTTAGAAATTTCAATGTTTGCTAGTAAGTGCCTCATTATCAAAGTTCTGTAATTACGCTTAAAATTTTTAATAACACCCTGATCAAGTGGTTGGCTAATTGAAGTACAATTAGGAGGCAAAAAATGTATTTTAATGTTTTTCAAATTGATGTTTTTTGGATGCGATGCCGCATTGTCCAAAAAAAGTAAAATTTGCCAATTTTGCCCTCCCATTTTTCGGTCGAAGTTTTCTAACCATTCACTCATAATTTCAGACGTCATTCACGATTTGCTGTTTGATTTCCATGTCACCGGTAAATTATCTTTTATTAAATTTTTAAAAGCTCTTGGTTTAGATGCCTTTCCAATAACCAGCAGCTTTTCTTTATCTCCAGCCATGTTCGCACAGTGCAATATTGTTATCCTTTCCTTAGACAATTTTCCTCCCACACATTTTTGATTTTTTAAAGTCATGGTCTTGTTTGGTAATGCCCTAAAATAAAGCCCAGTTTCGTCAGCATTGTAAA
Organism: Melolontha melolontha; assembly: GCA_935421215.2. Lineage (NCBI taxonomy): Eukaryota > Metazoa > Arthropoda > Insecta > Coleoptera > Scarabaeidae > Melolontha > Melolontha melolontha. The sequence continues at coordinate 103,444,216 of OW285235.1, forward strand.
TATTTTTTGGTATGTACCCTTTTATTAGAGAAGGTAGTTTCACCATGAATGCTGCTACATCATCAGGATTAACAGAGGCGGCTTCGTCACATATCGCTTTGAACGTAATATTGTGACGAATTTTAAACTTGTTAAGCCAACCCGACGAGGCATTAAAAGTGTTGCTACCCAAGGATTCAGCTTTTTCTTTAGCTTTGCTTTATATCAATGGGCCTAAATGGAAAAGTAAAATTATTTGAATAAAACATATTAGTCAATCAGAATCCACTTAGTAAATTAATGATAAAATGAATCAATCTGCTGTAAATCTTTTGTATAGAATTAAAAAACCTAACTTACGTACCAGTTAATCGAATTCCTTTATTGCGTGCTGCGAGAAACCATTCGTAGGACAACTGATCAATTGTCAGCCCTTCAGCATTAAAAAATCTTCTTTTCTCATTTAAATTTACATTGGAGTGCCATTTTTGTATTATCTCTTCTCTTTTCTTTATAATGTCAGAAGCTTGAGTTTTACTAATGCTAAATAGCTTCGATAGATTTCTCACACTTAATTTTTCTTTGTTGTATACTTCAATAACTTCTATTTTTTGCTTAATAGTTAATACAGACCTCTTTTTACCCATTTTAAAACGTCACGCCCGCACTAATGTATAGAAACGAATGAACAATGCTTTCCAAACTACAATAAACAAACGCACATTTATGTTATTGGGGAATCCCCTAAATCTCTTAAGTAATGGCATCGATTACAAGCTGTTAGTCAAATAGGTTTGTACACCAAACGTACGCACCACAAACATTGCAAGAATTAGTATTGTCTACTCTCCGAAGCAGAAGCGTAAATTGTAGAAAAAATGTTAGATTGAAAACATTATGTGAGAGAGAAAATATTTACCATACCCACATTAAAGTATGTTATGTGATGTAGTAAATATGATAAACCGTGCCTTGTGACTAAAGCGAACAAATTAAAAGAGTCTTGGCAAGCTTATTTGTAAATTATGTCATGAAAAAAATCGGAAAAAAATAAGCTAAATGTCCGTCCAAGAGAATTTTTTTTTGTCAAGCGGGTGTCCGCGTCCGCTCAATAGAAGCATCCGTTCAAGGGAAAGCGACTGCAATGCTTTTTTTTATAGAGCGCTGCCGGGACCTGGCAACAATGTCCTTCTAAAGGGGGTGTCCGCTTATGGGAAGTGTCCGTTAAGGGGAATTTTACTGTATATTTAATATTCAGATTTATTTTAGTTATCACATTTAATGATAATAATTCGCGCCTTAGCATTTCTCAATAGCTTAACCCCAATTGCAGGAGGTATTATTGGTAGGCTACGAATTATTATTACTCCCGTCTTAGTTCTATTGTTGTCCTCATGTCTCGTTAAGAGTTTATTCTATAGCCTTATTCCTTTAATTGGACCCAGCAGACAAAAGTGTCTGGTTTTTTTAATTGGAGTCTCCTTTGCCTATGCCTGGTGACCTTGACTACGGCCCTTTTAGCATGTGAGTAGTGTTGGCCCTATTTCAACGTCGAACATCAGATCCACTGCCTCTACGGTATTGACTTATACATTTGTTTGGATAATTCTGGTTGATCTTTGCTTTTCCGCCTCAAGAAAACCCTGCTTGACGCTTAGGTTCTTTTCTGTAGTTGTCTGACTCCGTCGTAAATGATTGGTGAAACGCCCGGGCTCTGTTTTCTCATCCCTTGCACTTTGGAAATTTCAGACAGATTAGCTGATCGGATCTCCCTGTTGGTTATCAGATTCACTTTCTTTACAGTGTTGACCTTCATAGCTTTATCTATTTGTTTCGGTAGATGATAACGGTCCAACATTGCCTTTCTGGCTTGATTTAGTGCTTTCCTGTCTTGCAGTTTTAGAAGTCCTTGCTTTGTGCTTATCCATATTGTTCCCACGAGTAGCATGGGAAATAACAGTTTATACGTTTAAAGCCCCGTTTGACTGGATAAGGCTAAATACAAAGGCGATTTTACCTGGTCTACTAAGGGAACCTTAAAGACCTACCTCCCTGCTACTTTCCACCTTAGTTTAAGTTTAGCACGGATTCCTAGTGAACCCTACGCTGTTACTTATACAGGGTTCCCCATATTAGACTACCCATTTTATATTACGAATAAAATTTTTCTAAGTAGAGTAAAAAAATCTTTTAATGTACTAATGTACAAGTAATTCTCTTGGATTTATAATTAACTTAAATTTTTCTTCATTATTTAAAAATAATGTCTTCTAAATGCCCTCCATCAACGTGAAGACAATTTTCAATTCTGAATGCAAAATTGTGCATCACCTGGGGAAGCAAATCTCCATCTATTCCTGTGATTTCTTCTCGAATGCGGTATTTTAGTTCCTCAATTGTTGCAGGACGACTTGCATAGACCTTTGCCTTCAAATACCCTCATAGAAAAAAATTGGGTGACGGTAAATCGTGGGACCTTGGTAACCAAGGTAAATTTCCAAATCGCGAAATTATACGGCCGCTAAAAAATTCTCGCAGAATCCTCATGGAGTTTCTGGCTGTGTGAGCTGTTGCTCCATATTGTTGGAATAACTGACCATCATTTAGTAACCTCCGTCTAATCAGTTCTGGAATGAGAAATGTTTGTAACATATTTATGTAACGTTCTCAATTAACCGTTACAGAACGGTTATTTTCATAAAAAAATAAGGACCAATAAGGATACCAAATGATCCTACATCACACCAAATAACGACCTTTGGACTATGATGATTCATTGCAAACATTCGCGTGTAACAGAAGTGTCACACTTTGTTTGTGACACTGACGCGAACTTATGTCTAGCAATTATTCGATTGGTTTGAGACAGACGCCTACTCGATAAAATGTAATCCCGAAGTCTAGTGAACTTGACCGACTAAAGAAAAAATAATCACATAGGTACTTCGTTTAGATTTAAATCGCATATCAAGATGGCTAGTCTAATATGAGGAACCCGCCTGTATATTTTTTTGTCATTGATATTTAATTTAATATGCGGTCTAAAAGTACCTTTTGTTTTTCACATGCACATGATTTGTAGTATTTTTTTGAAGCATGTTCTTTATGAACACTAGTATTATTTTTCTTCAGTTATTATTTTAAATTCCGATTGGTTAACATTTGTAACAAGTTTAGGAGCAAATTTTTGACATTTGCGTTGTGGAAGGGTCTTGTTTCATCTAAAATTATATTGAATAGTCAGAACTTTTCTTATCTCTGTGTTTTATAATTTCTTTTTCAACGTGCATATGTGGTGCAAGCTTTTTATTATCCCCTTTTTTTTGGTTTCTTCGAAATTATATGCTTATTTAGTATGTATTTAGTATGTATTTATTTATTAAACTTCCTGTTTCAATTTCAATATTTACTTTAATTCTTCCAATATATTCTTTTGATTGCAATTTCACCAAAAATAGTTGTTTTAAAATGAAAAATCCGTTGGTATTAAGACTCCTGTTTTGCGTATTTTAATATTAGGCACATTTGAAGACCAAGAGCGACAATATTTACAATTAAAATAACTTAAAATGTACTTGGACTATTTAGGAAAAAAAGCAAAAGAGAATCAGCTTAGAATGAATATTTATATTATTACAACGGGTATAAATCTTCAGTTTAGATTTTTTGGAGATCTTATTGCAAAATAACTAAATTAATAAATTTTTTTTTAAATTTTTTAGGAGGAAAATGATTTTTTTTGAAAATATATTTTATTTTCATTTAAACATAAACACAAAAAGATAGTGGATGGATACAATGTTATTGAATGAATAATTAGATAATACGAATCACTATACAGGTTGTCTTTGAAATAAAAAGACAACGTGTGAAGAATGAAAAGACCTAATTATATAGAATATAAATCCAAAATAGTTTCCCAAAATTCCCCCTCATAAGCGGGAAAAAAAATATTAAAAAAAAATGTTTGTCACGCCACTGTGCGATTATAAAAAGTATCAGAGAGGATATCTTAAAGTTGACCGACAATAACAAAAATAATAGTTTTGTTATTGTCCATCTCATCCAGCTGTTACGTATGTAAACATATACTATAGCGAATGTGTCTGAGGCATTTATTATTTGTACTCATTCTGAATATTTTGAATTCATAGGCGTCACGTAATACAATTTTCAGGGTGTTTTTAATTTCGGGGTTCGCGTCTTCATTGGGTCACAATCTTTTGGATTTATATTCTACATAATTACATTTATTATATGTTGTCTCTTTATTTCAAGGATAGATGGTATATACTTTTTAGGAAGGTGCTGTTGAAATTAGTATTAACGACTTTTCTCTTGGAAATATATTTTTTATTGAAATAACAATTACCATTTTGACACAAATCTAAAGCTTCATAAATGTAATACTTGAGTTTTTTGCATTGTAAGTTTTTTCTTTGTGGAAGTATCTTATGCATTTTAACTCTTACCTGGATATTTACTGCTTAAATTATTTAAAGGTTATCAAAATCAAGAATCAAGTAATACTAGTTTGTGTTTCACAATCGATTATTTTTAAAATATAAAGTGTTCAATAGGATGCTATTTAAAATTAGAATATTTAAAGTTTTGAAAATACTTTAAGATGAGAAACTTTTACATTTTATTTCTCGCTTCGTAAACAATCTATCCAATTAAAATAATGCACCACGGCACAAAATGTAGTACAGAAATCAATAAAGAGGTAGGATAAGTATGCGTAACGTACTATCTGCGACTCTGTTTTTAATAGTCGCTCTCAGACTAATTGAATATCAGCAGAAAGAAGAGGCTTAGGATTGAGATGGTATGTGATTCTATTTTAGTAATTTAATAATCCTCAAATTTTTTAAAATGCATATTTTATTGTCTTGATTTGCCTCGTGTAGTTATCATTAATTTATAAGATTAAATTTTTATGAAACTCGTATAAGTCGAAATTATTTCCTTCTAAAGTGAATATTTCTGGAAAAATTCGTCAACGATATCATCTACATCACTAATCGTGAAAGGAACTATAATATATTCAATGGAATTCTTTATAAATGTTTGCTTAGTATAAATATTTGTCATTTGATATAAGTACATATTAAAGATACGAACATATGTGCGTACGATAATTTTACAGGATTTCTGTATATTTGATTTGTTAGGGAATATTTTTCTTAATTAAGTGGTTAATATATATATATGTATATATATAATGTGCGTTCAAATAAATTTTACTTCTAGTAGTCCATGACAATAAAAATGTTTGTCGTAACTTGTACTATTTACATTTGCATCAGTTGTCAATTTGACAGACTATTCTGATGTATACTTAATTGGAACTTTTCTTAAATTGCTTTGTAACTTAAAATTGATTTAAAACTATTCAACACAAATCATTCATGGTTGAATCTTATTTTAGAAACGGACGTAAGATTGACGGACAATGGCACTATTTTATTGAAGAATGCTTAGACGAATTTAGAAATGTTTCCAAACTTCGCCTTTGATATTGATAGTTTTCGGTACACAGTTGCACTAAGGTTTTCAGAGAAACAGGGAGTGTTATACGGAAAGAAGGCAGTGGCCGGCCGAAAAAACGTACGGAAGAGCTAGTTGACGATGTAACGCAAATTATGAATGATGCACCACGAACTTCCATACGAGTATTATCTCAACGAGTGGGTGTATCAATTGGCACTTGTCATACAATTTTGAAAAAAGATTTACATTTATTTCCATATCGCATGACCTGTTATCAAGAAATAAAAGAAATTGACTATCCTAGAAGAACAACATTTTGTCAGCGGTTCTTAAATAATTTAGATAATGACTTTCTTGATAAAACTTATTTTTCTGATGAATCATGGTTTTATCTGAATGGATATGTTAACTCACAAAATATAAGGATGTGGAATACTGAGAAACCACATGAGTTTTATGTTGAAACCTCACTTCATCCACAGAAAATTGGTGTATGGCCTAGTCGAAGGAAAATCATTGACCCTATTTTCTTTAACGGTACCTTAACAGGAGAAAGGTATCGACAATAAATTATTATGCCATTTATTGAACAGCTTAATGAAGAAGAAATAAATTAGGGTTACTTTCAACAAGACGGAGCCAGAGCGCACACAGCTGGTGAAACAATTAATATGATACGGAAAATTTATCAAAATTGGTTGATAAGTTTAAACACCGAACATGAATTTCCACCAAGATCTTTTTTCTGTGTTTTTTTTTTCTGTGGCCTTTTTTAAAGAACTCAATTTTTCGGGTACAGATGCCTGATCTTGCAGACCTTCAAATCAGAATTGCTGAAAGAATTAACGAAATCGATGACAGAAGAAGACAAGTGAGAAATGTCTCGAACAAGGTGGTGGCCACTTTCAACAATTTTTATAAAATGTTACTTGTTTGTTGCAAATAAACGTATCTCATTTAGTTAAATATTTTAATTTTATTATTTTGACACTTATCATGTCATTCAAATAGTTCATAACCAACAAAATTCATATTAAGAACTTAAGTAAAAAGCTAAGATATAAGATATACGTATAATTTCCATGGGCAACTTCGAGGTAAAATTTAGTTGAACGCTCGTTATATGTATATATATATATGTATATATATATATATATATATATATATATATATATATATATATATATATATATATATATATATATATATATATATATGTGTATATATATATATATATATATATTTATATATATATATATGTGTATATATATATATATATATATATATTTATATATATATATATATATATATATGTGTATATATATATATATATATATATATACAAACCGCTATCAATTCTGCTTCTTTTCATTATACCTTCAATTTGGCGTCTACTTGAAGCTCTGAAGTATATAATGATTTTCTCTTTTCTAAACCGCTGAATGTACAAATCAAACGCTATAGTGACTTTATTTTCTAATATACTCTGATGGCAGAAAAAAAAAATTAAGGATTTTTTGTTTTCATTTTCTTATCAATATTGCGCCCATACATGTGACTATTATTTCTGCATCAACAGATATATCTTTTTACGAAACCTGTAATTCTACGCCCGAGGTAGGTATTTTTATTTTACTGAATACATCTTTCTGCGTCTGCTATGTTGTCAAACTTCGTATCTCATATTACGTATTATCTACATATATTTAATATACTCGTAAGTACTTGTGCAATTCTTTAAAAAATAGCAGTTACGTGGATTGGCGTATTTTAGAGAAGGAATTGTTTTCTTTAGTTTATATACATTTTTAATATGGAATTGCTACTATTGCTTATCTTTCTGAATTAAAATTAATAAAAAAAATTGTTTGATTATTTAAATTTAGTTAAAAAGTTTTTATTTTTAAATAATAATAATAAACAAACGTGATGAATTTACAAACAAACAATGAGTTATGTGTAGGAGTCTTACTTAATAATCTAAAATATGTAATATGTACACATATTCACAGACATACATTTGTGCTGTATTCCATATTGTAATTCTGTGTTAATAGATAGCATGCTCCTTTCTAAATAAAATTACGCTATTCTATTTATTATTGTTAGGTTACATAAAGTATTGAGATTTCAAGCAAGTTTTATTTAAATATTCTGTAGGATAAAGTGTTGCTATAACAAAGGCAAACATTTTTACGTTTTTAAGCTTACTAGTACTATCAATGACAAAATAAATAATAATTTATAAATATACAAACTATTTTTATTTAAACAATTTATAAGTACAACAAACAAAAGATCTGATAATTTACTTGATACAAATAATTAAAGACTAATTTTTATTGCGATACATATTTTGAAGGAAAACTTTGATTTGTGGCCATGACTTATTATTAGAGAACGGACATTCTTACCACATGACTAAGTTCTCCGAATCAATAACCGTTGTACATTGTTAACGCTGCGAAAAATCAGGTGGCCGAGAAAGTCAAACACAAATACTTCATTGTATTACGGCGGGATATACTCGGCGAAGTTTATAAACATTTCCAATTGCGGATTGCGTTTAATGGAATATATCCTCCGAATACAATCGCTGTGTTGTCAATTGTAATCGCAACGGACCAGATGGTCGGGTAAGACTAACAAATACTTCATTGAATTACGCCGAGTCATGTGGTAAGAATGTCCGTTCTCTACTTATTATGGAATTTTTCATGATATTTATCCCTTAATTTTTCACATTCGCTTTTTTTGGGAGGAATTTTTGAATTTATGTGTTTTAAAAAATAGTTTAGTTAGTTTCTTTTGATCATATGTCCAAGGGATTAAGGTTCTTTTTCTAACAGTTACGATCGATTTAACTGAGGCAGTAGCTTACACCTCTTGGCTTAAGTCACTAATTTCTTCTATCTTTTTTTCATCGTCGCTATCACCATTTTCTTCACATTTTCAACACTTTCGTCGTCCAAATTTATTTCTATCTCATCCAAAGCTTTTCCCTTAAAATTTCCTGCTTTACCTTTTTCCATAAGCATTAGAATTTTAGATATCTTAGCTGTTTGGTATACATCATCAGGTATACGATAAACTTGTTTATGAACATTACTTGTGTCCCATAAAAGTGGCTAATTGTTCAATATCATTCGAATTCATGTTAAAAATCTGAGTCAAAGTAGCAAGATGCTTTCGTAATCTTGTAGAGGTAATAGCTTCCGGATTTTTTAATTTACTTAATTGTGTATGTCTTTTCATAATTTGATATCCAGTAATAGGATTATTTGTATTTAATTTGGGAAACAGGTATATATTTGTGTCATTGACAAAATTACTGCGCAATTGAATTAAAATATTTACATGATCCTGTAAATCAGTACTAAACAAAGCAGGTACGCCTCGGCCTCGTTTACCACGAATTACTACTCTTTTAAATTTTGTTAATAATATCTTCTCTGTAGGTGTTATGGCATCATTAAACTCTTCATAACTCTGATGAATATTAGCATTCTCATAAAGATGCAATGGCATTCGCTGCAATTCTCCTACTCTTTTCCTATTTAATAACAAAAGCCTACAAAATATGGTTTCAATTAGCAACTTATATGCGGTAACATCCTTTTCATTGACTTTAAGAATTTCCACAGCTTCACTTGCTTTCTATAGAAGATATATTCGAAATGTTTTTAAATCGGTTGCTAAAGGTAATATTGTTAATTTATTCCATTTTTTGGTACTTAAATCAGATGCAGCTATTGTGATATTTCGAATTTCCATGCATCCTCCAAAAGCTGTTTGAATGTTTTAAAATTTGATTCACTATCGGCTGTCGAAATAGTTGAATTATTATATTTTCGTTTCAACGTGAATAAAATTGCTATATCACAACAGTTTTTTAAGGATGTCTGTTTGTTCATAGCATAAGTTGATGATTTGAACACTTCTGTATTGGGATCAAATTTTGCTACAATTTTTATAGCTTCTACAAGCAAATCAAAATAGATTGGTTGCAATGCGTCGTACAATTTTTTTATTGAAGAATTTACTTTCTTTATTTCTATTAGTAATTTAGCAAGTTCCCTCATTTTCCGAGAACACACGTTTATGAGATGTTTTTCCCTATGATTTCTTAAATATCGAGATCCGAATTCACAAATTAATAAATCCTTTTTAGCTGTAAGTGATATTTTATCCGCTGCCATTCTCGGAAATACTGTTTCTCGAAGATGTTTATCAATAGGTAAATGTTTCACTAATAAATCTTGTGCGTCACTCAAATGAGAAAATTTAGTTTTTCCTTCTGTATTTAAATCACAGATTTTAATATGGCGCCAAAGTTGATTTGGTCTGTAGTATCCGTAGCAATATTTGCAGGGAACACATTCTAAGTTTTCTTTTTCAAGATGTGATTTTTTAACAGGTTTTACGCAAGTATCAACATTTTTCAAATAGTTTATAATTTAAGATTAAGCAGTTTAGTTTATTTATATATGTATCTGTAACTGTTACTTGTTATTAAAGAATCTTGATTAGAAATAAATTCAAACAGTTTACTCACAAATGTAGGAAGCACCAGTAAACGAGGCGATCCTAAGCGTTGCCAAGTCGGTTGGACGCAGAAAAATCGGAATTATGAATATCATACACGTACACTACACAGCGCCATCACACAAAAATAATCGAATTCTCGCGAACTAAATTATTCGTGTTTTTACACCATATCGATATTTTTGCATCCCGCTAAAAATTTTTGTGCCAAACAAGTATGCCAAATGAGAGTTGTCTGTGAAGTTTCCATTTCTGCGTCCGTATACGGACGCAGCAATACATTAGACGCAGAATTACATGCAAAATCATCAATGTACGGACGCAGGATTGATGGAACGACATATATATATATATATATATATATATGTATATATATATGTATATATATATGTATATATATATATGTATATATATATATATGTATATAAATATATGTCGTTCCATCAATCCTGCGTCCATACATTGATGATTTTGCATGTAATTCTGCGTCTAATGTATTGCTGCGTCCGTATACGGACGCAGAAATGGAAACTTCACAGACAACTCTCATTTGGCATACTTGTTTGGCACAAAAATTTTTAGCGGGATGCAAAAATATCGATATGGTGTAAAAACACGAATAATTTAGTTCGCGAGAATTCGATTATTTTTGTGTGATGGCGCTGTAGTAGTGTACGTGTATATGTATATGATATTCATAATTCCGATTTTTCTGCGTCCAACCGACTTGGCAACGCTTAGGATCGCCTCGTTTATTGGTGCTTCCTACATTTGTGAGTAAACTGTTTGCGTAATATTCGAATTTATTTCTAATCAAGATTCTTTAATAACAAGTAACGGTTACAGATACATATATAAATAATACCAAAGTATTTTTAATAATATAAAAATATTATTAAAAATGGGGTGTGAAGAACACAATACAAGTTCATTTATGTATTTTTGAATGTATCTTCTCCAAAGACGTAGATACGTATTTCACATGTCACAAGTATGACATATGCTTATGATGTGCCTCGTCTGTAATCGTAAGTAAACTATACCAATTGATCAAATAGAAAGACGTAGGGCTTAGGCTGCTACAGGTCGGGATTTTGTATTGTCTCTTTGAGGGTTGCTGAACATCTGCAAAAGTTTACAGATCATCGGATCTACTTACTACTGTGAACAATTATTTTCAAATATCACCATTATTAAAAACAGATTAAGAAGTACGCTTAATGACGAAAACCTCAAAAGTCGTATGAAGTTAAAAACTTCTGAATATTCGTCTAAGTTGAAACAACTTTGTGCCCCTATTCAATCTTAAAAATCTCACTAATATTACATATTTGCGTTTCTATTATTTTTTACATTTAATTTGTATTTTAAACAAAGCTATGTATCCTACTGAAATTAGGTTTTTATTATTATGTTTTATGTTTATTTTAATTAGTTATAAAAAAGTGTATCCGTTTTCTTTACTATGCTGAATTACATGTTTTTTTAGTAGATCAAATAAAATGATTTGGTTTCACAATAAATACATGTTTCACAGCTTATATTATTTGCTCTAATGTTGCCGATGTATAAAGTAATCGCCAATTAAGTTGGCGCGAGGAGGTGTAAGTTCGCGCAGGATTAGAAGTAGTGGGGAGATTTGTAGTTGGTTTTACTAGTGTATCACTAGTGTATCACTTTATGATCCCCTAGCAGATATGTTCCGTCAAACATCAATGACAAATGTATTCTGGCAATTACTTGAGTAGTGGGGGTGGACGTTTTTAAAAACGGCTTCTGCGCACCCCCTCCTCGCGCCAACTTAATTGGCGCTTGCTATATGTACTTATATTTGGCTCTTTAAAAAAAATTATTTACCAAATCGGGAAAAAAGTTTCTTAACTCTAGAAAGGCTGCCGACCCCAGTCATATACAGAATTTTTTAAAAATATTAATTTTGTTATTGACAGATAATTGAGAAAAATTTAAATTTCTGTCGCTTGAACATTAGCCTTATATTATTTAAGTAATTTCCTTTATACATATTACCTTAACGTGAGGGCGTTAAAATTTTAAATGTGAACACTGCTATAAATTGCTTTTACTGAAGATAACATTTTAATAACTGCAAGGTATTTTTAAAATTGAGATACGCGCCATCCTAAATAACTTTTGAAAAAATATGTTTTATATATACAGTGAAGCAATAAAAACTATGGACGCAATTACATCGAAATATACACGATCTTATTTGATTTCGAAAAATTTATACATATATACCGTGAGTTTTTCTTGTCTCTATACATAGCTTATGTTCAATTTCAAAAAGAACGACTCACTGCATGGGAATGTTATGCAACCAACATCGCTCAATTGTGTGTTTCAACAAATGTCAAAATCAACGTCAGTAATGTGCATAAACGAAATAGCATTTTAAATATTTTAGCATTTGACATTTGTATTCACCTAATTTAATATATATTGTATATAAAGTAAATTCAATTTGTTGGCGATTTAAGGTCTGGTTTTACTTCAAAATACATATGTATATTTAAAACAATCCTACATGTTTATAGACCTTAAATCGCCAACAAATTGAATTTACCATAACATACAAAGGTCACGAATTAATTATATATATACAATGTACTCTCTCTTAAGGGGACAGCCATGGGACTGAAAAATTTGTCCGCTTATGAGAAGTGTCCGCTTATAACAAAAGTACAAAAAGAGTAAATAATAATTTGTAATATATTTATCTTTAAACAATTTTGTTTCCAAAACAAAAACATATAAATATTAGATAAAGTAAACGGAATTTTCATTAACATTTATGCGAGAAGTAAAAAAAAAACAAAATTTGTTATGCAAGGTATTCAAATAGATTTAAAAAAGTCAGAAATTTTAGCTTGGCGCGTTTTTCCTTTAATTTCATTATCTTGGAGATGTATTTGAAGATCAGTCAGCAATTGAACACCTTTAAGGTCGCTGTGATACAAAGAAAAAGCCTTTAGTTTTCTTATAGCTAAATAAGCCTCTTTATAGGAAGTTAACTTGTCTTCAATTTGACTTTCTAGCTCATCTTCAGACGAGTTGGCAAGCGTTTCTTGGGATGCAATTAACATTTCAGTATTAATGTTTTTCACATCTTCATCATTAATGAAGACTTCATTATCTAAATTAATATAGTCTTCGACGTCAATTTGGATTTGGCTCTGAACTTGATTAATAATATTGGAGAACTGAGCAAGTGCTGATAGTGGAAGCTCATCTTCTGCGGTCCAACCGCTATCGTCATTTAGGATATCTGTTTTCTCAAAACCAGCTTTCCTGAAACAATGTTTTATTGTCTGGGGACCCACTTGCTCCCACGCTTTGTGTATGAAATAAACGACATCTAACAAATTTATTGATTTTGATAAATCCAAAGCAGAATTTGCGTCTTCCATCTGCAGCAAAATATTTTTTCAAAATAACGATTTGTACAAAAACTTAAAGTTTTTTATAACGCCTTGATCCAGGGGCTGACAAAATGCTGTTGTGTTTGCTGGAAGAAAAATAACTTTAACATTTTTCAATTTAAGATCGCAAGGATGAGAGGCCACATTGTCTAAAAATAGCAGGAACGTTCTGTTCTTGAAGTTGCATTTTTCTATCGAACTGCGCTAGAAAATCAGTCATCAAATCAGACGTCATCCAACCCTTTTTGTTTGATCGCCACGTAACTGGTAAATTGTTCAAATTAATATTGCGAAACGCCCGAGGTTTTGCAGCTTTCCCAATAACAAAAACGGGTTCCTTTTCTCCAGCCATATTGACGCAGTGCAAAATCGATAGCCTATCCTTAGCCATTTTTCCACCAGTGCATTTTTCACCTTTTAATGCAAATGTTTTATCGGGTAATGTCCGAAAAAACAATCCAGTCTCATCCGCATTATAAATATCTCGTGAATCATATCCTTGAATCAAAGATGGCACTTTTTCAGTAAAACTTTTGACATCATCGTGGTTTACACTAGCGGCTTCTCCAGAAATGGCACGGAAGGTTATGTTATGCCGTTTTCTGAACCTTTCCAGCCAGCCAGATGATGCACTAAAATCTGCGTAATTCAATTTATCTGCAATTTCTTTAGCATTGCTCCTGATAAGTGTGCCCGAGAGAGGAATACATTTATTTCGAGCCTTCACAAACCATTCGTAGCACAATTTATCAATGTTAACGCCTTTGACGTTCAGCATACCCCTTTTTCTATCCGGATTGACATCAGTGTCTCCAGTGGCGGCTGGTGCTAAAAATTTTAAGGTGTTCTGCAAGTTTTACAAAAAAATTTACCTTGCACGGGCAGTAAGAGGTTGTCTCCCATCGATCTTATCGTGCTTTCTTCGCCTTCCGCACTGAAGTAATGGATTTCTGGAACGATTGTCAATTGTCACACAAAAAAATAAGAGTCTCTAATACTGTTTTTACGTTAAACTCGCCGCACCGTAAAAAAAGTCGCGAAAATATTAAAAATATTAAATACCGATAGGTCCAACTCGCAACGGGCCATAGGCAACAATATACGTATGGAACGTAATGCGGTGTGGCAACGTGTGTACGATGCCTATATTGAGTGACTTTCTTAAAATTTAAATTTATTTTGCAGAATTATTGATTTTTTTACTTTTATCTTTTAGAAAACGTTATTGTTTTTTTATTACTTAAAATTACTTTATATGAAAAATAGTATACCATAAAAGTGTAAACAAAGACAGTATACATTGAAACGAATATTCATTCAATTGTATTGTCATGAAATTGAATTTGTCAATCGTTGTTAAATTTGTTAGAATGAATAGATATTTATATTTATCGGAAAATACTAATACTTAAAGCAAACAAATAAGGTGTAGTGTTTTGTTATAGGAATGAGGAATGTATAATATCCATTTCTTCCTGCATATTGATTATGCAGCTGATGCTTTCGTAATATGCTCATATTTGTATTATTTCAACTTATACTTCGGTCGATACATACCGACTTCCTTCAAACCAGGAGGAAGCTACAGTTGTAATTAAACTATACTTCCTTTTTTTTTATTACATACGGATATTCACAATTCCAAAATACGTTACAATGTTGCTTATTTTAGATTGTAATTAGCTGAATGCTGTCGCAAAACTGATCTCTGCATTTTTAAAAATGCCAGAATAAAATTAACCCCTGCCCTTATTATAATTTTACAAAGGAACAGACACGTACTTCAATTTCTACGAAAAACTAAGCCTACAGTTCATGTATAATACAGTGATAATGAAGACTGGAGCGTTTGTCGACCTACGAAGTTGTACTTTACTTGTTTATTGTTAATAAGAGGCTGATGGAAATATTACGTGAGATTTTGGTATCTGTATTATAATAACATCACGATAATAGTAGAAATACAAATATGAGCATATTACGAAAGCATCAGCTGCATAATCAATATGCAGGAAGAAATGGATATTATACATTCCTCATTCCTATAACAAAACACTACACCTTATTTGTTTGCTTTAAGTATTAGTATTTTCCGATAAATATAAATATCTATTCATTCTAACAAATTTAACAACGATTGACAAATTCAATTTCATGACAATACAATTGAATGAATATTCGTTTCAATGTATACTGTCTTTGTTTACACTTTTATGGTATACTATTTTTCATATAAAGTAATTTTAAGTAATAAAAAAACAATAACGTTTTCTAAAAGATAAAAGTAAAAAAATCAATAATTCTGCAAAATAAATTTAAATTTTAAGAAAGTCACTCAATATAGGCATCGTACACTAGTGATGGGTTGCTACGAAGCAAACTGCTATTTTGAAACTGCTAACTATCGTTAGCAGTTTGTAGCAGCTAACGAATATGAAAAGAAACTGCTACTTTTTGTAGCAGTTTTCCGATGTAAATATTTCTGACGTAGCAGCTCTAATGGAAAGTAATATTAAGCTAGCAATATTTTTTATGCAGCAGATTATCTATTCGTCGAGTACATAACATGTACCATAGAGTTGTAGTAGTGCTAAAAAGAATTCCGTACTGCCATAATACCAAATAATACATACCTCTAACTTAGTATTGTATATAATGTACATATTACAATTAGTATAATTTTGTAGTAGATACTTCCGTACTTGTAATAAAATCAATGGTTTTATGACTGTTAAATATATTATTAATACCAAACTTTAGTAGCGTTTTTTTTTCATAAATTCTGTGTCACTGCGCACTCCCCTTGTTTTCTAAATGCCGTAAATTTCTTTTTTAACTTTTAATGACTGGAGGAAAGGTACAAAGAAAATATAAGGGCTGAACTAAAAAGTTTATATAAAAATATTATTTACAGACACAAGACAATGAATAAAATATAATGATCAAGAAAAAAAAGTACATATAAAATATAAACCATAAATATAAAACAATTCTAATAAAAATATAATTATACATAACTAACATTGCAATGGTTTCACATGCTTCGTGTTTGCTTTTAGAAACAGTATTTGCTGTACCGTTTTTGCTTTAAGCCTGTTTCTTCTGGCCACTAATATTGTACCTGCTTTTGAAAATACTCTTTCACAAGGTACCGATGTCCCTACCACACTAAGTTTTTCCTTAGCTACCTCTGAAACAAACGGGAAAGAATATTGTTGTTGCCACCAAACTAAAGGATTTTCCGTTCGCGGTAGTAAAGGTTCCTCTAAATATCTTTGCACTTCTACTATTGCTTTTGATTCTACTGATATGACGGATTGAAATACTTTTGACTTAATATTTTGATCCAAATGTTTAAACAGCAAACACTTTTCTTCACTTGCATCTTTGGCATTTTGACTTTTCTCAGAAGCTTCTGTTACCTTGTTTTTTATTTTGGCAGCAACTAAGTTCATCACTATTTTTTTTGACTTTTTCAAAAGTACTTTCATCAGAAAATGCAAAATTCTTAAACCTGGGATCGAAAAATGTAGACGTAATCAAAGTGCTACTCTGTTCTAAAGTAGCAAATCTTATATCAATTCCGCTTCCAATTTCTTGTAATAATGAATATCCAATTTGTGAAAATTGTTTCTGTTTTAGTTCGTTATATACGGTTTTTAAACCATTGGCTATAACGATAACCAGCGATCCAGTCAGATATTCTTCGCCACTTACTATTTTAGTAGCATCCTCCATAGGTTCCAATATTTGAACAATTTCTTTAATTAACTCCCAATCTGTAGATGTTAGAATTGGCAAATCTTTATCTATTAATGCTACAGTTGTTCTTACTACTTCTTCAAGCTCAATAAATCTTTCTAGCATATAGTATGTGGAGTTCCATCGTGTGGGTACGTCTTG
This sequence comes from Melolontha melolontha, assembly GCA_935421215.2. Classification (NCBI taxonomy): domain Eukaryota; kingdom Metazoa; phylum Arthropoda; class Insecta; order Coleoptera; family Scarabaeidae; genus Melolontha; species Melolontha melolontha. Next base: position 103,461,576 of record OW285235.1, read on the forward strand.
CCGTAATTTTTTTGGTTCTTTATTTGCCTGTTTTTGTATATCTAAAAGTTTTGCATTAGATTGTGGGCTTCTTTTAAAATGACCAACGATTGTTTTCACCTTTTCGACTAATTCATTAACTAATGTAAGTGATTTAGTTACGATAAGATTTAATGTATGAGCAAAACAGCCAAAATGCTTAAGTTGCAATTCTTCTGACAGTGCTTTTTTAATATTTGCTGCATTATTGACACACTTAATATGATTTTTCTGTTAATTCCCCACTCTAAAAGTATACTTCTAATTTGTGTTGCCAAATTTTGACTAGTGTGGGAGGTATTTGAAACTCTACAATCTAACAGTACTGATTTCATTTCGAAGTTTTCAGATATAAAGTGAGCGGTCACAGCTAAATAATTATCATTATTAATGGAAGTCCAACAGTCTGTGGTAATTGTTAAGGCTTTTACATTATTTACCATATTTTGGATCTGGTGATAAGTTTCTTCATAAAGTGCTGGAAGAAATGTAGTGCTAATAGCTTTTCTGGTGGGCAATGTATATGATGGATTTAATAAATTAATTAGTTTCTTAAAACCTTTATCTTCCACAATATTAAATGGTTGCAAATCTAGAGTGAACAGTTCTAATAACTGGTCATCAATTTCTTTCTTAGCCCTAATATCCATTTTCCGCGGAAGCAAGTAGTCAGTAATGTTTTCTTGGTACTTACTTTGTTGATTTTCAACTAACGCTTCAGGTCTATTTATTGTAGTTCTTGCTGATGTAGATGCTTGAAGCTCGGCTTCATTTAAAATAGTAGATCTTTTAGTACCAAGATTCTGTAGATTTATAAGTGGATGTTTTCTTTTTAGGTGAGTTTTCAAATTTGTAACAGAAGATTTGTATGAAAGCAGTTGTTTGCATATATTACAAACGGCTTTCTCATTTTCAATTTTAAAGAAATTCCATATTTCAGAAGTTTTCCTTTTTTCTGTTTTAGAAGCCATCTGTGTGCATATAAACTGATACATATGTTAGGAACTCAATTTCATAATATTTTCTCGTATACTTACATTTAAAGTGCAATTGATACTATCGCTTAATATACTTAATATATGAGCACTATAACTTAAACTTTCAGATTGTAGTTTATTCTAATGTTGAAGTTTGCCTGTGAGTGATAACTAAAATACTCTAATTTTTGGCTAGCCTGGCTATTTATATGAATTTTTCTGCTGGTAATACAAAAATCGATTTGTAATAAACCGATGACAGTGATGTGATGACTGATGTTACAAATACAAATGTATAATCAAAAGTGTCGCAAATGCAAAAATTAAGCGCATTGTTTATTGTTAAACTTTAGAAAACATTTTATTATAAGAGGCAGGTAGTGGTTATCCACCCAAAGAAGTAATTGATACATTTCACAATACTTTTCTTTTAGAAATTTGGTTTGCAGAACAATAGACGATACTTTTTATACTTTCGTTATAGGAATAGAACATATGCCAGGATAATAAGGAATAAAGAACGATTGTCCAGAAACATTCAACAAAATCAATTAGGTACTCTAAACGAAATATAATGCATATCTTCTTTATTGCTATTTACTACAGTAATCCTTTCATACAGAAATCGCTTACCGGCAAGTATATGCATACTGGTGCATGTTACACCCATACATTTTTTTCAAAATTCGTAGAACTATTTATAGTAATAAAAAATGGATGGTTTATTTTAATACTAAGGTAATACATATAATCATTTTTCAAATACCAGAATTTAATTGCATTTGTATTGATTATAGCAAAACCAAATAACAATCAATATTGAAAAAGACAGAAAATGTTGTAACGTTTATTAGTTATTATGTAAGACAATAAGATATTAAAAAATAGCCGTATTTAATGAAGAATGCTTTATTTAAAGTATATAGTACGTACGTTGCTATATAGGAGAAACTGCTACAAAAAGTAGCAGTTTTTTTTAAACAGCTAACGAAAAGTAGCAGTAGCAGTTTGTAGCTGCTAATGAAAAATAGCAGTTTTACACATCACTATCGTACACACGTTGCCCACCGCATTACGTTCCATACGTATATTGTTGCCTATGGCCCGTTGCGAGTTGGACCTATCGTATACCAAATCATATCGCCTTCCGCGCTGGAATAAATGCACTGCATTTAATGCAGCGACCAGGCCTGCTAAAATGACGCATTGGTTTTAGACACTCGCGGGGGTAGCGGGGTGCGCGCGGGTGTTTGACAGAGCTCTGAGCGCACGCTCGTGTGGACCAGATAAGGAACAAGTGAGGGATCGCGCGAATTAGGTTGGTTATTCCATTGGTCGCCTATTGAAAATTATTTGGAATTTCGGAAGCGAATATCTCGGCTTCTACTTGTCGGATTTTGATGATTGAGGTGTTAAATTGTAGGGTTTGATGTCCTCTACAGGTGATGTAGAAAAATATGCAATTTTTTTGATATACAGGGGGAGAATTTTCATAACAATATGTTACGCTTTTATAAACATCAGAAATGTCGGAAAAATTATGTAAAAGAAAACTAGTTATAACTAATACAGGTTCGCCCGCCCAATTTTTTGGGAGCTCTGCAGCACTGCAGCGCTTATGCGCTAGCCGCCACTGAGTGTCCCACAATCTTAAAATTTGGTCTCTGTTTTTGATGATACAAGCAGCTTGAGTTTTACTGATCTTACATTTCTTTGCTAACTCGCGTACACTAAGTTTCTCATTTTTTTTGAATTTCAATGACATTAACTTTGTCTTTAATAGTCAACACTGCTTTAGGCATAGCGATTCAAGTATGTATACAATAAGAATCTATAAATGTACTATGTATTTTCGTACTACATTCAAAACAACAAGCTGTGCGTATTTAGGGAATTCCCCTTTGTACATACACGTATTATTCAATAAGCAACATCTGTACGAATATGAAGAAGAGTAAGCGGAAAAACAGTGTTACAGTGTTGTAAGCTGTCCGGTTATGGGGAACTAAAATCACTTTGGTGTGGGAAAAAAGTGTCCGCGTCCGTTTATGGGAGGGTTGTCCGCTCAAGAGAGAAAAATTTTAAAAATCCCTAAGTAATCTTTTGGTACTGCAAAAAGTGTCCGTTTATGGGAGGTGTCCGCTTAAGAGAGGTGTCCGTAAGGAGAGAGTACACTGTATATATATAAAAGATGAAAAAATAGAAATTTTGAACTAGTATAAAGCTGGAAACAGTTTAAGGAAAGTGCGGGATCTGTCTTCTACCAAATATCTTGACAGGCCCATACCATCTATCGGACAAATTCAGGCGATTACTAGGAAATTTGATTCTGATGGCTGCATAATAAATACACACAGAAAGAAAATTAAAACCCTCTACATTCTTTCAGAAGACCTTAAATTAAATGTGTTATGTTACATTGAAGAATGCTTCATAACACCATTAAGTAAAATAGCACAACAATTTAATATTTCTAAGACGTCTGTATTTAAAATTCTCAAACAGTACAAATACAAATCTTATAAGTTTTCTAATTAATGACAATTATTTCATGAAGATAGAATAAGACGTGTTGATTTTTGCGAAACACTATTTAATTTATTAAATGAAAATTATAATATGTTGAAGAAAATACTTTTCATTGATGAAGCGTCTTTTTCTTCGAACATGTATTGTTCCTCGATTTGAAAATTTAGCCATTGAAGGTTCCTGATTTCAAATAGATTGAGCCCTAATTCATTCAACTGCAGCAATTACAAATTTTCTAAATTCAAGTCTTCCTGATCGATGGTTAGGGAGGTTTATCGACGAATTACGAACCAAATGAGATTTTTAACACTCTTTGCAGGAATTTCATAATCGACTCGCATATTGTATGTAATGTGAAGGTGGATATTTGGAACATTTATGAAAAAGTTAAAGAATTATAAATAAAAACAAACTTTTTTTCAATTTACCACAATTTATTCCCACTACTCCACTACCCCACCTTGTTGGAGACTATATATTCACCCTCAAACATCAACGACGTGCGTTTTGGATAAATTGTTTCTTCTTAATATGACCCTATAGTTTTCCTTTTATATTATTCCTTCAATTTTTATAAAGTGTCCTGATCCATCTAGAGAAAAGCATCAGCATATTTAACTGTTAGCACAATGTACTCAGGAATGAATATTTAATTCTTCGAATGTCTAACAAAAGTTCTGCGCTTTTGGCCAATTGCCTAGTATTTTAACTTACGAGTCAATGGAATATATGCCCATTGTTCTATTATTCATTCTAATTTTTTTTTTGCTTCAGTTTAAGTCGGCGGATACTCAAATTTACTTTAGATTTTTTTGGTTTATCGTGTTCTTTTTTTTATTTAGTTCTTTAGTTTGTCTTATTTTAATATGAGTAATTTGCATGAACAATTTTACGACTCCCATATAGATAGAAATAACTTGCATAATAAATTGTGTATTTTTGGTAATAATATTTGTCATTATTAACACATGTTTAGTTAAATGTTTAGTTATACAAATATTTTATATTCAATATACATATTAAATATGAACATATTATGTATATATGCTAATTTGATGGATGGAGTTTCGATATATTACATAATAGTTTTTTAATTATATTTGATTATCGTCAAGGTATACCAAGTATTAGAAAGAAATAGTTGAGAATTATTTCGAAGTCAAAATATTTACTTTTATTAAACGTATTATTAATTAAAAGTAAAGTGTTTTAGATTACTCAGCAATGTATACAAATTTATGCAATACCTTTTGTCGCTCATAATATTTAATTAATTTTGATTAAATCGAATAACAAACGATTCCTTCTACAAGATCAGCAAATTCTTTTTACATATGTATAATGTAGTAGTATGAGTTTAGATCACGTGTGTGAAATAAGAGATTCGATTTTAATACATAAGCTTACATGCAATTGTATAAAAAGTTTGTATAATAAAGACATGTCGGCAAATATTTCTAGAAACAGAAGACGAAAGGAAAAATAAACAAGTACAATTCAAATACTAACAGGTGTTTATTTAATCAGCTTTTTTTAAAGAACAATTTGACTGATTTTCCATGCTCGTAACCAAATTCCCACAACAGTTCGCGTATAATGAGCACCAAATTTTTCCTGTATTGCACGATAGCTTATAAATTGTGCATATCAATTTTCCCCAAAGTTGATGGTTCATAAGAACTCAAACATTTTTTTATTGAAATAGAATTCGGAAATTCTAAAGCCAAGTACATTATCACAACACAATTTATAATCTTCCACTCTTCACAATGTATGTTCTAGTGTCTCGGATTATTTTCTTGTAAAATATCATCCACAGTACTATTTTTAAACAACACTTTTGCTTAACTTAAAAGATTTTTTATATACATATATAGAATTGTTTGAGCCTTTACTTGATGAAATTCCATTATAACAATTATTGGGATAAAATAAAATAAATTTTAATGAATTTCACTACTTTTTACTTCACAAAGTAACGATCGTTTCACTCACACAAGAGCATCGTCAGACATATAACAAACTTATGATAAGTTAGTTATATATCTGACGAAGCTCCTGTGAGTGAAACGATCGTTACTTTGTGAAGTAAATAGTAGTGAAATTCATTAAAATTTGTTTTGTTTCATTTTGTCCCGATAATAGATTTTTTTTATATATAATCTTCCATTCCGCGTCTAAATTGCTATTTATAAATGTCATTAATTTTATATTTAGGCTTTTCTCACCTCAGATGGCCCTTGATATAGTGTTAAATGTGGTTTCTTCCCAGTCAAATTAATCATTGATCAGGTTCCGGGTAATAACTACAACTTCTATTTGTCAATATCAACTTCATTCATTTAGTAAAGGTTCGATGTGTGAAAATAACTTCCTGTCGCTGTAATAATCACTTGCACTCATGTTAATGAACATTGTTACCTGTGGCACACACAAGGAACAGCTAAATTGACACCGAAAGGTGTTTCTACCTGTTTCCTAAGTATCATCTCTACTTCACACCCTCCACTTCTTGAGATATTAACTTGCATTTCTTATTGCGCGGACTGTATTTTTATTTCTTGAGACAGATATAGTGACCCAAAAATTTTATTTACCTCTGTATTCGTGAAGTAAGTTCCGTTTAGCTATTAAAAAAAACACCAATACATCAAGAGGTTTTTATTATATACAACTTAAAGCTATTGTGTTCAGCAATTTCTCAACATAATAACCTTAAGATTAACACATTTGTCATAATGATGAACCAACTTTACAATGCCCTCTCCATAGAACTTTGCCACCTGTGAATTAAGCATGCTGTAACACTGTCCTTCAATGTTTATTGTAATTTCTTTTTCCATAAAGTCTAAAAGAAGAATTGCTGCAAAAGACAGTGACCATGACTTTTCTCGCAGAAAAAGTTTGAAGGCACTTTAGGTTTTCTCGCAGCCGAGTTAGAGCGACCTCGCTGCATTGACTATCTTTTCATCTCAACGTTGACATTGGCGACCCAAATTTAGTCACTTGTTACAATATGCTTGAGAAGACATCGTAACGTGTCAGAAAAGTTAGCGCCGATCCCATTCTCGTTGTTTTATTGTGTTCGGTAAGAAGTTTTGGCACCAATCGCGAACAAAATTTGTGGTAACTTAAATATTCAGTAACAACCTCGTACAAAACCGTACGTGGAATTTGAGGGAAAAATGCACTTAGTTCTGTGATTGTGAATCGCCGATTTTCACGAATTTTTTCTCCGACATTACTCATAAGTTCGTTCATTACAACAGTTGGTCTTCCACTCCGTTCTTCATCACGGACATTAGTTCGTCCTTCTCGAAAGATATATCTTCTAATCATACTGTCACTCATGCCATTTTCACCATAAACAGAACAAAGTTCACAATTAATCTCAGCAGCCTTCATATACTTTGCACACAGAAATCAGATAACAGCACGCAATTCACAGTCGGCGGTATTTTCAATAGCAGCAGCCATTTTAAACGACCAACATAACACGAAAGGATGTCTGAACGATTCTCTCACTAGCACTGTTTTAGACTCATACTGAACCAGACCACACCACAGCGCTGCGATGGTGCCGATATCCCAACTCCTCTGCTCATTAGGCGGAAACGGAACTTACTTTACGAATCGCCCTTGTATATAAGTAGGAATAATGTTCTATATCCATGTCAGTTTTTATATTTTCATATGTTGATTGCAAAAAAAAAATAATTGATATATATTTCTCTCTTTGTTCCAAATATTCATTAGTTCATATTGCTGAAAAAATAACACATGCTAGTTAAAAATTTATTCATTCGGGTGTGGATATAATAGATATTTATGTATTAAGGGAATAAACGACAGTTTTAATCCCGAGACAGTAAGTAATGCCTGAGCGACCGAAGGGAGCGAGGGCATTTTCTGTTGCGGGATTATAGACGTTCAGAATTATAAGAAACTAACTTTTAATATGTTTATTGGTATTGTATACTGCAGGTAGGTAAACCGTATCTATTCAATAACAATGAGAGAATTATTACCACAGGGGGTGAAACAACAGTTGTAAACACATTAAAAGTTAGTTTCTTATCATTTTGAACGTAAATGCTAAATCATTCTAGAAAATTTGTTAAACTATCATAAAACTGATCAACCTTTTTTACTGATACAGAAGTATGTATAGATGTTTATCTACTCATTTGTGATTATTGAGTCAAATTAAATTTAACAATGTTTATTTAACGTTATCATATATTAATCATCTAGATTAAATCATATATTTCTGAGATTTAATCATGTATTGATTCATCATTTTGTCATAATTTTGTTGCCGGAAATACATATGTGTAATGCCGCATAATTTACGAACTATGATGCTAAACATTTATTGTATGGAATAGGATCCATTTTTTTTTTGTTTAAATCAGTTTTTGTTATCTATATTTTATATGAATTCTACTTTTATGATACTCAACAGAAGAAAATATATTATCAGGATATGGCTTTCACTATACAGATATTAAACTATTACTAAAATAAACAATAATAGTTTTACATATGATGAAGCTACAGTGTAGCGAAACATGTCGTATACATTAGTAAAATAAAACAATTGGAAATTGTATAAATGCGAGATTTAATTCATATCCTGATAGTTATGGATTTCTAACACATATCGGCCGATTTAATCAAAAAAAAAAGGAAATATATTTATTTTAATTTTCCATACTTATAAATAATGCAAATTATAAATTCTAATTCGAAATCTAAATAATAATTTAAAAATAAGGCCGGCTAATGTTTTAATGTAGTGGGTAGTGGGAAAATATGTAGATATGTCGTGTTAATGTGTTACGGTATGTGTAGTATATTATATAAAATTTATGTAACATACATAACTACTACACCAAATTGAATAGAATACTAATATTATTTTTGTTTTTATATTTTTACATATTGATCGCTCTTTAGGCATAAAACATACAGCCGTTGATCGAAATATGTATTAGAAAAACAGTTAAATTATATTCTTTAATTAAAATATGTAAGCAACCAATATTTATATGAAAACTTTATTTAATTTTTGTCATCCTAACTACATAGAAACATTGTTTAATATTTGGTAACGCCATCTTTCATCTTAATTACTTTCGCAATTTTTGTTTTCATGCTGATATGCAATATTTAATTATTCCTTTACACTTCTTCGATATTTTTGACTGTTTCTGCCCTATTAGTACTGCTTTTAAATAAACTTTTTAATTAATTTCATGTATTTTCTATTGAATTTAAGTCTGGCCGATTTCCGGGCAAGGTAAAACTTCTAAAAATACTTCTTTAACATATAATAATCTTCATTACATTTCTTTGAAGAGGTTTTCGTACAAATTGAGCTCTTTCTGTTGTCTGCATCATTGTTTCATCACTAAAGATGATCTATGTAATAGAAAAATCTTAACAAGTTTGATTTAAAAATGGAAAATTTACGTAAGTACAGTAAGCCTTTGTTTAATTTAGTACTACCTTTTGCAATCTAGTTGTAGTAGAATAGTCCTTCCTTGTGCTGTTTAGCCTAAATGTGCGTTTGTTAAATTTTTTTGTTTCAATTTTAGTTTTTTTTTAATGGACCCAATTTAACCCTGTTTCGTAGAGACGCTTGTATACTGCTCCTTCTGATTTTTACACTTCTTGTTCTAATTTTGTTTTTATTGCTTTGCTTGAAAGGGAAAATTTTTCTTTGCGAATACAGTAGAACTCGGTTATATCGAACGCGCAAAAGGAAAAAAAAATTGTTCGTTAAAAGCAAGTGTTCGTTATAAACGATTTTTAGTATTTTTCATACTTTGTATTTAAAATAATATTCACTAGAGTTTAATTCATATAAACATATTTAATTTTCACATAGAACTAAATAAACATAGTAAATACATACTTACATTAAGAAAGTATAACTGTAGTATTAAAAAACATCATTCAGACAAAAAATAATTCGTGATTTTTAATTGAGTAGATTTTTTTGTTAACATATCTTTTTCAATCTTACTTTGTAACATATTAAACATGTCTTTTATACTATGATCTACATCTGTAAAGGTAATATAAGTTGATAAAACATTCAAGGCATTATACACTTCTCCAATGGTAGGTAGTCTCGCTGCGTTTTCTTCCATATCTGAATCTTCCATGACCTCTTGTAAATCATCTTCAAAAGAATTTGTTATAAGTTCTGCATCAGATGGAGCTTTATTAGTTATTAATTCGCTGTCAACATTTGTATATCTGGTCAAATCTTCATTGTTAAATCGATTATTAATGTTATTTCTATCTATCCACGTTGAAAGAGAAAGGTTATCATCATCTTCATCACCAGCATATTTTAAAATCCATTGTGATAACGGAAGATCATCATCCTCATCAAATAACATTACGCAGAAAACCAGCATGGCGGAAACAGTTTTCAATAGTTTTTGAAGTTACTCGTGTCCAAGCAGTATTGATCATTCCTATAGCGTCTAGTAATGAAATGTTTAAATTCTCTTTATTTTCAAGGCAGTTAAATAACCGAGTCAAAAGAATTCTTTTGTAATGTGATTTCAGGCAGTAAATTACTCCTTGATCCATTGGTTGTAGTATTGCTGTAGTACAAGGAGGTAGGAAGACCAGCTTAATGAATTTTAAATTTTCTATATGGGGATGCGCTGGGCAATTATCCACCATTAATAAAATTTTTCTATTTTTGTTTTTTAATTCCTTGTCCCATTGTCTTAGCTCATTTTCAAACAATACAGACGCCATCCACGCACTTTTGTTTGATGCATAAGAATCGGGTAATTGATTACAATTTTTAAAACATCTAGGAGTCCTCGACTTTCCCACAACTAATAGCTTTCGCTTTTCCGATCCGGTCATGTTTGCACACACTAATATGGTTATGCATTCTTTGCTATGCTTACCGCCAACACATTTTTCCGCTTGATATTTTAAAGTTTTATCAGGTGTTACTCTGTAAAATAGTCCTGTTTCGTCTGCGTTAAAGATATCAACATCTTCATATCCTCTTCTTAAATTCGGCCAAATGTCTTTAATCCAGGAGCTAACAGTTTGCTTTGACACACTTGCGGCTTCGCCATGTATTTTTCCTGCAACGATATTATATCTTTTTTTTAAATCTGTCTATCCAGCCTCTGCTACATGTAAAATTAGTATTCTAGAGTTTTCCTAACTTTTCTGCTTTAAATTTTAACATTTCTCCAGTAATCGATGCACGCTGATTTCTTTGGTAGCTAAACCATCTTATTAAATCATTATCTTTTCTTATAGGTTTTCTAATTCTTCTTAATTTACTAACATTTAAATTGATTGCTCCTTTTAACTTTTCTTTATTTTTTTTAATTGTGGACACTGTTGATTTTGGTAAATTAAATTGCCGGCTTATATCTGAATTTGAACGCCCTGCTTTTAATTCCGAAATAATAGATAATTTTTCTTTTATCGTTAACACTTTTCGTTTCACCATTATTATTTATGTATGTATAAACGTTAGCATCTATGTATGTATATCAGATCACAGTTAGACTACAACTAAAGCAAGAATAACATCTCGATCCTACGATGTACCTATACAATCTATACATATACAACGGGGAATTACCGAAGAATAACCGTCGCGATAAGGGTATGGTTCGTTATATCCAAGCGTCATTGCAGATAATTCTCTTAACAACTTGGAACTTTAAAAGCGAGAGTTCCCTACAAACGAGTTCGTTATAAGCAAGCGCAGAATATATTGCGAGCATAGGATATTTGATCGGGAAATTGTTTTTGTTCGTTATCACCGAGCGTTCGCTATATCTAGGGTACATTATATCCGAGTTTGACTGTACTTCTTTTAATAATGTAGAAATTCTGGATTTTTTTCTATTATTAAAAATATTTAAAGCAAAGCTTATGTTGTTGTAAGACATGCCACGAATTGCGAATTCATCAATTACCTAAAGATATACTAATTTAATAAAAATTATTACTGTTTAGAAAAGAACAGCAGGTGAATTTTCATTTTACTCAACATAGTAATGGCGATATTATTAATCGTAGTAAAATTCAGTTTGTTAACGTACCAAAATATGTACCATAAAATAAATTAACTCATACTCGATTGTCGTCGAAATGACGTTTGCGGTTACAAACACACATTTTTCTTCTTTTCAAATGTTTATATATGTTTTTTTAATTGAGGGTAGGGCTATATACTAAGCTAACAAAGCCTGCTGAATATTTGTAATAGAGCGATTTTAGAGTTTCTGGCTAAAATATTAGGGACACAATTAAAATTTTGGATATTAAATTCTAAGAACAAAACTTTATAACACCATTAATAAAATTGTTTATACAGATGATAATTTTCAATTACACGTATTTAGATGTGCATTGTATTAAGTACTTATTAGATAGATATCATTCAATCTAACATTAAAATTCCTGATAAAAATATTTTTAAGTTTTGGTGTCGTAATTTCTGTGTTATACGTATTCATATTCATAAATAATGCTTTACGCAGCTAACGTTTACATATTTCAAAAAACGTATTGCACCATAGCTAATGAAATGAAAATATGTTTTTAATGAGCGGTTGTCACAGCGGTTGTACATACAAAATAATAACAGCATTTAATCTTCAATATGCTGTAGTTTTAACTCAGCGCGTGAACGTTATTTGTCTGGTAACTTCATAATATTCTTCGCATGTAACCTTTTAACCAATTTTGGTGAAGACTTCTCAGTTCATTATTTTAAAATTTTACTCCTGTTAGCGATTTGTTTGGTTGTCGGAGATTACTTGTATTTTCATTGCATTCTTTAGTGCTTTTTTAAGAAATGTAAAGGTCCATTCATTATACGCTAATATGAACTTAAAACATTAACTCGACATTATTCGTACTCTAATAGAAAACGCGGAACCCAACTAGTATCCATTTACATAAATGACTTTGTTCACTCAACCGGTCCATATTCCAAGAAAAACATATCTTATTTTAACCTTTACTCCATTATTAGATTGAATTAGATTACCACCTTCTAGAATATCTAGAATAAGTATGACCGGTCGTCTTTCCAATATTGTTTACAAAAATTCGATAATTTTAATGAATAAAAATAACGAGTGTTAGAACTACTTGACATATGAAATTAAATATTTAAGAAAATCTATTTAGGACATACATAGTCTCTATATATTGTTTTTAAAAAATTGTTAGGGTTCTAATTCATATCTGAACTATCCTCGTGACATATAAACTGTTTTATACATTATTATCTTAATAACAGTAACGATAATGATGTCGAGTTTTAAGTCATTATTTAAATATCATGTTAATTTGACCCTTATTAACAGAAGAGCAATCTGCCTAAATTTATATATTCAATTGTTTTAACATTGACAATTTATTACGACGAAGTATGATAAGTTGTTGGATAATTATAAACAAAATTTTCATGAGGTCAAGGCAAGAATTTTAAATTAATGCAGATAGGTGCATTCTTAATTCGTAAATTAAATTATAATGAAAAATTGTTAACAAGCCTTTTTAAAAACATTTGAATTTGGCCATGGTAGTTAAAATTTTTCACATACTTATTTAGATTTTTATTTTTTTAAGGCTACTATAGAGATTTGGTTTACGCAAAATTATTAAAAGTAAACAACATATTGAAAAGAAAAAATAATAATTAAATCAAAAAACGAATAAGAATTATTACAAAAATTAAAGTCGACTCATTTTTAAGGGATAATTCAATGCTTGTAGATAAGGTAGCAAGTTTTGATAGAATAATACTGATTATATTAACATTTACCTTTTAACAAAGATGTTTAAAGTAATTATATTTTTTTAGTGCACTCCAACCGTATATCCAGCTGATCCCTTCGATCCAGTCGCAGATGCGGCCACCTTGAAAAAGGCCATGAAAGGCCTAGGAACGGACGAGAAAGCCATTATTGATGTATTGGCGCGAAGAGGTATTGTTCAGCGTTTGGAAATAGCTGAAACATTTAAGACTTCTTATGGAAAAGACCTTATATCTGAGCTGAAAGACGAATTAGGTGGTAAATTTGAAGATGTTATGGTGGCTCTGATGACGCCGCTGCCACAATTTTATGCAAAAGAGTTACACGATGCTGTTGCCGGCATGGGTACTGATGAAGAAGCAATCATTGAAATTCTCTGTACGCTTTCCAATTATGGTATTCGCACGATAGCACAATTTTATGAACAATGTAAGTCTTAAGTTTCCAAAATACTTTCAAAAATATATCTCACCCATAAATATAATTAATGGGATTATTTATTCTTGTACATTTAGATAAATTTGACCTAGGGTCATCTATAGAAGTATGTACAAATGTGTTGAAAAAGTCTTAAATGATTTAAACTTAATTTTATAATATGTATGTACATGTTATTACTCATTAATAACGATAGCAAATATTTGGATCAAGAACAAATTGTATTAGCATTTTTCATAGAAACTATGCTTAGAATTTCACATATTGCGTTTTTACATTCTGTTAGCGTATCGTACTAAACTTCAAGCAATACTAAAATATAATTATGACATTTTAAGTGGAGAATTTTAAAGAGTAAGTCACATTCAGTGATATCTACACGTTAGTATTCGTAGGTATATTGAATGTGACAGTAATGTCGTAACTGAAAAATCATAAGTTGAAAAATGTAAAAAAAGTATGCTCAATAAACAAAATCTGAATGCGATACACAAATGTCCAGAAAGGTACATCAGGTGTAAAAAAAGGTTGTTGGATTTTTTACCTAATTATACTACTGGTGGAAACAAGAAGTCTTAGTTAACATAAGTCCTTAACTAAACTGTTTCTGACATATGTTTAATTTAATATTGCCTTATTAGCATAAAAAATTCAAAGAATTTCTAATGACAATGTACGTAAATTACGATAATATAAAATAAAGGTGAAGAAATTGTTCTACATGTCCACCGTTCATTTCTAAGCCCGCTTCATACCTGATTATTTTTAAGATTCCGAGCTGGAACCACGCCTTTGCCATGGCTTCCTTCTTGCCCGGCTTTTCCCTGCTGCTACTGTTTCTGGACTGACAGTGAGGCTTCAGGGCTGCAACAGTAGTATTTTGAAACAACAAGACACTTTGTGTGTCTTTTCACTTTAATAGAAACTTATTTAGATAATCAATCGGCAAAATTCCTTGACCTTCGCTTGACCTTAACCTATTATTTTTCCTGCAGATAATTATCAGCAAAATTTTTTGACAGTTCCAAAAACAATTGTCATTATTTTTACTACAGAAGGGGTGACTTTAAACTTCTCGGGGTGGCTCGAGCCTTTAACATGCCACCGCATCTCGACTCTTGTTTTGATTCTGGATTATAATGATGGACCTAAGTTTCATCTCCAGTAATAAATCGGTCGATAATTAAGTCTGATTCGTTCCCACAAAGCGCTAAGCATTGTTTACATATCTCTACCCGAACACACATTTGTAATGACGAAAGCATTCGTGGCACCCATCTTGCACTAGCTTTTATCATTCCAAGGTACTGGTGTATAATTCTAAAGACCATGGCTTCTGAAACACCTAGTAAACCTGCTAATTATCGTTTCTTTAATCTTGCATCTTCCAGTACCAAACACTTGATTTTCAGCAACATCTGAAGTAATCACATCACTAGGACGACCGGATGGTGATCTTTTAATGATTCTGGACCATGTTTAAACAATTTTGACCATTCGGAAATAGTTAGTTAACTTGAAAGGACAGTCATTCCCGTATACAGCCAACATTTCTTCAAGAATAATTTTTGAAGCTTTCCCTTGTTTTGTAATGAACTTTATAGCGGCTCTACATTCGATTTTGTTCATTTTGATATAAAATTAATGCACGACAAATTGACAGTTGATGCAATTAAACTGTTGCAAATGTTTTGTAAATTGGCACTATAGTTACTAAGGGATATGTGATTTAAAAAACGCGTTATGGGAAATTGTATTAAAATTTAAAGCTGCTTAGTTTGGAAAGATACAAAAGTAACCCCTCGTATGTCGTCAATTGTGCTGTGCGTTGTAATGTGATACAGAAAATTTCATTCAATTTTAATTTAATAATAGTTCAAATTCTAAAAAAATGTGAATCTGTAAACATGCATTATATTATTTTGTATTTACAGATTTACGCCATAATATTAACTTAACTGAAAGCTTAATTTTATCAGATCTTTTTTATTAATATGACCCTGGACGTTAATATAGAGAGACATGTAAATAGTAGATATAATTAGTAAGTTTGCAAAACAGTAATTTAATATTGTTTTTTCTTAACTGCAAATTTCAACTTTTTAATTATTTCTATTGAAATATTTATTTATGATATACGAAGGTAAATCAGAACGTTAAGAAACTTTCATATAACATTATTTTTACTGATAAAGGACAAATGCACATGTCGAGATAGTATTCGCGCATGGAAATGCACTTCTGCTATCGTCCAACCAGCTTCTTCATTCCTTCCGAAAAGAAGCTTCACAATTTGATCCTGAACGTGCGACTGATTAGAATCTCCTTACAAGAGACGAAGATGAAATTGGACGGGCTCAGACTTGGGCTGCTGTTGCTGTAAAATTCTGTCGGTTATCGTGAAGCAGTAGCACGTCTTTGTACAGTCCTCGTTGTTTGTTTATATATTTCGAAAATTTTTTGAATAACAGTTTAAATATCAGTAGTATATGTTTTGTTTATTTGAACGGTGAAAATTTATAAATATATCCGGTGAAATTAAGCAATTTATAAATTAATATTGTTATTTTTAATCGACCCGACAATTTTAAAATTATGTCTAAAATTCAAGTGCACTTTGGTATTAATTACGAGGGTGGATTATTATTATGTTTTATTATGTTTTGAATTTCCCGCGTTGTCAATGGAAAAGCAACACTGCTTCCGTCAACAACCTTCTGTCAATAGACTATCGTCAAAGTTTGAGAAAACTACGTCATTTAGCTAAAGTTTGACAACATTTAAAGAGACAACATCTCCTGCATTTTGAGAATTTCGTATTTTTATCAAGCATTTCCTTTTGCGGAAAAAATCATCACTCAAACCAAGGCTAAGCTTGATAAATGCTATAGAGATTATTGTAAGGCAGCGGTTTACTGAATTTCGTGGAGGGCACACAAGCACTAGTGACGTCGAACGTTCTGGACGCCGAACAACTGAAAAAATCCACGATATGGTGTTTGGCCGACGGGAGATTGAAAGTGCGCGAGATTGTAGAAGCCATAGGCATATCATATGTCTCAGTGGTTTCGATATTGAACTATCACTTTCGTATATAAAAGCTATCCGCAAGATGGGTGCCTTATTTGCTCATAATTGATCACAAACGCGATCATGTGACAACATCAAAGACTGTTTAGCGTTGTTCAACTGCAATCCGGATGAGTTTTTCCGCCGTTTTATAACCGTGGACGATAGATACATGGATCCACCACAACACACTGGAGACCAAGCAGCAGTTAGAACATTGGTTTTTTTTTTGGCGAATCAGCACCGAAGAAGGCCAAGGTGGGTGTGTCGGCTAACAAGGTCATGGCGTCAATTTTTTGGGATGCACGTGGCATAATCGATTACCATCAAAAGAGAAAAACAATCGAATATTACGGCAGCGTACTGGGCCGGTTCAACGTCAATTTGAAGGAAGAAAGAGCGAGTTTGGCCAAGAAGAAAGCGCTCTTCCATCAAGACAATGCAGGGGTGCACACGATGGCGAAATTACTTGAATTGGGCTACTAATTGCTCCTTCATCCGCCATATTTTTCGGACTAACCTCCCAGTTACTATTTGCTATTTCAAAACCTGAACTTATGGCTCAGTGGAAAGAGTGTTGGCTGTAACGATGATACCATCGCTCAAACAAACGTCTATTTGGACAACCTCGATCATAAATCTTATTATTTGGAAGGTATCAAAAAATTGGAGAAACGTTGGACGAAGTGTATTGCACTATGTTGAAACGTTTTTTTGCTGAAAAAAAATCTTTCATTCAAAAAGTCACGGACATAATGAATGATTCACCCTTGTAAATAGATATGGTTCAGAATTATAAAAGACAAGTGCACTTTGGCATTAATTAGATAATATTTTAATTAGGAAATGTGATGTAACATGATTTTTATTGTTATTAAACAAAAACTCTAAATTATTAGTATACACACCTTTAACATGAAATATATTATAAATAAAATTTTGTTTGTATTTGGAAGTGTACTGTCAACATAATTTTTAGTTACAATATTGGCGCACATGTAGGACATATTGGAACATTGCCTCAGTACAGGCCCGGTTTCTCTTTACATAAATTTTAATATGCGTATACTGAATAAATAGGATTATTAAAAATGCAATATTTAAAAAAAACTTAGTCCAAAGTACATTCACATCGCTAACATTTTAATTTGTTTAGTCGAAATATTGGGGCGTTTTCAGTTAGACAATCTATTATTTAGTATTTTTACTGTTAGGAATTTATAATGCTATAAATAATATGTACAGGATGTTATTATCGCGGTTTATTATAAAGATATGTGGCTTTTATCAATGTTCATTATTTTACTTCTGCTTCTTAACATAAATAAATTAGCTATTGCTTTTATGTGACGTCAATAAAACAATTCACTTTAATGAATAAAAATGAACCAAATACAATACTACCTATTTGTATAAATAAATATATACTTGATGGAACCGAAAACAGTTGCTAGTTTTTTAATTAAATATTGGACTATAAACGACATACAAAGGTGATATTTTTATCAATAACTGTTGTCTTTTAACTTCTACTATATTCATAGCAGAATATTTCGTGGAGTGTCATCTAAAGCCTTTCCAACTCAACGTTTGTTTATGAATGATTGCTGAACAATTTTCATATAGTTTGTTTTACATACACCTCATGAGCATAACTAGGTTATGTAAGATCAGCGAGAAAATAAATTTCACCTTAATTTCAAGTTATCTATATAGTTAATCATTGCTTTCAAAAATAATTTTTAATAATTCAATTTACATACCATTAAACTGTAATTCTTGTTAGCATGACCTAGTGGTAACCTTCCTTAGAGTTTAGTATCGATTATATTGCATACTTCTAAGTTGATGTAAAGAGAAGCAAATTATTTGGTATTTAAAAAGAAAAGACAAGATTAGGTAACTAGAATTTTGTTAGCGATCGTAATTTTTGCTAATGCATATCTTCTTCAGACAAAAATTTATAACGATATAGATTTATATATATAGGATTAAGTTAGTTGCCAGGAAACGGTATATTATCGGTACTATAAAATGGTATTGACCTAACAGGTTATGATTTTATCTCTTTTATCTCTATGAACTGGTTGAGATGGAGAAAACAGCAATTTCTATATAACGTGCACTTGAATGTTTCAAAATAAATACAAATAGAGTATTGGAGCTTTGATTTTAATAATTTTTTCAAAATAATTTCAACCACATTCTATGCATTTGTACATTCTTTGAAACCAGTCATCAAGCCAACTTTTTTACGTTTCTTCTGAAAGTTAGGCATACTCGTTACCCCAGCCACTAAGATCTTTGTAGTTGAAAAGCTTCCTTTCTTTCAACCTGTTCTTCGTAGGGGGAAACAGCGCACTCACATGGAGCGACATCTAGGTTGTGGAGTAAATGTTCTAGCATCTTTAGCTCAGTGCTTTTTAAATATTAGGTACAGTCGCGATCAGCCGTGGTAAAACCAAACAAGTGCCTGGTTTTAAGCGAGGACGAATGTTTATTGACATGTTTACAGGCGCTCTTCAGTGTATTAGTGGTGACTATCTTTTGTGTTTTCAACGCCACGCGCTTCACCAGTCCTTTCATGGTAAAACAAGGACCACCATTTTCTTCTTAACGGATTGAGATTTCCGTATAGACAAGGTACTTGCCTTCATCTTCAAAGAGTCAGACTATGTTTTAGTGCGCACGTGGTAATAGTAAAGCCAGTTTTTGTCTTCTGTTAAGATGCTGTTAGTATATTCATTTCTAAGCTTTTTGAGGATCTTGCGGCACCATGAAATCCAAAGGAAGCAGTTAGAAATTCGTGTAGAATAATACGAATTGCCGGTGCAGGAATGCCCAGACATTTTTATATCTTGCGTAATTTACCTGCCTATCGGACTGTTTCCTGACAGCATCAATATTCTCTTCGGTAAAGGATGAGGTGGGTTCTGGCCTCGGGACATCTTCCGAGTCGAAATTTCCTCTCGAACTCCTTAAACCCATTGAATGTGTGGGCAACCATCTAGCACAGGAACCATTTCCCCTAAACACTGATCAATATTCAATACACGGACAAAGTTGTAGTAGTAAAATTGCCAGGTACTCCGTTTTTGATTAAGATAACATAGATGGTTGTTTACACGGGGGAGCAACTAATACAGAGAGACCGAGCCGCCGGTTACAATACAGGCTTTCATAGCTTTAGCCATATTGCAAAACATTTATAGCATCCAGCATCAAAGTTTATTTGAAACTAGTCCTTTTAAGATAGAATAAAATTTGTCAGTATATAAATGAAAAAATCTTTAATAATACTGATTAGATGAAAAAGAAAACTATTAATGTACGAGTATATAATATACACTGCTCAACTTTTGACTGGTATACTTACGAGAACATATATAAATAACTATTTACTACTTTTTGAGCAACACTTTCCTACTTAATTGATAGTATATGGTTCTGTGAAACACTTTTAAGCCGAAGAATTAAAAGAATAAAACTTAAATAACGAATTTCAAATGTTTTAATAGAAAAATAAAATCTTCATTTTAGTATTACAGAAAAGTTTGCTTTGGAAGGAAAAGATAACCAAACACTTAAAGATTAATAATGCGTGGGACCTCCTCTAGGTCTTATGGAAATCAAATTCCAAATGTAATGCTGAGGAATATTTTGCCATTCTTCCAAAACAGCAGTTTGGAACTGATTGTGATTGTTTGGATCCACTCCTCGTGATCTTATCAATTATACGTTCTCTATGGGATTAAGATCTGGAGAGTTCGCTGGCCAATCCATGTGCGTAATATTGTTCTCTTCAAAAAATGCATTGATTTGTCTCGTTCTATGAGGACGCGCGTTATCATCAACAAACACAAAACCATCGCCTATTTCATTACCAATGGCAAGACTACAGTTTGTAATACCTCATTAAGATACCTGACACTATTCATTGTAGCATTTCCAAGCATAACCAATTCAGTACGACGAGTCGCAGAAATACCTCTCCAAAGAGTAATTGAACCATCTCCATAAGCTTGATGGTAAGTCACGTTGTTCTCAATATAGCGTTCTCCTCTGTTTCTCCAAACTCTAACTCTTACATCTGAGCCTTGGAGACGCACTCTGGTCTCGTCACTGAATAAACAACGACCCCAATCTTCAACATTTCAATTTGCATGTTGATGTGCCCACTCTAGCCTTCTTCTTTTGTGGGCTCTGGTCAACAGTGGGCATTTTTTAGAAGATTTGGACCTTAAATTTACCCTATGGAGCCTTCTTCTTACGATTTGAGTGGATACTTGAGTACCTGTTGTATTCAATAACTGAATTTGGAGTGTTCTTGCAGCAGAAAATCTATTCCTTCGACACTGAACCGTAATAAAGCGGCCCTCCCTAACTGTTGTACTGCGGTTTCGCCCTCCGCCGTGTCTATGTTGAACAGATCCGGCATTATTAAAACGCATTCGAACTCTTCTGATCACATTGTGGCTCACATTGAAATGGGCAGCAACAGTTCTTAGCGATGCACCAGTCATAAGCATTTCCATAGCTTGGCTCATCTCTTCAATACTTAAAACGCCTTAATGGCATCTCTAAAATGCAATCAACCACTCTGCATTAAAACTTATTCGAGAAATTAGCAAAAATTCTCTTAAAACTTGATAAAAGTATAAGCGTCCGCGAGCTCAGTAACTGCACTTATGACAGATAATAACAACAAACAACAATGGAGTCGCAAATGTCATTCGATAGGCATTTGTTTGCATTCCGAAACACAGTACTGATCATATAGGAAGTCATGCCTAACGCCTAAGAAGGGTTATTTACTTTTACTGCATGCTATATAAGTGTACCAGTTCAAAAGTTGAGCAGTGTATATATATATATAATAATGTAATTGTTTTAGTAAGTGCCACATATTGAATAGGTGTCATGATTAGCATTTTCTAATATGTATTATTGTAACAAGACACTTAATAGCAAAAGTTCACTGTAATAAAATTAGAAGGCCTAGGAAATACGTTGCTTTGTTACTATTAAAGTCGCCATGGTAGACTAGGGTGGTAAAATGATTGGTGTTATCATCTATTATTATCTAGAATTCTATATTCAGATGATTATTTTTATCAGTTAGTCTAGTTAGAACCGAAAGACCGTTGTCGATATTTGCGGCTGTAGCAGATATTGAATCTGTTTCAATTTAGTAAACTGCTGACTAACACCGTTCTAACAGGCGCATACAGGTGTCCTTCAAATAAAAAGACAACGTATGAAAAATGGAAAGATGTAATTATATAGAGTATCAACCTTTGTGAGTCAATTACGACGCGAACCACAAAATTAAAAACCCTCTGAAAATTGTATCATGTTCCGCCTATTAAGCCAGAATGTGTATAAATAATAAATATATACCTCTATTGAAGTTAAACACACACGGTATGTTTACATATGTAACAGCTGTCGACGTTATAAAAACTATAATATCCCGTATGGTAAGTGAATTATTAAAAATTAAGATGTGTGTTGCATTAATTTTGAAACCTATTTTAAAAATCGTACTAAAAATAATTTGTGGACTTTTAGAACTGACATCATTTCATGTGTATTACGAGAATGTTTTTTTTTAGTTAGGAGAAGTAAGAAATAGAATGCCGCTATTGAATTTAAAGGCGCTGCAATGTTTATATTTATAAAACATTAGAAAATAACATTGTGTCTAAGTTTTGTTATGGCGAGGGTTCGATAACCTAGTATTTATACTTCCTTGTGAATTTTTAAAGATGATATATTAAAAGAACATGTAAGATGTGTGTTCTACGGGCATTTAATACTCTATCTTTAATCAAAAATTAACGACAAGGTATCGTCTTTTATAATATAGTCCATGGCGCAGTGGCGCGACAAATTTTTTAAAAATATGTTTGTCATTTTTTTCTCGTTTGGGAGGCGGAATTTTGAGAAAATATTTAGGGTGTAAATTCTATGTAATTTAATCTTTCCATTTTTTCATACGTTGTCTTTTCATTTGAAGAACACCCCGGTATAATAGGTTTTTTCCAACTCGTTAAGAAAACGGTACAATGGCGTACACTAACGGTGGAGTACGTGCGCTCTGAAGAAGACGCGAAGAAATATTCACGTTGCCCATGTACCGAACCGTCACTACACGGTTTTCGTAGCGAGTTGGAACAAACCTAATAATTCAAATGATAATTTAGATATTAATAATAGTACCGTTAAATTTGTGCGAAACCTATATATTCACTTAAGCATCGAATTTTGGAATTGCAATGCTAGGAAGTTTTCAATTATTTTCATTATTGTTTTATTAATATATACTTAGTAAAGTGGTCCACATGGAAAAAGATACTACATATACAACTTAGATAATTACAATGCAAGAAAGTGTATTAAAAAATATTATAAACTTGTATTCGTGATATTAATAAGACGTATGCATTATTTATAGGCTAACACTGCTATTAATTATTTATCAAGGCGAAGTTCAATTTTTAAAATATGTTTTTTGTAAATGCTAAGTTTTATTAGAAATATAATAGGCGTGTAAACATTTTTATCCCTCATACCTACTTGTGAAAAATACTATTTTTTTTCGAAAATTAAAACATTTATATACTTCATGGGATGCATCACAGATAAACTTGGATTATGAATAAAACATTTAAAGTTTATTACGTTATTGCAAGGAGTTACAAAATACTTTAAATACATCCTATGACTAATGTCTTACGACACATTCCAACAATAGTAAAATTCTTGACCTAATTATCATTTTCTTCTCTAGATTGAATTTAAATGTATATATTTTTAATGTCAATTTTTAAAGTATATTTTTGCAGTTCAAAATAATATATAGAATTTGTTTGTCGTTAAAATATAAAACATATTAATTGCTAATTTTGTTTAATAAATAAAATAATATCTTACATAAATATTTGCAAGCTCTATTTTTAGCGTATCTCAAGGAGATTGTATTTTGTTTGTAGTGCCTTCCTTAAAATTATTATAATGGAGAAGCTAAAGGAGTAGAAATAAGTGAATTACTTTAAGTTTGTATCCACTTCTGTTTTACAAGCATTTTTTGAGTGTTTATCATACAAGTAGATTGGATTAACTTTATTTAAGAATACAATAGCTATGTTAGTCAGCTATGACTAAATCGTTACAATATATGCATTTTATTGATATAATTGGAATTCATCTGGCAAGATTCTAAAAGAACTCATTGACTTATGTGGTAATCAATGAACTGGGATCTTTAAAAATTAAAAATATGTATTTACTTCTAAATTATAAGGATTATTTATTTCCCATAATTTTAATATAATAAATAATAGTCTATTAAAAATTAATTCAGTTTCATGAAAATGTTATTTAATAAATAACTAAGTATACGTGAATTTTGAGAAACTGTTGAAAAGGTACTGCTCAAATATAATAGAATAGGAAAACGAATTAGTCGAGTTGATTAATTGAGTAGATCATAAAATGCGACTTAAGGCTAATGTACTAGCTGTACTTTTAAAAATTGAATGTTAATATTTCAGAAGACATTTGTAGAAGTTTTTTTTTAACGACTAGAGCCCATCTCAACTTCAACTCTTGTCACTTTTTCAATTATCTTTGAAAAACAAATTCTTGATCCTTTTAATTTTGAATATTGTCGAAGCAAGTGAAATTTTAAACAAAGTCACTATAATAATAGTTAGATAATCTCTTTAGCACCATGATTAACCATGAGTAATCAATTAATCAATATTTTCAGTGTATGGTAAAACTTTGGAACATGATCTGAAGGATGATACGTCTGGTCATTTCAAGAGATTACTTGTATCACTATGTCAGGTAAATATTTGTGTTTATAAAATACTCGTTTCAAACTAATTTTTTTAAATTTTTTGCACAGGGTAATCGTGATGAAAATCAAGGAGTCAACGAAGCTCAGGCTACAGCGGACGCAGAAGCTTTGGTAGCCGCAGGGGAAGGAAAGCTTGGAACAGACGAATCTCAATTTAATTCCATTTTGATTACAAGAAGCTATCAACAATTACGACAGACTTTTGCAGAATATGAAAGACTCTCGGGCAAAGATATAGAAGATGCTATCAAGAAAGAATTTTCGGGAAGTGTAAAGAAAGGATTACTTGGCATCGGTAAAGTTCAACAACGAAACGTTTTAAATTGGATTACTAAAACAAATGATTTTTTTATTAACAGTAAAATGTGTCAAGAGCAAAGTTGGCTATTTTGCTGAACGCCTTCATGATTCAATGTCTGGTTTGGGCACAAAAGACAAAACTCTCATTAGAATCGTCGTTTCTAGATCTGAAATTGATCTTGCCGATATTAAACAAGCGTTTATTGATAAATATGGAAAACCTCTGGAAGATTGGATTGCTGTAAGTTTAGAAATTGTTTTTAACGAGCAAAGTATTAATTTCATAAGAATGTGCATGCAGCTTATTGGTCTTTTTCCTTGGAACTCGTGTGGTTTTAATCTTCTTTCATATTGCTTGGGGTACTATAAATCCAAACAACTCTTTAAGTTAATAATCTAAAACTGTATTTAATCAGTAAATATTCTAATATTCTGCACGAATACATGTGCGTAATATTTTATAATAACTATACTCGGTTTTTTAATAAGAGAGACAAACCACCTCAACCCGCATCACATTAGGCATATTCCACTGACACTAATTTTGGCGGCAAATTTAAATGATAAATTACAATGAAATGAACATGAAGTAGCACTTGCTATTTACACTTCGATATTTAACTAAACTGCATTATAGATCACAGTTGCAAAAAAATAAATGACAACAGTTTTAAGATCTATTTTATTACTTGATTTATATTTGCAATACATAAAATAAATATTTACATAAAAATTATATTCATTTAAAAAATATTGGATGTGACAATCTAAAAAATATGTAAGTAAATAAATAAATTGATTAGGAGGTTACAACAGAAAGAATATTCCTTGTTAAATATTGATGAGATAAATTTGCTTACTTGTACGTAAATAAATAATTAATTGATAACATTTTTCTTTTTTTCTTTACAACTTACACTTAATAAGCATAAAATTTATTGATTATACAATTTCCAATTCCAAACGGTTGATTAAATTGATTTAAATATTTCATTCTGATTTACATTTACAATATAAGAATTTTATTTGATTTAAATTAGAATCACTATCATTGTCCATATTAAAATCACTGTCGCTACTGTCACGATTTTCAAGCGAAATAATAAACGGTTCCATTACATCATGTATTAAACCATCTAAATTACCCATTTCATCTTCCTCTTTGATTACATGTTCTTTCCTTTTTGCCAATTACACTATTGTCGGGTAATTTTAATGTTACTGAACCACGCCTCAAAAACGTTTGTAGCCATTTCATCCTGGTAATCAGCAGTTTTTCTTCCCTCAATACCATCGTCAACAAAATCGTTTTTAGAGCCAATATGTAAAATAATTTGGCGTCTTCCTTTACCAATGAGATGTTTTTAGACTGGTAGTTACACCATCTATAAATATCTATAAATATAAATAATCCGTGTTTTCTTTATTGTAGAATCACTACGAATAATTTCCTTGTAGATGTTCAATATAGCTTGCTTTGCCTGTATAGACAAATGTCCACGTCCTAAGGTAGGACGCTTTCTTGGAGGCGATATTGATAGTCCACTTGTACTAGGCTGTGGATTCATTTTTACAAGCAAATAATTTAAAAAAAAATTATTTTGTTTAAATATTATAGAAACACAAAAAAATAAACGGAAAATGCTTAACAAAAATATTTACTCGATCAACTGTGTCTACAATATGACGGTACTAAATTACCAAATATGGGTAGTGTAAACCAGACCGGTAATTAGCCAATCGTAACTGTATATTTTGGCGGGCCATTTTCAATTTTGTCTCTCTTATTAAAAAACATAAAGTATAAAATTATATCTAATTTTATTAGATATAATTTTCTTTGAATGATTTGCTCGATGTACATAATTTATGCTTCTTAGAAAAGATGTAGAAGGAAAGTACCATGCTTTTCAAGAGTTCATTTTGATTTTAATTAGAAAACTTTTCTTTCACCTAAGAATAATATTAACGCACTGAAGTAATACCGGGTGTCCATAAAATAATATCCCAGTTTCACTAGTATATTATATCAGTTTAATTTAGACTATTTACTATAAATCGTACATCAAATTGTATCATGAAATTGTCATTTCGGTAACTGAAGTTAAATTTTAAATTATATTTTATATTATTAGGATGTTAACTTTATAAATAACAGGATTTGATTTTTCATTAACTAATGCATAATTTATTATTAATTAAAATATAATTGCAATTTGTTAAGTGATGAATGAAGATAATCTGTTAACACTTATAATTTGCACGACCATTTTTTCATGTCATAATTAAACGTTCAATTAGTATGTGAAACGAGCAGTATCTGAAGTGGTTTATATAAAACTTTCTTTTAAGTTATTTGAGAGTAATTTAAATACATATGTACCTTTTTAAATATAACCTTTAACATATCGTTTTAATATATCCTTTGCTATGTTTATATACATTGCTATGTTTATATACATATAAAGATAATATTCAATTCTTAAAATATATTTTTTGGATTTTTAAACTCATACAAATTTAATTATTAGCAGAAAATTATAAGCAGTAGGTACCTATTATATATTAATTGGAGTGCTATACCAAGAAAAAAAAAAAATTAAATCATCAATTTAAAAATATATACACTATTATTTTAAATATCTTGACAAGGGCAATATATGTAATCACGTCTTGATCGGCTTACAAACACAATGAGTCAACATTTTCAAAATTTTCTCGATATAATCCTGCTATTGCAAGATATTTATGAAGAAATAATAATTGTATATTAAAACACAAGTTTCATAAGGCACTATTTTGCCGCACGAGTTCAAAAAAGCCTTATGAAGCGAGTTTTGTATACTATTTTTTTTATTTTGCATTTTTTACATTAATAAATTGAAATTATTTAATTTGGAAGTTCAGTTTTATTTTTATATAAAGTATGCAGTTGGTCACATTGATACTTGACATTTTCAAATTTAAATCTTGCTATCCGCGAAATATATTATGTTACATATTATTTATTAATTTTCGTTAACATTACTTAATATTTTATTTAAAGATATAAACATGAGTGACTTAGAAACTAATATATCTTGTTGTCAATTGTATACAATATGCGTTGTTTGTGTAGAGTACGAACATATATCACATCTGTCAAATGTACTTAAATTCTTAAAATCAAATGATAGCAATGATATTTATTTCTGTATTCGAACAACGCCAACATTGAAAAATGAAAAAAAGTGTATCGAAATGAACCTCATTTCGATACTGTTTTGGGTTTCATAATGAGTTCATTTCGAACGCAAAATAGAAAAACATCTTTATAATGCTGTAGCGAATGAGACGTGGTCTATTAACAAAACATTCTTTATGTTTTATATTTTGTATTTTATAATACTACTGTTTGGATGTATCTGTCTTTTTTCAAGATATTTTAAATCAATCGGTATATAAGAATTTTTAATTTCTTTTTTTAGATTAGAAATACATATATTCAAATAATCACTGTCAACATTATTGATATTAATTACACAAAATATTGCCGCATATTTCGTATTCGTTCATACTTTTTTTAATATGCATGATGATTTCTCTTTTATTCTTTCGCTTATTGTATTATAAAATGGTGCATGGTCAAGTTGAAATACAATAGGTATCCTTCATTAACATTCTACTTACATGATTTTGCAATTTTGTGAGCGTATGTCATTGTATCTTTTAAAATTGCAATTAGTATCTCGCAATGCCTTTTCGAAGTGGGAGTTTATTATCAAGTAATACTACAATAGCTAAACTAACAGGGCTTTTAAGTTATCTATACATGCTTTGGAAGCATATCATTTATATTTGATTATTTTAACAAATTATTCAATATTTTACAATATATGTATATAAAATTATAAAAAGTAATATATTTTTTTTTAATTTAATAAATATATGTACACCATATACACTGATCTACAAAAGTATAGGCATAGTAACGCCATATATATTTAAACTTGGTTTATAACTGAATTATAATTATTAATATTAACATTATCAGCTATACTTTCCAATTTAGGTATATAAAATATAGATGAATTGAAAATTGAAATAAACAATTTATTTTTAAAAATACATAGAAGCAAAAATATAAGCACACTTAAATAAGTATGGTAAATGATTTAATATTTGCTATTATCACTTCTTTATTTTCTTTATAATATGAACAACCTTTTCACTGATTTCTGGTTTCATGTTCGCAATTGATGTAGTATGATGTTTTCAAATCTGTTTCTCCAATTCACACCCCAATTATGTTGAGGTCTAGGAGTTAAGTGTGTATGGTGTATTACATAAGATCTATGGGTTCATCTGTTTAAGGCACTATTTTCTTGAAACCACCAACAATTATGCAAGTCAAAAATTTTTCGCTCTAATGCGTAGATGTTTTTTTGAAATTATTTGTTCTTTTCTTGAAATTGTAATCTGTACGTACATTAAGTTTTTCGTTTGACATTGATTTTAACGCTATTGGAGAAATTGTTATAACGTTTTTTTTTACTTCCGCGAGGTTCATGTCTTTCACTTAACTTTCTAGAATGACCAGAATATGTACATTTTAATTGTTAAATGAAGAAGTCTAATTTTCAAAAAATTTTTAACGTGTCAAATGCTTCCTGGTAATCATAATAAATTATCGCTGTAAAGCAATTGGATTTTAAATCTCCTTGGCTTTATATCTCCGTTAAATTTAGTACCTTCATCCAATGTACACATTTGAAATTACATATTGCAAAGTGACTTGAATTTTGTTATGATAATCTTTCTACATAGTAACATGTATAATAGTTTCTGCTTGGATTTATAGTAATACAAGGGTGGATCAAATATGAACCGACCTTTCTTAATAGCTTTTTGTTGAATTATAATTACAATAAATGAACAATATCTTATTTTTCTATAAACATTCCTTCCTTCAGAACACATTTTTCCCAGCGGCTAGGTAGAGTCTTTAACTAATTTTCATAAAAAGAACGAGAGCGTGTATTTAACCAGTTGCACACGAACTGTTCCACTTGATAACTCAAAACGTCAAAACGTGCTCCTCCAGTGCATCTTTTAATGGACCAAACATATGATACATCACATGGCGAAAAATTTGTATAGAGGGTGTTCAACGACAATCCAATGCATTTCCGCTAGTTTCTCTTGTGTTCGAGCAGCTGTATGCGGTTGGGCGTTGTCATGCAAGAGCAACACTTGTCGTATCGGAAGTCTTCGTCTTCTGAACCAATAGGCGGCTCGCACACGCTCCCAAAGATTGCAATAATAATCTCCGTGAACGGTTCGCCTTTCGTGAAGAAAATCCATCAACAAAACGCCTATAATCCCAAAACATTGTCGCCAAAACTTTACCCGCAGACAAACAAGTTTTCGCCTTTACCGGGCAAACTTCACCTTTTTGTCTTCAATCCTTACTTGCTCATTTGGACTCCGGTATATAGTGGTGTATCCAAATCCCATCATAGGTCACTATACGATGTAAAAATGCTTCCCCTTCCGCTTCGTAACGTGTCACCAACCTTTGTGAAATTTCAAAACAGTTTGTTGATCTTCATTCAAGAACCATGGACCCCAACTCGCCGAAATTTTTCGAAACGATCTGTTGCAATATCGATCTGTTGCAATAAGGTCACGAATGGTATCGATGTTTTCATGAGTGGTGCTTGTTTTTGGACGGCGTTTGTGAGTTTCATTATGCACGGCATCCCGTCCTCCACGAAATTGTTTATGCCAAAATTTCACTTGTGTCTTGGATACTGTTGATTCCTCATATTGATTATGCAGTTTTCGCCAAATTTCAGCGGGGTCAACATTTAAAATAATTATTAAAAAATTATAATTAAAATTGGAATTTATAAAACTTTTTAAAATAGATTCACAGTAATTATGCAGTGCGACATTAAGTTTTTTGGGATTAGATCGGACGAATATGGGATAGATAAGGCATAATCTGAAGTGTCAATTTGATCTATTTTTTCGTGAATAGCTTGACTAGTATAAGAAGGTGCGTTGTCGTGGTGAAAGAGAACTTTTTTAAGGGATGTTCCAGAATTTTTTTTTTTTGTTAATTGCTCTCTTTAATTTGCCTAGTAGAATGTACAATTGATAGGCTATGAAAATTATTCCTTCAAATTCTGAAAACATTTTAATTCGTGTTTGTTAACGGCCGATGAGAATGTCTTAGGTTTCTTTTGGGAGAATTGTTATGATGTTTGGATCGTTGAGACCCCTTTGTTCATTAACAAACATAGTGGGAAGTCAAGACTTCATGAACCGTAACAAATCTTCGCAAAAATCAGTTTGCTGCTTGTAACACAGCTTGACGTATTGTTTCACGTTTTTGATCACATTCTACATTCGTGGCACCCATCATTGCATTAGGTATACAGTTTGTGGGGGCAGTGTTGTAGTAGAACAATTTAGTCGATTAATAATTGTTAAGTGATATATTTAACATTAATATGAATTCGTATTTACAAATATTTTAGCTAAAAATAATGAGGCCAAACTTGTAAATTAATAATTTATTAGATTGTTTATATACACAATGTTTCATTAAAAGCATTCAGCCAAAACAACACAAAAATTAGCTGGCTTATATTGTTTTAAAATTTTATAGTACTGGTAGAAACAATAAAAAAACTCTTAGTAACATTCAGCCCGCAACTGCTTCTGACATACAGTCGATTAGATCGACTATATGTCGTTTCTGACATATAGTCGATTTAATATTGAATTTCTTAACAACAATTTGCGATTTGTTGCCTGAGTTTTTCCAAATGGTTTACAGGTCGTGTGGACACTAATTGTTTAGATGTCCCCAGACAGAGAAGTCGACAGGTGTCAAGTCAAGGGCTCGTCTCTTATAATCCCAGCTACGTCACTCAATAAAATCTGAGCTGCAAAAGCAGGACTTCCTGCTAGTTTTCGTAAAACCCAGTGATAAAAATTCCTACAGACAACATACGAGTGTAGTTTGGAAACTACGTGGCCTAACAAAGAAAACGCAAGTTTTTTTGACAAAAAACATTTGATCTATCAATATGGTCCCCTGCTCGCTCAACACACTTATTCCAACGATATTCCAAATTAGTAATGCCTTCATTGTAGGTCGATGAATCCAAGTCCTCGAAATAGCTATTTATAGCAGCGGTTACCTCGGAATTAGACGAAAATCTCTTACCGCTTAGCCATTTTTTTAGGTTTGAAAAGAGATGATAATCGCTGGGAGCCAAATCTGGGGAATAAGACGAATGAGGCACTAATTCCAATTCATGAATTTTTGCCATTGCAATTGCAGACTTGTGGGCAGATACGTTCTCCTGATGGAAAAGCACTTTCTTCTTTGCCAAATGAGGTCGTTTCTATTGGATTTTGTTGCTTAATTGTTGCAACAAATTGTCATAATACTTCCCATTTATTGTTTTCCCCTTTTCTAAGTAGTCGACCAAGATAATTCTTTCAATGGAGACTGTGGTTAAATAAAAATTTAAAAAAGGTATATAACCCCTTACCACAATTATTAGTCGTATCCTAAATACGTATTTCGACAACTAAGTTGTCATCATCAGTAGGTAAAAACTACTAATTAAAAGTCACACATGGGGCACACTTTACTTGGGCTTTAGTGTGCCCCATGTGTGACTTTTAATTAGTAGTTTTTACCTACTGATGATGACAACTCAGTTGTCGAAATACGTATTTAGGATACGACTAATATTTGTGGTAAGGGGTTATATACCTTTTTTAGACCAAGATAATTCCAAAAAAAATAGTTGTCATAACCTTCCCTGCTAACAAAACCGTTTTTGCCTTCTTTGGAGGCGGGGAACCTTTTTTGCCTACTATTGAGCCTTTCAAATGAAAGTACTTTATCACTGCTTTCAACTCAGGGTTTTTCCATTATTACAAAATCACACGAAACGTTCGCTTTGGCGTACTGTTAAAAACAGATTAATTGACAGATCGCTCTGTACTATCATATTAACGTACTATCCTATTAAAGGATAATTCTACAGAATGGTAAAGAAGATTCTTGCAAATTCGCGTCATCTCTGTGTTAGGCTACGTAGTTTTCGAACAATTCTCGTAATCGAGAGCAGCAAGAACTTGTTCGCTTTGAATGTGGTGCGGATATAACTGCTGTTTGCGTAGAATTGTCCAAACCAGGGGATTACTGACATTCAGCAATGCGACAACTCTTCAAGTTCACATGTCTGACTGAACTGAGTTTTGTCACAATAAGTTGTTTCACAAAGGCTTTCAAAACCGAAAAATCAAGTTTGAGTTGCGGACTTATGCTGGCTAAGACTTTCGTGTTTGTTTCCACCAGTACTATAATTTCCTAAAATGTACGATAATCTTTTTAAACAAATTGTAAGTGGACATGCATTGTATTTAGACTTTTTTTTTACTTATACGAAGGGATATTGATATATTCTGAGCTTACTATTGAAACAATTTAAAGATCGGACTTTATTATTCAACATTGTCTCCTCTTAAATTAATACACTTAATACAGCGATCCTCCAACGCCTTTAACCCTTCTAAAAAATGATTCTTCTTGGTCTGTAAGCCCTCCACAGCTTCTATTACCTTTTCGTTACACAAAAATTGACGTCCTTTTAATCTTTTTTTCAATTTAGAATATCGAGTATCTCCATTGATGGTCCGACCCTTTTTAGGTAATTGATCATAATTATTCCACGGATATCCCAAAAAACTGATGCAAGAACTTTTACAGCGGATTTTTGAACTCGAAATTTCTAAGGTCTTGGAGAACTTTGATGCTTCCACTCCATCGATTGCTGTTCTGTTTCTGGGTTGTAAAAATGTACCCATGTTACATCCATAGTCACAAAACGGTTTAAAAAATTTGGCTCTCGTTCAAAACGGGCACAGATTGACCGTGATACTTTTACTCTTCATATGAAATCTCATACGAAATCTTTAGTGTCTTAGCTATATGTTTTAGCCCAATTTGATGATCTGATAATATCATGTCATGAACTGCGTCAATATTTTCGGGGGTAGACACCGAAATAGGTTTTCCTGGTCGCTTCTCATTTTCAACGGAAAATTGTCTCTCTTGAATGACGCAATCCAATTTTTGACAGTCGCATATGCTGGGCATTGATCACTAAGTGTGCTAAGCATATCTTCGTAAATTTCCTTACCACTTAACCTCTTTAAATACAAGTATTTGATGATGCCTTCATACTCAAATTTATCGATTTCCACATTTACATTCGACATGCTTTCTTTCAAAATTTACTGCACACCAATAGTTCAACTTTCTTGACGAAATATTTTACAGTAACATTTTTAAAATGTCATTATGTCATGCCATTATAACAAGATTTAGTTTTGTTCAAGGAAAACGGTCTAGACTAACTAGATATCAATGCCCCCTCGTATGCTGTAATCATTATAGACCAGGACAAACGAAAGGATATACGACAAGACATTATTGTATCTAACTTATGTAGATGTAGCAATTTCGATAAACGTGTTTTTTTCTCACAAATGGAATTTGTGTAAAATAATACTATATTATGTTGACGCAGTAGAACCATTCAATTCAGATTACCGTGTCCGAATATTGATATATCACAACACAATAGAAGCATTCAAGCATAGTTTTAGTCGAATCATAAATTTGAACTTCTAATACTACAGCTACGTTTAAGAATGTTTTTATTATTAAATCTAAGAACAAGGCAATTTATATTTGAATATAAAATATACTATCTCGACTTGGGCTTGGCTACTATAAGGTACTCCTTTCTGGAATGTATTCAGGGACATAGTATACATGATAATGTATTTGGCATTATTGACTTGAAACTATATATGTAGTTACTTAATTGTATCAAATAAACGTTTTGCTAGCACTATATTCTCATGAGTCATGAATTTAATATAATACGTAACGGAGAAAGTGGAGAAGTAAGCATTGTCTGTTTCACTACTGAGTGCTGCTACTATAAAGTATTTGACTGATTGAAATAAATTATGTAGTAATGCTACTTCAACGGTAAATTTATTACCGTATTTGTAACGAGCCATCGAAAAAATTCATAATTGGAGTAGACTGTGAAATCGGGTTGGTACTTTAGCCACTTCCACATAATGACACATTACTTGATGCTTAACAGTTTCATTGTAAAAAAAGGTTATGGCATTGAAATTATACTACAACAAAAAAGTAAACAAATAATTTATTTAATATCGAAATGATAATCAAAATTTACATATAGCTACAGAAGTTGTTGAAAATGTTGTCCTTTGACATCTAAACAAATTTAATTTTCTTAATAAGAGTTTTGAAAAATTTGACAAACTTATAGTTTCAATGTCAAATAATAAATGTCATTATGTGGTAGTGGCTAAAGTGCCAACCCACTTTCACAGTCTACTCCAATTATGAATTTTTTCGATGGCTCGTTATACAGCGTGTCCAGAAACTCTCCTGACAAACGAAGACCGGAGTTTCCTCAGATAATTTTAAGACAATTAAACCCAAATTCACCTAGTCCGAAAATGCTTCCTAAGGGAGCTAGAGTTCTTTGAAGATGGCGCCTTGTATTTATTTTTTTTTAAATTCCTCCAGAACGCTTCTATTTAGAAAAACAAAAACTGGTATGCTTATTTATCCTCCAGAGATGAATCGATTCCATCAATTGCGAATTTCTAGTACAGGTCATAGGCGTCCGTTTTGGGTAGGTCAACGGTTATTTTAAGGCATAACTTTTTTGTCTTTAACTTTTAAGCATTTGTGACACTAGATTATTAAATTTTCAGGTATTCCAGTACTAAAAGGTACTCTTACTTTAAGTCGGTAGGATACACCGTTTTCTAGAAAAATCGATTTGTAAATTTTTCGTTTTTTCTTCATTAAAGTTCAATTTTTTATTTTTTGCAATAGTTAGCTCTGAACTGCCAACAGAAGTAAAACCTACGTTTTTCATTGTCAAATTGTTGTCAGTTCGCGAAGTTTATCTTTTCATTTTTTACTTTGTGTTATTCAAACACAACGATTTCAATTTAAAAAAAAATGGTTTTTACTAATGAGGAATACGCCGACATGCATTTAGTTTATGGCGAAATGAGGTGTAACGCTCGAGCGGCGCAACGTAGATACGCTGAAAAATTTCCCAATCGTCAGCATCCCACTCACTCAACATTTACAGCTCTTCATCAACGATTAAGAGAAACAGGTTCAGTGGTCCCAAAAAATAATGAAACAGGGAGACATAATGATGTAACAGCAGAACATGAAGATGTTATTTTTAATGGAAGTTGAGGAAAATCCAGAAAATAGCGTTCGAATACTATCTGCCATGTACCCCACAATTTCAAAATCTTCCGTAGGAAATATCTTACACAAAGAAAATTTATATCCTTTTCATTTTACAAAGGTGCAAGCACTACTAGAAGGAGATTTTCCTGCTCGCGTAGAATTCGCTAGATGGTTACAAAATCAGAAAAATCAAGATGAAGATTTCTTCAGGAACATTTTGTTTGGTGACGAAGCTACATTCTCAAAAAATGGAATTTTTAATGTACATAATGCACATTATTATTCGTACGTTGGTGACCATCCCCACGTTGTTCAAGAATTTAAGCATCAGCATAGGTTTAGCATAAACGTCTGGATAGGAGTAGTTGACGATTATCTACTTGGACCTGTGGAATTACCTGCTCGTTTAAATGGTGCTGATTACTTACATTTCCTGCAAAATATTTTACCTGATTTGTTAGATGAGGTGCGTTTAAATATTCGGCAAAACTTATGGTTTCTACAGGACGGCTGTCCGGCCCACTTTAGCAGGAATGTACGAGACTTTTTAGATAATAACTACGAAGACCATTGGATTGGAAGAGGCGGTCCAGTTGCTTGGCCAGCAAGGTCGCCGGATTTGAATCCTTGCGATTATTGTGTTTGGGGATACATAAAAGCATTTGTTTATTCCGTTCCGATACAAAATCGCGCACAACTCTGGCTAAGGATACAAGATGCTTGCAACGTATTTAGAAATAACTTTGGAATTTTTGCAAGAATTCGGCGTTCTCTAAGCAAAAGGCTAAACTTATGCATAGAGACTAATGGTCATCACATCGAGCAACTTTTGTAACAATCTACCTTTGATACTTGTTCTTTTTTTGTTAGTTTCGTTCCATTGTAATAAATAATTTGTTTTTAATTTATTAAATTAATTTTCATACATGCCTTGATAGTCCAAGCCAACTTCGTCGCTAAAAATAAGTAGGTACATAATAAATTGAACTTTAATGAAGAAAAAACGAAAAATTTACAAATCGATTTTTCTAGAAAACGGTGTATCCTACCGACTTAAAGTACGAGTACATTTTAGTACTGTAATACCTGAAAAT
Organism: Melolontha melolontha; assembly: GCA_935421215.2. NCBI lineage: Eukaryota > Metazoa > Arthropoda > Insecta > Coleoptera > Scarabaeidae > Melolontha > Melolontha melolontha. The sequence goes on from OW285235.1 coordinate 103,499,039, forward strand.
TTAATAATCTAGTGTCACAAATGCTTAAAAGTTAAAGACAAAAAAGTTATGCCTTAAAATAACCGTTGACCTACCCAAAACGGACGCCTATGACCGGTACTAGAAATTCGCAATTAATGGAATCGATTCATCTCTGGAGGATAAATAAGCATACCAGTTTCTGTTTTTCTAAATAGAAGCGTTCTGGAGGAATTTAGAAAAAAATAAATACAAGGCGCCATCTTCAAAGAACTCTAGCTCCCTTAGGAAGCATTTTCGGACTAGATGAATTTGGGTTTAATTGACTTAAAATTATCAGAGGAATCTCCGGTCTTACTTTGTCAGGAGAGTTTCTGGACACCTGTATATTACCTCCTATTTAGGTTAGATGTAGTTTATCTTTGCTATGATTGCTTAACTATTACTAATTTGACTATTTGTATTAATATAGATGTCTTGTTACTATTTAAGATGTTTTGTATGACATGTAGGTGTCTATCAGCTTCTTAGTTGTAACTAACATCTCTGCTTGTTGCAGGGTGACACTTCAGGGGATTACAAGAGAGTTTTGCTGGCGTTGGTGGACTAAAACTGCACAAATGTACCTGCCTAAAAGTCTCTCGCACCATAAAAACACAATAACACTCATTCATAAGAAAAAATATATATATTACTTAAAAAGAAACTGCCAGATACTAAAATAACAAAAAAAGTCTATTTCGTCCAATACTGCACATCTGGTTGCCATATGTGTTGTCAATGTGTCAATTTCTTTTTTGTTGAATTTTTCAGAGCGACGTCTCCAGTGACATCAAATACGTTCTGATTACCTTAACTGCATATGGTTAAGGTTTTTATTGGCCGAGAGCAAAAATAAGAGCACCGCCGCCTACTATCTTCGTCTTGCAAACGAACGCAAAGAAAATGTCTGGAAATAGTTTGTTAGTGGCCTTATATACTATTAAAAATATTAAATATATTATTATATATATATTAAAAATATCTAGCTTTGTAAGTGTTAAATTATTATTATTAATAATAACTATATATTATGCATAACGCGATAATAGAAGGTGAAGTTTTGTCGGGTGCTGGGCAATTTTTTGTAGGAATCGTTCAACAAGAAAAACTTTGTGAAAATAATATTTATGGAAATTATATATATATAAATTAAACGTACATAATTAAGATATTATTTTACATTTTTTATGTCTTTTATATATTTTGCTTGTTTTTCTGTCTGAGGCTTTAAATAAAACAGTGTTTTAAATTTGCTAATTTTATTTATTTTATTTCAACCACCTTGGGTGGATGACATAATTTATTGGACAAATGTACATTATGTTCATATTTTTTTGGTATCGTTAAATATGAATATAATGAACAGTACAATAGAAGACAAATTATTGTATATTGTAATAATGACTATATGTTTGTAGGTATTTCATCCTTAAAATATATCATATATTTATGTACACAATTAGATTCAATAAAACGAATTTATCAAAGGTGTGTAAGATACTCCTCAGGATCTGTGCATCAATAATCATTAATTTTTGTCAAATAGTACTGATTTATTTGCAATTAATGCAATTTTTATTTGGACGTTGTAGTATTTAAATGTTTTCCATAAACATTTATAAAACGAAGCAGACAGAAACAAGAAAAAGTCCTAATTACAATATGTATCAATAAACTCTAAATACGTATTTCGGCACAAAGTTGCCATCTTTAGTAGAACAAACTGAAAACTAAAAATAGTGCTAAACGTAGCGTCCTTGGCTAAGGTAAAGCCTTCGAAGATGTCCTCTTCATCAAATCGCCAGTTTTTTTTTTGTTTCTGTCTGTTTCAGATTTCAAGCCACACTTCACCAATTTCGGATTTATAAAACGATAATAAATTTTCACATAATGATTACTAAAGTGGAGATATTTAGATAGCTTGCATTGGCAGCGAGCGAAAAGCTGGTACGGATGTCTCCGTCAGTCTGACGTATATTAGGCGTTGCGATGTCAAAAACGAATACATCGTGAGACATGAAAAATAAGTATAAATAAAAAACAGTATAAATATTGAAATGAAATTCGCTCGCCGCTCATGGATGCTGTCTAAAAACGCCGCTTTAGTGATTACTGTATATTCAAATATAAGGTTTGTGCCAACTCGCTAAGTACAATGACGGTTCGGTACATGCGCACTGCAGAAAAAGCGTTCCAACTTAATTTCTGACCGCACATTGAACGATACCAAAAGTGTTCCAATTAAATTTTGACCGTACACAAACCAGTCACGGGACGGTCAAAACAGTTCGCAGACTGAAGTATATATCTATCGTCTGTACTGACATGCGCATTATATACTTTACCCTGTGAGAACTACAGTTGGCAATGGCAATATCACACAATATCGTAGGACCGTACAAAGTTGATTATCAAAATTATTACTGTTGCTAATACTACAAAATAGTTGATCAGAAATACGTTATTATTATAATTAATATTATTAATTATTAATTAATATTAATAACTTATTTATAACTATTACCGTCCAAAAGCAGTGCAAAACTAATGCGCACAAAATGATCAAACAATACGCGTACCGTAACGGTATGGTAGTTGGAACAAACCTATAATTTATTATTTTTATGTTAAACATCGTGAATAAATTGGCAAAGTCATATTTCATATTTCTCAAATTTAATTGGAGAAATTTTAATTTCAATTAGCATAATTGTTTCTAGTACTTGATATACAAAATACTCTATAACAATAAATATAAACAACTTAAAAATGAAGAATTCATTTGATTTAACGATCTTGTATACTCTTTCGTTCGATCAAAATATTTAATTTGCCTATAGAAAAAACTTTCGTTAATTACAGTTAAAAGCAAATAAAGAAGATGGAAACTATAAAGGTAAGAGCTTAATAAATTAATTTGCATCAATATATTTGTATTATGAATTTTGATAAGTTGGGGTATTGATTGATTGATTAATTTCTATGATTATTAATAATTTGCTTTTTACAAATAAATAAGGGTGAATATGTAGACGTATAAATATGGTGAAATGAATTCAACATTTTTCTCTTTTCAACTATATCCCGAACAGTATCTTATCAAGGTACTTAAAAAATGACCGTTATTTTATCATTATACACATAATGCAGGTACAATATATAGCAATATAACGAATTACCCTTTTGAAATAATTAATCATTTCGCATAAAAAATCGGAAGTAAAACTGTTTAAAATCAGTCGTATCATGTCTCACTTCTGAGCGCAATAAATAATAAAATGTATCAACAATAATTACAAAAATAGGAAACTATAAATAAGATCGATCATTGATTATGTTTAATGAAAATGATCATGATAATAACGACGATGATGGACAAAAGCATTGTGGGAGGAATCCTGCACGTTGTTTGTTTATGTGTGATCGTCATGCAGGGATTTTATCATGTGGAAGTATCTGGTAGTTCGTTTGCGGCCCATGTTGCATATCTTGAAATGACATAGCGTGAGATCTGAAACAGATGTATACTTTATTATATGTACAAGTTAAATGAATGTTGTAGGAGGTGGTTAGTTTTTCCGGTGTTAATTCACATTATATACGTTTTTACAAACAAAGATTTAAATAATTCACATTATATACGTTTTTACAAACAAAGATTTAAATAATATGAAAAAGCTGGGATATTTTCTATATATAACGGAATGAAGCGAAATAATTTTATTTAGTAGGTATATAGCAGGCATTCTTACTAAAGAGAAGTTAATATATGACTCATATTATTATTAATCAAATAACTATTGGACAAAAGCGACAGCGACTGTTGAGAATAGTTTGTGGAAAGAACTGCTTTTATTTTCAGATTTCTAGTCCTTATTGAGAAATTATTTGTGTTTAACTGTCTTACGAATTGCCATAAGTTAATAATTTCAAAGCATGTGCATGTTTTGCTATAGATCTAAAGTCTCTATTATGAATTTCAGATAATAAACCTCGAAAGCTTAAAACGGATTAATTAAAGTTTTTATACTAACTACTTTTTCATTATTATAAAATGTTTTTCTAACTATATTAGAACTTCTTTATACGGTCATTTTAGTATAAATATATACATATTCATATTTTTGAATAGTGCTTAAAAAAGGTATATAACCCCTTACCACAATTATTAATCGTATCCTAAATACGTATTTCGACAGCTAAGTTGTCATCATCAGTAGGTAAAACCACTAATCAAGGTGTCGCACATGGGGCACAGTAAAGCTAGCACAACAGCTTACACAACAACTTTACACGGCGTCCACGTATACACTAAATGAAACATGCAAAAATATCGACCGAAAAGGATCGACAAAAAATTACCTCTCTTAGGGAAAAAGGCACCCACATATGTTTATACTCCAGTTTTAAACGTCCACGAGCTTTTTATTTACGTTTCTAAGAATGAAAAGAGACAGGTGAAGGGAATCGGTCCCTTATCTCTGTTCATGGAATTATGTATGTTTGTTTTTAGCGATATGTATACTTTCGTAGGCGTCAAGATCGCGGGGGTTATTAATGGCTTTGGCAATTTTCAACCCTTTAATCGACACATTGTGCAGTGTACTTAGAGCATGGTTGGCAACGTTAGATTTATCCGGTCTATTGTATTTAATATGTGATATGTGTTCTTTAAACCGGGTTATTATTGGTCGTTTTGTTTGGCCTATATATTTCAAATTACAATCATCGCAATTAATTTCGTATATACCTGATTTCGAATTAGAATTAACTTTATCTTTGGTATTCCCTAAGAGACTTTTGATAGTATTTTCGGACCGAAAGGCTACTTGGAGACCTCGTTCTTTCACAACTCTATTAATGTTTTTCGTGATGGGGTGGTATGGTAAACACATGTACTTTTTCTCCTGGTTACTTTGAGATATCAAACTTGTGGATTCGCGGATTGTATTTTTTAGTTTTGTTTTTCTAATTAATTTATTGATTATTTCTATGTCAAAGCCATTATATTTCGCGATATTTTTAATGAAATCAAGTTCTATTTCATATCTCTCTTTTGTTAACGGAAAATTTAGTAACCGATTGACTAAGAAATTAAAAGAAGCTGTGTTATGTTGAAAACTATGATTTGAATCCGCCATGATGAATCTATTAACATTGGTTTCTTTCCGGAAAATATCGATTTCTATTTTATGTTTATTCCTAATCAGTAAAGTATCTAAAAATGGTATCTTGCCATTTTGTTCCTTTTCCACAGAAAATTTAATCGTCGGAAATTTCAAATTTAACTGATTAACGAACATGTCTAATTCGCATTTCCGTGTATCAAAAATCGCGAGAATGTCATCTACGTACCTGATCCAGACTCTCGGGAAATATTTAGCGTTATTTTTAAGTTCTACTTCAAATTGACTCATGAATAAATTGGCTATGAAAGGAGATAGGCAGTTACCCATTGTTGTGCCTTGTTTCTGCTCATAAAATTTTTCTCCTACTTGGAAACATTTTGCGTCATGCACAGAGTTGTCAATCTCATGTATTCTTTTATTTTTTAAGGTTCAATGTTATTCTTGTGGAGCAAGCCTTCTAAATATTTCATGGTCTCTGGAATAGGTACCGAGGGGAATAATGACGTTACATCGAATGAAACTAAAATTTCCCCGGCTTCCAGTTCACAATCTTTAATTAATTTAACAAATTCTAAGGAGTTACCAACTGACAAACTTTCTGGTTTTACGGGTAAATTTTTAAATTCATTCGCTAACCATTTGGAAATCAAATAAGTCGGTGAGTTGATACCTGAAACGATAGGTCTCATCGAGTTACCTGGTTTATGTACCTTCGGCAAACAATACATTCTTGGTACTAAAGGATTACTAACATTTAATTTATACTTTTGGGTAGAAGTTATTAAAATTGGACATTTCTTTAACGCGTCTTTTGTGTCGCTGATCATTTTAGGTAACGGATTTCTCTTAATTTCTACATACGGACCTTCGGCAATTAAATTTTTAACTCTTTGAAAATAGTCGATTTTGTCCATAATTACTAACTTGTTCCCTTTATCTGCTTTTAGGTAAAAACAGTCCTTCGATCTAAGAGTTTTAATGATATCCCATTCTTTATTGACCGACTTCTGTTTGTGCTGCTGCAAATTCTTATCGATTTGGGTTTTACAAGCTTCCCGAATAAAGTTTTTTGGCCCTTGTTCTAAATACTTAATCGAAGTTTCGATACTTGCAATCACCTGTTCTATGGAATCTGACGGCTTGGCAAACAGCATTTTAAACATTTGTTTAACAAATCTATTTCTACATCACTAAAATTCTCGGATGATTGATTGATCACTAGTGTTTCTTTTATAGGAATTCTATTAATATACTTTTTTGGTGGACATAACTTTCTGAATTTCTTATTTAGTTTTAAACATTTCTTTTTCAATTTATGGTCTTTAATTTCCGTTATTTTCCTATAAAAGTTACACCACTCTTCAAATTCCTTATTGTTTATGCTTTTAGTTAATTTTAAATGCAAATTATATAATTCTAATTCTAATTTACTACGTTTACTGTACAGATATTGCATTTCTAGGTTCAACCATTTCATTTTTGCATATGAAATGACTTTATCGTTATTTCTACAATTTGTGGTTTACATTTACGTTCATGAATTTAGGAAAAACATTGTTACTTTTACACCGTTTCAGGAAATTAATATATTTACTTAAGAGTTTAACTTTAATATATAACTTATGAAATCTATTAAACTCCTTTGACGGGGAAGTCATTGTGAAAAGTCTTTCTTTGGAGACTGTGGTTAAGTAAAAACTTAAAAAAAGGTATATAACTCCTTACTACAATTATTAATCGTCTAACTTACGTCTCGGCAGTGAATTTGATAACAGATCAGCATAAAAGAATTTGTAAATGCTTTAATGGATTAGTTGGTCGGCACCAATGTGGTTTTATCCAAGGCAAGTCAACAGTAGATGCGATATACAAACAAATAGTGGAAAAAGCTACCACATAATATAAGATAAACATAGAAAGGCTGTTTATCGATTTTAGAGAAAACGATTAAAAGAATTCAAAATGCGATTAATAGAAATGATCATTAAAAATACACGAGCTATTATACAAACAAAAAGGGAGAAAATAACAAATTAAATGTTAGCAAGGGCCATGCGTTATCTGCTACGCTTTTCAACTTGTCGTTAGAATTATATACTTAGAAATATTGATTAAAATGGTACGCTAGGGACAAATGGTATACACGCAGTTGACGTAATAATAACGGAATAAAGAAATGAAAGAAGAATGACGAAAAATAGGCCTAAAGATAAACAGCGAGAAAATTATGAAATTCTGTAGTCAGGTAACGAAAGCGAAAATAAAAATAGGTAACTTCAATTTTGAGGATCTACCTAAGTTCAAATAGATGAGAAGTACAATAGCAACTGATGGAAAAAAGATTAATGAAGAAATATAAGGTGTAAGTCTACCATGAATAGAATTTCCACTTTAATATCATTTGTATTTTTCAGCGGTATTAAATAGTCACACTTTTGTTTCAACTGAATAATTACTCAATTATGGTCCAATGGCGATAATTATTTTATATGAATCATAATCATAATAATAATCGATTTCCTCTAATGCTGCTGAACCGTGTCACGCGAGTGCTAAATATTTGCAACTCTTTCTACTAGTTGAATATTTAGTAAAATTCGTATTCTGTAAGTTCACATTTGGCTAAATGTACAATCAGTACATATAATACACCTCAAACGATTTTAATGATAAAATAAAGCAAGTCTTATAAGTTTGGATGCTTTATTGTATTTAATCGTATAAAAAGTAATCTAAATGTTCAGAAGTATGTATATATAGTCAGTATTATAACACCGCGTGGGCGATTATTTCCAGGAAGCACACGATAAACATTAATTCGTTCAACAATTAGCCAGTACCTTTCAACAAAACTTTGGTATTATACTGGTTGCTGATTTGTGCGCACGTGTATTGTGTATCGTGATTAATAAACATTTCGAAACAACATACGCTATGCACTTCTCATCCTAGAGACGTTCGAATGAGCATTGAAAGCGCTACTAGATACTTGAAAAAATCACATTTCTTTGTTTGGAGATGGGTGCAGAGGGATAACGAAACAATGCGAGAACATGGATTTCTGTCGCTACAATAAAAAGCCAGGATAAAAATCCTACTTTAAAATTGTGTCAAGCTTAAAGGAAATTAGTTCAAAAAGGATTAAATATATCGATAAAAATAATTAGCTGTTGCTTACAAGTTACAACCATTAAATGTAAAAGTACTAAATTAAAGTAGCTTCTCATTCAAAAACACATTATGGATTTTTTGAGGACAGGACGATAACTACGATAAAGATTGGGAAACTGTAGTGTTTATCTACTAATGGAAGCCTCATTTTGTGCGTAAATTCTCAGAAGAAGAACATGGGTTGCACATGACTCGTCAGTGCCTGACACCCTTTCAAAGTTCAAGCATAAAGTTGCTTAAATGTGCCGGATTTTGTATCGCTACATTTGTTCTCCGGGAACTTTGATGTTAAGCAAGTTGTGAAAAACTAGATGTTTACTATAATCTGCCAAAAAGCGGTTTGGCGAAGGGCATCAAATTGGATACTTCCAGAAGATCCAATTTGTTCGAACGATTCAAAACACCGGGGCAATCTGCACATTCTGATAGATCGAAACTGGGATAACAGTATTCGATTATCCGCCTGAAACGGTGAATACTAATCCAATTATAAATGTGTGTGTTTATATAAAAACGAAGCTGAGGTGAGAGCACTGTCGAATAAAAAACAGTTATTGCATCAGACTAAATTAATTTGGTCGTCACAGATTATGCAGAAAATCTTGTTACGAGTACAGAAAAACGCAATGGTCGATAACGGGGATTGAATTATATTTTAGGTGATTGCGATTTAATAATATGGAAATTTTATATTTAAGGGCACGTTTTTACTGAAATTTCACGCACATGCTTTTCTAATACGGATTGTAATTAGGTAAACGTTAGCTAAAGCTAGAATAACCAAAAAAAAAGTGCGTCTTGAGGATGTTCACCGTCTTGTCGCCACCTACTTGGATTGTAATGGATCGCGAGAAATGTTTTTTATCATAATTTAAGTAACGTGTAATAGCAATGCAATTTAAGTTTATTAACAATATTTAGTACCAATTAAAAATTCATTGAAAGTTTATAAATTCAGTTAAAAGCTTTGTTAGTTAACTCCACAAATTAATTTAGTAATAATTGAAGCGTTAGTTCTTGTTAGTTATCTTGTTAGTTATCTTCCCAAAATAAAATATCACGCAATCGAAGTATACGTTTTTTTCTGAAGATTTAATTAACTTCATGATTACTAAGAATATATCATTTATTATCCAATACATATATATTTCTAAATTTATAGCCTTATCCTTATTTACAATAAGGGGAAATTGTTCATTCCCTTATTTTTATGCCGTTATTAGTATTTGTACATTAAAAAATAATAATAAATTTTATCAAATGATCTGCTGACGAAAACTTGCCTTTAAGAGTGGACCGATACATTGCGCTGTACGTGAAACAAGTAAACGTGATAATCGAATAATTTTTAGAAGTGCCTAAAATATCGGCGGCTATTAATTGGATAACGAAAACAAATGTATGTTTGGAACTAAATATGCGTTCTTTTTTTATTGCATCATTTTTAATTTTTCAAGTTCGCACAAATTCGTTACATTTGAAACGAAGTATGTATTTGCCCTCAGTATTGCGTTTCTGTATTTGTTACGTCTGCCTTCATATATGTCTATTTTCAATTTATTGCCGGGTATTCCCCAAGTAATGCTATTCGGGCAAAACTCGTTGTGCGATCTCGAAAGTAAGGGATGAAGGCATCTGGAACGATCAATAGTGAATCGTCACCAGTAAAAGTACCACGTGGCTTGGGTAAATCGACTTGTGCGTTATGCATACGATGTGTTAACAGGATTTCACGTAACCACGATAAAGTAACAAAAGTTTTAGTTCACAGTGTTTGTACAATTTTGCAACTTAGTTGCATTCTGGCCCCTTTTGTTACAAACTCTGGCTTGAGGATTTGAAAGTCGGACAGCCATTTTTACACCCCCTGTCAGATGCTGCTAATGTCCGTCTAGTCCATCAGATACATCAATTTCCACTACTTCGTTTCGCTTCTTTGAATTGCGCTGTATGTTTACGAACCTTAGTATTTTTTTGAACTTGCTTTTATCCCTTTTTTTAAATTACTTAACATGACGTCACATAAATTTGATATGTCCTCTAGAAAATGCAGAATACAATCCCATTCATCATCCTACAATTTTATAATTACAAGTTCATTCGTTAAAAAGAAGATACCTTGCTGCCAGACTTTTTCGCTACCCGGTATACATATACGAGGGAAGATCAGTAAGTACCCGTGTTTGAAGACAGGTGGCGCTGCTGAGGGAAGTTGGCATTACCGTCGTGTACTACCATCTGTCAGACAACACCATAATAAATTTCAGACTGATTCATAGGTTAGTTTTTATTTGGCAGCCAGTTGTATCACACGTGTTTCGTGTTTCTCGATAAAATGGAAAAAGAGCAATATCGATCCGTAATTCGCTTTTTATTTTTGGATGGAAAAACATTCGAAGAAATAAAAGCGAAGTTGGATGCTGTCTATGGGGACCCTTCACCATCTATGACAACCGTAAGATATTGGTTCAACGAATTTAAACGTGGTCGTACATCTGTTTTTGATGAGGAGCGCCCAGGCCGCCCGGCAGACGTGGTTACCGAGGATATCGTTGAAAAGGTCCACGACATGATTCTCGCTGATCGCCGAACGAAAGTGCGCGAAGTAGCAGAGGCCGTAGGCGTGTCGTACGGAACGGCAATATATATTTTACATGATAAGTTATCGGTGAGAAAGGTGTCGGCCCGATGGGTACCGCGATTGCTTACGGTGGACAACAAGCGGATACGGTTGTCAATGTCGAACCAGTGTTTGGACCTCTTTAAGAGAAATTCGCAGGAGTTTTTGCGTCGAGTCGTCACCGTTGATGAAACCTGGATCCATTATTATACGCCAGAGTCCAAGCGACAGTCAAAACAATGGATTTTTCGGGGTGAATCTGCTCCGAAGAAGGCAAAGACGGTCCCATCGGCCGGAAAGGTCATGGCCACGATTTTTTGGGATTCCAACGGAATAATCCTCATGGACTTTTTGCAGAAAGGAAAAACGGTCACGGGGCAGTACTACAGTGAATTATTGGACCGATTCGATATAAAATTGAAGGAGACACGGCCCCATTTGGCTAAGAAAAAAGTGCTGTTTCACCACGATAATGCACCAGTACGAATTGCTGCCGCACCCACCGTACTCGCCTGACTTGGCTCCCTTTGCGACTTCTTTCTGTACCCCAACATGAAAACGTGGCTCGGGGGAAAACGATTCAGCTCAAACGAGGAGGTTATCGTCGAGACAGAAGCGTATTTTGCAGAGTTTGACAAATCGTATTTTTTGGAGGGGTTAAAGAAATGGCAGAAACGTTGGGAAAAGTGTATTGTACTAAAAGGTGATTACGTAGAAAAATAAATAAAAAATTTGTGAAAGTCTTCTTTCCTAACACGGGTATTTATTGATCCACCCTCGTATTTTGAAAATTTTCCTGGTATTTTATTTCTATTTTGTTTTGTTCAATTAGTTTTTATTTATATAAAGGCACTGTTCATGTGCATCTAATTTTGTAATTTTGTGCTATTATTGGCGTAAAACTGTTGGACAATAAAGACCATTGTTATTATTATGGATTTTATTACATTATTATATTTATTATAATAAAATTTTTTATGAATCATTCATTAGAAATTCGACTTTATACACCGATACCAGTTCGATTGCATGATATAGTAGAAATTTAAGTATTACAAGTGTTTCTGCAGAATACATAAATAACATAATTTACTTGCCTTGGATGAATAGTGATGAACATGTCATTTGCAAAATATAATCGATAAAATATAATATTATTTTCTTCTTTAGGAGTAATAAAATTTAAATTAATATGTAGTTTTCCAATAATTATTAGGTACGTTGTTTTTTGTTTGTTTTTGTAAGTGGTCGTAGAAAGTGTTGCATTTATTAATGTATATTACAAATATTTTGAAAATAGTATTCAGTATTATTTTAGTTCAGGATTCGTTTGGGGCGAAAATTGCATATCTTGAAACCGCACCAATTATCTGAAACAAATTGTTTATTCTGAATATATGAAATTCAATTGATTAAAAGTAGATATGGATATTTGAATAAAATTATAGTGAACAATAATCTAACTAATACTACTAATTATAGTATACTATAATTATAAAATTTAAAAAATAAAAGGAACAATAAGTGTGAAAGTATTTTGATCAGGTAAAAAGCCTTAATTAGCAGGTAATTTTAATGCGCCTAATGAATTTTATATGTAAAGCGTATTAAAAAAGATACAAAGCATAATATTGGAATCTTCATCTAAGACGCCTAAAGATGAGTACAGCTGTAACGTGCCTGCAAAACATGGCAAGATCAAATTCTTAATTTACTTAGAAGAAAACTCAAATTAACATGGAGACAAACACTGTATACAGGCTGGCAAAAATGTTTTGCATTTTTGAGCGTACTGTGGAGTATCCAGTTAAAGTCCACATGTGGAGTTGTTTTGATATGTTGTTTTTTTTTACAGAAAATCTAGATGCCCGACGAATGATTACGTCTTTTGCCTGCGAAGAGGGTTTGGGTGATTGATTGTTACAGAAGACATTTATATTAGATTTATACGATCAGGAAGGAGGAAAACAACATTGTGACAATAGATTCTTCTTCTTAATCGTCAGATGCCAATCTACTCGGCGCTGTTTGGCCGACTATGAAGCAGAACCTCGAATTGTAATTTAAAAGTAGAATGATTAATATTTATAAAATATGGCGATTTCAACCTCTTCATTATGCGGAAATATTGGTTACAAGTATGGACAAATTGCCAACAATTGTAGATAGTAGATGGTTGGACACTTTATTAGCTGCATATTCGATTTTGGTCTATATGTTTTATTAAAATGCTTTCAAATACATTATTGCGTTTCTGAAATTTCGATTGCTTTTAGTTTATGAACAAACTAGATGTCATATGTTGAGAAATAAAAGTAAGTAGTTCTCTGAATCAATTTTTTTTTACAAATTATAAATATTCCTGTCCACCGTCGGATCACCTTTTTTTATATCTACGAGAATCAATTTTCAAAACATTTTCTTAAATCTGTCCTAGTTATGTTGCTTAATTAATTTTTAAATGTGTCAATTGCGTCGCTTCTTCGGCCATTGCAAAATATAAACCCTGTAATTTATCCTTATACGTAGAAGAAAATAAGTCATTAGGTGCCAGGGGCGGACGATACGGCGAATGACTCATTTCTTTCTCTTGCACGATTCTCGAGGATACTCATTTTCAAGGATATATTCAATCACGTCCCAAACAAGATTAATATTCTTTTCAATAACAACAGTCTTTGGCTTAAGAACTCAAAAGATGTAACTTAAGGAAAGTCGGACATATTCGTTGTACCTTCGCTATACAACATTACTTGTCACAAAATATCCAATTGATTATCTCAAAACATTCCTTAAAGCTTCAGCCACGTTTGTAATTGTGAAGAAATATAGCTTGATATGGCTCGTTGTCCAACTCCATGATTTCTGGAGTAAATGATTACTTTAAGCCCTTACTGTTTAATAGTATATTATGCAATAATGGCTATTAATACACGAGTATAAGGGTAAAGAATATGAGTGCCTTAATAGCCATTAAATGCAAATTGCATACACTATAATATACTCACTTTCATATGAAATCCACCACCCACTAAAATTCAAACCAAAATTTTGAAACTTCGGTAAAACAATGCTTTATTATCAACTAACAAACGATGAAAGTTTCCGCCGAAAAAACTCAACTATTATGTTTCCTGTATCATTGTTATCTCCAACTTTCAATATTTTCTTCCTACAAATTAATGAATTTCTGCCAACAAAATGTCAGTTTATTTGATTGTCGAACTGTCAAGTAGACGCATTGTAGTGTGACCAGTCGAACCCAGTGCGACGTCGTCGAAATTTTACCTATATTAATGATTTTGTTAGGGGCCGAATTATCGGTATGAAAGAGGCGGGTCTCTCATTCCGAGAGATTGGGAGAAGGCTGAATCGGGACCACACTACAGTTGCTCGGATATGGTCTTTATGGTCCGAAGAAGGTATTCAGAGGCGCCGTCCTGCTGGAAACCCCCCCGATGAAGCAACGCACGTGAAGACCGACTTCTTAGGCGGATGGCTACCAGGGATCGATTTCAAACAACAAAGTCGATTGCTGTGGATTGGATGAGAGCTTTGAACCGACACTTGTCGATGGCAACTGTTTACAAAATAATTTCTTCCTTTGGGCTTCATTCATACCGTCTTTACTTTCGGCTTCCATTAACACCTCCCCATAAAGCAGCCAGACTTGCATAGTGTCAAGAACGGCAAGGGTGGGATCATCAATGGAATGACATCGTCTTTAGAGATGAATCAAGGTTTTGTTTATGGGTGAATGATGGTCGTAGAAGGGTGCGGCGATATCGAGGAGAAACACGGAATTTGGAGTTCGTTCAAAGACGACACACAGCCTTAACACCTGGGGTTATGGTTTGGGGGGCGATATGTGCTGGACGAAGGTCACCCCTTACGTTCATTCCAGGCACATTAAACGCACGTCGTTACATCGACAACGTTCTGGAACCGGTGTTAGTACCTTTCATGCAGACGTTGCAGCATGCCACTTTCCAACAGGATAATGCAACACCCCATACTGCTGTGGTTACAACAACATTCCTGGAGCAGGTTGGATTGCAGATTTTGCCCTGGCCTGCACGGTCACCGGGATATGATGGGTCGGCGACTAAGACAACTACCCAGGCCTCCTGAGAATCTGGATGAACTTCGACACCATCTAGAGGTTACATGGAACGAGATACCCCAGGAGGACATCGACCACTTAATAGAGAGCATGGGAAGAAGAGTTAATGCATGCATAGCTACGCGTGGGGATGCAACCCACTACTAGCTTCTTCTTGAAAAATGTTAATTTTTGTTTTGCTTTTTTCAACTAAACTTTCATCGTTTCTTAGTTAATAATAAAGCATTATTTTACCGAAGTTTCAAAATTGTAGTCCAATTCTTATTGGGTGATGTATTTCATATGAAAGTGAGTGTAATTGATTTTATATGCGAACTATTAAATAAACAGTAGGACAACGACAAAAGAGGCAAAAGAGTAGGTGACTGAATTGTCAAAATTTAGATTTGTTAAATGCTCATGGCAATAGTTGGTATTGACCGAATATTGTTGTTACTTTTCTACATTTCAGTGACAAGCCCAGATCAGCGGAAATGTAAAGAAACGAACGATCCCTTTTAGCTTTTTAAATAATCCTCAACTGAATTTTTAGTAATTTGTCAAAATTTAAAATGTTATTCCCATAGCATTTTATTTTTTTGCGATATATAACATTTACTGTGTAGATCACGTGTCAAAATTTAAAATGTTATTCCCATAGCATTTTATTTTTTTGCGATATATAACATTTACTGTGTAGATCACGTGTCTATACTGGTGGATACATTAGCATGCAATGATGCAGAACAATATGGCGTACAGGTCGCCTTATTGGAAATATCTGTATCGCAATGAATTATTAAAGTACAGGTAGTAAATGTCTAATAAACCAATTAGAACATGGGAGTAGAAAAAATATATTTTTCAATTGTCACTGTTAATTAAGTTTGGAAAAAATTTGATTAAAATGCCAAACAGAAATATGAAGCGTGATTTTTATATTATCCACGGCAAATGATGAATCTATGAATGAAAGGCGTTTTAAGAAAATGTATATTTTGTGTTTCAACATATGATCCATTAACGGTTACTAATTTATTCCAACGTTTTTCTAATAAGGCTATATATCTTCCAAAAAATTCTTTTGTTAAGTCTTTAATAAACGTCTTCACCACTTCTTTTAAGCATTCATATGAAGAAAAGCGTCGTTCACGCAGATGCTTTTTTAATTTAGGAAACAGATATTAATCACTCCATGCCAAATCCGTACGGTATGGTGGATGTTCCATCTCTATAAAGCCACAGTCGTTGATTATTTCACGGACTTGGCGAGCTTTGTGAACTCAGCAATTGTCATGGAGTAGTATAATCTTTCAAGTAGAGTTTTGTGGTCTTTTTTTCTGTATGGTGGTTTTCAAATTTTGGATTGTTTCTTATATACTTTTCCTGTAATGCATAGCCTTTCTTCATGTATTCAGTTAAAAAGATTCCTTCCGCATCCCAAAATACCGTCGCCATCAGTTTTCTAGATAAATTCTGCTCTTTTGGTGGTGGGAATCCCTTGTGAGTCCACTGCATAAATTCTTGTTTTGTTGGTGGATCACAGTGATACACCCATGTCTCATCTGTTATAATTTTCAAAAAAGGGCTTTTATCGTCAGCGAAAACCCACAAGTTTTCCTCACAAATTTGTTGTCTACACAATTTTTGCTCGGGAATAAACAATCTGGCAATCGATTGCGCGACACTTTACTCATTCTTAAGTATTCATGTAAGATTTTTAATATTGTGGCTCCTGATATCGCCACTTCAACAGCAATAATTGACACCATCCTTTTTCTATCTGTTCCTCGATTTTCTTGGGTTTTCCGCATCTTGGATCGTCTTGAATTGATTCCTTACCCCATCGAAATTTCATAAATCAAAATTTTACCATGAAAAATAACGACGCTTCTTCCTTATACACGTTTATCCTCTGATGAATATTTTTGGGACCATTTCCATCTTTTATCAAGAATTTTATCACACTTCTATATTCTATCTGAATTTCACTCACTTTTGGTTAAATAAAGCTCTGTAAAATCAGCAAAATTCTTTGATTCTTTTAATTTGGACTAAACTTGGTTAGTATAAATCCAAATGTGACAGCTATTTGACAGCAGAACCCAGCTATTGTCAGTTAACTTTTTCATGGCTAGGTAGATAATATACAAATATGCCTCGTAAAATATCATGGTCTACTAGAAAAGCTCAGCGAAAAGAGAACAACCCTCGATTTAATTATTAACTAGCTATAGCTTTTAAATAGTTGTTGAAGAAACTGTTATAACTACAACGGAATTAATGTAACTGAACTTATCAGTGAATTTTATCACAAGTTAACCTTTAATGAAC
The DNA here is from genome assembly GCA_935421215.2 of Melolontha melolontha. NCBI lineage: Eukaryota > Metazoa > Arthropoda > Insecta > Coleoptera > Scarabaeidae > Melolontha > Melolontha melolontha. The sequence goes on from OW285235.1 coordinate 103,516,395, forward strand.
ATCGTAGCTATAACTGCGCTAATTACTTTTTTCACCCTATTAAACTATTAAAAGATCCTTTTATTATACCGGGTGTCCATAGAAGAATGTCCCAGATTCAATTGTATATTATAACAGATTAATTTAGAGTACTTACAACAAATCATAGAAATTTAAGTTAAACTAATCTAGTTTTTCTTACAAATGTTCAATGTGTGCACCTTTAGTTATACGGCACACATCCAACCTAAAGTCTAATTCTTCCCACACTTTAGTTAATGTCCGGAGTAATGGAAGCAATAGCCTTTTCAATTCTGCGTCTCAACTCTGGAAAATCATTGGGTAGCAGCGAAACATAGACACGATTTTCGTCGTCCCGTGGGACATTCTTTTATAGACATAAGTTCTCAGCTCTTTGAAGTCCTCGTTTTCCTAAGTATGGTATACCACGTAACGGATAACTGGTCCTGCTATCTTAAATCCACTAAATTTTCATTCCATATTTATCTGTTGGTAAATATTGCCAAGGAAAATACTCGACTTAGTTACTTTCCGACCGTATGATGATTGCTATGAAGGTAATATTTCAACAAGTTTGTGTTGCTACGTTTTCAAAATTATTAATTGCGGAATTATTAAAAAACTATCGAAATAGAAAACATCCTACCTTCAACCGCAACGATGGCAGACTCAGCAACACCTCGAAGAGCCTACTACGTAAATCCGTCACGACAAATGGAGCAAGACGGTCACACATCAGTAACCCAATGCTATGGTCACGCAAAAGGAAGAACAATGAAGAGAATCAGCCTGATACGAGATCTTGAAGAAGCTGGTAGTACAAACAGCGAAACGTTGAACGAAAGTACAACACGGCGAAACCCGCAAGAAGATTGTACTACACTTTTTAACATTCTCTTAGGGACATTAAGCGAAACCCTCTTGTATTTAACGCTATCCGGTAAAGCGAGGCTCTGTTCGGACGAACAGTTACTTCTCTTGCTACTCTTAGGAATAGTACAGATAAAGTATAAATCAAGAATTTATCATAAATTCTCAGCTCCTTGAAGTCTTCGTTTTCCTAAGTATGGTATACTACGTAACGGGTAACTGGTCCCGCTATCTTAGATCCACTAAATTTTCATTGCATATTTATTTGTTGGTAAATACTACCAAGGAAACTACTTGACCTCTAAAAAGAACCAGTTGCTCATCGATGGTATGATTATTGCTACGAAGGTAATATTTCGACAAGTTTGTGATGATACGTTTTCAAAAATTCCTAATGGGTGTAAGTTTTTCTTTTTTCCTTCGAAAGATCTTGGTGGTTTTGTCATCAAATCAAAGAAATCCCAACAATTGTGTAAATTTGTTTCGTGACATACACGTTCGATATATATACCGGATGGCCGCCGAGGTATTCGAGATCCTTCGTATATGAATGCAATGACTAATTTTAAGCAAAAATGATTCTATTCACTTTTCCCGAATTCCCTTCATATATCGGATTTTGAAGTTGGCAGGTCTTATGGATAGATGCAAAAAAAATGTTGATCGTCAGTTCGTTAATTGTCATCATTGACAATTGTTTTTTAAATTGCGTTATTTGTGTTAAAATCATGCCTGTAATTTATTCAAATGAAGACTACGCAGACATAATTTTCGGGTATGGATATTGCAACGGTAGTACCGCTCAGTTCGGGAATATCAACGGCGATATCCAAACCGCCGTCATTTAGACAAGCAAACGTTCAGTAGAACCTTCACAACTCATCGATTAACAGGTGTGTTCACTAAACCGACTTGTGAAAGAAAACTTATGCAAAGAAACAACCACTGGAGAACTGCTTGAGGTTTTTGAAAATTATCCTGGTGTTAGTACAAGAAGAATTTCTGTACATACTGGACAAATTAGGATGGCTGTGCAAGAAAACGGATTGCATCCCAATCATTACTAACCTGTACAAGAACTTCTCCTCACGGATTTCCCCCAAAGGGTTCGTCTTTGTGAATGGTGGAGCATTCATCTGGATACTCTTTCAAGAACCCTTTCCTGTGACGAAGCTATATTTACAAGAAATGGAATCAACAATTTCCACAACGAACATGTGTGGGCAATCGAAAACCTTTATGATGTTCGAGAAAGCCACTCCCAGAGACGATTTTCCATAAATGCTTGGGTTGGAATAATTAATATCGAAGTTATCGGACCACATTTCTTCGACGGAAATTCGAACAGCGAAATGTACCGGGCTTTTTTGAAGAACAATCTACCTCTACTACTTGAGGACATTCCTCTTCAAAACAGACGGACGACGTTCTCTTTACATGATGGTGTTCCGGCCCATTATGGAACAGGAGTCACTAATCGTTGGATAGGTCGTGGTGGTAGATTTTTTCATGTGGGGACATTTGAATACAATTACTTATTCAACGGGAAAACCTAATAATAGGGACCAACTCATCCAGATGATTCATGCAGTCTTAGGAGGTGAAAAACAATATGAGGAACTGGGAACGAGAGGTCCGACGTAGGATTGAGTTATGCATTGTACAAAGTGGTGGTCACATTGAGCAGCTTTAATAATTGCATTTACGCTTTTCTTAAAATAAACCACATTTTTTCCTAAGCCCTCTAGTAATTTACTTCAGCTTCAAACCACGATATTTCAAGAATCGTTAGGAATTCGGAAAAAATGAATGGAATCATTTTTGTTTAAAATTAGTCATTGAATTTATATACGAAGTATGTCGGATACCTCGGCGACAACCCGGTATCTAAAGGGCTCTAAAGCTCATTGATTGAAATTTTTTAAATTAGGAAATAACACTCCGATTTTATTACTCAATAAATATCTAACAAATCATATCCTAAGGCTATCATTGGTTGCCTGTGTAATAGTATACACTTATACTACTAATAATTTAGAACGTTTTGAAAGTACTTCATCATTAATTAGCATTTTACCTTAGCAGTGGAAAACTTATTCATTCTAATCCTCCAAGTTCGAATATTGGATTAGAAGTGCGAGTTTAGTGCCCGTTAATGTTAATCCGCACCAAGGCTTCGTGCCGAGATCGTGCTCTCGCAATTAACAAATATTAATTTGGTTTAGAACTAAATTACAGACATTTCTATCTTTCATCTATAATACTTACATGATGTGTATCGTTTGTCTCTTTGTTTCATCGTCTTTATTAGAAAGTAGGCTGTCTTCTCTATATCAGAATCTGCTTGGCTGCGAATTCTTTCTTTATTTCGAAGTTTGTCTAGATAGTATCGCTGTAGTTTGGTGTAGATTTTCTGTTGTAAATTATCACTTCTGTAGTCATCATCCTCCAAATCTTGTTTAGGGTCTCGTTGCTAAAAAGAAAAAAATAGATATTACCAAAAATCCAAAGACCTTTTGTTAATCTTGATGGCATATGTATTTATCTCAAGGACCAAAAGAAATTATTGTTTACCTTTTGTATAAATTTATTTAACTAATACAAGTAATTTGTTTCATTCAAGTTAAAAAAAATGAATAATGCATTTGATTCTCAAAATGATTTGTAATAAAGTCTGATTTTGAAAATTTAGATTTGATTAGGTCATGATGTCTCCTATTCCACTGCGACCTTTTTATAGATTTATGTGTGGTGTTTATGCCTTTTCGTGTGTGTTCCTCATGCCTTCTTGATTCTTTGGTTGTTTTTCTGGAGTTATGTCGCTTCTTTCCATATGTCTGGTGAAGTCGACTCCCATCACCGCTCTTTAAATCTGTATGAAGTCCTGGCCCTATTTCACCAGTCCCTGAAATGGGAAATTCCAGCATAGTTGATCGGATTTTCCATTCGAAAAAACCTACTTCCTCTACGATATCGATTCTATATAGTTACTTCGGTGGATTGGTTCATCCTTGCCTTCTTGACTTAATTTACTCATTGGAGCGTTTTATCTTGCAACTTCAGAAGTTCTTGATTAATACTTTATTCGTACTATTCCTATGAGTAGCAAGAGAAATAACTGTTTCGCGATCAGAGCTTCACTTGATCGGCTAAGATTAATTAAAGAAGGTTTCGCTTACTGTCCCTAAGAGAATGTTAAAAAGTGTAGTACATCTTCTTGTGGGTTTCGCCGTGTTGTCGTCATTTCACTCGATGTTTCGCTGTCTATACTGCCAGCTTCTTCAGGATCTTGTATCGGACTAATTCTCTTCGTTGTCGTTCTGCCCTATATATGGCCTTGATTTAATGGTCGTGACGGATTCGCGTAGTAGGCTCTTCCAGGTGTTGCAGAGTATATAGCCATCGTTGTGGCTGAAGATAGGATGTCTTTCTATTTCGATAACTTCTCTAATAATTTTGCTATGGTAATTCTTTGTTGTAGCTAATAGCTCTCCAGTACTTCCTTGATGTGTCGTTTTTCTTCCTCCAAATGTTCGGCGTCGTTGATCGTGCCTGCACTATGCATTAGCGTTTTGATAAGGTTCTCTTCTGCTTAGTAGTTTGCAGGTATCTATCGGTGTGGATTTTCTTCCTGTATACTCCACGTTGTAGTCTCTCAGACTGCGTGCGGTGTACCATCACATCCACGAATAGTAATCTCTGTAACTTTCCGTACGCTACCTTTTACTTTAGTTTTGGTTTAGCTCGAACTCATCGGGAGCGATAGTACTAAGTTGGGAGCTCCTGAGAGGTTCTACAAATTTACAGCGTTTGCAACATTTTTAGATAATAATTAAATTGTTTCAAGATATAATAAATAAAAGATGAAAAAAGAAATTGTAGACAGTAGTTATTATAACCGGATTTAAAGCACATTTTGCAAGCCTTTTGAATTATCGCTAATGTTGACTGCAAATAGTAACTATTATTTGATTTGCAAAGAAGATACAACTATTGGTGGCCAACACTATATATCCTTAGTGTATAGAGTGAGGGATTTCTAAGAAACGTTGAAGAAAAACTTAGACTTGGTAATAGTGATTATTTTCTGTTTAGTAATTTAAGAAAAAGCAACAAGAGAAATATTTTTAGGACAATGGCGAATGCTTCTTCGGATATCCTTATGTTTCGTAAGTTCCTGTATTCTACGGACATCTTTTTACTTCTTCTTGTGCAAATCTTTAGAATATCAACCATGCATATTGTAAACAGGACCGGACTTAATCCACTTCCTTGTCTTAGTGCGCTCTTCGTTGTAAATTCTTTTAATTTCATATTTTTGTTTATCACGTAGTTTCTCTTATTCTCATAGAGTCCTTGTATTATTCTTATCGTTTTATTGTTCACTCCTTTCTGTCTTAAACTCTTTCAAACTTTATCTCTTGGTATGCTATCGAATAATTTTTCCAGTTTTAAGAATACATATACCTTCTTGACCTGTTTCAAATTTTTTCAAATATTTGTGTTAATGTGAATATGTGATCCTGAGTACTTCTTTCCGGTCTGAATCCACTTTGCATCTCTTCAAGCGTTGTGTCAATTATTGCTCTGAGTTTTATATTTATCATTTGTTCATAGATTTTCGCAGTTGTATTCAGGAGTGTTATACCTCTACAATTATCACATTTTCTTAAGTTATCCTTTTTGAATATCGGTATACTTATGGCTTCTTCCCATTCTGTCGGTATTTTTTCTTTTTTCCAAGCTGTGTTAACTATTTTGAGTAATATTTCTAATCCTCTGTTCTCTCTTAATAATTTCTGTCGTGACTTTATCGCTTCGTGGTGTTCTTCTATACTTTAGCTTTCTTATTGTATCTGTTAGTTCACTCATTGTGAATATTTCTGCGTTCCCGCTTCCTTCCACCTCCATCCTTTCGTTGATTCCTGTGTTTTCCTTTTCACTTCCCATCTTATCATCTATATCATAACAGAACCTGTCTCTGAAGTACTCTTTCCATCTCCCTATTATCTCTCTTTCCCCCTTCAGTGTTTCTCGATTCTTATCATTTATGTATATTTTTTCTTGCTTTGTCTTTTTTCTGAATGATTTAAGTACTTTAAAGAACAATTTTTTATATCCGCGGCTTTTCCATTTTTTCTCCAAATTCTTTCCATTTGTTTTACTTTGCCGACTCTACCATTTTCTTCACTTTTTTCCTTTGTCGCCTGTATCCTTCATATTTCTCTGTCGTTTGTTTTCTTGTTTCATTCGTTTACCATGTTCCTGTCTTTGTCTGCTGTTCGCTTTTTTTTATACCACACACTTGCGTAGCCATTTCTATCAGTATTTTTTTAAGAATAACCCAGCTCTCGTTTAATTCTGCCTGGTCGAAATTGCCTTTTAGTTTTGTTAATTTCTCTTGTACTCTATTGCTGTATTATTTTGCTACTTCTTCATCTCTCAGTCTGTATGCTCTAATCGTTTTATATTCTATTTTACTTTTCTCTATCTCTTTCATTTCGGTTCCCTTATCATATCTTTTTATTTTTACCTCTACTAGAAAATAGTTGCTAAATATTTCCACTTTTCGTCGTACTTTTACATCTAGTATTGAGTTTCTATTCCTCTTTTCTATTAACATGTAATCTATTATTGATTTTTCTCCCCTTGTTGGCTGAACTCGTGTATATTTATGGATATCTATATAGAATGTGTTTGTCACTATTACATCGTGTAGTTGGTAAAAATCTAACACCTTCTTTCCATTATTATTCCTCACTACTTCTTCATGATTTGCTTTCGTAGCTATGGAGTTATTTCCTCTATTTCTTACTCTTCCATTAAAATCTCCGACTATTAATAATCTCCCTCTTGCCTCTTCGCAAGAGGGAGATGCTATTTTAATATCAGTTTCAAATCCCAAACTAAATTATTTCATTTACTTTTCAATAACAAAGATAAAATTCAAAAATATAAAAAACCCGGAGTTATTAAGTGGACTTGCCTGATAGCTTTTACATAGGTCAAAATGGCCCCTGTTATTGAAAATAAATATAAAGAACATTTACGTTTGTTTAAAACTAATAAACCGGATTCTACTTTCGCGAACCATATTCTAGAAGCAAGACATATTTTTCTTGATTTGACGAATACATTAATTATACAGGGTGTCCAGAAACTCTCCTGACAAACGAAGACCGGAGTTTCCTCAGATAATTTTAAGACAATTAAACTCAAATTCACCTAGTCCGAAAATGCTTCCTAAGGGAGCTAGAGTTCTTTGAAGATGGCGCCTTGTATTTATTTTTTTTTAAATTCCTCCAGAACGCTTCTATTTAGAAAAACAAAAACTGGTATGCTTATTTATCCTCCAGAGATGAATCGATTCCATCAATTGCGAATTTCTAGTACCGGTCATAGGCGTCCGTTTTGGGTAGGCCAACGGTTATTTTAAGGCATAACTTTTTTGTCTTTAACTTTTAAGCATTTGTGACACTAGATTATTAAATTTTCAGGTATTCCAGTACTAAAAGGTACTCTTTAAGTCGGTAGGATACACCGTTTTCTAGAAAAATCGATTTGTATAAATTTTTCGTTTTTTCTTCATTAAAGTTAAATTTTTTATTTTTTGCAATAGTTAGCTCTGAACTGCCAACAGAAGTAAAACCTACGTTTTTCATTGTCAAATTGTTGTCAGTTCGCGAAGTTTATCTTTTCATTTTTTACTTTGTGTTATTCAAACACAACGATTTGAATTTAAAAAAAAATGGTTTTTACTAATGAGGAATACGCCGATATGCATTTAGTTTATGACGAAATGAGGTGTAACGCTCGAGCGGCGCAACGTAGATACGCTGAAAAATTTCCCAATCGTCAGCATCCCACTCACTCAACATTTACAGCTCTTCATCAACGATTAAGAGAAACAGGTTCAGTGGTCCCAAAAAATAATGAAACAGGGAGACATAATGATGTAACAGCAGAACATGAAGATGTTATTTTAATGAAAGTTGAGGAAAATCCAGAAATTAGCGTTCGAAGACTATCTGCCATGTACCCCACAATTTCAAAATCTTCCGTAGGAAATATGTTACACAAAGAAAATTTATATCCTTTTCATTTTACAAAGGTGCGAGCACTGCTAGAAGGAGATTTTCCTGCTCGCGTAGAATTCGCTAGATGGTTACAAAATCGGAAAAATCAAGATGAAGATTTCTTCAGGAACATTTTGTTTGGTGACGAAGCTTCATTCTCAAAAAATGGAATTTTTAATGTACATAATGCACATTATTATTCGTACGTTGGTGACAATCCCCACGTTGTTCAAGAATTTAAGCATCAGCATAGGTTTAGCATAAACGTCTGGATAGGAGTAGTTGACGATTATCTACTTGGACCTGTGGAATTACCTGCTCGTTTAAATGGTGCTGATTACTTACATTTCCTGCAAAATATTTTACCTGATTTGTTAGATGAGGTGCGTTTAAATATTCGGCAAAACTTATGGTTTCTACAGGACGGCTGTCCGGCCCACTTTAGCAGGAATGTACGAGACTTTCTAGATAATAACTACGAAGACCAATGGATTTGAAGAGGCGGTCCAGTTGCTTGGCCAGCAAGCTCGCCGGGTTTGAATCCTTGCGATTATTGTGTTTGGGGATACATAAAAGCATTTGTTTATTCCGTTCCGATACAAAATCGCGCACAACTCTGGCTAAGGATACAAGATGCTTGCAACGAATTTAGAAATAACTTTGGAATTTTTGCAAGAATTCGGCGTTCTCTAAGCAAAAGGGTAAACTTATGCATAGAGACTAATGGTCATCACATCGAGCAACTTTTGTAACAATCTACCTTTGATACTTGTTCTTTTTTTGTTAGTTTCGTTCCATTGTAATAAATAATTTGTTTTTAATTTATTAAATTAATTTTCATCCATGACTTGATAGTCCAAGCCAACTTCGTCGCTAAAAATAAGTAGGTACATAATAAATTGAACTTTAATGAAGAAAAAACGAAAAATTTACAAATCGATTTTTCTAGAAAACGGTGTATCCTACCGACTTAAAGTAAGAGTACATTTTAGTACTGGAATACCTGAAAATTTAATAATCTAGTGTCACAAATGCTTAAAAGTTAAAGACAAAAAAGTTATGCCTTAAAATAACCGTTGACCTACCCAAAACGGACGCCTATGACCGGTACTAGAAATTCGCAATTGATGGAATCGATTCATCTCTGGAGGATAAATAAGCATACCAGTTTTTGTTTTTCTAAATAGAAGCGTTCTGGAGGAATTAAAAAAAAAATAAATACAAGGCGCCATCTTCAAAGAACTCTAGCTCCCTTAGGAAGCATTTTCGGACTAGGTGAATTTGGGTTTAATTGTCTTAAAATTATCAGAGGAATCTCCGGTCTTCGTTTGTCAGGAGAGTTTCTGGACAGCCTGTATAAACTGAGAAAAAGGGTTTGGAATTGAAAATTTGAAAAAGGTATAAAACTTCTTACCACAATTAATAATAATTATTATTGATAATCATAAAATACGTATTTCGGCAACTAAGTCGTCATCATCAGTAGGTAAGAACCACTAATCACAGTATTGGACATGGGACACAGTAAAGCTAACACAAAGAATCTCGCACCATTTTACAAAGCGTCTACGTATACATCGAAGAAAGACTTTTCAAATTAGGTTGTAGCTTATATATACTTCCTTTGTTTCTTATGCCTATTGTTAATTTTGTTTGAGAATAACATGTTTTAATGTCAAAACTGCAGTAATGTTATGTGTTTCTGTATCAATATGATTACCTATCACGAAGCAACAGTTTCCACAATAAATTATTTATATGCTATTTATTTTTATTAGGCATTCAAATTAGAATCGAATTATTACGCAAATTAATAATTAATAAATAACTTAGAGAATGGTTCACTAAATTGCGAGTGGAACACAAAAAACTTTGGAATTATCCAACTCCTTAATGTGTATGGATTTCGTGCTTAAAAACATTTATGAAAATATTTTTTAATCAAGCCCTGGTTCTTAATATTTCTACTAATTTGCGCCAATTAAACAACATAATTAAATTACAATTTTTAATATAAATACCCATTTTATCTGACATTACATGTACATATTTCACACAGATATTTTCGTTTCAGACATTTCCACTTGAAATGTTTGTATTTACTATTTTTGCATCTACACCTATACTGTATTTAAACGTTTTTTTTTAATTCATAATAATTTTTTTAAAAGTAAACATCCTCTCTTACTGAAGATTGCTGAACTACAGGAGCGGATTAATATATAGGGTCTCCAAGTGTTTAAAACAAAAACAAAATAATATCAGTCTCTCAATGAAGTAACTTTATTTTCATTTCTTTATTGCGTCCATGAAAAAACTTTCTAGTTTATTATTGATCCAATTATCAATAGCTGCCCGAACTGTTGCGTCTGATAGTCTGAAGGTGCCAAATCAGGATTGCGAAACAACCGTGAATTTTAGGCTTGTACTGTGTTCATTGTTTCGTTGCTGCAATATGGTCTGATGTTGTTGTGGAAAAGAACTGACTACGGATGCGATTCTTTAACGATCGTAAAGTTTTGCAGTATCTTATTTAATTTATCGTTGATCCCTTCGGCAGATATTCGATGTGAATAACTCCCTTTGCATCTCAGAAAATGACGAGCATGACTTTCTGTGCTGATGGAATTCTTTTGAATTCCTGTCTACGTGGAGAATCAGGATGACGATATTCCATACAATCATAATCCGTAGATGTATTTACGTGTAAATCGAACGCAAAGCATTGAAAATATCGAAAGTTCATAGAAATCTATTAACTCGCTTGTTTGCTAAGCAGGTTTTTATGGAAATTCTCAGATAGATATAAAGATATGGTATAGTAGTGAGGTGTTTAGTTTGTGAGAAAAGTGTATTATGTTGGAATCCACGTTTATGTAGGAAACATGTGAATAGTGCAACACACAAATCTAAAAAAAAAACCGCGAGAGACCGTATAATGAATTTCTTGGTGATTTAAGTATGATGTTAAGTGCATGTAAAAGACCGGTTGACAAACTCGGACTAAGAATGTTTCGTCAGTTCTGGAACAAATACAATCCAACGTGGAAACTACCAAGTTCGATTTACCGACGTATTTACCGACGGTGCGCGAAAAAATGGATAATTATGTAAAAACCGTAGTAAAAAATAAAAGACTGTGGCTCACTATTGATGAAGGTACAGGTATATACAAAATTCCACTGTATCGAGACTGCCAGATTGTACTGCTGAAACACTTCATAATGTATTAGTTAGAACGTTACGGAATTTTGAAATTTTACCAAAGTAAATATGGTTACCGATGGTTACCGATGCTGCCGCAGTTATGCATCGCATGGGGCAATTATTCAAAGAAGTTCATCCAAACTTACTACACGTTACATGTCTGCTTCATGCTTTACATCTTGTAGAAGACACTATACGAAAATATTATCCTGATGTGAATCAAGGACAGACGAAAGCGGTTTTACTTAAATCTCTGAAACGTATTCGGCTCTTTCATTCACAATGTTCTGCCATTCCGGAACCGCCGCAGCCAATTCTTACACGATGTGCCATGTACTCCACATGGTTAGAGGCAGCATTTTGTTATTTTAAACATTTTGGTAAGATAAAATTGGTGATTTTACAACTAACCCCTAAAGAAGCAGCTACAATAAGACTCAGTCAAATGCAATTTCAAAATCTTCAAAATTATTTACGAGAATTATGTTCTAGTATTGGACGCAATAAAAAAATGACAGAACACTTCGTTGTCCTTACCGGATTCGGTTGAAATTGCTGCCCACGTAGAAACAGTGCTATATACTTTGAATGACGTAAGAGATAAATTTAATACTGTATTACGTAAAAATGTTCATTTTACTAGATTAAGATAACTTTTGTTGCGAAAGATCCGTTGTACAAATTTAAAGACCACTTTACGCGAATATTTCATCGCTAGCTTTTTCTGTGTATAAGCAGATATATACACCGCAAAGGACAAATCTCAAAAACTCTACTGCAGAAACGCACGCTATGCTGCAGGTGCTCACTCACGCACATTCGGATTTTTTCTAAGCATCGAAGCATATTAGGCAAGTTGTTTAGTATATTTTATCTGCAGTTTCTACGATCATTTTTTCTAAATAACGCGGTTATATCGGTACACCCCACGCAGTGACGCCAATGCTGACCGACCTAAGTGCCTGTCTCTAATGATGACACTGTTAGTCAACGACGGTATACAGTAAAATGAATGCATGCTAAGACGATGTACTCGAATTACCGTTTGTATCTTAGAACTTTTTCTATCCCCACTATTCACACAATGTGAATTAAAATGAAACACTTTTTGAATATAAAATCAAAAATTTCCAGTGTTTTATTATTTAATTTAATCAGGTGTAATTAGGAAATGAAGCGTTGTTAATTAAAGCTGTATTTAATATTAATCTACTAGTAAATACCGTTTATTTAATTCACGAGTAGGAGTGTGTACTTGATTTTTTATTACATCTTTTCTCGATAGACGCGTTAAACCACGGCTACGTATTCTGAATCTCTTGAATCGCCCAAAATTGCACCAGACATACATTGTGCAGTGGCTTTTCCCCGCAACATTTAGTGAAAAATATTATTTTATGATTAAACATTAATTTTCGATAACTCTGTATGTTTTGGGAAATTTAGTTATGAATATTAATTGTATTTCGAATTATTTTTGAATTGTTAGGTTTTGATTAGCGCAGTTCCTGGAAGCCGCTTGGACTTGCTGGGCAATATTCTTGATAACTGTATTTTTTATGTTTGGATGCGTGCCGCATGTATCCGACAGACACGTTTTGTTATTCAAGTGAGAGTGTTGCATATTGGAAGATAAAGCTTTTTTATCTTTTATTTCAATTAGATTCGGTTTTTGTTTTTGAATTCATAGTGTTTGTGCTTGCTTAATTCATTTCCGAATTTATACGAGTTTGAAAACCTCGTAATTTTGATTTAATTAATCTCACTTGCACGTGTTCTCAAGGTTATAGAAAAATATATATATTTTTTCGTAAGTTGAATTTTATATTATATCACATTATAATTTGTATGCATTTTATTATTGTATAATTAATTGTATGAATTTCTATATTTTAATATTAGTTAATATAGATGACAAAGATATTTTCATCGTTTCTAGTAATTTTTTATAATGTTAAATTCTAGAACGTTGTTATTCAAGGTTGGGGTTTTTATACTTGTGATATCGCGCAGGTGTTTAAGATATCGGTTTGACAGTTTTATCTGTTTACTTTTGAGTTGATTAGTGTGGGTGAAAATTAGAATATTTCTTTACCATTTATTAGGTTTAATTTTGATCGGAGTAACTAAGGTTTTTTTATTATATGTCCAGTCATTTTTCATATAATATTTTTTGACTTAAAAATATTGTTTATTGTTGCAATATTTATCTTAATACTTTATTATGATTTTTTTAAATTTTTTTTTTAAAATGAAGACTTAGTTGGATATTGTCTTCAGTGGAACAAGCTGAAAATGAAAATAGTGTTAAACGTGGCGTCTTTGGTTAAGGTAAAATCTTTTGAAGATATGCTTTTCACCAAATCGCCAGTGGAATATCACTAAATTCCTAAAAATTAAAACAAACCCATACATAATATTTCAACCTAGCGTGAAAATTAAAGAACCGTGCAGCGTGAAAAACATAAAGCGTAAAATACTACAGTCACAATAAAGCATACAAGCTGGACTGAGGAATTGGTCCATTGTCAGAATTCATTGTTTTACTCTTATTTCTATGTATATAAATACTTTCATACCTAATTCTCTATAATTATTTACATTTTTAATTAATCTGAGATTATTTGCGGGCATAGAATGGCCTGTGTCCCGAATGTGTCCGGCAACGCTAGATTTCTCGGGGTATTAAGTCTAAAATGGGCAATGTGAGTTGAAATTGAACGTTTAATTTGGCCGATATATATTTTGGTTGCAATCGTTACAATTTATTTCACAGATCCCAGACTTTTGTCCTACTTCAATTTTATCCTTGGTGCTACTAAAAGTGATTTTAATGAGTTACATGATTTAAGCTCTATTTGAAGAGAATGGTTTTCGAACATAGCGTTCAGATTTCTAGAAGCTGAGTGTTACGGTAACCAGACAAATTTATCACCTTGACCTTTTTGAGGTATTTAACTAGTGGTATCATGAATTGGTTTTGTAAGCCTCTGTTTCTTAATTAGGTTAGTTACTATTTTCGAGTCGAAACCACTGTATACTGCGATGCTTTTGATTAAAGTGAGTTCTTTTTCATATCTATCTTTTGTAAGTGGAAAACTTAACAACCGATGGATAAGAAAATTGAAGGATGCCATCTTTTGTTAGAAACTATGATTAGAATCTGCGGTTATAAACTTTGTAACAGTGGTGTCTCTTCGGAAAATATCTATTTCTAAGTTATTATTATTCCTAATTACTAAAATATCTAAAAACGGTATTTGTTCATTGTTTTCTTTTTCTATTGTGAATTTAATTGTTGGGAATTTCGAAATTAACTTTGAAATTAGGAGTTTTACAGAGGAGGAAGTTCTGCGTGCAATCAAGAAGCTAAAATCTAATATGGCCTCCGATGATGACAGTTTACCTGGTTTTCTTCTACGGGATTGTGCATCTGTACTTTGTCACCCACTTACGTCAATATTTAATTTATCAGTCTGTACTTCGACTTTCCCGGGCAACTGGAAGATTAGTAGAATTACTCCTGTTTTTAAGAAAGGTGATTGTCATAATATCTGTAACTACAGACCTATTAATATTCTTTGCAATTTTGCAAAAGTGTTTGAGTACGTACTCTATGAGGAGCTATATGGCAACATTAAATCTTTTCTCTAAATTTATCAACATGGTTTTGTTAGAGGCAGATCTACTGTCACTAACTTAATGGAACTTACGCAGCATATAGTGTTACGCATACAAATGCACTTTCCCGCACATGACCCATATTAGTGCAAGTTTCCTCTATTATTTCTCTCAAAACCCCCGTAGCTAAAACTTATAAACTAATTTCTACTAATGTTATTTAATTTGCTTTAAACTCCATATATCGAACAGTTTGGACCTTTCTTCTACAATTTTGACAACCCTTTACATTCATTCAAATCATCCTGGAAGCCTATGTTTTATAGCACGCGACCATCTTTTAAATAATGCTCGCAAGATTTTCACTGTTAACTCGCTAAAAGTCATACCGTATTTCAAACTGATTTTGTAGGAATTTTTGCTATGAAATTTAGATCATCTAACGCATCTTCTTTTGTTAATTACGGCCCTTTTATAATTATTTCTAGTTTAATTTTAAATCCACCGCTTATTGCGCCATCTCCTTTTCGTTGCTCGCCCTCTGCGACAGGAATCTCACTTACCGACTCCTTTTAGAACTTATCGTCTCTGGACTTTAAATTGTTTAACGTTTTTAGATTTATTTGTCACATTTTGCGATTTGAAATCATTCTCGAGTTTTCGAGAACTAAATTCTCTTTCTTCTTGAACTTCCGAAATTACGTTGACGTGTTTCCGGCATCTTCATCAATATCGTTACGGCCGCCATTAAGACTTATTCTTCTTAAGCGCTGAGTCGTGTTGTGGCTCGTTTTCATTGGAAACTAGATTTCTGCGGTAAAGTTATGGTTATCTTCTTAATATTATTACTATATCACATTTTGAACTTTCAGGATTCTTTTAAACGTTTATAATAACGAGGATTTCTCTGATTTTCGGAGAATTTATTGGATTTCTTTTGTGAGGCGATAGGCGTCCCTTCGGAAATTTTAACCTGAGTATTTTGGGGCTTAATTTTGGCTGTTCGAATTACTCCGACGCAGATCTGGAACTCCCTTAAGCCGTCCGCATCCTGAGTATTTTGGGGCACATAAAATTTGTGAGTCCCGTTTGGAATAGGAGAAAGGACGCGGTTCATCCATATTGGTTTCCCAAAATGGCGTCGCTGTTAGGACTGCTGGGAAAAATTGAAGTATTATTTTGCAATTGTGAGCGGTAATAATATTTGGAAGGGACGATTTCTGTTTGTGAAACCCAGATAAAGTAGGTGTTGCCTTAATTACTTGTTGTCCTAATTTAAAGTAGATCAATTAAATTTCGAATAGCGTTTAGTTAATTTCTAAATTTAAAATTTAAATCAAGCTGATACTCTCTTTATAAGACACTCACTTTGAGTGATAGTATAACCTGTTAATTCAGATCATTTAGAAGGGTTCTTTACCCTATTTCATGTTTGTTTTCTGTGTCAATCGAGTCTGTTTCTATATTTAACCCGTTGATGATTTTAAATATCCCAGGGTACTGGAATAGAAACCTAACATTAGCACCAGAAGACCGACAGCTTCACTGTCTGTCACCTGCTTAGTTTTAGTGTCTTAATCGAGGGCGGATCCTTCAGATCGGACCTTTATTAGATTGTTTCGATACCTTATAATCATAGATCTATCTGTAATCTTACTTTACATGTTTGTTATATACTGTACAGAATTCAAATTACGTATACGGAATTGGTATTCTAGATATATACTTTTGTTAATTAATTTCTTCGAACATTTAAATATATCTGAATTTTGCACACCTGTTATACAGGGGGCACTCCAAAAGTTTCTCTCTGGGTGATTTGATTTTCAAGTTCGGTTATATTACTTACTTTTGTTAAATTTGTAAACAAGGCTTAACCTTGGTTACTGTTATAAGGTAACCTACCGTATTTCTTGAGATTTTGCCATTCTGGAATCTTTCGCATTACGTCTTTTGAGACTTCTTTTTTTACTCGTTCGTAGAATCAATTTATCATTAACCTGGAGGGATAATTTAGGGATAACCCCTCTCACCTCTCGATATACTTATACCGGGGGGGGGGGGGAGAATTTTAGTTTTCGGACTTTATGCAATTTACTCATAATTCATTTTGCTTCTTTATTGAATCATTGAACAGGGCTTCACCTTTATTTTTAAAACGTAATGTGTCTTGAGTTGCGACTGTGTCTGGCAACTTTTATTTGTAAGTGTTGAATTCGCCGTTTTGTTTTATTGTTAATTCTATCGCTAGTGTATACAATAAATTTGTAGCTTTGTTGATTGTGTTTCGATCTCCATCCTTCCCACTAGATTTGAGTTTAACAAGGTTTCTTGCTCCGCAACGAGTGATAAGGGGCTGACCCTCTGGTGTTTAGTTGGAGCTACCAGGTCCCGCCTGCTCCCGTTATAGCGTTATCTCTGCAGGTGGATAATAACGGTGGCGTCCATATTCTTCCATCTCGTGGCCTTGAATCCGCGACGTTCTCCGAAACAAGAGAGTTAGCCGGCAGAGACCCTCCTGGGGACATAACACCATCAGGTAGGTTCAGACCAGAGAGGATCAGCGAACGATCACTCCTTATCATCTCGCCACACTAATAATTTTACGCCGCGTTGGTGGCAATAGGTGAAGCAAAGCATGGGTTGCTCGACAACAAATGGATGTTATCTATACCGATTTCAATAAGGCGTTCGATACAATCGACTACTCTCTACTGTTGTCGAAGTTACAATCTATAGGTACCTCACCGAAAACTGTATCTTTCTTCAAAATATATAAAATATATATAAATATATATAAATCCAGTTCTTTTACCGCTACCACTGGCGTACCTCAAGGCTCCAATTTAGGCCCGATACTTTTCAATGTATACATTAACGATCTCTTAATGCTGCTAGATTGCAAAGTTCTCGCGTATGCAGAAGACTTGAAAATCTTTAATAATATCACTTCCCCACCAGATTGCCTACTTCTGCAGAAATTCTGCACAAATCTTGAATGCTTGAATGTTGAGAAATGTGCTATTCTTTCGTTCCCTAGACGTTCAAGTATTATTTCCTTCGATTATACAGTTTCCAATTAGATAATCCCTAGGGTTTGGCAATTACAAGATCTTGGCGTGCTCTTTGATTCACATCTGTCTTTCAGTCCACATATTACCAGCACTTGTTCATCCACGTCTAAGTCTCTAGGTTTCCTCATTCGATCTTGTCGTACATTTGGCAATTACACATTACTTAACCATTTTGTTCTATTTCTTTGTTAGAACTAAGCTAGAGTATGCGTCTGTAGCAGGGGCGGCTCGTGATGACGTATTTTGGTTTGCAGTACAATGATACGAGTGCCTCGTGTGTTTTCGGTGTTTACTAAGCAAACGTTACATTTAGTACACGAGAATACACGAAGCACTCGTTTCATTGTACTGCAAACCAAAATACGTCATCACGAGCCGCGCCTGGTCTGTAGTATGGTACCCTTGATATACATACCAGCAACTGTCACTCCAACGTGTTCAAAAACGTTTCTTGAAGTACTTGCCTTTTAGAATTGATGGCATATATCCTCCGCGTGGCACTGACTATGACAGTTTATTAAGTAGGTACGATTTCACTTCCTTAAGTCAAAGAAGAGATGAACCAAGCGGCAAGTTTCTAATTAAACTTGTGAATTATGATGTGAATTCTCCTTCTTTGTTGAGACAAATCAATTTTCTAGTACCAAAGTACAGCATTAGGTCATCGGATACATTTTATGTACCCAAGGCGCGCACTAATGTACTCCAAAAATCGCCATTGCTGCATAATAGCTGTAATGCTGATCGGCTACATCCCGCTCCATTCTGGAAAGTGTAGGGTTATTATTATTATTGTTTTTCTTCGTTTTCATTCAATTAATTTAATGATTCTTTTTTTGTTAATTAGTCTGTTCAGTTTGTTTAAATAATTACCTTATTTACTTTATTGTACTGTGTTAGTTATTAACTTATAGATTTATATATCATACAAATGTTACCCTGTAACTGGATTCTTATGATCTGTTGGGTAAATAAATAAATATTATTATTATTATAATAAATTATGATTCGGAAGTGCTCTCTGGTTAATTCCATTTTCTTTTACATTTAAAAAATAAGTAGCTGAGTTATAACGAACGTAACTTCATCAACGAAACGTCAAATGGCAGATAAAGGGTTATTCTAAATAAACACTGTATGATTGTTTTTCACAGTCTACTAGATTTTCTTATTCTCAATAAATTCAGTTTATTCCTCGTACATTGTTATAAGTATACTTCAAACGGAATTTCGAACATGCCGTATTTGATTTTATATTCAAACTCTAGTGGCCGACCATGACCAACTTGTATATGTTCTTGCAGTTTACGTACGTCGTACATGTACATATTACATATGTTCATATTTGTGTTAAAACGTGATCAAAACACAAAATATTCAACTCACAAGGATATTGCATTAATTACTGTCTAATATTGCCACTATTATACGTCAAACAACAGCAGTCTGAGTCAATTTTACACAAATGCATAACTTAGAACTAAATTGTAAACATCGTCGAACCCCTCAGAAATTGTTTCAGTAGAATACATTGTACAGTGTTTAATTTGTAAGCTTAATTTATCAATTATTAATAGGATTTATTGTATGAAGGACAAATGGAACTATTGAAAAACAGGAATTGATGTTATGATTGATGTTATGATTGACATGAAAATTAAATTATCGCAAAGGTTTACCATATTTGTAAAAATTCCACTTAATACATAAGTTAAATAGAACATAATTCAATGCTTTCTAACCTTGTGAGTGCAATAATGGTAAATTCCAAATACAATTTTTAAAAGAAAACTAGAACGTGTGTTAATGTCAACTCTTAACGCAATAGCATATTTTAAAATTCGGTATTTTAAAAAATACCGGACTAGGGAATTTTCAATTTTAATGCAATTTCCCATTATGCTTTTTTAAAATCACATATGCCTTGGAACTTGTGCGCGAATTTACAAAACATTTGCAACATTATTAATTTTATTATTTGTCAGTTAAAGTCAATTAAAGTTAAAGAATTATTAATTTAGCGTATGGCTAACATGAATTATACATCTAAAAGTTAAATTTTAAAATCGAGGCCATTGATGCAGTCTAACGCGGATTCAATTGTCTCAAAGAAGCCACTCATCTCACCTCCATATGCTGTAAGGGGACACTCAGCTGTAATATGGTGAATGGTCTGGCGAAAGTTAAAGATATTGTTAAATAAGCGAAGCAACAATCATGGGAAGAATTAAAGGAAGACGATCAAACCAGAAATTATTCTTCAAGGTATTCAAAAAATTGAGAAAAGAAGAACGTCATAACTTGCAACATGTGAAAACAAAAGACAATAAAGTTTAGCTAATGAGGATGAAGTAATGCAAGGGTGGAAGGAATATTTTACAGAACTCTTAAACACAAAAGGAAAAGACAATGTTCCACATGAGGAGAGAACACATGCGACCCAGACTAAGGACAAGGAGGACAAAATTTAATTGATAGAAATTATAGAAGCAATCAAAGGCGCCAAAAAAGGCAAATTTGCTGGGCATGATAGGATAACACCAGAAATAATAAAACCAGAAATTATTCTTCAAGGTATTAAAAAATTTGCGAACAGACGAGCGGAAGGAATATTTTACAGAACTCTTAAACACAGAAGGAAAAGACATTGTTCCACCTGAAGAGAGAGCATATGCGATCCAGAATAAGGAGAAGGAGGGCGAAATTCAAGTGATAAAAATTATAGAAGCAATAATTC
Source organism: Melolontha melolontha (assembly GCA_935421215.2). Lineage (NCBI taxonomy): Eukaryota > Metazoa > Arthropoda > Insecta > Coleoptera > Scarabaeidae > Melolontha > Melolontha melolontha. The sequence continues at coordinate 103,536,980 of OW285235.1, forward strand.
TATAGCAGAAATGATAAAATCCCTAGAAAGCCAAGCAACAGAAATGGGATACGGGAAGTACCAGAGGATTGGAAAATCAGGATAATTGTACCGATATTCAAGAAAGGCGACATTAGAAATTGTGAAAATTATAAAGCTATTACATTATTAAGCATTGTCTCAAAACTGTACCAATTTATTCTGGAAAGTCGTCGTAGAGGAAGAGCTGTTAGAGGTCCAAAGTGGTTCCAGGAAAGGACGAAGCACTCAAAATCACATTTTTACAATTCAGCAATTAATAGAAAATACTAGATTAAAAAATACGCAAGTTTATCGGGTCTTCCTAGATTTAGAGAAAGCATTTGACAGAGTTTCACAAGCAGAAATATTAGAGAGACTAGAACAAAGAAATATCACTCAGAAATTAAGAAATGGGATTAAGAGCCTATATAATATCAATAAAAGTTAGGTGCGAAAAGATAACTTGCAATCCGAATTATTTGAGATCAATGACGGATTAAGAATGAGTCCGACATTATTCATATTAGTCAAGGATGACGTTATCAGAGCTGTAGAAAACAGAATCAGTACTGTACACGTTGGATACAACAAGATGATAGCCGATGGTAGCCGATAGAACTTTCAGTATGTGGATTCGCTGGCGACCCCATGATATCCACTCCCAAAGAAAAGAATTTATAGGAAAGTTTATAAATATGGGACATGGAGCTAAAGAAAAATAAATACAAGTAAAACTAAAGTAATGGTAATAGGAAAGCAAAACAAAACAGTTAACGTAGAAATAAATGAAGAAAAGATAGAACAAGTCGATGTTTTCAAGTACTTAGGAGTGTTAATAAGTGTGTTAAAAGATGAAGATATGGAAAGCAAAGTCAATGAAAGAATATCTAATACTACACGTATATATCACAGCCTTAACAAAACTTTATCAGCAAGAAAGAAATAAGTAGACATACAAAAATGTCTGTGTATAAAACTGTATTTAGGCCAATTTTAATATATGCCAGTGAAACTTGGGTGTTGAATAAATCTTTGAAAAGTAAAATACAGGCCATGGATATATATATATATATATATATATATATATATATATATATATAATTGAAACGAAATTATCGACCGTGATATATTATCAAAAATTAATTTAAATTCGGGTAAGCGGTCACTTAAAAAACTCCTTTATTAAATAACCCTATATTTCGCAACAGACTTTGTCGCTTCTTCTGGGGTAAAAAATGTAGAGTAGAAATAATAAAATTGACGTACAAAATATAAAAATGATTAGATCTAATGATGATATATATATATATATATATATATATATATATATATATATATATATATATATAAGACTATACATTCCAGTCTGGAATTGCAGCCGCTCTTTGAGCTCGTAAGACTCGTTTTGTGGTGAATCACTCCATTTTCTATGGTCTATAGATATCTTCTTGCCCTCTTCACAACTTTTCGCCATTCTTCCCTATTTAACATTAATGCTCTCCCTGCTACGGTCCCCAGGTCTTTGATATCATTTACTACTTGGTCCTCCCACCTAAATTTTGGTCTACCTCTTGTTCGTGCTCCATATGGCTTCCATCTTGTAATTCGTCTCAACGTTGACCCTTTTTCTCTTCTGTTGACATGCCCATACCACCTTATTCTCATCGATTTAATAACTCTTACTATGTTTTCTCTCTCCAATAACTCCTCTATCTCATAATTCATAAGCATTCTATAACCACATCTTCTTTCTTCGGTCCATAAATTCTTCTGATTATTTTTCTTTCAAATGTTCTTAGAGCTTCTTCATCTTTCTGTGTTAATCTCGTTGTTTCTCCAGCATATGTCACTACCGGTCTAATGGCAGTTTCATATATTCTTATTTTTCTGTAAATGCTGATTTTCTTATTTTTCATAAATTTCTTGTATCTATAGTATGCTCTGTTCCCTGCTTGAATTTGATGTTTCACCTCGTCTGTTTTCTGATTCTTACTACTTATCATGGATCCTAGGTACTTAAATGTATCCACTATCTCAAATTTGTAATTTCCTATCGCTACTTCTTTGTTTTCCCAAATGTTTTCTTGTCTTGCGATTCTCATATATTTTGTTTTGACTTAATTTATCTCAAGTCCTCTCTTCTTTGCTTCCGAGTCGAGTCTTAGCAAGGCTGCTCTTAGACTATTTGGATCTCTTGCTATTAATGCTATATCATCTGCATACGCTATTATTTGCATTGATTTCTCAATAATTGTCACTTTAAAACCACAATCTCTTATAATTCCTTCTACAGCTAAATTAAATATTGACGCAGATAATCCATCTCCCTGCCGTACCCCCGAATTAAATTCAAATTCTTTTGATACATCGTCTTGCAGCAAAACTCCTGCTCTGGATCGTTTTATCGTCATTTTCATTAGACTTATCATTTTTCTTGGTATTCCTAAATTCTCGGCATCTTTGAAGGTCGCATCACGTCTCAGGCTGTCAAATGCTTGCTTACAATCAATGAATCATATTAGAAGTTCGATGTTTTGTTCATAGCATTTCTCTATAATTTGGTTTAATACATATATAGCATCGATAGTTGATCTTCTCGGTCTAAATCCTAGCTGATATTCTCCAATGATGTTCTCTGTCTGATTTTTAACTTTTTCATTTATTAAGGATGTCCCTTATATCTTGCAACATCCTTCCCAGTTCTTCCATGTTAGTATTAACAGAGGTCATGTTTTATAAACTAATGAAAGCTTTTGCTCAAAACGATAGAGAATTTTCCCCAGTCGTCCCGTCGGAAGGATAATCTCTCTTTTCGAGCTCTAGAATAGTAATCTGGCAGTACACACCTCTTTAATGCTCTAAGAATTTATCTCTTCCTCCAATTTTATGTATCTTAATTTTCTCTAAATTAATCTAAATTCCTTTCTTATTTTTGAATAATACAATTAATTTAGTAATTATATATTATGATTCTTTACTTAATTTCACTCACTTTCGGTAATAAAATACATTATATTCATAAATAAAATACTATTCATAGACCGACACCTTAGTCCTGTCCAGTCTCATACCATACACCTTTACATTGAATCTTCTTTTATCACTAGCTGTCGCTTTTTTGTTTGTTTTTAACTTCTTTTATTTCATATTATGACGTGATATTTACTTAAAAACCTTAAATTTGCACTTACCGACTGGGTTTTTTACTGCCAAAATTTCTTTATCTGTTGTTAATCACTTTAGGCACTGATTTTTACAAATATTTTCATTTATTTATTTGTTTTTGTCGCAAAAATTAACTTTATTAACAGAAACTATTCACATGTGACCTTCTAATATCACTACAGGACCCATCTTCCACAGGCCATGGATATGGAAGTATTTAAAAGTAGTGAAAGGAATAACGATACTAGATAGACAAAGGAACGACACAGTAAGAGAAGATCTCAGTGTAGGATCAGACATTAATGTTATTGAAAGAAATTAATTAAAATGGTTTGGGCATTTAATCGGCATTAACGATAGAAATCAGGTCAACCGTTTATCTCAACATAGCCCAGGAAAAGGAAAACCTAAGAAAAATTGGAATGATGAAGTAGCAGAAATTCTGAAGAAAAGAGGAAAAATATGGACATCAAAGAATGAGAAAGAATGGTCAAAATTTGTATACTCTATGTAAAAATATGTAACAACCTTACACCTTAGGGTAAACAAGGTTTTAGATTATATATATTTGTCCGTTTGTGTTGTGCATTTATTTTATACCAAAATAAACAAAATCGAATATAGAGTCGTTATAAAGCTCCTTACAAAACAAGGAAAATTTCCAAAAAAGAACGCAGGCGAGGATGTTGTTGAGATACTTTCATCTCAACCCACTTCGTCAACATAACAACTAAAGCGCCGTACCCTAAGGGCCGTGAAAAATGAACCCCCCTACATGGTGAGAGGTGTTATTATCTGCTTACTAAGAATGAAGCATGCCACATGGAGGAGAGCTGCATAGTTAGGTTACGGAAAAATACCTGGAAATAAGAAATAATAAACAGCAATAATAATAATATTGTGATAGTTATGTCAGCCATCTTGTTCTCACGAACCGATGGGTTAACACACTGGCAACCAAGGACAAATTGAATGTTCTTGTGAGTGGAGGAAATAATAATAATAATAATAATAATAATAATAATGTAATGTGAGCCATGCAATGATGTCACCCACCGTACGCGTCAACACGTTCGAGGCCCTTCTGGAATAGACACCAGACACAGAAGAGTCCGAAATATTCCCGAGCACGCTACAGAACTATAAATAAAGCGCTCGCCAGGAAAAAGACATTCAAGCAGTGATCCCCGCGTTAGAATATAAATGTGAAATAAATACTTTTATTAGTTATTAAGTGTGGTTTAAATAGCCGTTAGTTTTATTTAAACGAACCCAAAAAGACAAGTTCTTGACAATAATAATAATAATGATAATAATTTATTCATCTTAAAGACCTATAAAAAAGGTATAAAAAAAGTCAAATACCACAGAATTATACAAAGTCATGGTGACCAGAATTGGTAGAGACTGTGGCTTAATTCTGAAACACATAGAAATAAGAAAAATCCCTAACTACAATATAAATCAATAAACTATAAATACGTATTTCAGCAACTAAGTTGCCATCTTCAGTAGAACAATCTGAAAAAGAAAGATATTGTTAAACGATGCGTCTTCGGCTAAGGTTCAACTTTTGCAGATATGCTCTTCACCAAATCGCCAGTGGTGTTATTAATTTAGTGTTAAATTGTATTAGAGCAGTCACAGTTAATTTCTCCTATCTAAGTCCGTGTCGTGATTGTGTAACTACTTCGTACCTTGTTAAGAAATCCTCAAGTCAAGTTAACATGCAACATTCTAGTACTTTAGAGATAGGAGACATTAATGCCACAGGACGATAATTTCCAGAATTATACACGTCTCCTCCTTTATAAATTAGCATAATGACTGACTTTTTCAGAATATCTGAAAAAGTCCCTTCAGGAAAGGTTAATTTTATTAGATATGTAATTACACTTGTTAATATTGACCCACATTCCTTGATTATTGCGGCAGGAAAATTATCCACCCCAGTTAAAAACTTACGTTTTAACTTAGTTATGACACTTGTATCCTCTGCTTTCGGGAAAGGAAATATAAACAAGGAATGTGGATTTTGCGATATGTTTGTAGAGATTTCCACAGTGGGTATCTGATTTATAAACCTTGTAGAAGCAGACCGAAAAAAGTGAATAAATTCATTTGCTACAGCATACGCGTCTTGTAATTTATGTCCGTTGATTAGCAGAGATCTATCATCATAAGATTTTATTGCATTAGATTCTATAACTTTCCACATGACAGCGTTTCTCTCATAAAAAATCTACAGTTTCGAGCGAAAACAAAAAGAACTAGTCTGTTAACATTTGTGCTTCTTTGCTAGCTTGTTATGGTTTAGGTCGTTAACAACATTGACCTTTTTATTTCACATTGTTACGGGTGACGAAAAATGGTATCTTCATGTAACATCAAGAACAGCAAAGAATGGCCTAGATCTAATGAAAAGGAAACTCCCTGAGCAAATTCTGATATTAATTCGCGTAAGCTAATGTGCACCTGGCGGAACAAAGAACGTCGACTATGAATTGCTTCTGAGAAATTAGAAAATCATTACTTAGATTTATTATTAACTCCGTCAGCTTGAGGTCTCAATTCTAGTCAAAAACCAAGAACACGCTATTAAGTGATTTTGCAACACGATAACGCTCATTCTCATACTGGTACATTACAAAAGCAGCTATTCATGAATTTGGCTGGTGGTCGTTCCACAACCGCCTTATTCTCTTGATCTCGCCCTACCAGATTTCCATATCTTTCACTTTCTATAAAAAAGAACTTCTGGAAATTGCCTTAATAACGATTTCGTGCTTCAAAATTGGCCTAATGACTTCTTCACTTCCAAATCACCGAATTTCTTCAGGCATGGAACCGAAAAATTGCCAGATCTTTGAGAGGCAATCGTAAATAAAGGGGCAGAAAATATTTTTGAATAGTTTGTGTTTGTTAAAAATTTAATGAATTTTGAGTTTAATAAAAACGCTGCGAATTTATGCATAAATCTGATATTATGTTGAATATCGAATGTTACAAAACGTCAAATTTCACGCGTACACTTTGAAAGCATAATTAAGTTAACATATTTTTAGAATTGTCTAAATATTTTATAAAAGAAATGATTAAGTATATTTCACAATGTCGACAAACGCCTGCTATTCTTATTCGCATATTTAATAATATGATATATGTAAATAACTACATCCTCAAGGGAGACGAAGAAGGTAGAAAAATGCAAAGAAAATCAACATAAGGACGGCACAGGTGCATTCCACTGGAAAATTTATCAAACTGTATTTGTTTTTACTTTTGGCGAACGCACGAAGTAATATAATTTTTGCCCCGTAGCAATTGTGCTAATGAACGTCAACGGCAGAAAATATGTCTATTTAATTTATTCTGAGCAGAGTAGCAAACAGAAAGATTCTAAGTTCGTAAAATGAGTTAAGTATTTATTTTACATACTTTTTTCTTATAATTCTCACTCTTCCTTTCAGTGTATAATTGTCCAAAGGTAATGAAATAAGGCCGAGAAATTCACGTTTTTCTTGAAATTATAATCCTTAGATTATAAGATTTTACTTTTCAACAGGCAGCATTGTTTTCTCAGAAAATTTAAGTTTTATAATAGTATATTAAAAAACGAGTTTCATAAGGCACCATTTTGCCGCACGAGATCAGTTTAGAAAACGAGCCGCTTGCGGCGAGTTTTCTAAAGAGCGAGTGCGGCAAAAGGCCTTATGAAACGAGTTTTTTATACTATTTTTTCTATTTTGCGTTTTTTACATTAATAAATTGCTTAAATTGGAATTATTTAATTTGAAAGTTCAGAGTTTAATTTTTATATAAAGCATGCAGTTGGTCACATTGATACTTGACATTTTCAAATTTAAATCTTGCTATCCGAGAAGTATATTATATTTCATGTTATTTATTAATTTTCGTTAACATTACTTGATATTTCATTTAAAAATATAAACATGAGTGACATAGAAACATATATATGTTGTTGTCAATTGTATACAACATACGTTGTTTGTGTAAAATACGAATATATATCATATCTGTCAAATGTACATAAATTATTAAAATCAAATGACAGCAATGATATTTAATTCTGTATTCGAACAACGTCAACATTGAAAAATGAAAAAAAGCGTATCGAAATGAAGCTCATTTCGATACTGTTTTGGGTTTCATAATGAGTTCATTTCGAACGCAAAATAGAAAAACATGTTTTTTATATTGGTAGTTCCCATTTTTTCTACTTAGTCTCATTTCCTGTTATGCCAAAATTAAATGCTGAAAGTTTTAACTTAAATTCCTTGAATATTTCGATATTCTATCAAACACCGGAAGATTTTCATGGAATGTTTGCTTTTATGAGTTATATAAATATGGTAGTAAAAGGGTATCAAATCAAAACTATAATGGTAAGGAGATATAACAAATAGTTCATTATAATAGATATTTATTAGTTGTGCCACTGCCAACATGTTCGTATATCGAACATGAAGATAATCGTTGAATACTAGTGAATGAGTGGTAGTATCGATAAAAAACACTATACAAATTACAGTATAAAACATTATAAAATTTAAAAAAAGATAAATGTATCAAAATAGATACATCAAACGCTAATGCAGTGAATAATTAATATCTAATCTCCATTATTGTGAACTATTGTTTCACATCGATTCTTTGTGCTTCCTACCAAATTTTCAACGCCATATTATTTAAATTTTGGATAATTATTATTACTAGGCTTTGGATAATTATGCATTTGTATAAGTGCATATACAAATGCAAATTTTAATTGTTGTTATGTATAAGTGCATATTTTAAACCTTTTTCATATTTAATGTTCTTGTTAGTATAATTACACTTCTGCGATTTCTGTTGTTAATATGTCTACCGTTTAATATTTCTTAAAACTTTTTAGCACTAAGATATTTCGCATATTTGTAAAACAACACCCATTAACTAAATACCAAACGTAAACAGACACTTTACAGCAGACAATTAAATAATCTTCCAAACCAATAGATAGGTGACGTGAATAGTAAGTTAAGGCTGCATTTACTATAAACAACAAACACAATAGTTAGTGCTTTGAAACCACAATACTTGGAAATATTAAGAGGTTTACCGGGCAGTCGAACAACGAGAAATAAATATAGCGGGGATTTCCTTAATTTTACCAGGTCCTTTTACATTCAACAATCTGTATTAGTTGTGTACTCGTTACAAAAGTTTTAACATCCATCAAGATGTTAAAAGAAAAAAGTGTGTAAGTGCAATTTTAAGTCAATTTGTGAAGGATTATAATAATTTTACAACAGATGGGCGTCTGTTATTTTGTAAAAACTGCGAAGTTCATGTTACGGCGACAAAAAAGTTTCAAATCACTCAGCATCTTTAAACCGGAAAACATGAAAGCAATAAAAATCGTAAAAGGGGAAATAACGAAAGACAAGTGTTAATTTCTAATTTACTCCGGCATGGATCTAAACGCAGGGTATTCGTTGAAGAACTTTCTACGGCTTTTATTTGCGCTGATATTACGTTAGATAAATTAAAGAATGAAGTTTTCGCAACTTTATGGAGAAGTATACAAAAGAAAATATTCCAGATGAGTAAAAGATCATTCAATTTGGGTGTCGTTCGATGAAACAACTGACGTGAGAACAAAGATACATAGCAAATTTTGTATTTGGTATATTAGGAGTTAATGAAGAAAAAGCGCACTTGCGACAATCATTACAAGATGAGGAGCTTTGATCGACGCTGCTATATATTACGCTGAACATTTTGAAATTCTGAAGAAAATTGTTGATGAATTCGACTCTGCACTACATTGGAGAAGCACATAGTGTTCTGAGAAAAACAAATGTTCGAGAAGCTTTCATTTTTATTTGAGCTAATCTGACATGCATTTCGACTCTACGCTAGAAGCTAAAGGATAATCTTTACAAGACAGCATTAAAATAGAAAATATAGAAGTTAAACGTTTAGCAAAACTCCAGAAAAATTGTTTCATCTAAAAATTAAATGCAGTGCTGTCAAAAAGTACGGGCTATCAACAACTGAAGAAAATCGGTGAGGTGTTGCGAAATAAAACAACCCTAATGAAAAAATGAACATTTAAATGCCTGTGACAATGTAAAATATGAATTTATATCAATAGTGTCGTGTGATGTCCAAAAACTTTTTCACAGTACAAAAATATTCTAGCCAACAATAAGCGCAAATTTATTTTTGAAAATTTGTTAACATCACGTACATGTAATATTAATTTGTTTCTAGAATTACAATAATTTTGAATCTAAAGGAATTATTTGTGTTTTAACGGAAAAATATAAAATTAGTATTTATTTTTTAAAAATTGATTTTTAGTACATATTTCAGTGTATATTCTGAATGTATTTGATGCATATTTGCATGCATAGAAATAATCGAGAGGAAATAAATCCGGCGATCTGGGTGACCACTCTATTGTCTCTCTCCTACCTATCCAATGATTTGGAAAAACTTCATCCAAATAAGCGCGAACATGTAAAGCGTAGTGTAGCGGCGCTCCATCTTTAGAAGATTTAAAAAAACGAATACGCCAAGAAATTAGAAACATTACCGCAGATGTCATCAATAACGTTCAAAAATAATTTCTTGATCACCTTGGCTATTGTCTGATTGTTAACAGTGCTCAATTCGAACATTTAATTTAGATTATTATTTCATTTTTTGTGTTTACGATAATATTACTTCAAAATTTCCTTATTTAAGCGTCATCTAAAATTACCTTGTCGTATGTAAAAAATTCTGTAATAAAAAATGGGTGTTTACATTAAAAAAAATATGACGTCGTATCGGTTTTTGAAGATACCCTGTATATTTCAGTGTCATGAAAGAAAACTAAACTAAAAATTAAAATTGACAGGTCGGAGAGTTTTTTTGAAAAACTTTCCTTTTAATTTTTATTGAATTTATCCGTCACTTTACGAATACACAGTATATAAAAATATTAAATTATCAAATATATTAGAAATATATGCAATTTTAATATTTACAAAAAATTTTGTATTTTTGATTCTTTTATTTTCAGGCTGTTTCTATAAATTAATTCGTTTTTCTTTGGGAATCTTCTAGAGCATGTAAAAAATCGTTGGAAATGAAAAAGTTGTTTGAGATATTTTTTATATAATATTTTTATTCTTAACATTCTTTTCTTTTAAGTAAAAAATAATTATTTTGGCCTTGAAATAATCCAGTAAAATAATTATTTGATCAACTCAAAATTGCTTTAAAAGTTATAGTAATATAAATTGACGCCAAACATACAATCCTGTTCAAATGAAAATCGTAAAGTTTGTAGCTAATTGTTTTTTTTTAATATATTTTATATTTATTCTTTATATACAAATAAATATCTCTTTCTTCTGATTTAATAATCGATATATTTTTTAAATAAAGTAACTTCCTTTATAAAAGCTTCGTATTATCTTAAAGCTAGTAATAAAAGAGTTATGATTAATTTTATTTTAAGATTTTTACAATTTTCTTCATTATGTACATATACTTAATAAGATATCTATGTAACTAACTATCTTATAATCAATTTATTGGAATACTTGCTTAATTATGTTGCGCAATGTTTAATATTGTTTCATTTATTTATGTAAATACACAAACATTTTTAATAATATCGAAAGATTATTAAAAGTGTGAAGATTGGTCAAAGCCGTAGGTTACGGCTATGAAATCTACTTTTGGCTTATGCTTATCATGTTGGCGGCAATGGTTGGTTTAGCCTTCGTGATATTGACATTAAGTCAATGCGCTAAGTGTTACATACTGTCTTTTGAATATCGTAAGGAAGTTGCTATAATGAATTTTGTCTATCCCAGCATCATGCACTGACGAATCTATAGCAAGACGAAACACGTGTCTGCATATCTGGGTAGCAATTTTTGCAGAAATATGAACTTGTATTGTGTTCTGCATACCCACATATAATAATCCTTTGATATTGTTTAAAATGTTTTTGTTTTATACCAAAATTTAAAAATTCGTGAAAAGCCACATCTATCCCGGAACGTATAGATGCATTTCGCTCTTATTAGAGGTCGTCAGCACAATGATATCCTGGAGACAGACATGACTCTACACTTATATACGTGGTGTATATATAGTTAACATTTTGAACTTATTGCGAACGAGAATTAATGATTATTAAATCTCGTCCCTACATGCAAATGTCGTCTAATATATTGCATTAATTTTGCTACAATTTGACAAACTAAGTTTGTATCAGTATGCTTGTACCATGTCTGTCTGTCTCCAGGATATCGTTGTGATACGAGCTCTAATAAAAGCGAAATGCATCCACGTTCCGGTGGCTTTTCACGAATTTTCTAGGAAGGTTGACGTCGCGACGTGTTGCGTTCTGCATACCGGTACAAACTTAGTTTTCCAAATTGTAGTAATTAACGCAACACATTAGGCGACATTTGCATGTAGAAATGAAATTGAATAGTCGTTAATTCTCATTTGCAGTAAGTTCAAAATGTTAACAAAGGATGGTGAGGTTATACTCACTCAAGTATGTTTCAAAATGTTTTGTCAAGAAAATACACTTCAACGCATCTTTCAAATAGACTAATAACTAAAAAATAAATAAGTAAAACTAAATAGATTAGTAAATGGTCATGCGAAAAGTGAAGAAATTAATAAAATATTATTCGCAAACTAATGGCATATACAGGGCCTTTACGTCGAATATGTCGACAAACCTATGCCGCATTAATTAAAATGTGATTAAAATGAAATAGCTTGAACGTTAAACTTCTTTTAAAAGTAAAATTATTATGTTTGTAATAAAACAAAAATCGTCATAAAACAAAAAGCTTTATGTAGTGTGTCCAATGGGATAGATATCTGGTTTTTAATTATTTGTATGGAATTATTTACATATAATTTTTTTGTCTTTAAATGTGTGTGTGGTGCTGACAAATTCCGATAGAACAATATAATTCGTCAGTAAAGAGAATTGCTGATGAATTAGAGGTGGAAGCCCGTATTGTCGTCCGTATATTTAACTGAGACAGAGCCTAACTCGAATAAACAAAAATCATTTTCTCGTTACTACGTGAACATTGGACCGCGATATTTTGTATGAAGACATTACCCACATATACCTTTCACCCCTTTTTTTGTACAATCAGCATTGTATTCACAGTCGAGTTAAAAAGAAAGTGGATCAATTTCTTTTAGAAAATATCAGCGGCGCCATCTTATAGCACCTAATGGTACTGTTTAGTATAAAATCAAATCAATTATCTGACATTCGGTTTTACCAAAAGTTTGTAAATTTGATCGTATAAAGTTTATTATTTTTCTTGTGCTGTCAAGATTAACGAGTGAAATACCGGCTGAATTCCAATTTTGCTTTTTACTGTGTAAAAACAGTACTACAATACTTGAATTGATAAACCAAGCCTATGGTCAGAATGCTATGAGTATACAACTTGCTGAATGGTTTTAAGAGAGGTTGTACGGCTATAGAACATTATTCGAAAGCGGACACACCAACACTGGGTGCTCATGACGAAAATATAGAACGTGTACGTGCTCTTCTTAACTTTTACCAATGAATGACGTGTAAAATTATAGCAGAAGAGGTGAGTATTAGCATCAGATGTCTTTATACGATCGTGCATAGAATGCGGGCAAGGGAAGGATGCGCGCAAAACTCATACCACACTTCTCTACGTTCTTATGTGAGTTTACGCTTTCATCTGTATTTTACATAGAATGGACTTAATGTGCAACTAGACTTCGATGTAAAATATTATCTTTGAAACCTGACATTGAATAACCAACACCATTAAACATCAGCCGTCGCACGGTCAAATTACTAGAGAGGTTCCTTCGAGCAACATTTCATGAGCGAAGTGCGTTCAACGTTGTCCGGCGGCGACTGACAAAGTACATATACCTGCACTCGTGCGATGTTACTCGAATGAACCTCTCTACTAATTACTTTACTTACAGAAATTATATATATATATATATATATATATATATATATATATATATATATAACACCCCACCAGTTTTGTATAATACAAAGGTATTTTTAATAATATAAAATATTATTAAAAATCTGGTGTGAAGAACACAAATGCAGGTTCACTAGTGATATTTTCTGTGAACGTGTCCGAACATATCCTATCCCCAGAGACGTAGATACGTATTTCGCTTTTCTACAAGCTCATCGGTACGCCCCTGCTGGAGAAAGGATATTTCCAGACACATTCACAGAAAAGAACCACCCCGCCCTATCACCGTAATTATCCAGACCGAGCGCAGAAGTAAATTCGGCGCTACCTGTTCTTCACACCAGATTTTGAATAATATTTTATATTATTAAAAATACCTTTGTATTATATATATATATATATATATAAAATCTAAGTTCCCTTTCTACCTTTCGGTGTAGGGATTTTACATATTTATCTCTTAACTAATGTGTATTGTCAGTATTTTGTACAAAGTTTTTCCACTTTTTTCTATCTTTGGCAATTTCTCTTGCGTTCAGTACTGTTTCTCCTCTGCTCTCTATCAATTTGGCTACCTCCTTTTCCCATGTTTGCTTCGGCCTCCCAGGTCTTCGTTTGACTATTATTTTGGACGTCCATACTCTTTTAGTTTGTGTACATTCCCTCATACGCTGTAGGTGTCCCCACCATCCTAATTGTTTCTTTTCTATATATTACATTATGGGTTCTATTTGTAGCTCTTCTCGTACGTCAATATTTCTCACTCTGTAATTTCTTGTAATGCCTTTCACTCCCCTCAGAAATTTCTCAATCGTCTTTATTCTGCTTTTATTTCTATTTGATAGTACCCATGATTCGCTTCCGTATGTTAACAGAAATTATAGATTATATTAATTTGATTATTTATGTATGAATAGGTGTATAGATGTATATTATATATATATATATTTTTTCTCATGTTGGAGGCGGGGAAGTGCTCGCGTATATAACAAAAACTCTATAGTGGTTGCGACTTGAGAAAGGTTGAAAACCGATGACTTATAGTGCATTCAGAATTATAAGAAACTAACTTTTAATGTGTTTACAACTGTTGTTACATCCCCTGTCGTGATAATTCTCTCATTGTTATGTAACGGATACGGTTCACCTAATATGAATCCATTGGCCGCATTGACTACAAATTAAGACCCTATATTTAATTACCATAGGTAACCTATATATCTAAGTATTTGAGGTAATTAATGCAAAAGGAACATACGAGGTCTGGCTATTATATAACGAAACTGCGCGTGCAGAAGACGTCTTAGAGGGTAAGGGGGGAAAACGAATGCGGCGTTGGATAGCTGGAAGTGTCTACTACTCCAGTACGAAAACACGTTTCTGTCGCTGTAGTAGTATTTTTTCTATAGAGGTTAGAAACGAACGTGTTTTTTCCTCGTGCCGATAACAATGTGTGACGAAAAACACGAGCAACGGATAAATGTGAAATTTATCGTTAAATTAAAAAAAACTCCGACTGAGTGCTATAAGTTGTTGAAAGAGGCCTATGATGATCTCTATCTCGTGCGCGTGTTTTCGAATGGTATAAACGGTTTTCTGAAGGCCGAGAGAGCACCGAAGATGACCAACGTCCAGGTCGACCTGTGTCTGTTTCAACTCCGCAAACAGTGACCAAAATCAATGAAATTGTGCGTGGAGATCGTCGTATGAGCATTCGGATGATTGCTTACTATTTGAAAGTTTTGGCAACACTGCGAGAGCGAGTTCGTAAGAAACGGCCGGAGTTGTGGAAAAACAAGTCGTGGATCTTGCACCTGCCCATAACGCGCTATCTGTGAAGCGTTATTTAGCCGCTAGAGGCACTACAGTGCTCGAACACGCGCCGTACTCGCCTGATTTAGCACCCTGTGACTTTTTCCTATTTCCGAAAATCAAGTCTGCCTTAAAAGGAACCCGGTTCGAGTCGATGGAAGAGGTAAAGCGAAAATCGGCGGAGCTCCTAAATGCTCTTACAAAAGAAGACTTCCAGCATTGCTTTGACCAATGGAAAAAACTAATGGAACGGTGTGTGGCGAGGAGAGGGGAGTACATTGACGGAGAGCATTCGATTGTAGAATAATTTTAAAAATAAAACTCTTTTTCATAAGCAGTCTCGTTATATAATAGCCAGACCTCGTATACGATTTGAATTGTTTTGCGAATTGTGTTATTGTATGACTCTACACTATAGGTATTGCGGACCGCTTAATAGGATTAGTTGTTATGTAATATAAGTAATAAGTAAATATTTAGGTAATAAACATACCTATTAGGTCCCTAACTGTATCAATTAATACAATTCAAATAATTAGTGGGGTATGTATATAATACATATAATATTTAGTGTATTATTTATTTATTGTTAGTATTTATTGCTGCATACATATTTGAAGGATACAGCTTACCATTTCTCTCTTGTTTTCATTACCATGTGGTGACCTTTTAGTGATAGTGATACTGAGAGCGATGTGAGTAATGATGGTGATATTGGAAGACAGCAGAGAAAGCATTTATCACAAGAATATTGAACGAACGTGGAAATTAACAAAAGTGCCTACAGGAATAATATATAAGGTAATTAAGGGTGACGGTGGCCCTCGTAAGCAAAGAAGTGACAAAGGAACGTCGAGAAAAGCTAATGATTATGACATCGATACTATTAGGGAGCAAATATACTCTACGTACAGACAAAATATTGTACCTATTCTATGCATAAAAGAATTAATGATCATCACTCTTATAAAACAACCTTGTGGCTGACATTAAAGAAACCTGGATTTATGTTTGAACTATAGACATACGTCGTACAATTAAGGAAAGCCAAAAGTTGCAAAAACTTCGATATGACTACTTAATGACAGTTATAAAATGTAAAGAGGAAGGACGATTAATATGCTACTTAGGCGAAACGTGGTATGATACTCATGATACTGTTACCAAAGGTTGGGTGGACAGTTCAAATATGTGTAAGATGGACGTGCATGTTTCGAGAGGGAAGAGAATTATTATTTGTCATACTGGGTCGAGAAAGGGTGGACTGGACATGTCTATTATCTGCAAAAAATGTAAAATCATCAAGTTTAGATTACCATGAAGATATGACCTCATTTTTATTTGAAGAATAGTTTTGTGATTCTTTGTTACCAAGTTTACCAAAAGGTAGTGCGATAGTGATGGACAACGCTTCATTTTATTCGCGACAACAAAGTAAGGTTCCTACAAAATGTAGAACTAAGAAAAGTATTCAAGAATTTTTAGAAGTCAATGATATATATTATGAAGATCATTACATGAAAAACCAATTATTGGAGGTGAAGAACACAGAATAATATGTGAAGGATTATTGTGTAGATAATAGAGCCAAAGGAGCAGAACATACAGTTTTACGTTTACTGTCGTGTCATTGCGTTTTCAACTCAATAGAATTGATATGGGTCCAACTTAAAAACACCATAAGACGAATTAATGAAACACCGAAATTTAGTGAAACTACCATAACATAGATTAATATTACAATGCTATGGAACACGTACGTGCTGAAAATTGAAAAAATACCGTTAAACACGCACTTACGAAAGAGAACGAATATTTGGATATGTATAATATTGTAGCACATTTAATTATAAATTTGCAATACGATTCAGACACAGACACCAATTTACCAGACGATTCAAGCACAGACGATGATTAATGAAAGAAGGTTCTACCAAGTGACGATGTTCGTCATTAACTTAATGTTACTTTACGTTTAATACTTTTGTATATACAGAACATGACTTATACAAGGTGTGTAAAATTGTCGCAAAAGCTACACGTAGCGACATTCTTCGTTCGGTTCTGAATAAGAAATCTTAATGTTAAAATGTCGTATCATGCTTCGTAAATTCGTAAATGTCAAAATTTGACAGTAATGATTTTGATTGAACTCACTTTGAAATACAAACTTATTGTTCTACAACGTTGCCAAATGTGTTTTTCGTGGAAGTACGTTAGTGAATAAATGTTTAAAACAAGCTTTTAAATCAAAAAGAAAACGTTTACGAAATAATACTAGTAAAAATTTTTTCTTTAAACTAAATTGCATCTATCTCTATTAACAGATATCGAAGAGCAAAGGTTAGTTACGCACTAAAAGTCTGAACTTCAAGAACCCCGTGAAAACAAACGAAGCATGATACGACATTTTAACATTAAGATTTTTTATTCAGAACCAAACGAAGAACGTCGCTGCGTGTAGCTTTTGCGACAATTTATACACACGTTATATACAATTATGCACCTACGTGTTTGATATATCTATATTACTACACGTCTCGTAATATTTTTTTTACAAATAAAGCTGAGGAATAGTATTTCCTTTTTATATTTTATTTTTGTATTTTACACTTTTTTATTTAATTAGAGGGCCCTAATTTGTAGTGAATACGGCCTAATGGATTCGTAGACTGCAAGTAGGTGAATCGTATCCAGAGAGAATTACCGCCACACGCAATAACAGTTGTAAACACATTAAAGGTAAGTTTCTTATAATTCTGAATTCATTATATGCATATATATGTATATTATATATATATATATATATATATATATATATATATATATATATATATATATTCTCATGTTGGAGGCGGGGAAGTGCTCGCGTATATAGCAAAAAGTCTATGGTGGTTACAACTTGAGAAAGGTTGAAAACCAATGAGTTACTATATATATAATGTATCAGAATAATTGAAACATACATGAGTAGGTAAACCCCACCAGTTTTGTATAATACAAAGGTATTTTTAATAATATAAAATATCATTATTGTGTTCTTCACACCAGATTTTTAATAATATTTTATATTATTAAAAATACCTTTGTATTATACTCGTATATACAGGGTGTCCAGAAACTCTCCTGACAAACGAAGACCGAAGTTTCCTCAGATAATTTTAAGACAATTAAACCCAAATTCACCTAGTCCGAAAATGCTTCCTAAGAGAGCTAGAGTTCTTTGAAGATTGCGCCTTGTATTTATTTTTTGTTAAATTCCTCCAGAACGCTTCTATTTAGAAAAACAAAAACTGGTATGCTTATTTATCCTCCAGAGATGAATCGATTCCATCAATTGCGAATTTCTAGTACCGGTCATAGGCGTCCGTTTTGGGTAGGTCAACGGTTATTTTAAGGCATAACTTTTTTGTCTTTAACTTTTAAGCATTTGTGACACTAGATTATTAAATTTTCAGGTATTCCAGTACTAAAAGGAACTCTTACTTTAAGTCGGTAGGATACACCGTTTTCTAGAAAAATCGATTTGTAAATTTTTCGTTTTTTCTTCATTAAAGTTCAATTTTTTATTTTTTGCAATAGTTAGCTCTGAACTGCCAACAGAAGTAAAACCTACGTTTTTCATTGTTAAATTGTTGTCAGTTCGCGAAGTTTATCTTTTCATTTTTTACTTTGTGTTATTCGAACACAACGATTTCAATTAAAAAAAAAAATGGTTTTTACTAATGAGGAATACGCCGATATGCATTTAGTTTATGGCGAAATGAGGTGTAACGCTCGAGCGGCGCAACGTAGATACGCTGAAAAATTTCCCAATCGTCAGCAGCCCACTCACTCAACATTTACAGCTCTTCATCAACGATTAAGAGAAACAGGTTCAGTGGTCCCAAAAAATAATGAAACAGGGAGACATAATGATGTAACAGCAGAACATGAAGATGTTATTTTAATGGAAGTTGAGGAAAATCCAGAAATTAGCGTTCGAAGACTATCTGCCATGTAGCCCACAATTTCAAAATCTTCCGTAGGAAATATCTTACACAAAGAAAATTTATATCCTTTTCATTTTACAAAGGTGCAAGCACTGCTAGAAGGAGATTTTCCTGCTCGCGTAGAATTCGCTAGATGGTTACAAAATCAGAAAAATCAAGATGAAGATTTCTTCAGGAACATTTTGTTTGGTGACGAAGCTACATTCTCAAAAAATGGAATTTTTAATGTACATAATGCACATTATTATTCGTACGTTGGTGACAATCCCCACGTTGTTCAAGAATTTAAGCATCAGCATAGGTTTAGCATAAACGTCTGGATAGGAGTAGTTGACGATTATCTACTTGGACCTGTGGAATTACCTGCTCGTTTAAATGGTGCTGATTACTTACATTTCCTGCAAAATATTTTACCTGATTTGTTAGATGAGGTGCGTTTAAATATTCGGCAAAACTTATGGTTTCTACAGGACGGCTGTCCGGCCCACTTTAGCAGGAATGTACGAGACTTTCTAGATAATAACTACGAAGACAAATGGATTTGAAGAGGCGGTCCAGTTGCTTGGCCAGCAAGGTCGCCGGATTTGAATCCTTGCGATTATTGTGTTTGGGGATACATAAAAGCATTTGTTTATTCCGTTCCGATACAAAATCGCGCACAACTCTGGCTAAGGATACAAGATGCTTGCAACGAATTTAGAAATAACTTTGGAATTTTTGCAAGAATTCGGCGTTCTCTAAGCAAAAGGGTAAACTTATGCATAGAGACTAATGGTCATCACATCGAGCAACTTTTGTAACAATCTATCTTTGATACTTGTTCTTTTTTTGTTAGTTTCGTTCCATTGTAATAAATAATTTGTTTTTAATTTATTAAGTTAATTTTCATCCATGCCTTGATAGTTCAAGCCAACTTCGGCGCTAAAAATAAGTAGGTACATAATATATTGAACTTTAATGAAGAAAAGACGAAAAATTTACAAATCGATTTTTCTAGAAAACGGTGTATCCTACCGACTTAAAGTAAGAGTACATTTTAGTATTGGAATACCTGAAAATTTAATAATCTAGTGTCACAAATGCTTAAAAGTTAAAGACAAAAAAGTTATGCCTTAAAATAACTGTTGACCTACCCAAAACGGACGCCTATGACCGGTACTAGAAATTCGCAATTGATGGAATCGATTCATCTCTGGAGGATAAATAAGCATACCAGTTTTTGTTTTTCTAAATAGAAGCGTTCTGGAGGAATTAAAAAAAAATAAATACAAGGCGCTACCTTCAAAGAACTCTAGCTCTCTTAGGAAGCATTTTCGGACTAGGTGAATTTGGGTTTAATTGTCTTAAAATTATCAGAGGAATCTCCGGTCTTCGTTTGTCAGGAGAGTTTCTGGACACCCTGTATAATGACTTCATATTTATGCACTCATCTATTCTGTTATGTCCTGTAATATTATTACATTGGGAGTGGGGGTTCTAGGCGCTGTTACAGAGACTATTTATTTCACGAAAAAGGATAGTACGTTTGGCATTCAGTCTGAGTTTTAGAGAAATATGTCGAGACGCTTTCGAAAATTACAAAAACATAACCTTTCTTGGTATATTAACATATACCAGTGGTATATGTCAAGCATGTGAACAATCACAAATACTCTACAAGGAATAAAAATAGTCTTGGAACGGCAAGACATAACATGGCCTTGTATGGGAAATTGCCGCATTACTTTCGTGTAAAATTATTTAATAATCTATCGCAGGAATTCAAGGATATAGACTGCTGTAGGTTATTCAAAATAAATATTTAGAAATTTTTGAGGGCGAAATTCTTTTGTAGGAAAATATTATAAATTTCAATATTTTATTATATAAAATTATTTTATATATTGATTACCTTTTGTTTATGTGTATATACGTTGATATATATATATATATATATATAAGGTAAACTTAATACTATATATATATATATATATATATATATATATATATATATATGTTTTCTTTCAGGTTTCCGCAGGTAGTAGTATGTGTTGTAACTGTATTCCGGGTTTTCTTCCGCGTTTCCATTGTTTGGTCTTTGTACAGTTATCGTAGACCTGAAGATGGCAAATGTGATTTTGCCGAAACGTCGTTCAGAAACCAGCACCGGTCTTTACAAAGACCAAACAGTGGAAACGCGGAAGAAAACCCGGAATACAGTTACAACATATATATATATATATATATATATATATATATATATATATAATATATACAGGGTCCCATAACTTATAGGCCAAACACCATTTTGGGATAATAGACATAAAAATAGTAATTTTGAGCCTAATTTGCCTAAGTAAAATGTTTTGGGTTAAAAAGAAACAGGGAAAATTATGAAAATACAACACAGTTTATTCAATATTAAAAAATTGTCTTAATCTACTTTAGTAAATATTGAAAGTGTCCACCGTTAACTTCAATACATGTTCATCTTTCCAATTAAAACTGAGCAGGCTTTTCTAACCGTGATTTACTGTATGTGCTCTGTATTTATGCCCAAGAAAAGTACAACGGAAGTGCTGCACTTAGAAGGTACGAAGAACTCTAGCCAACCAGAATCATTTCAGATCGAACAATATTTCAAAGAATATTCCGGTGAAACAGGTTCGTTTTATAACAAAAATCCTGGCGGGCGATCGAAAACTGTAACAGTCGAACAAGAAGAGGAGATCTTGATTACAATCGCTAAAAATCCTAAATTAAGCACTTGGCGTTTAGAAGCGTCTACGGGAATTGGTAAATCAACCGTCTCAAGAATCATGCGTGCAGAAAATTTGTTTCCCTATCATTACGCCCGTTCAAAATTTATTGCCAGGAGATTTGCAAGCCAGATAAGAATTTTGTCAAAATGTACTAATTAAAAAAATATTATGTTCCTGATAAAGATATTATTTACAGACGAGGCAGCTTTTACAAGACGCGGATTTAGTAACTGAAGAAATAATCATTACTATGTTTTAGAAAATTCATGCCTACTTAGCGAAAGATATTTGCACCGTCTTTCTTTAGGTAGGCAGGGTTTTCGATAAATATTTGGTGCAGTATTATCGACAATTTCTTGATTAGCCCATTTCAACTTCGACTTAATGTGGAGAGATTTAATGGAGAATAATATTTGCATTTTTTACAAAACGATTTAGTTGACCTTTTGGACGGTATACCTCTGAACGTAAGACAAAATATATGGTTGCTGCAAGATGGTGTGCCACCACATTTACATTTATTGTTCAAAATCATTTGAATCAACGTTTTCCGCATCGATGAATCGGCCGTGGCAGTGAATTTCCTTGGCCACCTCATAGCCTAGATTTTACTTACTTACTTCTTTAATCCTAAAGTCTTTATACCCTTGCAGGTGTAAGGCTGTACGAAAGAAGACTAAATGAAAACATACGAATAGTTAATAGCAGTTTCAAAGCAAGAAATATCAAAATAAATGTTAAAAAGACAAAAGAAACATCGACTACAAATTGAAAGCACAATATTAGTTAGTAGGTTTACATATTTGGGAACGAAAATAACACAAGATGGTAGATTGGAAGAGGAAATTACTGAAAGAACAGGGGCAGCGGGAAGACTATTCAATTCAATCAAGAACTCGTCCCTAGATAAAAAAGAAATATTCAAACAGACAAAAACTGAAATATTTGAGAGAGTAGTCACCTCAATCTTGATATTTGGCTCTGAAACATGGACGTTGACAGAAAAATAAAATCCAAAGCACAGAAATGAGATTTTTGCGGAGAATTGATAGAAAAACGAGAATGGACAAAATAAAAAATACTGACATTAGAGATAATCTGAAAACGAGTCCAATACTAAACTTATGGTTGGGACATGTATTGAGAATGAGGGAAGATAAGTCGGTAAGATGAGTCTTTGAAGCAAGAATATACAAGCGAAGAATGAAAGGAAGACCAAGGAAAACGTTGAGTGAGGTCGTTAGAAGTGCGGCTAGGAAAAGGGATGTTGAGTGGAGTGAAGTGGGACATAGAGTGCAAAACAGAAAAGAATGGAAAGAGATATGCAAAAAGAAAGTGAAGTCCTGACTCGGCTCCGTATAGCCTAGATATTAACCCGTTAGATTTTTGTGGGGCACATGAAGGCTTTAGTATACGCTGATGAAATCAATACGCGGGAAGGACTTGAATAAAAAATTCAAGAGGCCGTCATTGTTATAAGAAATCCTAAAAATATCTTTCCGCATTTGAGACGTCATTTTATAATAATCTTAAGAAAATGTATTGAAGTTAACGGTGGACATTTTCAACATTTACTAAAGAAAGAAACTATATTTATGTCTATTATCTCCAAATGTTGTATGGTCCATAAGTTATGGGTCAACCTATGTGTGTGTCTGTATATATATATATATATATATATATATATATATATATATATATATATATTGAATTTAATTGGAGTGAGAAATGACAATTATTCAAATCTCATCTCACATGCAATTGTCGCTAAATTTGTTGCGCTGATTCTACAATCTGACAAGATTACTCCTGCCGAAGAATATAGACGCAAACACGTCGCGACGTCAGCCATCCAGCTGAGCGGATAATTAACATTTGTATGAAAAAAACCACATCCGTCCAGAAACGTGCAGATATCGATATTTCACTGTCGTTACAGATCATCAGTACACGATATTCGGACATAGACATGATTTTATTTGTATACTTTCGTGTATATATACGAATTATATTGAATTTAATTGGAGTGAGAAATGACAATTATTCAAATCTCATCTCACATGCAATATATATATATATACAAAGATAGTTATTTCTTTCTTTTCTTGACCTTTGTATATTATAGGAGATTTAATTAGTTGTCGAATTTAGGTCTGTTTTACTTCAATATGTATATATTTAAAATAATTCAACTCTTACATGTTTCGGCAATTCTGCCTTTTTCAAAGAATTTTAAACTATAGAAAATTGTCGCAAAAGCTACGCGCAGCGACGTTCTTCGTTTGGTTTTGAATATAAAATCTGAATGTTAAAATGTCGTATCATGCTTCGTTTGTTTTCACGGGGTTCTTGAAGTTCAGACTTTTAGTGCGTAACTAACCTTTGCTCTTCGATATCTGTTAATAGAGATAGATGCAATTTAGTTTAAAGAAAAAATTTTTACTAGTATTATTACGTAAACGTTTTCTTTTTGATTTAAAAGCTTGTTTTTAACATTTATTCATTAACGTACTTCCACGAAAAACACATTTGGCAACGTTGTAGAACAATAAGTTTGTATTTCAAAGTGAGTTCAATCAAAATCATTACTGTCAAATTTTGACATTTACGAATTTACGAAGCATGATACGACATTTTAACATTAAGATTTTTTATTCAGAACCGAACGAAGAATGTCGCTACGTGTAGCTTTTATAAAATCGTTGAATTGATTCTTGATGAAGATCCAAAATTTAAAATAAAAACAAAACTAATATGTAGTTAAAATCTTGACTTTATTAATATTTGTTCGTTAAACGAAAACTGTTTCGCTAGCACAGTGGCTTCATCAGGTACTTACTAGAGCACATTACAAACTGACATCGGTATACAAATATAAAAAGAAAACAATTGTCATTTTAGGAACAAAAATTGATACAGCGACGATTTTAACTATTAATTTTATTTCTATTTTAGATATTAAATCTATTCTATAAAGAGTTAGAAATATATTAAAAAAAATATAATAATAAAATAATCGTCAGATTGTTTAAACAAAATAGTTCGTAACGCTGATAGTTGTTGGTTAATATTAGTGACATTTGTGTCTTGTAAACGCATCTATAAAATTCTTATGTGCGAATTGCTGACGGTGACATAACATTATTGGCCACTGCAATAAAATAAAACATGGTCTCAAATAATGTGAATACATACATAAAAATGTGAGGATAACTACATAACAGGTTCGATTTAAATGCAAATTATATATTTAAACACAGGTATGTTTAGATGGAGAACTAATATATCGAAATGCTGAATCTTAGCGATTTTTGGACGTCGTTTATTTTTAAACATATTTTACAATATAATGCCGTAAATGATATATATATATATATATATATATATATATATATATATATATATATATAATTGAAAAGAAATTATCGACCGTGATATATAATCAAAAATTAATTAAAATTCGGGTAAGCGGTCAATTAAAAAACTCCTTTATTAAATTACCCTATATTTCGCGACAGACTTTGTCGCTTCTTCTGGGGTAAAAAATGTAGAGTTAAAAAATAATAAAATTGACGTACAAAATATAAAAATGATTAGATCATTTTTATATTTTGTACGTCAATTTTATTATTTTTTAACTCTACATTTTTTACCCCAGAAGAAGCGACAAAGTCTGTCGCGAAATATAGGGTAATTTAATAAAGGAGTTTTTTAATTGACCGCTTACCCGAATTTTAATTAATTTTTGATTATATATATATATATATGTGTGTGTGTGTGTGTGTGTGTGTGTGTGTGTGTGTGTGTGTGTGTGTGTGTGTGTGTGTGTGTGTGTGTGTGTGTGTGTGTGTGTGTGTGTGTGTGTGTGTGTGTGTGTGTGTGTGTGTGTGTGTGTATAAATAAATTTGTATATGAAGTGGCCAGTGATTTTAGTATAAAATTGGTGACATTGAAAATTATTAGTAATATTTTTGAAGTAAATTCGTTTAAATCCGTATTTCAAAGAAAATTTTTAAGAAAGTTTTTTCCTTTCTTAAAACTTTTTGTTGTAATTCTCTGATACTACTTAGAATGATAACACGAAGTTTTAAGAAAGGTATTAAACAACTAAGTTGTCATCTTCAGTAGTTTGTTAGAAGCCCCAATCTTTAGACAACTTAGTTGTTACAGCTTAGTTGTTACATACGTATTCAGGATGCGAATATTAATGTGGTAAGGGGTTTTATACCTTTTTTTCTTAACCTTTTACTTAGCCACAGTCTCTAATGACTTTTTACAAAGTTTTTATTGTCAAAAGTTATGTTAGAACTGAGAGATTAGAAAATACAAATTTAGTGAATTAATTTTAAGGTATAAGCTGTCAATATTTCAAAAATATCTTTATACTTTTCAGTGTCGCCAACTTTATATTAAAATCACAGGTCACTTCGAATAAGAATTTAATTGAAGGCACATTACATATACATATATTTTTATGATTATGTAATGATATATGTACATATATATTTATATTTTTCTTTACTCTACATTAAAAATACGGAAAGTGTAGCAAAACAACGAATACTTGCATCAATGATAAAAAGTTCAAAGGGTATAATTTGTAAATTATTTCACTAATAAACACATTAAAAATATTTGATATTGTTTGCTAAATTTGAAATTGCTATTTTTTAGATCAATGTATTTTTAGAAATGTGTATATTGCAGTTGTCATGGTAATAAGTTCGTGTATTTTGAGATTTATAACATAAAATGCAAAAATCGTATTAACAAAAGGAATAAAAATATGCTTCTTTCAGAATTAACTATTTTGGAATGTTCTAAAATTAAAATGTACTTATATACATATTCGAAATATGTATGTACATTTTAATTTAAAGAATTCAAACTAGTTAAGTTTCGGAATTTTATTTGATACCTTACTCAGACTTACGAATAAAAAAAAAGATACATGCTATGGTATCCTATATTTGGCAAGTAAAAAGTTTCTTAATTCGTTATCCAACACGAGGATTTCTTTCATTCCTTCCATCAAACTCCGGAATTAAAGACGCACAAAAAACAAGAAGCAGAATAATAAATACTAAAAACCGTCAAAGATTAAATTCATCTATTTAAAATCGAGAAATATAAATGAAAATACATTATGTTACATTCATTTCGTTTATTTGGAAACAAAAATATTGGTTTTTAATAGTTACTTTTCGATTTTAAAATTGGTGTGTAAATAGTATCACTGTAAAATTTACGAAAATACACCGGTAAGGAGCCAGAACACAATAAATATGAGGACGTCGTCTAAATTAAAATTCAAATGGTTTGTTTCAACTTTCATTTGCAATTACAAATAATATTAACGAAAACGTTCTTAAAATATTTTGTTACATACAAAAGAAGGTATATACAATTTTTTTAAATGAATTATGTCATAACATTATATAACATTATTATGTAGCAATAGAGTTGATAATAAGAAAATCAAATATTTTTTACTATATTTTCGAGGAAAACAATTTTAAATTTAAATTTACTTGTGTATTAAGTATATTTCTTTCATCATAGATAACTAATTTTTTTGTATCTTGAGACTGTATGAATAATAATGAATTCTATATAAAAAAAATATTGTGAGTTTATTATGTTTATTATATATCTTCTTCATTTATACCTTGTTTTACATTTAAATTAATAACAATAAAATAAATGATATACAAACGCGTTTGTCTAGAAATTAAAAGTATTTTACCAATAATGTTATTTTTACATATTTATTAAATTAAAACAGGTTTATTTCTGATATCAAAATAATAATTATTACTTACTGTAATAGTTAAGTATTCATCTCCGGCGTCATGGGTTAAGTGTTTGGACAGCATGTTCGGTTGAGGTATTATTCTTAAACTTTTGGCGTATACTCCTAACATGAATATCAATGCAAGGATAGCTTTCATTTTGAAGTTACGTTGAAAATTTCGAAAGCGTTAAAACGATTTTCGGATTTGGTTATTACAGAATGTCCTATCACTTTTTAATGTTTGGTGATGTTTATTTCTTGTGTCAATGCTGTATTATTAGACGCGATGTACGAATCTCTGCTCATTTCAGGAAATGTTCGAAATTATTCGCGAATTGATGGCGCGTTTGCGTCGAGGTGAAAACTCGGATTTCTATTTGATGCAGAGATCAACAAAAGCTCTTGTTCCGTCGCGATGAAGGGAATGATTTCATTTTTGACGTCTCCCCCCTTATATGCATTTACAGCACCACCCATTCTCACACATTTATTATAGGTATGTACGCAAGTGTAACAATGATTTGCTAACAGGTGTTAGGAAGAAAGAAAGATGCCCTCTTTCTATATTTGTGAGCTGTTAACATGTAAACAAGTACGTATTCATATAATTTAGTAAATACAACCTACAATCAGAAGATCATTATCTTCGTCAATTTATTATGTACGACACTAATATATTTTTGGCAATCAAGTGTTGCTATTTACTTATGCCTTTTGCTAGTTTTCAATTTATATATGACATAAACAACAATGGATATATAAGATAAACATTATCTTTTCTTTTATTATATTTCTTTTTTTTTATATATTAACTAAAACATAAAAACCCCCTATAATAATTTATTGTATTAATTTAAAGTACTATAATTATTAATTCACAAGTTTTATAACAATAAGATTTAAGTTACGAAATATTTTTAAAAGAGCTTCTTTTCTAGCGATTACTTTTTTGTTTTGTAATTTTATTAGAGATACAATTATAGAAATTGTCGAGAAGTCTAATTGTGAGATTAAACATTATTGTTATTTTACCACTATTATATTATAGTTAGTATGTATATAGAAACCAAATCAGTATCTAATTACAAATGTACATGTGGTTTGGTCTCTGAAACATTCGTTTATTATTTTGTATAAATTTTGATAAAATATGTTATGCCTTTATATTTTCATTTAATTAATTTAATTCATTTAAATTACTAGGTTATTTGAAACAGATAGAAGCAAGATAAATCCGCAACCACAATATATATCAATAAATTCTGAATACGTATTTCGGCAACTAAGTTGCCATCTTCAAAGAACAAACTAAAAAAGAAAAATAGCACTAAACGTAGCATCTTTGACTAAGGTAAAATGTTTGAAGGTCTTAACCCACTGGCGATTTGGCGATTTCAGTTTGTTCTGTTGAAGATGGCAACTTAGTTGCCAAAATCGTACGACGATATATCAAAATATAACGAGACTGATGCTATAACGTATTCAACAACTATAATTTTATAACACAAAGAATAGAACATGAAATCCCATGTCTAATGTACTTATCCCCAAGTAGCCTTTGATTTAACTTTGGTGTTTATTACAAATTAATTACTAAATTGTCATTGTTTGATGCACCCATCGAAAAAATGAGAGTGGAGCAAAGATATGCGATAAAATCTTGTGTTCGGTTGGGTAAAATTTCAGCTGAAACTTTTGAAATGATTGAAACTGCATACCCAGATTGTGAATCAGTGGAAGATAAACCTCGACGCAGGCTATCACAAACTACACGGACTTTATCCAAAATGATCGTCGGATTGGCATATATCGAATTTGTGAAATTGTTAATTTGTTTTATGGTTCCACTAAAAAAATTATTGATGAAGATTTTGGCTACAGAAAGGTCGCGGAAAAATGGATTCCAGAGGTGAAGACCGATGAACAAAAAGCCAATCGGGTAAAAATTTGTCAGCAGTGGAAAATACAAATGTAACATTATGCACAGTTTTTAAACAATGCGGTTACATATCATTACGACGCTGAGTTAAAGTCTCAAAGTAATCAATGGAAGCACAAAAGCAGTCCAAGACCGCAGAAAGCGAAAATTTAAAAGCGCCGGTAAACTGATGCACTTAATTTTTTTTTGATAAATAGGGTGTTATTTATGACCATATTGTACCTGGAGACATACGGTAATTGGAGAGTACTATTCTAGTGTACTTCAAGGAACCCTATAGGCAAAATTACGGAAAAACGGCCTCTTTATCAAGACATCGGTTAGATCCTGCATCACGACTATGCTCCGGCCCACAGATCAGTGATTTGTGAACGAACACTTGAAGAATTTGGGTTAGAAATTATTGTTCACCTTCCCTACCCACCTGACCTTGCTCCATGTGTCTTGCGTTTGTTTCCTGAAGTCACAAAAGAATTGAGAGGTCGAAAATTTAAGTCGAGCTCAACAACGCGGTGATGACAAGTGCATTGCATAGAATGGAGAGTATTTTGAAAGATAGTGGTTGAAGTTTTTTAAATAAATGTTTCATTTTTGTACTACAGCACCAGCCTTGTTATTTTCTGATATTTCCTAGTGTTTAGAATTAATTGGTATATATTGTGGTTAAGGATTTTTCTAGTTTCTGTCAGTTTCAGATTTCAAGCCAGTTTCCACCAATTTCGAATTACTAAGTTATCTATATATTGGTTATGAAGGAAACTATATATATAAGGAGCATATAGTATCAAAAGTAATTTAATAATTGCTTATGGTTTAAAATAACAAGTAGTCTATTATTGATTGAATTTTTACTGGATCTTGATATTTTTATTTAGATCTAATGTATCATTATTATGAAACATTAGATCTACATTCAATATAGATCTATTTTAACATGTTTAGTGACGTCTACTGCTAATTTTTAACTCTATTTTTGGTATGTTGAAGAAGCAGCAAATGGCTACGAAATATAGAGGTTAAAATAAATAAGAAGCATATAGTATCAAAAGTAATTTAATAATTGCTTATGGTTTAAAATAACAAGTAGTCTATTATTGATTGAATTTTTACTGGATCTTGATATTTATTTATTTATTCAATATAGATCTATTTTAACATGTTTAGTGACGTCTACTGCTAATTTTTAACTCTATTTTTGGTATGTTGAAGAAGTAGCAAATGGCTACGAAATATAGAGGTTAAAATAAATGTGTTTTTTAGTTGACAGACCGCTTACCCGATTAATTAATAATTATTCATTATTATAGTACGGTAGATAATACTTACAAGTCTATAAATATATATATATATATATATATATATATATATATATATATATATATATATATATATTGAAAATAATAAAATAAAATAAAACAATAACTTTGTTATACCACTTTATTATAACGAGTGATCATTAAAATTTTCGCTCAAGTAAGCCATGTACACAAAAAGTATGTCCTAACTTAAGTTATTAGAGGAGATCTGACATTATAATTTCAAACGTCATGATTGTTAAAAAATAATTTGGAATGCTGACTTTTATTTTAAATATATTTATAATTTTTATACAAAGTAATAGAATATTATAAATGTGTAAAATGATGACCATTCTCCACCAAGCATAATCGCACTCTATTTCGTAGAGCATCGAAAACATTGATCAGTATTTGCGGTGAGTTATTAATGTGTTCACATTTTTCAATGATTTTATGTCTTAACTCTTGTAGATTATTAATTGGTGTTTCATAAATAATATTCTTTATATATGGCCACACAAAAAAAATCCATGAGTTCCATGACTGTTAAATCACACGATCGTGGTTAATATGGAATCGCTGTATTTCTACTTATTATCCTATCGCCATAAAATTGTTGCAAATAATGAATATTTTCAAGTGTAACGTGAGATGTAACCCCATCCTGTTGAAAATATCCGACCTGGAGTTCATCATTAGTCAATTGATTAGTAAAAACACTGAGAATTTCGTTACAATATTTCTCCGATGTTGTCGTGCCCTCAAAAAATATTGGTCCTATTAATCGGTGACGACTCATACCTACCCATACGCCTATTTTTTCTGGATGTAGAGGAACTTCTCTGTAGAAATGAGGATTTTCACTGGACCACATACGCATATTTTGCGAATTAACATAACCTTTCAAATAAAACCAAGCTTCATCGGTGAAAAAAGTATGATTTAAAATATTGTCTGTCATTGTTTGAATAAACCATTGGCAAAATTGTGTTCTTTTTTCATAATCCGTAGGTAATAGATTTTGTACAGAAGTTAATTTATATGGATGCATGTGCAAGTTTTTTTTTTAAATTTTTTGACATGTTCCATACGAAAGCCCAACTTGTTGCGAAACTCTGCGAATAGATGTTTGAGGAGATTCGTTAATAATTTGTCTGACATTTTCAATTACGCCGCGACTTCTCTTGAGAGGAGAACCGCTTCCTTTTTTCCTTAAAATACTGCCTGTTTGACGAAATAGATTTACACAATGCATTAGCGTATCACGGAAAGTTTTATAGCTAGGAACAGTATTTGGATATCTCTCTTCAAACTCCGCAAGGCAATTTTCTATTGAATGCTGCCAAATACCATCAATTTTTTGAGATGTCGGGAAGTAACATTCTACCATAAACGCTTTATGCATATCATTAAAGGCCATTACTTTTTCTTTTGATGAAACTTTAAAATATATATTTGACACTGACAGATGTTTGAAATAGCATCTTAATGAGTAAAGCTACGACATAATTTTTATATACACGGCCAGCTACGAGTGAAAATTTTAATGATCGCTCGTTATTATAAAGTGGTATAACAAAGTTATTGTTTTATTTTATTTTATTATTATCAAAATGAATTACCACAAAGTTACGGCTACCAGTATAATATGTATATTGCTTTAACTAAAAAAACTAGTGCATTTCTTTTACTTTTGTACATTATGATTTGAATCTGTTTGTTAACTTAATACCTTAATAAGCCAATTATACCGTATGTGTTAAATATCATTGGGCATAGAGAATCAACGTATAAGTACATACAATGTATACTTATAAATGCCACCGAAGACCACGACGACTGACGATTGTCGCCGATACCGATTGACTGGAAATTTTGCATTCAGTCTAGCCGCGGCCGTTACAGTTTGAAAGCGTACAATAAAATTAATGTATACACCCACTGAAAAGCTTGAGTTAGAAAAATGGTTTTATGTTGGCAAGTCTGCAATGGAGTGCATACATTTGTTTGCGCTGACTTTTGCAGACCGTTCTGTACCTTGCAGACAAACAATTTATAATATTAAAAATAAATTTGAAACTTGTTTCTGTCTCAATAACTGTACGAAATGCATACCAAGAGAGGTATCACCACAAAAAATTGAGGAAAGGGAACGGCGGGATGTATTAATTTGTAGTATTGTGGAAATTGATAACACGAGATCTACTAGAAGTGCTGCCGAGGAATTGGGTACAAGTAACACAACTATTTCACGTATTTGGAAACGTAATGGTTTAAAATGTTTCAAATATTCGAAAACTCAAGAAATATTTCCCGAGGACAATTTCAAGAGATAGATCGAGATGAAAATTTCGTTAAAAATATTCTCTTCACCAATGAATCAACTTTTCCATTACACGGAAAGCACAATCCCTCTGTTCTTCGATACTGGGCTTCGGAAAATCAACACCGGCATTTTGCAAATCGCACTCAGTATCCTCAAAAACTAAACGTTTGGGCAAGTATTTTAGGTGATCATTCTATAGGCCCCTATTTTATTGATGGTATATTAAATGCCGACAAGTATCTCGAATTACTGAAAAATCAAATACTTCCCATTCAAAACATTGGAATAAATCAGGAAATCGTTTGGTTTTAACATGATGGCTGTCCAGCACATAACGCAGTGAGGGTAAAGGAATTTCTAGGAAATACTTTTCCTGGTCGTCTTATTACTGGAACAGGAAACATTAATGGCCCCCGCGATCTCCTGATCTATCTCCAAATGATTTCTTTTTGTGGGGATATCTAAAAAATATTGTTTATACTCATGAAGCTGGTAGAGCAGAAAATCTAATTGCCTTGAGAGAAAAAATAACTGAGGCTGCGAATTCATTAACTGCCGACATGTTAGCAAATGTAAGAGCTAATTTCTACGACCGCCTAGATGTCTTGCAATGTCTTGCTGTGCAAGGAGGAATTTTTGAACCTCTTGTATAATTTATTATAATTTTTAGAATCCTTTTTTATTTTTTTTATTAGGATTATTCTTTAATTTTATTAGAATTACGCTTTTGTTTATACGACGTACTGCAGCTTAAAAATTGCCTGCATCTACTGAAAGAAATAAGAAAAGCAAATCCCTTGCAATTCGTAAATGCTATTTTAGAACGCATTACAAGTACCTATGTCGATGGTCAAATGATTACTGTTAACTTGTATTTCCGAAACAATCGGAGACAATCGTTGCCGGCCATCGCGGTCTTCGCCGGCAATGGATCGGCTTTTACATATACATGTACATCGTATGTACTCATACGCATTCCCTATGCCTAATGATATTTGACACATGCGGTATAAATATATGTTTTTATTTTTTATCATAACAATCATCATCCAACCCATTTAGATACCACATATTTGCTTTTCAATGCTGTACTATCAGTGCTTAGTTTCTTAACAATATGATTTATTTAAAAGATCTAAAGTATCTATGTAATTGGAAGGGATAGATTGTGTGTAATTAGGTCTCGTCTTCTGTAATTGCCAAAAATATTTTTTTCTTTATGTATTCCCCTTTTGTGTATTATTTTAAATGAATTTAAATCATGATGTCGGGCTCCAAACAAGCATATTTTTGATAGAAGGCGTTAGGATTATCAAGATGAATACGTTTGTAGTTTTACACGTTTTGGTGAATCAGTTCCTTCGCATGGTTCGCATGTTCAAAAGTAGTTCACTACATTACGTTGCGGTCGTACTATTTTACATTGTAGATCTTTTGGATCCATAGTACAGTATTCAAAACAATTTATATACAAGGTGTGTATAAATTGTCGCAAAAGCTACATGTAGCGACATTCTTCGTTCGGTTCTGAATAAAAAATCTTAATGTTAAAATGTCGTATCATGCGTCGTAAATTCGTAAATGTCAAAATTTGACAGTAATGATTTTGATTGAACTCACTTTGAAATACAAACCTATTGTTCTACAACGTTGCCAAATGTGTTTTTCGTGGAAGTACGTTAATGAATAAATGTTAAAAACAAACTTTTAAATCAAAAAGAAAACGTTTACGAAATAATACTAGTAAAAATTTTTTTCTTTAAACTAAATTGCATCTATCTCTATTAACAGATATCGAAGAGCAAAGGTTAGTTACGCACTAAAAGTCTGAACTTCAAGAACCCCGTGAAAACAAGCGAAGCATGATACGACATTTTAACATTAAGATTTTATATTCAAAACCAAACGAAGAACGTCGCTGCGTGTAGCTTTCGCGACAATTTATACACACGTTATATATTTGGACCATTAATTTTGAATTAGACTCAAGTTTAATTACGAATTTACAAACTCAGTAAAATTACTTACTTACTTACTTAGTCCTAGACTTTTATACCTCTAGCTGCAAGTCTAAAAAAATTAATTAAAATATTATTCTCAAGTATATTTATGTCTTGCATATATTTTATTTTACTTAATTTATGATTTATTTAACATTTCAGATACACTTGACCTTTATTTCGAAAAAAATACTTTGTGAATTTAATATTCTATTTATGCCTACAAATAGAATCCATGATTGACAGCGTCAAATACCGAAGTTAAGGTCCGTAAAATTAGAAAAAGTGAAACACTTAAAGATATTTTGATTTACTTGTCAACACATTGAAGGCAGGGGATAATAAATAGGTAGGAATCAAGTAGGCGCTGATGTTTGCAATAAGGTGATATAAAGTACGGTACGGTACGGTATTTAAAACAAATATCGAAAATACAACAGCTATACTTTTGGCGACGAAATTTTTTAAAGAAAATAAATTAATTACAAACTCCATCCATGTAAAGACGATGTGGCGCGACCAACATAGGAAAAAAAAGTAAAAAAAGTGGCATCTACTAAGGGAAACAATGAATTAAACAATAAAATTAGCCAAAAATAACATAAGCAGTTTGAGAACGCGTTTGAAGATATGCAGTAAATAAACAGTTAATCTTTGAAAGTAAATCCAATTCTAAAATAGATGATTCGAAAATTGAATTATACGAACTATGTATAACAGCATATTATAAACAATCAAAAGGAAATTGTTTTAAAAAGGGAAATACGAGATATGAAATAATACAACAGAAATAACATGGAAGCCGGAATGAATGAAAAAAACTTTAAATTCTTTATCAGCCAATAAAGTACAAGCTAAGATTTGCAATGGTCCTTCTTAACTAGCAATAGGATTATTACTGAGCCTCGTTTGCGTAGATGTATGTCACGACTCCAACTTCTATTTGTGTTTCTGTTGAAGTGGGCAAATTTTGCAAAAATACATTTGTATTTTAATGCGCACAATCCTACAATATTTTCCAGCTGGGTTCTTTCCTGGTTATTATAAACTTTAATCGCATTTCGTTTATGTTACCGCAGATACGATATTCTACCTCTTCCATTTTTTCCTTAAAATTGTAACACAATTTTTGTAATAGAGGTTGTGACGAAAAAGGTTTCAAATTCTCAGTAGAACATTTCCTTCTGGTGTTTTGAATACTGATGTGGAGTATAGATGTGGTATGGCGATTATTGGAATCTACGTATGGCAATACCTATTTGTTTCTAGGTACTATTAACCAGTTATTGATGTCATAAAATTAAAGCGGATTTAAAAAGTAAGTGAAGTTTAATTGGCGTTTTGCAAATGTTTTAAAAACAACAAGACAAGATTCGTATTTGTAACGTTGTTTCTATTTGTGTAATTTTTGGTCGGTCAACCATAAAACCTCTTTTTATAAAGTTTTAATGTAAAAATTTCATATAACATAATGTTCGAAGGTTAAATTTTAAGCGTTTTACTAACACGTGTAATAATAATTTATATAAGCTCCAATTTTTGAAGAAATTTGGGCCAGTTATTCATTAAACGCATGTACATAGTATGAATTATTTTTCGAGACAGTGTTATTGGATAAGTGTAAAGGACTCAAAGTAAATGCATATAGCATAAATTTTATTGGATATGAATTGTGCTATATATACAGGCTGTCCTTGAAATAAAAGATAATGTATGAAAAATGAAAAGATTAAATTATATAGAATATATACCCAAAATATTGTGACAATTACGACGCGAACCGCAAAATTGAAAACCCCTAGAAAATTGCAATTAGATATTCTGAATGTAAATATCTCTATTTAAGTTAAACATACATATGCGCCGCATGCTTACATACCCATATAATAAGAGCTATTACATTGTTGTATGCTACGAGGGCGTATTTTTATGTTATCTACCTAGCCATGAAACAAAAGAGTGACGATGTCAAACAAATTATTGAAAAATTGCTGTCACTGTTAGAAGTACATGTGCTAAGTTGTGTTTAGTTTGTGCTGTTTATAGAGATTTGAGACGGTCTATTTCTCGATAAAATGAGTGAAACTAAGGTTGAACATCGCAGCGTAATAATGTTCCTGACAAAAGAAGGCAATGGTCCAAAAGCAATTCATGAAAGAATGGTTGCTGTGTATGGGGAAGATACACCATCCTATTTCCAAGTAAAATATTGTCTAAACTCTTTCGATGGGGCCGAGAGTCAATCAATGATGACCCAAAGTCCGGACGACCCGTTGAAGCTCGAACTGAAGACATTGTGCGAAAAGTCGAAAATTTGGGACTGAAAGATCGGCGTGTAAAGATCTCTGTCATTGCCAATGAAGTTTGTATATCCGAAACAAGTGTCCTCAAAATTTTGCATGACGATTTGGGTATGAAGAAGGTGTCTGCACGGTGGATTCCCAGATTGCTTACACCTGAACAAAAACTGTACAGAAAATAAGTTTCTCAAGAAAATTTGGTCAAGTTGGAGAGGGACAAAACATTTTTATCTCGAATTATCACCGGGGATGAGACTTGGGTATATTACTGGGACCCCCCTAGTAAACAAGTATCCATGCCCCCAAAAAAAACGACTATCCCTTCCATACATGTTCTAACGGCAGACTCCTGGTCTAATTATATATATATATATATATATATATATATATATATATATATATAGTAAACTCAATCAGTCGGCGATTAAAGGTCTGGTTTATTACTTCAAAGTATATATATTTAAAATAACCCTACATGTTTCGGCATGTTTTATCAAGGATATAAAATATATAAATATTATATTTTTTATATCCTTGATAAAGGCATCATTGCCGAAACATGTAGGGTTATTTTAAATATATATACTTTGAAGTAATAAACCAGACCTTTAATCGCCGACTGATTGAGTTTACCATATCATACCAAGGTCACGAAAATATTATATTTATATATATATATATATATATATATATATATATATATATATATAATTGAAAAGAAATTATCGACCGTGATATATTATCAAAAATTAATTAAAATTCGGGTAAGCGGTCAATTAAAAAACTCCTTTATTAAATTACCCTATATTTCGCGACAGCCTTTGTCGCTTCTTCTGGGGTAACTACAAGATTAATGAGAAAAATAACAAAAAATAAATAAGAGTATAAAACAGTAGTAGAAAATACTTACAAAATGTAGAGTTAAAAAATAATAAAATTGACGTACAAAATATAAAAATGATTAGATATAAAAAATAAAGTAACTATAGAAACAAGCCTTAAAAACTTTTAAAAAACATATATATGAAAAGTTAAAACATGAAAAATAAAAAATATAATGCAATATAAATTAAAACAACATATGGACCAAATAACAAAACGATTTAAGATCGTCAACTAACAGTCAAACCCAGTATATTAAAATAAATTATACTAAGACCATTAGTATCAGATCTATAATTTATGTTATTTGTGTCTCTGTCGATGTGGACCATTTCTAAAAAGGTTCTTTTTTTATGGTTATTTTCAACGTCTAAGATTTTAACGTCAACAAAATTGAAAGTATGGTCTTAAGGCTTGTTTCTATAGTTACTTTATTTTTTATATCTAATCATTTTTATATTTTGTACGTCAATTTTATTATTTTTTAACTCTACATTTTGTAAGTATTTTTACTACTGTTTTATACTCTTATTTATTTTTTGTTACCCGAATTTTAATTAATTTTTGATATATATATATATATATATATATAAGTGTTTAGATAATTTCTTAGCCGTTTATTAAATATATCAATTGATAAATTATGGGAGTTTTTCGGCTTTTATATGAAATATTTACAAATATAAAATTTGTATGTAATTGCAAAGTAAGTGGGGATGTAAACATTGCTGTCTACAAATTACAAAGCAAATCATACGAAATTTTTAATTGAAAAATAAACATTAACATAACATTTCCCCACAATTAAAAATGTATGCTTAAAATTTAAATCTCTTATCTACTTGTTTTAATACAATAGAACTATAATTCTGATAATTATGACGTCATAAAAATTTTATTTTACTTACAAGATTAATATGGAGACTCTCGCGAAAAGGCGCTTAATCAAATTAAACATTAATAAAACGAGAATTTAACTCTATAAATATCGGTAATTTATATCTCTAAATATCAAATCTAAAACACTTTCAATCAATCAAAACCCGCACTAATTAAATATATATAAAATATATCTCACGAAGCAAGCAGCCTTTTCGTTCGATAGGTAGAATTCGTCTCCTTGATTGACCTCCACCTCTCTATCAAAAAAAAAATCCACGCCGGATAACCAGATTTCCCTCTAGTTACCCCTCGCAAAATTTATCATATACAGTCATGTCACAAAATATTTTATTTTAAATCATTCAAATAGATCACATAAATTTAAGTATATATTTTATATTTTTTTTTTTATAAAAAAAATCCATAGCAATATGTAGGTACGTACCCGTTAATTGGTGTATATATTTATATATATATATAAATATATATTGTATATTTTGAGGACCTTATCAGGTAACAAGTGTTTAATAACAGTGTAGTATGATGTATTTAATATTGAAATTAGGTAATATATATGTTCGTGTTATTTGGTTTGATAGATATGTAAAATGGATTATTTTTATATTACAATTACATCTATCACACATCAAAATGTAAAGGTAATTAGCGATATTCATGTGTATATATGTAGGTGTAATAAAGTAAATGTCAATTCTTATTTATTCAAAATTGGATGATCATGTCGCTCATGTGATGAAAAACCACTTAATCGGCAGAAATCTAATTAATATTTAAGTTAATTTGCTTACGATATAATTTTAACAACATGTATAAAATCATATTTGAACCTAATTTTAAAAATGTTTAATTTAAGACTTTTTAATTGCATAAAGGAACTACTTAATGTACACTTACATATTGCCAGTGTATTCTTTCAAATTCTTTTAGGCGATGATTAAAAAACGTCTATATCAAATTAAATATTTAGTTTCAATAATAATAATAAGAACCTTCATTGTTCAATATATATATAATTCAATTACGGGACAAATATAAACAAAATAAACAATCACACAGTTTTTCCCAATAACAGTGAAATAATTATAATTCAAT
This sequence comes from Melolontha melolontha, assembly GCA_935421215.2. Lineage (NCBI taxonomy): Eukaryota > Metazoa > Arthropoda > Insecta > Coleoptera > Scarabaeidae > Melolontha > Melolontha melolontha. Next base: position 103,577,255 of record OW285235.1, read on the forward strand.
AACTTTAGCTAATTAATACAGAACTATTTAAAAATAAAAACAAATAAATAAATTATAAAGTTCCATATACTCGTATATACAAGTCAAAATATATTATTAATTTTGGAAAAATGAATCCATATGAGCTCTATTCACGTTACCCATGATATGATACAGAGGAGACATTTTTGAAATATTAAACTTCGGCAGAAGAAAAGTATTATCTCAACGAATGGTATATACAGGAGCGGCAAAATTCACTTGTAAAGCCAATACCACAGAATCGGTGTTATTATTAAGAAGGTTTCTTGAACACTTGTAATATCCCGCCTATTGTTTAAAGATTCAAAAGAATGTTCCTGAAGAAGAGTTGCGTAGTTCACTTACTTGGTTGATAAAGTATATCCGACCTAAAGCAAAGGTATTTCAAGAAACGCTTCCGTAGTCGCTCCGGGCTTAACTATTGATATAAGTAAAAAGGATACCAAATAACAGAGCCGTGCTCCAACTTACTTCTAATAAAAGCATAGTATAAGCACTTTAAAGCAGTTAGATTGGTAAACTACTTGGTAGACTTCGTTAAAAGTTCCAAAGCCTTAGTTGCAGAACAGCAAATGTTAATAATAGGCGCAGTGAATTGCAAAGATGAATCATAATAGTATTACGAGATCTTGCTTTTGGGTCTTTTTTGGTATAGGTATGACAGTCATGTGTCTTGAATTTTGACTTGTGGTCGAAGATGTCTCCATTTCCACACCGTTGTTATGTATTTCCCAGGGTTGTGATGTGTTTGTGTCTGATTAATATCGTGTATTGTGTTTTTTGCGCGGTCCTGTGTTTTGTATGTGCAGTCTGTGCGTCAGTCGTGTTTTTGCGATTAAGTCATGTGTGTTTGTTTGCTGGTCATAATCACATTTTTTTTTTTGCGTTTCAGTTGTGTGTGTGTTTAATGTGTTTTGTTGTAGAGTGTTATTATTGTCTTTGTTTGTGTTACAAAGTGCTGTATATGTTCGTTTGTTGCGTTAGTCGAGTGTAGTGTTAATAGCATATTGCCTAAGGCAAGTGCTAATTCGTCCACTATGTTCGGTGTTGTTTTGTTTTGTCTTTGTGTCCATGGATTTGTTGTTGGGGGTGGTGCTGGTACGTATTTAGGTTGAGGTGTGGTTTTGTTTGTAGGATTGTTAGGATTGTTTGGACAGGTGATGAATGTGGATAAGTGTGGACCACCGCAGTTTGCACACTTTGGTGGGGTTGTTTTGGTCTTGGTACATAAGTGAGTCGAATGTCCGTCTCCGCATTTCATACATTTGTAATTAACGTTGCAGTTTCGTTGGTGATGTCCAAATGTCTGGCATTTGTGGCATTGTATAATGTCAGTCCGTTTATTTAAAGGTTCTATTTTGATTGTAAGTCCGCAGCAGTCGCGTAAGTTGTAAATTGATTGGTATTCTCTCGTCAGTTCGATTAATGCCAGTGGTGCAGGTATGCCGTGTTTACCGTTCATTCTTTTAATTTTTAATGTCGGGTAACCTTTGTCTGTCAAGTCGTCTGTAATGTCAGTGTCTGGTATAAAGGTGGGAATGCCACGCATCACCACCTTAAGTGTCTTTTCACTTCTTAATTGGAATGTATAATATTGTATTTGTTCGTTGTCGAGTGTGTGTTTAAGTGTACGGTAGTCATTGTCAGTTGTCGGTTCGATGTGTATGCCTTGTCTCACTATTTTGTTTTCGACGGTGTTAATATTGTTTGTTTTCAGTATGTGTCGTATGTGTGCCCATTTGTCTTTTTCAGTGATGATTATTGGTGCGGTTTTGTGTGTTTTATGTGTCTTTGTTTTTGTGTTATGTGTAATGTTTGTGTTGTCACTTACCCTGGGAGCGGTGTTGCTTGAAGTTGACGGTTGTGGAGTGTCTTCTTCCATTTTTTCATCGGCGATGGTTTTTTGAAGTGCGCTGTACGAATTTTTTATTTGTATCGGTGAATTTTCGTGTTCTGTTTTTTGCTTCTTCGCTGTTTTCTTCGGGATTGTAAACGCGTCGGTGATTTTTGTTTCGGTTGTCGGTTTTGTTTCTTCTGTGTGTTCTGTGTTGATTGTAATTGTTGCTGTTGGATTGTTTTCTTCTGTGTTAGGTGTGTGGAATGTAATAGTTGCGTATGGATTTTCGCGATCAACCATAAAGATTTGCGATTGTTCGCGCAACAGACGTTGAATTTCTTGTTCGTCGGTGGTATCTTCTATAATAGTTTTGGCGTCGATTAACTGTTGCTCGGTGCATCTTCTTTTAAATGTTGGTCTCAGCGTAATGTTAGTGATATTAATCACGTTGTCTGTTCTTACTCCGGCCATTTCTTCCGGGTTCGTATTTACGCTGTATTTAACGTAGGTGCTCTCAACTGCGTTGTTGTAAGAATGAATATCGCAGTGAGAATGGGTATGACAGAGACCGGCACAACTTATATAGGGGGAACCGGGTCAGATGGTGGCCTGCTATTGGCTGTGGACAATGAGCCAATCCAATCACATGTGTCGTATGAGCGTGGCACGGCAAACCGAATGATATATTCGTACTTGTAAATGTGTGCCTTACTTCCACGTACTTCCAATTCCGAAACAAGTTCTATGAACAAGTGTCGGGAGCCGCTATGGGCTTCCCCTTACCCTCCCCCTCCGATATTACCGGTTGTCGCTAACATTTTTATGGATGCGTTCGAACAACAAGTCTTAAGCTTCTTTCACTTAAAACCTAAATGTTGGTTTGATATGTAGACGATATGTTCATCATCTGGCCGCATGGGCGGCAGTCTTTAGATGAGTTCTTACTTTTCCTAAACTTCCAGCACCGTGACATTCACTTTACCATGGAGGTGGAATCGGCCGGAAGACTCACGTTTTTAGAACTCTTAGTGACCCGCAATATCAATGGCAAACTGAACGGGTTTTCCCATCATCACCCGGCACACAAACAAGAGGTCATCAATACTCTTGTACATCGTGCGTTTTCTATCTCAGAATCTAGGGCACTACCCTCTGAACTTAAGCATGTTTCTAACACCCTACTCCAGAATAATTATAACGCCCACGACATACACTGTACTATAGTTAGATATCGTAACCCCAAACCTCGGAGTGAACCCGATCCTAACATCAGAACCGCCTTCTTACCGTATATTCAAGGTATCACCAATCATATAGGAAAAGTTTTACATAGAAATAAAATCAAAACCGTCTTCAGACCCTATTCTAAAGTTTCGGACCTCTTACCCTCTGTTAAAGACAAAATATCTCCGCTCCAAGCACAAGGAGTGTATCGCATTCTGTGTTCGTGTGTACATTGGCGAAACTAAGCGGCCAGTCGGTGTGCGTGTGTCGGAATATGAACGTTGTACTAGACTGTTATATATAGGTTCAGCGCTGGCAGAACGCAAACTCAATGCCGGTCATCAAATTCTATTCTAAGATGTCAAGCTTCTGTCCCGTGAATCGCATTACTTCCCTAGGAAAATCCGTGAATCTATTGAAATTTACAAACATGCCCGCAATCTCAATAGAGACGATGGCTATACGTTATTTCCAAAGTGGTAAACTCTACTGAACTCTACTACGAAATACCACGTCCATACGACGAATGCGATTGGCTCATTGTCCCCAGCCAATAGCAGGCCACCATCTGACCCGGTCCTCCCTATATAAGTTGTGCCGGTATCTGTCATAGAATTCTCCAAGCTGCTGTGAAGTGACGAACATCTACGTACAGCCCTGAAGATGTCCCTTGAAACAGTGGACGAAAAGTTGGCAATTACGCCTAACTCAACCCGGTTCCAACCCGGAAACTGAGATGTACATCGAAATAGAGCTCATTTCGATACTGTTTTTGGTTTCATAATGAGTTCATTTCGAACGCAAAATAGAAAAACATTATTTTAAAAGGTTTTGTTTAATGTTTCTTGTAAATGCTTACCTATAGAAAAACAGCAAACAAAAAAAAAAACGTGCAATACATGTGGAACAGGAATACAGGGGAGAAAAAGAAGAATCATTCTCGCTCTCTCTAACGATAAGTGATGAACAAATTTATTATAAAAACACACTTGGCTATTTCACAATTTTTTATTAGATTATTTCTAACATATGTTTCGGCTGTTATGCCATTGTCAAAGAGTATCTTAAAACTAAAAAATAAGTGATGAGAAGAACCACCCGAGTGTCTAATGCTATCTAATACATAACACACCTTTTCGTTTTCACCATAAGATGGTGTAATAAGTAAATATGAAATAAAAAATTAAATTGTAGTTTTTGTATTTATCCTTTGAATATTCATTTTTATTTTATTTATATAAATGACTATTACAATTAAAAAAGGCTCGTCAATTATTTTACAAGACATATCAAAAATTGTTGAAGGAGGTGAAATTCGTGGTGGTTATACAAATTTTTTAATTTCTATATTAGCTGCAGCAGCTGGACCAGTATTACCAAATATTTTAAATAAGGTTGTTGACACAATAGATGATAAAATAAAAGGTAGGTCATTAACATTGGAAATTCCTAATCAACCTCCAATTCCTTTAAAGAAAACATTGTCTCAAAAAGATAGACACAATAGGAAAAATATAAGAGCACTCATGACTATGAACAATAAAGAGGATTCTGATTGTGATGATATACCATTATTATGTTTTGATAAAAGTAAACAAGTTGAAAATATTAATCCAACAGATGAAATTAAAAAATTATTAAATATACAAGATCCTCGTTTATTTGAAACAAAATCATAAATGTTTTGTCTCTGACGTTAAATAACAAACGTATAAAAATAGTAAACACCATCAACCACAATTTACATCATTAGAATTTGGAATTTATAATTATTATGAGTTACTGTAAAACTTTTTGGAATTATAAATTTTTCTGGTAATGAATTGTCAAATGAATCAAAGAAATTCACTGATTTTTTAATACTACGGCGGTGCTGAAAAAATACATTTAAATAACATGGGATGAGTGTCTCCCTCTATGTATTCTCGCTGGTATATATTCATTCTGACAGATATTTGCGCAACTAACCTAAAACGTCAAACGTCAACATTATCATTAATAAAGAGAATTAAATATGTAATCTATCATTTGAGCCTAACTTAAAAATGATTTAACAAAATCTCAAAGAAATATTTTAATTAAGCGCTTGGAGAATAGTATGTAGTACACGGCAGCGAAAGCATATTAATTGCCTCGCACGCAGTGTACTGCCTCGGCTGTATGCTTGGCTATAATAAGACCTTTTTCTGCTTAGTCTATAATATACTATTAAAAGTTGAGTTTAATTTAAAACAAATTTCGATGTCCAAAATATGTGAAATATAACTCAATGGAGTTTTCAATTAAGCACTATCTAGTGCTGGTGGTGATGGAATTTTTCTCATTGACTTTTCTTATTGTCTCATTTTATTATTAAATCTTTCTCCATTAAGAAAATACTGTACGGAACAATATAAATAGCACTGTAAGGATATAAGTAAGAGTTGGAAAGAGCAATGTCAGAGGAATACTCCCATCCTATCCCAACTGGTCTAAATTTTCAATAGTGATTCGTGCTGCACGTGGCTGGGTATCATGTTGAAGCCCTTGCGATTGATCAGCCCGGGTTTCTTTGTTTTAAAAGTTGATGAAGTCTTTCCAATTGTTGACAATAAATCTCACCTGTGATAGTTGGTAGTTTAAAGTTATATTGATAATTATAAAGAATGTAACGGTGCCGTTGAGGCATGTCAACATGGTTATAGGCAAAATGCATCAAGTAAAACAGCACTAGTAAATTTAATATTGTATATTAAAAGAGGTTAGTGATTCGTACTGCATGTGGCTGGGTATCTTGTTGAAGAATTACACTTTTACAATTGATTAGCCCGGGTTTCTTTTGTTTTAAAATATGATGAAGTCTTTCTAATTGTTGATAATAAATCTCACCTGTGAAGTTGGTAGTTTAAAGTTATATTGATAATTATAAAGAATGTAACGGTGTCCTTGAGGCATGTCAACATGGTTATAGGCAAAATGCATCTAGTAAAACAGCACTAGTAAATTTAATATTGTATATTACAAGGGGTAATGTGATAGTGGCACATTTTTTATATCTTTGATAGATCGCCGCATGATTTATTGTCTTTATAGGTGAAAATGATGGGCCATTTGAGGAAATGCACTTTCTTCCGTTGAGGGTTATGTAACGGATAGATGTCGAGCTGTGGATAGAAGGCAGATATTCGCTAGGGTTCCATATTAGGAGCTATTTATTTATATTTATTTTATATATTAATGATATATCGGCCTTCGTATCATTTAAACATATTACATATACTGACGATACTATAATGTTTAGATGATTTAAATGTACTTTCTGATGGGATGTTCTCATAGGCAAAATCGTATTTCACGAAAACAAAATTAATCGAAAATCGAAATCATTAGTTTGTATCTTAGATCTTACGAATATATCGGTTAAATATTTGAGAATTTCTTTGAATAGTAAATTGACCCGGGGGCACATATCGAGAATACTGCTAAGAAACTATCAAACTATGCGTGTATCTATTACTAAATTCAGCGCAAACTGTACTAATACTGGCATATCATGGAGTGTTATATAGCATAATCAGGACTTTTGCGGGACGCGAACACTCAGAATTATAGCTAATATTGGTAACATGGAATCATATAGACCACTATTTCAAAATTTTGACATTTTTTCTTGCCTAAATAAATATATTTATGATTGCATACAATAGTAAAAATTAGATCCCAAAACAGGTTGTATATGACATCCGTCATCGGCCTGTGACTGTATCATATTCCAAACAAAGTGTGAAATCGTTTAGACACAAATGCAATTTTGTAATATACTTTTATGTCATCGGAGGGATCTGGGTCATTTTGATTTCGTTGGTACGGTGAGTTCTTTTGAACGAGGAAGTGTTTTACGATCTCGAGGAGTTTGTCAATTTTAATATATTAGGATAACGTATGCACTGTATGAGTTAATGTAATGTTTTTAATACTTTTGTGTATGTTTTTATGTAATACTAAGTATACACAATGCCCAGTTACTTCACACAAGTAAAACTATCTATCTATTTAGTGAGGTATCCCTTTAAAATTTTACCATACGCGTATTTGTTTCCTCAGGTGCAAGTGTTCGGCCACCAAAAAAGCGGTAAATGGTTTTGACGTGAAGAGAGTTGCAAATCTCAACTCTTTGATCTTAGTCGTCTTTGGGTTAATTCGTATGGGTGGCAAGTTTTAAGCTTCTGAAACTTTCCAAAGGATCGTAACTGGTTTCCAATAGTTATTTGCGAAAATTTAATAATGTAGTAAACTCCCGTTGTAAAGCTTTTCTTTGAACCAAAGAACTTACCTAATGAAAACTTTTCTTCACAAAATTTTTTAAACTAGCGTTGGCATTCTTGATTGTCAAGAGCGCCTTTTATAAGTGTATTTATGCTTTTCATCCGCCAGTTTGTGGTGAATTCTGCGAAAAAAACTGCATGCTTGAACGCAAGAATTCAAACTAATTGAGCATTTGTTGTACCACAGATTCAGTAATTGGGACTTAGAAAAACCGGAAAATGATCTCGAATTTCATAAGAAAATCGTCTTCGACGACGAAGCTCACTTCTTGTTTAACGGTTTTGCGAATAAGCACAATTGTTGTATCTTATCTGAAAATATGTCATAAGTAATATATGAAGAAGCATTGCATCCACTTAAACTGATTGTCTGGCATCTATTTCATGTTGGAGGAGTTGTTGAGTTATGACCCCCCTTCCCATGAATCAAGCTCGCTATCGCGCAATGCTGACTGTGTTTTTGGCCCGCATTAGATGCTTTCGACTTAAACAATATGTGGTTTCAACAAGACAGTGCCTTTTGCCATATTGATAATCAAACAATTCACTTATTGAAAGAGAAGTCCTTCGAATGGATTATTTCTAGAAATGAACTAGTTAATTATTCTTCTTGCTCATGCGATTTAACACCTCTAGGTTTCTATCTGTGGGGTTATGTTAAGTTATTATTTTACTCCAACGAACCAGCAATATTATACAACTTGCAGACCAACATTGAACATGTCATTGCTGACATTCGACTCAATGTATGTAGAAAAAGCATGAAAAAGTAGATTCCACTGATTTATTCCTATTAGCGCTCCAGTGGGGAACATTTGTATGATGGTAACTGTATTTTATAGCAAACTAAAAATGATCTTAAATTTCTCTCGATATCCGTGTTTTATTTTGCAAAATGCGTTGCTCTTCATAAACATTCCTAACTATTGGCTACAAATTGCTGAATCGTAATTAGTGAATAAATAATTTATATGATTATATAACGACTCTACAAAAAAAATTTCGAAAGTTTATTTTATGATTTTTCGGTTAATTATGCACAAAAACGAAAAGAAAATAGCTTTTTTTGGTATAAAGTTTGCTTTTGTGATAGTTATAGTAATAATACTCATTTTTGATTTTTTTTTATAAATTTTAATTAATTTTAATACATTCAAAAATACCGCGCGATCAGAGTGGGGTTTTTACGTTCACATAGTGCAGCTAGATGGCACTCGAGTGATAAACAACGATCAGGTGTTTTGTACAAGTCTAGAAAAACTTAAAATGTCGTCGCGAAAGTGTAAATATGATGCTGATGCATATTGTTATATATGTGGTCAATTTATTAAAGTTCGAGACGTAAAATACGAACTAAAGACATCTGACGTTCTCTGTGAAGCCTACGAACCATATTTTGACTGTCCTGTTCGGCATCAAGACAAGCCATGGGCTCCACATGTTGCTTGTAGTTATTGTAAAAGATGTTTGGAAGGTAAGCAATTTTTAATTAAGCGGTGAATCAAATATACATATTAATTTTTATTTCTACATTTTAGGTTGGTATCGAGGTGAGAAGAGGTCCATGAAATTTGCAATACCAAGGATCTGGCGACAACCAAAAGACCACGTCAATGACTGCTACTTTTGCATTGTGAATCCGAGTAAAAGACGTAGAGGTAAAAATGCAAAACCTATCAAATATCCTGACCTTGAATCTTCTTCTGCTCCAATTGCACACGACCTGACACGACCAGTACCTGAGCCACCGAAAAAATTATCGCAGAAAAGTAGCTCATCTCTTAGTTCTAATAAAAGTAATTCCGATAAGGAGTTTTCACTTACACCAGAACAACCAAAACACCATCTTATTACTACAGAAGATTTTAATGACTTGATAAGAGATTTAAATTTGCCAAAAAATAAAGCAGAGCTTTTAGGCTCTCGCTTGAAACAGTGGAATTTGCTTGATGATGTTAATATCACGGATCACGGATCAGCGGGGTTTATTAAGAGAAAGTACTTATGAACATAAAAGAAAAAGTAAAAGCGGGTACTTTTAAATTATTTTCCACTTTTTTGTAAGTTATTTTGATAGTAAAACTTGATAAAAATAATAAACATATTTATTTGAATGGTCTCATCTTCAATTAAAAATTAAAACCACAAATTTTGAAAAATATCGTTCAATATTTTTTTTTTCGTCTAATTACGACCTAAAATATCGAAATTTTATGCTTGAAAGTCAAAGTCAAAGTTTGTGTTGACCCGTGTTATGTATGCACGTGTCAACCTTTGAATAAGTACGTGCATGTTAGTAATAAATTTTTACATTTCAAAATATACTGATTTTAGTTAAAATATTTTTGTTCTCGTATGAGGTGAACATTATCAGTCGGTCAATGACATCAGAGAAATGGACTATTCACACTTGTATACATATGACATCTGAAGGATGCCTTACTATGATCATTATTACCACCGCGTTTTCTTATGTCGACATTGTAAATTCAATAGACCGGTTACGAAGCTGCAGGATTTTAGCGACCGGTAATTTTAAACATTTGTTTGAATATTTCTGTAATTTTTATCGGCTAGAATTCCTTAACCATTATTCCTCGAATTTAAGTTAGAATGTTAATAGAACCGAAAGTGCCTTTCAATGCATTGACATTCAATACATAGAAACATATTGAAGAGGCAAAGTATATATTGCTGGAGTTATTCAAGCTTATATTACACGAGGAGTTGTTTTAGATACATGTCATTTGTTTTCTTTAGAAAATCTACTAAATATACACGAAATCTAATTACGTCTAAGTGAAAGTAGGTATTTAAAACGTATATTTTCCTAAATAAACATTGTGAAAATTTTGAAGGGAAAACAGTAAAATAGAATGCAAAAATTTACATTTTAATTTACATTTAATGTAGAGGTTAAATTTCATAAATTTATACTTTAACTTAAATTAAGAGCATAATATAAATTCCTTACTTATGTACAAGCAAACGCCAATTAAGTTGGCGCGAGGAGGGATAAGTTTGCGCAAGATTAGAAGTAGTGGGGAGATTTGTATTTGGTTTTACATCAAATGTCAGATAATTCTAACCTCTGAACGTGTATCATTTTATGATTCCCTAGCAAAGCATTATGTTCCGTCAAACGTCAATGACAAATGTATTCTGACAATTCAGTGGGGGTGGACGTTTTTAAAAACGGCTTCTGCGCACCCCCTCCTCGCGCCAAGTTAATTGGCGCTTGCTATAACTATGTTGCATATTTGTCATATAACTCAACCAGGGTGGTTATACTTGTACATGTGTTCCGTTATGGCTGGTGGCTTGGATGGCAAATAAAGTATTAAATATATTATATTCTTGCTCGAGTACTTTAATAATATACTAAAACACAAGTTTCATAAGGTACCATTTTGTTGCACGAGTTTTCAAAAGAACGACTGCGACAAAAGGGCTTATGAAACGAGTTTTTTATACTATTCTTTTTTATTTTGCATTTTTTACATTAATAAATTGAAGTTATTTAATTTGAAAGTTCAGAGTTTTATTTGTATATAAAGTATGCAATTAGTCACTTGACATTTTCAAATTTAAATGTTGCTATTCGCGAAATATTATTTATTAATTTTCGTTAACATTCCTTGATATTTTATTTAAAAATATGAACGTGAGTGACATAGAAACTAATATATCTTGTTGTCAATTGTATACAATATACGTTGTTTTGTGTAACATTTTTCTTTTCTATGTTTATCATTTCTGTCAAACATACTTAAACTTTAAAATAGAATGACAGCAATAGGATATTTATTTTTGTAGTTTGCGATTGAAATGAACTCATTATGACACCCAAAACAGTATCGAAATGAGCTTCATTTCGATACGCTTTTTTCATTTTTCAATGCTGGCGTTGTTCGAACACAGAAATAAATCTCATTGGTGTCATTTGATTTTAAGAATTTAAGTATATTTGATAGATATGATATATGTACGTAGGCTACACAAACAATGTATATTGTGTATAATTGACAACAAGATTAAATAATTAGGAAATTAATTAATAATATGTAATATAATATACTTCGCCGATAGCAATTTTTAAATTTGAAAATGTCAAGTATTAATGTGACCAATTGCATGCTTTATGTAAAAATAAAACTCTGAAGTTTAAAATTAAATAATTTCAATTTATTAATGTAAAAAATGCAAATAAGAAAAAATAGTATAAAAAACTCGTTTCGCAAGCCCTTTTGCTGCACTCGTTCTTTGACCGAACTCGTGAGGGAAAATGGTGCCTTATGACACTTTTGTTTTAATATACTATTGTGTTCAAGCAACGCCAATATTGAAAAATGAAAAAAAGCTTATCGAAATGAAGTTCATTCGAAATCGAATACGCTCGCAAATTATTGTGCATATAGCATACCATATGCACAATAAATAAATAAGTAAAGCAAGCTTTTGGGGTGTAAAAGCCATTAAAAAAACTGCAGAAGTTAAAAAAATATTATCGAGACTTTGCCTCTTCGCATGAAACAATTTTGGTCATATGAGTGCGGATGATGCTGGATGCCTAGTTCTTTCATTTATAGTATCTACAGAAGAAATTATTAACAAACGCTGTGATATGGTGTTGAAAGATCGCGATTGGAAATGGGTGAAGTAGTCCAGGTTGCAAAAATTTCTAATGAACGTATATCTAATATCTTGCACAAATATTTAAGTATGAAAAAGTTTACTGTAACACGCCCAAAAATGAAATCGCGTGACAACTTCCATATTCAATGCTTAAATATTTGCGCAATTCAAATGAGTTTCTACAGCATTATATGACTATGGACGAAGGATGGATCCACCACTTCACGTCGGAAACGAAAGAACAGTTATTATAATGAACTTTCGTTGTCGAAGGAGCACTAAAGAAGACAAAAGTGGTTTCATCTGCTAGAAAGGTTATGTCGATCCCAGGATCGTATTGTGTTAATTTATTGGACCATTTGAATACTTAAAAAATAAAAAAGCGACCACGATTGGGGAAAAAAATGTTGTTTAACATCAGCTTATTCCTTTACAATTCTAACATAAATTGGTTGAATTATATTCGAAATTGTTGTATCATTATTAGAGAATGGATGCAATTTCCATAAAACGCTATCGGCAATTGGAATTGTGTATAAGGTCGCTCAGTACATCCCGGCGTAATTCAATGAAGTATTTGTTTGACTTACTCGGCCACCTGGTCTCGCAGCGATAACAATTGACAACCCAGCTATTGTATTCGGAGAATATAGTGTTTTCAGTGGTGTCGTGTACGTAGATAAAATAAATAAGTTTATCGTATTTCGTAAGAGAAATAGCACGTAGATTCCTTTTCTTTTCATTTAAGCAACATCTTCCAATTATTTTCACGTAAGTGTGCATAAAATTTCGTTATTTAATTTCGTTTATTTGGATCTAGAATATTCTTACTTTTTCAGACAATGGAAGAGCGTCGAGAATGGCATCGTGAAACAATGGCGAGTTGGATTGAGAGCCATACTGATTGTATGTACATTGCCAGTGATTCCGAATTTTATTGTGAAGTGTGTGAAACGTTATTGAAAAATTGCAATAAATCAACCGTAAAACGTCACGTAGGATCGTTAAAGAACGAAAAAAAATTGAACCCGTTGGAATCTGACAATTTTAACGAAGAACTCTGTGAAACTTTTATGGCAGCTAATATTCCATTATTTAAATTGAACAATCGAATTTTGAAGACATTTCTGAAAAAATATACTGGTCGAAATGTTCCCGATGAATCAACTTTACGCAAATATTATGTTTCTAGGTGCTATACGGGAACAGTAGAACGCATTAGAAGCCATCTTTTAAATCAATACATATGGATAAGCGCCGATGAAACGGTGGATATGTTAGGACGCTGTGTGGTAAATGTTGTAGCTGGTGTACTACATCCAACTATTCCCTATAACTCATATGTAATAGCAACAAGTATTATAAATAGAGTTGATGCGGAAACAGTTGCTGAAACCATTAAGGAGAATATGCAAAAAATGCTTCATTCGGACGCCACGTACAAAGAAAAAATACTTTTATTTGTCAGTGATAGTGCTGAGTATATGTTAAAAACAGGCAGACTATTGAAGAAAACATATCCTAATATGCTGCATATTACTTGTGTTGCACATGCTCTCCACAGAATCTGTGAATATATCAGAGACACTTTTCCGGAAGTTGATAGACTTGTGTCAGCTTTTAAAAAAGTTTTCAGAAAAGCACCATTGAGAGTAGCTCCTTTCAGGGAAAAATTTCCATCTTTGTCACTGCCTCCCACTCCAGTAATAACTAGATGGGGAACATGGCTGGAAGCTACAAGTTATTATGCTGAGAATTTCGATAGTCTAAAGCATTTCGTAACACTGCTAAAGGAGGATGCTAGAAGTATTGGTGAGTTCAAGGAGCTCACACAAATCCCAAATTTAAAAAATCAGTTGTACTTTCTTCACGACCACTTTGGAAAATTTCCAAAACTAATCACTTATTTTGAAAATCGAAATCTCAAATTAAATGACGGATTAACCACATTAGATGTGGCTGTTAATAATTTGAAAAGTATTCCAAGTGACTTCGGATGTGGCCTTCGACAAAAGTTTGAAGCAATTCTTAATAGAAATCCAGATTTAATTACATTGCAGCAATTATGTATGGAGACAATTCCACAAAATCTAACGGCTAAATATGAAGAAATAAAAGAATATTTCCAGTATGCACCTATAACCAGTTGCGATGTAGAAAGGACGTTTTCTATTTATAAGGATGTACTTAATTCAAAGAGAACAAAATTGACAGAAGAAAACCTGGAGAAACTATTGCTAGTCAATATTAATACTCCTTTACTCAACTTGAACGACAAAATGAACAAATAAAAATGTTCCAATTATAGAAATAAAATTAAAAACTTTAAAAATACAACTTTTCAACAAATAATTATGTATTTCGTAATTTTATAGATCACCACCCGTTCGTTTTCCAATTATATAAATAAAATTAAATATTTTAGAAATACAGCCTTTCGCCAGTACTGCACTGGGCTTTGCGTCATGTGGTAAGCGTGTCCGTTCTCTAATCATTATTTAAAGACCGCCATTCTCGGTGGGCTCACAGAGGCGTGGACAAGCGAGAGGCTCGGGAAACTCACTGTACTGTACTGTACTGTTCGCGTACTATATGTACATAGCTATCATAATGTGAAGTTGTTAATAGACGTATTTACTAATACGCATAGGTGCGCAATGGAAAGCATTTTTATAAATAACGTGCATTTTTATTTCAGTAAAGGCAATGCAGCGACGCCGCTGCTTGCCTACCTAAGGTGACCTTTATTAATTATACTCTATTTTTAAAGTAGAGAGACGAATTTCTGAACAGACCACTTTGACAGTGAAATCTCATTGGTTGAAAGCAATTTGGCCTTGCTTTCAACCAATGAGATTTCACTGTCAAAGTGGTCTGTTCAGAAATTCGTCTCTCTACTTTAAAAATAGAGTATAGTAATGAGTAAATATGGGCAATGAGTCACATTACCTATATTCGAACGAGGAGGCCATCGCTGAAGCAAATATTATGTTAACCGTCAACCATCTGTAAGTAAAACACCAAAATAAGAAATTTGTTGAATAGCTGATTTTTGCCTCTAAATTTATTGTTGATTATTTTCAAAATTTTGTAGATTTATTTTTTATCGCGTGTTTATTTATTTGTAATTGTAATTGTATAATTGTTGTAATTGTATGTGTAATTGTATTTGTAATTGTAATAGATTCTTCTCTTTTGCCTGGTTCGAGTATTGTTTTAAATGTAATAGTTATTTCTTTTACAAAGATTATTCGAATATAGTCATAGTTCTTTATACGAGGGGTGTCTCCAAAGTTCTGAAAATTGCGATCGTTCAACGATTGAAATAGATGAAATATATGGAGCCTGCAGAATCGAAGAATACTGTTTATCGTTGGATCTATCGAAATTATTATATCTTTTTTGTGTGACATTGATTTGCAAGAATCGAAATTCAAATAGCAATCAGATGAAGTTAGTTTGTAATATAATTTTGTTAAAATCTTTTTATTTGAGAGTATTAGGGTGAGAAAGTTTGAGTTATTTTATTTTTCTATAGTAAACTGGAGTTTTGGATGAAATTAATTAAATTTGTAGTTTTCACTCCGTTGAGAATACATTTAATATCCTTTTGTAATATTTTAGTTTCAAACATTTTAAACAAATTTAGGTTATAAAATTCAAACATAACATTTCCATTTTGATAAATATTTAACGTTCATTCTCGAATTTAAACCACGGTATAACATAATTTTATTATCACATTCAGATTATAAAACTTTCTTTAGGTTCTAAGAAAACAATATCTTTTACATTTGCGAATTTAATGTTTTACATATATTTACAAATTTATTTATGGCTTTACATATTAGACCGCTTGTTTTATTACCTTGGGTTATAGGGAACAATTGGTTTAATCTGTATATTCATTCTTAAGATCACGTTCTCTACGTATATAGAATAAATTTTATTACTTTAACAAGGAACGATCCGGAACTACATACTTAGATTTACAATACCAACTAATACCTAATGATATTTTATTATGTATTTATTAGCTAAGCTTAGATTTTTAAGATCCTATCGTAAACCTTGGGTATGGTTGCCAGAGGTACAATGTCCAGGAATTAATAGCATAGAAAAATTCCCAGAAAAAATCCTCTTTGTATACGGCCAAAAAATAAATGAAAACAGAGAAAAAAATTTTTCTTTTTTTTCAAATATATATATATACAGTAGTACCCCGTTATCCGCTGACTCCGTATCCGCGGTTTCAGTCATCCGCGATTTACCTATGATGAGCAGAAAACGCGTTGTATCAATAAATATAAAAGTTATAGGAGCATTTGTCAAGTTAAACAAGTTGAAACGTGCTTAAGGTGCCACTCGCTTTTACTTGTACATATAAATGCTCCTGTTAACTATGAGTTTAGTACTATTCGAATTGTCGGACAAGACAGTGCTTGCAATAGTTTTTAAATAAAGCAAGTAAATTTGAAAATCATTTTAAAATGGCTTCTAAACCAAAAAGAAAACGTGAAATGCTCACTATTAGTAAAAAAATAAAAATCATTAATATGATTGAAATAGAAAAAAAATCTATTGCAACTGTTGCTAAAATATACAATAAAAACGAATCTTCGATACGAGAAGTGTTAAAAAACAAAGATAAGATTCGAGCTAGTTTTTCTAGTGCACCCCAAACTGCAAAAGTTGCAACCACAATACGTAAGGAAGTGTTACTTAAGGTAGAAAATGCCTTAAATTTATGGGAGGAAGATATGACAAGAAAACATATTCCTATCGATGGCAAAGTGCTACAACAAAAGGCGTTGGTTTTATATGAAGATATGCAGACCCAAGATTATACTGAAGAGGAAGGAAAATCATTCACAGCAAGTTAGGGGGTGGCTGCATAGATTTAAAACTCGGTTTAATCTAAAAAATATAAAAATGACAGGGGAATCTGCGTCGGCTGATCATGTAGCTGCTGCCCTGTATCCAGAAAAATTTACACAAATTATTGCAGAAAATAATTATCATCCTAAGCAAGTGCGATGGGACTGGTCTTATGTGGAAAAAAATGCCTCAACGGACTTATATTCATAAGACTGCAAAGAGGGCACCAGGCTTTAAAGCAATTAAGGATAGACTTACCTTGATATTTTGTACAAATGCAGCTGGTCATATGATTAAACCCGGACTTGTTTACCGATCACAGAATCCACGTGCTCTTAAATACAAAGATAAAGCTTGCCTGCCTGTGTTTTGGCAATCAAATCGAAAGGCGTGGGTTACGGCTGTTCTATTTACACAATGGTTTCATCAATGCTTTATTGCGGAAGTGAAAAGATATTTGGAAAAGGAAGAATTACCATTTAAAGTGCTGCTGATACTAGACAATGCTCCTGGGCATCCTGTGTCACTAGGCACAGAAGGTAATAATGTTGAAGTGCTTTTTTTTACCACCTAACACGACCTCATTGCTTCAGCCCCTTGATCAAGGTGTCATTAGATGCTTTAAAGCTATATATATTCGACAGGTTTTCGAAATGCTGTATACAATGGCTAACGAATGCTCTGATATCGGGCTCATGGAATGCTGGAAGTCATTTACAATTGCTGACGCAATTCTATTTATCAAAGGAGCGATGGAGGAATTAAAGTCAGAAACGACAATAGCATGTTGGAAAAATCTGTGGAATGACATCGTTCTTAGTTCTGAAGACACACATGATATTAATTCACATCTAACAACGATATTTAACATAGCGCAGAAAATAGATCGAGAAGGATTTAACGATATAACCCAAGAGGAACTCAGTGATTACATAAACGAAGAGGATCAAGTATTCACCAACGAGGAATTGGAAGACCTTGTGAAATCTTCTACAGAAGCGAGTGACGATGAGGATGAGGGTCAACAAGAACCGCCAGCATGGACGCTTGAAAATTTTTTAGCGATATTTCGAACTGCTCAAACATTAAAAGAACAGATAGTAGAATATGATCCAATAATGGAACGCAGTATAAAAATTACTCGCACTATAACAGAAGCCTTGAAACCTTTGGAGGATTTGTTTATTGAAATGAAAAGACAAAAACGACAACTACCAATAACAATGTTCTTTGAAAAAGTCGACGAAACTATCGATAATGCACAGCCATCAACATCGTTTGCTTCAGATCTAAGTAAACAATCGACTGCTAACTTGGACTTGGAGGAAGATGAATGAATATGTAGCTCACGATGATAAAGTTTTTCTTGTTGTATATTTTCTTGTTGTGTATGTAAATATGTACTATATGTACATATTGTTGTGAACTTTTCCCCGAAGAACAATTTTAAAAAATAATTATTTATTATGTACAATTTGTTTATAGATTTATATTTATTTATATCTTGAATTTTGTTTAAATATTATTCATGGCGTATTTTATTGACCGCGCCTG
The DNA here is from genome assembly GCA_935421215.2 of Melolontha melolontha. Lineage (NCBI taxonomy): Eukaryota > Metazoa > Arthropoda > Insecta > Coleoptera > Scarabaeidae > Melolontha > Melolontha melolontha. The sequence goes on from OW285235.1 coordinate 103,595,708, forward strand.
TATACTTTTTATATTTATGTTGTTCACCGTAGTCAAATTGAACAGGAAGTGTATCGACTAGAGTGATTATTTTGGATTATTCGTACTCTATGCCCGATATATTTTTCCGGGTCAGAGAGATACTTTGTGCTTCAAGTGGAACATGTCTTAGAGATAAAAACTTCTTTTTTATTTCTATGTATTTTATAACTTCGGTTTATTTTGGTTTTTGTGCTTTGATGTGAATTTAAATTTCATTATCGTTTAATTACGAGTGTTGTTTTATCTCGTATATTTATGAATATTTGAAATCCACTTGAAATCTCTCCTATTCAGTTTTTGTGTGAAAATTTTACGTTAACGTAAGTAATCTTTCATATTACATTTATATTAATTATTTTCTTGTAATTCTATTGTAATTTTGCCTAGTTATATATTGATTTATTGTTATATTAGCTTAATATAGATAGTAAAGAAAACTATCATAATTTTTGATGAGGGAGTTTTTTTTTGCTTGTCACGTTATTCTCGAACATTTAGAAATTCAGGTTTTGGAGGGAGAATTTATGCTCATGTTAGTGCGCATGAGTGAAAGTTATTTACGCGTGTTTGACAATTGGTCTATTTTCGTTGTTGAATTTGGGGTTAATTATTTAAATTTTGAATTTGAAAGTTTTCTAAACAATCTATTAGAGTTTAATTTTTGCTCGCGTTTCATGAGAGATTTTTCATTGTGTGCGTGTCTTGTATCACACAATTTTTTTACTCTCCACTTCTGTATTAGGTTACAGTTGGAGTCTTCACACTTTGTAAAGACTATTTTTTTTTCCTTTTTTAAAATAAAAAAAATAAAATAAAATTATGTATTTTTATTGACTATTTTGAATTTCCACATTCTTGTACGAGAAAGCCCTGGATTAAGAAGTCTCAATTAAGAAGTAAACCTGACTGAGTTTAGTTCGGATATATTGTGGTGAACTGTGGACTACTTTTCAATCAAACCCACTATTCACAGCAATATGTATGAACTTATATATTTATTAAACTTAAATTCTATTTGTGCCACAGCACAAGAATATTTATTTATTTATTTATTGTTTATTTATTTTAAATAAATATTATACATATAACTTATTTTTTCTTGTTTCATTGTTTTAACTTTGCTTCATATTTCATATTGTACTCGAAAATAAAGCGTTCGCTACTATCCGCGGTTTTCAGTATCCGCGGAAGACCACAGAACCAAACCCCCGCGGATATGGGGGTACTACTGTATATAGTAAACTCAATCAGTCGGCGATTAAAGGTCTGGTTTATTACTTCAAAGTATATATATATATATTTAAAGCAACAGTACATGTTTCGGCAATGATGCCTTTATCGAGGATATAAAAAATATAAATGACAGAATATAAATGTCAAATAATAATAATTATTAATCATCAACTTAATTTTTTTAAATACGGCCCTGATCTGTTTATATTAGATTCTGAAAACCCTTTTTATTGCGAATTCAACGACCTATCATACTTTATCATTTAATAGCGGTTTCGTCAGTTTTTCGACCTTAATCAAGAAAATTCCTAGTACGGAACTGTACCAATTTTTTTAATTTTTTAAGAATAAATGATTTGTTATGTTCATTAACAGTTTATTTCATTTACATATTTAATAGTAATCCAATTTCGATTTTTTTGCGTTTTCCAAATGTATGATACGCCATTATCACCAAGAAGAAAGCAAGAGTTGGAAAGTGGTTGGATGTGGTACCGTTGTATTTGGATTGACAGTTGCGTTGGTTTTTTGACATTAGTTTGGTGTTTAATTTTTTGTGCAATAATTTAAATTTTTTTCTATTATGTTTTCTAACGAAGAAAAGTTTGACATGGTGGCATGTTTCATTTCATCCAACCAAAATTGTTCTGTTACAGAGCGTATGTATTTGCAGAAGTATCCTGAAAGGAGGCAGCCAAATAAAAGAACTTTTAGAAAATTAATAGCAAACCTTAAAGCATATGGTTCTTTTAGAAAACCTGTAGTTTCCCGACGAAAAACGGGCAATGAGGAAACCATACAAAATGTTCTGTTGGCCGTCACTGAGGATCCCGGTACATCAGTCCGGTGGATTGAACAAAACATTGGTATACCAAAATCAGCGACATATTGTTTTTAAAAAACAAAAATTACATCCGTATAAGTACAGAATTTGTCAAGAACTTAGACCAGGTGATTTAGAACGACGTCGCTCATTCTGTGAATGGTACACAAGAAAATGTCAAGAGAATATGAATTTTCCTTATCAAATAATATGGTCTGATTAGAGTACGAATAATGGCATTTTCAATAGACGAAATGTCCATTATTGGTCTGGAACCAATCCACGTTTAAACAAAACGTCAAGGCATCAACACCGTTTTGGTTTTAATATGTGGGCTGGTATTTTCGGTACAACGATTATAGGATCGTTTGTTTACCACCATACCTTAACATCAGAGCGTTACCTACATTTGCTGCAAAACGATTTAGAGGATGCTCTCGATAGCATGCCACTAGCAATGATTCATAACTCTTGGATACAACACGATCATAATTCTAGAGCCGTTCGGAAATATCTTTCAATGAGATTTCCAGAGAAAATCATTAGCACGCATTCGGAAACACCCTGGCTAGCGCGTTCACCCGATATAACTCCGCTTGATTTCTTCGTATTGGGATTCCTTAAGAATCCCCATGCAACAGATAAAGAACTGAGGGGGTTAGTTCTGGAAGCATTTGCCAATATTACTCCACAAATGCTTATTAGGGTGTTAAAATCGGCGGTGAAAAGATGCTATCTGTGCCTGGAAAATAATGGAAATATTTTCGAACATATGCTCTAAACTTAGTTGTTTTGTTCATATTCGTTTGTTGTTGTATTTTACGTTTTATGTCTTCTGTTAATTTGATTTGATTTGTTCTTTGTTTTTTAAATGTAGTCATTAGATTGCTGTTAAATATGTAAATGAACAGGTCGAAAAAAATGACGAAACCGCAATTAAATGATAAAGTAGGGTAAGTCGTTGAATTCGCAATAAAAAGGGTTTTCAGAATCTAACATAAACACATAAGGCCGTATTTAAAAAAATTAAGTTTATGATGGACGAAACGTCATTGGTTTTGCTCTAGGTCAAATATTAACGACCGGAAAAAAAGTTCGTAAAATCGAAAAATTCTATTTTTTCAAAATTTCTCAAAAACTAAAAATTTTTTCAGGAAAATCTAAACACCAATTTCTTAGACTTTTTTGATTACGCAACTTTTCTACCATTTAACCAAATCTGTATCTCTTAAGGTTTCTGAGATCCTCATAGTGGCCCTCTTTATCTCGGACACATCGTATAGATAAAGATAATTATTTCATGGCCTTTGTATGTTATAGTAGATTAAATTAGTAGGCGATTTAATGTATGTTTTACTTTGATATGTATATATTTAAAACAATTTTAAATGTTTCGAAACATAGTGTCTATAGGCACTATGTGTCGAAACATGTAATATTGTTTTAAATATATGTATACGTATACATCGTCCAAACAACACAATATTTACAAGAACGTTTAAATGGACACAAATTTTCAAACAATAGTACAGCCCTTAAAAAACACATCAAACAAACAAAACACATTTTCAATTTCGATAAAACCGCAATAATTACATCTGAAAAAAACAAGAAAGCAAATATACTAGAAAGTATCCACATTAAAAAAAAATATAAATTCGATCAATGATCGTGCAGATTTAAATAATTTGTCAGCAATATACCTACCCATTACATAAATACCCCCCGTATAATAACAATATAAACGTGACACCAAAAATAAAATAAAAAAACACATGTCCGAGAACAGTTAAACTAAGCCCCGCAAAGTGTTGGCAAAGCCAATATTCTTCCACTTGTCCCAAAAAAAAACCACATGGCCCCGAAAAAAGTTTACCGGCTAATACAAGAAGTTTAGTTTTATTTAGAAATACAAAACAAACACATCGCAAAATATTAACACCAAAAATATTTAATGTAAGTAGAATTATTATATCATCTTTTACCTTTTTAATATTTAAATAAATTTTAGCTTTTGAAAAAGGTACTATGTATAGCACCGAAACGTCCAATTAAATATTGTTTTAATTACCCGGCCGTAACTCTCAAAAAATTTTACTTTTATCTCGTATATATATATATATATATTAAAAATAATAGATTTTTATTGGTTTTAGCGACCTTTTATTGAATTTAGATGTTTGTTTACGACGTTTCGACTTTTATCAATTCAGTCTTTTTCAAGCATCTGGAATATTTTTAATATTAAGACACGGCCAATAAAATAAAAAAGAAAAACAAAATTCTTTAAACACTAAATATATATATATATATATATATATATATATATATATATATATATATATATATGAACTTCATGTGTATGAGAATTAATAATTATTAAATCTCATTTTACATGCGATTGTCGCTATAATTTGTTGCATTTAGCGACATTTAGCGATATAGCGACAATCGCATGTAAAATGAGATTTAATAATTATTAATTCTCATACACATGAAGTTCATTACAGTTCGTATATATACACGTAGTATAGAAGTGAATATCATGTCTGTCTTCGGTAAGGTGCACTGATGATCTGTAAAGAACAGTGAAATATCGATATATGCACATTCCGCGCAGATAAGTTTTTCACAAAATTTTTCATATATATATATATATATATATATAATTGTGTGTGTATGTTTATGTATACATATGAATTATATATGTACTTCCTAAGTTCTTTATTCTGTTCATTTATTTGCATGGAACGGTTGTTTGGAACAATAAAAATTCATGCTTACTATTAGTTGCCAAATTTAAAATTACTGCACCTTATCCATACAACTAACGCCAAAAATACTCTTTGCTGAATGAATTAGAAATTTTATTGATGAATGAATTATTTTGGGAAAAGTACGTGTAGGTGAGTTAATCACAATCAAATATATAATCTTAAACTTTAATAAACCAACTAACTAAACATTTATCTTTTCTCGAATTATAAAAAAATTTACTCTCATACTAATAATACTTGTAATATGTACTACAATATGTACAACAATTGGGAACTGAATATTTTCATAAAATATATCATAGTATGTACGTATCACATTTGTGGTTACATCTTATACATTTTTTTCATATAATTTATTACAAAATTCTTTTTATCTTGTAGACAAATAATATATTTACAATATTAATCCATAATTTGTTTAATGTATACTTATAGAAGAAGATAATTTTTATGGTATTTTAAGTGTAAGGCCAGGTATGATGAAATTGTGGTATTTTCTTGTTATAATTTCAGTCAAATCGTTATCTTTTATATAATAATATTAAGTTGGTCTGGTAAATTATTTACACCCATAGAATCCTATGCCAATTAATGCATTTATTCTACTTTAAAAAGAAGACAACTATTTGTGGTTTTGAGTTGTAAACGCGTTTGAAATAATGCTGTTATGGATTTTATATAAACTTGAAGCTGCAAAGAAAATATAAAGGATAAGTTATCCAAGCAAAGACAATCAAAGAAAACAAGATTTTAAGGTGTTTATTCAGGGTTTTATAGCTACTAAGGAAAATCAGTAGTTAATAAATTATAACAGCTTATTTAAAATTGATCATAAGTAAAGTTAATATGATAGGTGAGGTGTCTATAAGACCAATTCCGTGCTGCTAGTCCTACGTTAGAGTACTTCCTCTAACCCTGGTATAATTTAGCTTTAGAAACTTCGCGAGCAATTCTTTTAAATATAGTATATGTTTTTGTAACGCCAAATGAGGGCTCCGGTCTTATGAAGGCTGTAGGCAAAGCCTATCGAGCCAATTTGTCGGCCGTCTTATTGAACTTATGGCCTTCGTGCTCTGGGATTGAGGCCAATATTCGTTTCTTGTGATCACTGAGTTCTTTTTGAGCTCACACACAATCCGATACAAGTTTAGACTTAGCTTGCATTAAATCCAGTGCCTTTAACATTCCTTGTCTGTCGGAAAAGATGACCGTTTCACCTGTCTGTTAATTTCGCCAACGCAATGATGAAATGCAGCTCTTCTCCTTGGAATAGCGTAATATCTCGACTTAGGTTTACTTGGATCATTGTTCTTTCTTTGAGACCATATGCTGCATTAGTTTATTACAGATAAAGTTAACTACATCAAGCAATATTTTTTTAAATAGTTTTTTTATAGGAAAGTGGGCAGAAGTTTAGTATTTAGATTAACTCCTGTACAATTATACAGGATGTAAACAAAATATGCCGACACACTTTAATATGTAATAACTGTAATAATATTAAGTATAAAATGCTAATGCACAAAACCTCTATCTCGAACAAGGTCAAAGAAAAAAATTATTTAATAAATGCGCGTGGCTTGACCCGACTCTGGTAAATTTTGTATTCTTTTATAACTGCTGCACTATCCCTACTGACGCGAAATGGTGGGAGTTGTAGATGCGATGATGCATACTGTAAATTAGAAATCAGTCTGTTATCAACTTCAGTAAAGTATGGCTTACTCAAATCGCGAATTAACGGATATCAGCTTACTATACGGTGAAACACGTGGAAATGTAAGAGCTATTAGACGTATTTATGAAGGGCGGGTTTCGACCGCAGATGTCCACCAAATGACTTAATTTTGCAAAACCTTGTACAGATCGAGAGGTTAGATTAGAAGCTTGTATTTACGCGAATGACAGCCACATTTAATATCTTTAAATATTCCACCTGTTTCACACAAATCTGCTGTAGAGAAAAGAAATTGTCATTAAGAAAAGAGGCAAATAGAACACAGAAAAAAAAGAACTTTCAATTAAAAACTACAAATGTAATTTATTATTTTTCGGCGTGAATTTAATATTAAAACAACTAAATTACAAATTTTATATCACCATAAAACGGTTATACCGCTTAAAATTTTTAAAGAATGTTGATATTTTATTTTTTTCGGGATATTACAAAGGTCAGGCTATTGACGTATGTACTTGCAAATAACAACAGAACAGCTGATTCATTTAGAAAAAGAATGAATACATGTTTATAAACTTATCACACGAAGATTGCAATGCGAATAGGATTTTGTGGTGAATTTGAACAAACAAATGCCTATTTGTTTGTTGGATCAACAACATGTAAACATATAATCTCTATTTATTTAGATTCAGTCTGAATACAGGACTGCATTTGAAAAGATTATGTTCCTAAATTTCCACAAAAAGTTCGGATAGAATAAAATTTTTTGCATATTTAAATTGCTGTCTTACGTATATGTTATATATTAGCGTACATCCGCGTATTTCATTTAAACCCTGTATAATTACAAAATAAGGAAATATACTTGAGTAGATAAAACCTCATCATATTTTGTATAAAACAAAAACATTTTTAATAATATAAAAAAATTTTTATTAAAATCTCTTTAATAACAAATTATATCAAATTAAATTAAAAAAAAGATGTGTTATATGGCCATGACCCACATCTTTGCAGAGAGTAATTGTTTTTTTAAGCGAACTAAGAGCATTTTGAAGAATTTCTGGCATATTATTGATTTCTTCAATATTGTTAGTGATCCTTTATTTTAAATCGTCACGTTTAACGACGGGCGTTTCAAAAACCGAATTCTTTAAAAGTGGTATAAAAAGAAATCACATTGTTTTAAGTCACAAGATCGTGGTGGCCAGATAGTAAATGTATTCAGGCTAATGATGCTGTTTCTTCCTCCTGGTTTGAAGGAAGTCGGTATGTATAGACCGAAGTATGTGTTGAAATAATATAATATTTTTTGTATAACACTAATATATTTACAAGTTTAATCTTGGAGTTCCGTTAAATAAATGCAGTATCTGGTCTTAATACTAAAAACCGAGAAAAACTGACTAATAAATAATATTGCTCCTATTTAGATCACTGAGATCTTAGTAGGAACTGTTTGTTAGATCACTGAGACCTAAGCTTTAACTCGAAGAGATCGTACTTGTAACTGTAGTGAGCTCTCAGAGATCTTGTTTGGAACTGTTTCTTCATTCCCTTATTTTTCGACAAGAAACTTTTGTCCCCGCCAGTCAAAGAGAGGGAGAAAACAATGAATAGAGTATACGGAAATTTCCATAACATTATCTTTACCTTTCTTCCAAGAAAAGTATATGCTGTAGTTTCCGACGTCATAAATGTATTAAAATAAACAATATACGCCGGAAACCCTTAATTATAGAAAATAAAATACCTCTTAAAGTAATAAATATACAATGCACAGAGATAACAATATACTTCGCAGAATCGCCTCGAACCAAATTATTCAACCTATTATAATAATATATAAATATGTACAATAACACTTATTCTATTATATTTATGCTTATTCAAATACATTATTTACATAATGAATGGATTAACCAGAGGGTTGTCCCTGTAATAAAATAAATAGTTTTTATGACTGTAGAAAGTAAGACAATGAAGAAATGTAATATCTGACCAGTCCTAAAGTAATTAACAATATTAAAGATATCTGAACTCCAAGACCTTTTCTATATACAATATATAATATTTGCAATTTAAAACTAGGATTAAATATATAAACATAAATATACCTACATCTAAATAAAACTAAAAATACAAAATTAAATCTATTTTGCCCGAACATGCCGCCCACTTTGAAAGAGTCTCCTTTCAAGGAAAATATAATAATGACGTTCAAGAATTGTCACCATCGTTCGATATAGGAAGCACGCACAACTTAATCGTCGGTCTCTGGAACACACCACGCACCGTCTTTACACTAGCCGTGCGAACTATACCGTCGTCTCCGGGGAACACTTGTATCACTCTGCCTAATAACCATTGTCCAGGGGGAACATTTTCTTCCTTTATTATAACAAGAATCCCGGGTATTAAATTGGGATGGCCCATACGGTTCCACTTGGTTCTTGCTTGTAACTCGTTCAAATATTCCTTACGCCATCGCTTCCAAAAGTGCTCGCGAAGACGCTGAATGTATTGCCAACGAGACAACGTGTTGACCTTTAGATGTTCCACACTTGGCTCAGCTAATGAGGTTATTATGTCTCCAGTTAAAAAATGTGAAGGGGTTAGGAATGAAAGATCATTAGGGTGACTGGAAATAGCAGTTATGGGTGGGGAATTAAGGATGCCTTCTATCTGAACTAATAAAGTATACATTTCCTCGTAGTTTAGGGATGTTTTTCCGATAATACGAGAAAGATGTGATTTAACTGATTTTACGGCAGCCTCCCACAAACCTTGGTGGTATAAAATCCCAATTATCAATGTTCGTTAATTCGCGTATTTCACTTACTCTATTAGCAACAAATGTCTTCCATGTCTTTGAAGTATGTTATAACCAAGATAAGACTATGGAGGAATCAGTACAATAATAAACGTTATTAATGTTAATAGAGAGTGTATTTTTTAACCTATCAATTAATTGTGCTAACAATAATGCACCACATAATTCCAATCGGGGTAATGTGACGGCCTTTGAAGGTGCTACCTTAGATTTGGAACATAATATATTACACGAGATGTCATTTGATTTGTTCAAAGTTCTTATATACACAAAGGCCCCGTAAGCTCTCTCGCTTGCGTCGCAAAAACAATGTATTTCACAGCAATTTATATTATTTATTTTGATTACGCCGCGTGGTATTTTTATGAAATTGATGCTCTCTGCTTCATCCATATAAGTTTGCCAAGCGCTTTGAAAATTAAAGGGAAGTGATTCGTCCCATTTTAACTTTAACTGCCAGATTTGTTGCATTAAAATCTTGGCCTTTATTATAACAGGACTAACAAGACCTAAAGGATCAAATATTTTTGAAATGTGCGATAATACCGTTCTTTTTGTCATTAACTTTCGGTTTGATACATGAAATGAATATTTTAAAGTATCCGCATTGGGTTTCCACTGCAAACCTAGCGTCCCTATGCCGTCATTTTTGATGAAATCAAGAACCATATTATCACAAGAGTTGTTTGGCATGTTACTTAATATTTCAGGTGCGTTCGATGCCCACTTGCGTAGTTCAAATTTACCTTTTGACAAAATACTTATAACCTCATCCCTAATTTCTAAAAGTTCTTTTATACTGTCTGCCCCAGTTAACAAATCGTCCATATAAAAATCTCTTAAAATTATTTCTGCACCTAACTGTTTGTTAGAAAATTCCTCGTTTGCCAGTTGCTGTAAACACCTAACTGCTAAATAAGAAGCCGGCCCCGTACCATATGTAACTGTTGTTAATTCAAATGTTTGAATTGACTATCCTCATTTTCACGCCATAAAATTCGATGGTACGGCATGCACTCTTCTTTTAAACAAACCTGCCTGTACATTTTTGCAATGTCTGCAGTACAAACATATCTATGAATACGAAATCTGCATACAATGTCAAATAAATCTTGTTGTAGCTTAGGACCTACCATAAGTTTGTCGTTAAGCGACACTCCAGTATCTGATGGCGCCGACGCGTCAAAAAAACTCTTAACTTAGTTGTTGCGCTATTTTCTTTTCTGACCGCGTGATGTGGCATATAAAAATGGTCAATCGTCGACCTCGTATATCTAACTTATTAATACGTCTCATAAGACGTATTCTTTTATAAAATTCGCGTAATCTACCTTAAGATCGGGGTTTTTTGCGAACCTTCTTTCTAATGAATAAAATCGTTTGAGAGAGGGATCCCGTGAATTACCCAGTGACAAGTTGTTATTTCGAAATGGCAATGATACAACAAAGCGAGTATCGTCATTTCGTGTAGTTGTATTAATAAAATGAGTTTCACACAGCTTTTCTTCAGGTGAATTTACCTGAGACTTGTGTGTGTTTTCCAATTCCCAAAATTTCTTTATGTTTTCGTTTAAATCATTTAAAGTTGAAGTGTTACAAATTGATGTTGATTCTGAGGATGAATTTGAAGGAGCTCTGCCTGAAATCAACCAACCTAGCAGCGTTTTTTGTAAATATGGCTGATTTTTTCCCAAATTAATCTGTCCTACACATAATAATTTATAAAATAGTTCTGCTCCAAGTAACATATCTATATTTTTAGATACATGAAATTCTGGGTCCTCTAATTTTACATTTTTCGGAATCTTAATATATTCTCTTGCTAAAGAAATTAGTGGAATACGTTCAGATATTTTATCTAACACTAAACATTCTAGTTTCGCCTTGTAGTTAGTTTGCAATGATGCTATAGCAACATTTACAAGATTCTGTGCCTTTACCGCTGCATGATTAATACCAACAATATATATTTGTATAGGTTTCTTTTGAAGGTTGAGTTTGTTCACTAAGTCTGTTGTAATTAAGTTTGACTGTGATCCAGTGTCCAGAAACACCCTGCATGTGTGCTGGTTACCCTTGAAATCTGTTATATTTAATAAGGCAGTTGACAACAATATTTGTGTGTGCGCTTCAATGTTAAATGCATGATTTGAAATTGATGTGCCTACGCACGCATCAGGTGCGGATTGCCCTTGTTCCTGTTGCGGTTGACCAATTAAATTTTGCGTTTTATGCAATAATGTATTGTGCCTTTTACCACACTTGATACACTTACTAGATGTGCAGTTACTAACAAAATGTCCGTGTCTTAAACAATTAACACATAACCTTTATTTCCTGAATTCTTTGTTCAATAGGTAACCTAATTAAGCCTTGGCATTTATACATTATTTTTTATTGTTAGTTACAATATGTGTGGAAGTACGATTGACCTTAGGAATCTCGTTTTTATCATTTTTTGATATGGCTTCTAAAGTTTGACATTTGCGATTTAAAAACTTTATTAATTCTTCAGCAGTAGGCAAATTGTCGTTGGACAAATTTGTTTCCCATTCTTTTATTGTAATTGAATCTAATTTTGTGGTTAAGATGTGTATTAATAAGTCGTCTGACTTATTCACAGGACGCTTTAATGAATCTAGTGCCCTAATATGTTTATTAATGCCGTCGATTATTTGTCTTAAAATGTCATGGTTTTCTTTTGTAGCAATTGGCAAGTTGCAAATGGCTTTAATATGATTTTGAACTATAAGTTTTTTATTACCGTACCTCTCTTTCAACATATTCCAAGCAATACAATAATTGTCATTAGTAATAGGTAACGAGTCTAATAATTCACTTGCATCGCCCTTTAAAGTGGATTTTAAATAATGAAATTTTTGTATGTCTGGTATAGCAGTGTTGGCGTCGATTAAACCGGAAAAAGTGTCATGAAAACTAGTCCAGTCTTCATATGATCCCGAGAAATCAGGTAGCGTTATTGTAGGTAGGCGAACTGAATTTAAATGTTGAGGTTGCTCTTCGTTAATTTTAATTTGTTTATCGTCCGCTACATTTCTTTTACTTTGAATAATTGTTTGAAATCGACCCATTAACTGAAAATAATTATTCTCAAATTCACATCTCTCGTCCTTTTGCATTGTTAAGTCTTCTAGAACTTCTAAGTTTGTTTGAATATTTTGAAATTGCTCAAGACTTTCTGATAGTTTATCTTGACGAGCTGTGAGATTGCTTATATCAATATCTTCGACTAATGTATCTAAATAATTTGATGCACGCGTTATTTGTGCCTTGATATTTGATTTCTTGATTTTTAATGATTTTACATTAACATCAGTCATGTTTGAAGTAAAAGGATTTTTAGGATACTGATCGGCAAAGAATTAAGAAAAGGAAGTTAACTGAAGACTTACCTCACTAATTTGAGTGCGCTGTTGCTGACACATATGTCGATGATATCCTGCTCCTGGAAGAACCAATGTTTTTGGTGATGACCAGTTGACGAAGGATCGATGATCTTGTTATAACGTTGCTATGTAGATGAATTAATTTATCATCTAGCTGCGAAGTACCATGTGTGGATGAATTAATTTATCATCCAGCTGCGAAGGACCAAATGTTTTTTGGTCTTGGAATAATCTTGATAGCTGTGAGCTGTCACTGACATTCGTTTGCGAAGGACCAATGTAGATGAATTAATCATCCGGCTACGAAGGACCAATGTTTTTTGCTCCTGGTTTGAAGGAAGTCGGTATGTGTAGACCGAAGTATGTGTTGAAATAATACAATATTTTTTGTATTACACTAATATATTAACAAGTTTAATCTTGGAGTTCCGATAAATAAATGCAGTATCTGGTCTTAATACTAAAGACCGAGAAAAACTGGCTAATAAATAATATTGCTCCTATTTAGATCACTGAGATCTAAGCTTTAACTCGAAGAGATCGTACTTGTAACTGTAGTGAGGTCTAAGAGATCTTGTTTGGAACTGTTTCTTTATTCCCTTATTTTTCGGCAAGAAAGTTTTGTCCCCGCCAGTCAAAGAGAGGGAGAAAACAATGAATAGGGTATACGGAAATTTACATAATATTATCTTTACCTTTCTTCCAAGAAAAGTATATGCTGTAGTTTCCAACGTCATAAATGCATTAAAATAAACAATATACGCCGGAAGCAATGTAATACATTGTATTACATTGCTTCACTAGCTTGACTGATGACGCCTATAGATGGCAGAAACACGTGTCTTAAGCAGAAGTAAATGCTGAAAATACGAGGTGTATTGTCCATGTGTACAGTTACAGATATGTATATTGCATGTCTGTTTCATTTGTATGAAAGCAGTGTTTACATTGGTAGTATGTGCACGAGCTCCATCTTGCTGAAAATAGCCTTTCTGTAGCTTATCATCGTGTAACATACAACTGGTGCTGTTCGGCATTTACTGTTCTTAAAAAGTTTAAAAAATGACATTATTGTGTCAACATAGTATTTTAGAAATCTAATCAAATATTTTTAAGAACTATTTTTAACATACCTTCAAAAAATAAAAGTCCAATAATCCTTCTCTGGTTAATGGCTGCCCAAACTTCAACTTTTTGTGAATGTAATAGAGTCTCAATAAAAAAGTGTGAATTATACATTCTCATATTTTGAAAGATGACATAGCCAGAGAGGTGAAACTACGATTCGTCTTTAAACATCAATTTCGACAATGCTTCATCGTTGTTATTGAATTGTTCAATAAATCGTTGGCAAAATTTTTGTCTTCGTGGCCTATTAATAGGAAGTATCTTATGTGTTTAAGGATGCACATGTAGATCATTTTTAAGGATACGTCGACAGGTACCGTACGAAAGATTTAATTCTTACTGTAACTGTCGTACAGAAGATTGTGGACATTCTTCGACTACTTGCCGTACCGCTTTGACAATAATTTCATTTCTTATCATCGATCTACCACTTCCCATTTCACGATTCACACTTCCTGTTTCTCTGAGTAAATTCACAAAACGCCGTTTTTACTTATTCTTAAATAAATCTCTTCTTTGCTGCTCATTAAATACAAAAGCCATTGTTTAATGATAAATTTGTAAGAATTATCGAAGATATTAGCAGATTATAATTAATTTAAACAATGAGTGGTAGATGACTTTCGCAAACTAGATATGAATTATATTCCGACATGACTGCTCTAGTTATCTTTCTCGTTCATAGGCTACTTTTTTTAGCTCACATATTATTAAGTATTTTGTTTTTCTTTGCGCCTAGAGAAAATTTGATACGCCTCCTTGCTAATAAGCATTGCAAACTTGTTAATTCTGTGTGGCGTGCGATATATCGGGCCACGCTTGGAAACGTTTATTTCGTGAAACATCGACTGACTATAGGACGCTCACTCATATTCTTTATAGGTATGAATTATAGTCCGACATGCTATAACTATCTTTTTCGTTTATAGTCTACCTGAAAAACCTTTTTTGGCTCACATATTATAAACGTTAATAAACATTTTCTAACACATATTAAATGTACTAAACCGAAAAACAATCTTACTGAAAGAGTTGATCACTTCCCTATTTAATAAACGAAGGCTTCTTGTATTTACGAGTACTTTAGTAAAAAAATTATTATAGAACTGATAGGCCGTTTTTTTAATGAAAAATTTTATTTATGAAGTTATTTACAGTTCTATTATTATTCAACTATACATTATATTACATCATTTTAATTTAAGGCTGCTGAAAAAGACTTAAGAAACTCTTTCTTAGCCTCATCGACTTCTGGAGTCTCAGCTATTGCCACAGGTAATTCAGGATTGAGAACACTTGACACTGCATGCAAGAATTCCTCTTTGGTCAGTGGAACTTCAGGAACTTCTTCAACGGTGAAATCTGATTTTAAGGTCGGAAGAAAGCTTCTGATCGCATCAGAGATAACTTCATGTTGTTTACGTGCTTCTGCAACTTCAGGAAGTTCAACTGGAATAGTAGTACCTTCGGCGGCGAATCCTTGAACTCCGGAAGTATAATGAACAGTTTGTCTTACGCCTTCATCATCTAAATAGGAGAAATAACCTTTAACTGAGCCGTCATGTTCCCTTTCTTCTTCCCTGGTAATATTTTTCGAATTCAGTGTATATTTATAGTAGCCTTCTGTGTCTTGAACAACGTCAACTCTAGCGTCGTCTTCAACCGGAGCCGCTGAAGCAACAGCCACAAAGAATATAAAGAAAATCTGGAAAAAAAGTTAATTATTAATTTTGTTATCTTAAGCTATCGTACACTTTATTTTATGTGTTTAATTAGGTAGACGGAGGACATATTATGAATCAATTGGGCTCAAAAATATTGAATGAAACTTCCAACCTAACTTAATAGCGCATGGAATTCTTTTTGTAATAAAAATAAAAATGCCCTTCTACAGAATAATAAAAAATTTCTGCCAACTGTCGAATAGGTTTAATCGCATTTTCAAAATAAAACTTTTAAGCGTACTTTTCTGAAGAAGCTTTAAAGTTAATGCGAAAGCCTAGATCTAGACATTAAGAAAGTGTAAGTACTAATTTCTTGATTTAATTCATTTTACGTGTTGATTATTAAATAGAGACTTGGAATAAAAATAGAAATATCTTTTTACAGAATAACAAATAATTCTTCCAAGCTGTTGAATATATTTAAATGCTTTTTCAGATAATATTCTTAAGAAGCATTAAAGTTATAGCGAGAGCTTAACAAAAACACTGATATGAATAAATACAAACATATAACATATAGAAAGTGGTAAAATTTGTATGGATGAACTGAAAGGAGTAAGGAAACTAAGATTAAATCCATTGAATTTGAAGTGGATTAACTGAAACTACTTGAAATTAGGTCAAATATATATTTCATAGCTTGAAAAATGCAAATTAATTGGTTTCAAGCCAATTA
This sequence comes from Melolontha melolontha, assembly GCA_935421215.2. Classification (NCBI taxonomy): domain Eukaryota; kingdom Metazoa; phylum Arthropoda; class Insecta; order Coleoptera; family Scarabaeidae; genus Melolontha; species Melolontha melolontha. Next base: position 103,612,011 of record OW285235.1, read on the forward strand.
AAAACCAGGTAGTTATTACTATCTTCATATTCACTTTGAGGTTAATTTATTAAATTGGGCTAGTCAATTATATTGCTACTATATGTTGCGCTTTATCGATTTTATATTTGCATAGGTTACGTCTAGTGTTCATGAAATGGATTGATGCTAACTTTAAATATTGCATACTAAAATTAGTAACGTATAATTACATTGGACAAACCGTTATCTTGCAAATTCTAAATCAATCGTAGTTTTCAAGCCGATTCAAATTCATATTTCAAACCGTTCGAAGTGGTATTTATCTAGTAAAGTTCAAGTTTCAAGTGGCATAAACGCCTCGACATAAACGTGGTCATTGAGACTATCGGAGAGCCTATCAAAATAATAAAAATGCATCTAGCTATCATATAGTGAAAAATATGTAAATATTGTGGAACAGGATTTAGTCATGTAAAACAGAATTTCTTAAGCCATGTATCTTAAAATATTTTATTATTTCATCATTAATCTTTTGATGTTATTTAATTGGGAAATCTTATGTACGTATATAATTATTATTAAATTTTTGCAGAAATAGTTGAGAAAATATTTCTTTAAATAACTTGTAACCATCTCTATGTATATAAAAATTCAGCCTGTATGTTTGCGTTCATAAAACTCGAAAAGTAGTCTGTCGATTGACTACAAATTTTGATACAACGTCAGATGATTTTCTTTTAAACGACGCTACAAAAATCTTCCCGCACCGGTGAAATTTATGGTGCGCTTCGACATAAATAGCGTATAAATTTCTCAAATACTTGATTTGATAGTACTTTTTTTTATTACAAGTTGACGTTTGCTAATCATATACTCTATTTACGCTAATATCGTTAAAAAGGAAAATAACTTTGATTTAATCTTGAATGAATTGTATTATATGAAAACTTAAAATAATATGTACTTATAGGTTTCGTAAAAATTTCTCAAATACTTGATTTGGTAGCACTTTTTTATTACAAGTTCACGTTAGCTAATCATATACTATATTTACGCTTTGCGCTAACATCGTTAAGAAGGAAAATAATTTTGATTTAATCTTGAATGAATTGTATTATATGAAAACTTAAAATAATGTGTATAGGTTATATGCAAATATCAGGAAGGTGTTATTTTTTTAAAAAATATGACAGACAATTGTCAAATTTGAAAGGCGAAAATATTAATGATATTGATATTTCAAAAATAGTTGAACAATAGTTGAGTTTTTGAAAGAAAAAAAAAGGAGAAATTATTATTGATTATCGACGTACACGATATGAACAAAATCATTCTAAACAGAATCGCAGGTAAAACAGTGACATACAAATTCATTGACTTTATGATGAACCAAAGTGAAGTAGTGAATTTTCCAACGGCATTCTCTCGATGTTCCTGGATTACACATTCTGAATTTGAAAAGCGGAGTGCCAATTATATTACTCCGAATCATCGATCAGCCAAATTTATGCAATGGCAGGAATACCACTCATTACGACCGACATGGCGTTCGATTTCAAACGACTTCAATTTCTAATACGCTTGCGTTCGCCATGACTATCAATTAAACGTAAGCGCAATCTCTACAAGTGTGCGGTTTGAATTCAAAAAACCATTGCTTCTCTCATGGGCAATTATATGTCGCATGCTTCAGAGTCGGTAAAGCGTCCGAAATTTATGTTTTTGCAGAAAACGGACAAACAAAAGATGTAGTCAATCCATTAGCTTTACAATAAAAACAATTTTTTTTAACATATTTTTTCCTCCTTTCCATTCATTCCACATAGCCATAGCAACGTAAGGCAGGGTATTGAATTGAATTATGTGTTTTCGTTTTCACGGTGAATCTATGTTAGCTACAATACTTTCATTTACTTTCCCGTTCATTTCATATCAGACTGAGCCACAGCGAAGCGTGGCCAGGTTTAGCTAGTATTTAATAAATTATTATGCATTCGTAGTGCATAATATTACAATATATGTATTTCAATACCAAAACGCTATAGGAGACGATTATAAATGCATTTGGTGATGATTTTACTAAAACTCATTAAAAGATTATATTGAATTTAATTTTAAGTGATTTGAATTAAAAATTCAGAATAAATTGTTTAAAGTTCTATTACTTTAACACTACAACGAAATATTCTTTTTATGTTGCAATATATAATCTAATAATAATAATTTGAATAATTGCTGATCTTATTTAAATATAATAATATAATTAAATAAAATTAATAATAATGAATACCATCACAATTAAAGGTAATTCGATGCGTATTACATTTAGTTTATTATTAACTGAATGCAATATTCTTAAACGCACATTTATGGTGGGGATCGTTTACTACGAAAATTAAATTAAATTATGAAAATCGTTCAAACCGGGAATTCTAAATATATAGTGCTGTAATTATTCAGACAATAATAAACACTAACATATATATATATATGTATATATATATATATATATATATATATCTGTAATTGGATATTAACTCACCTGTGCCTTCATTTCGTAAATAATTGTTTGAAATTCAATTTCGTACTGACTTCCAAATAAAAATTTACCAATTTTATACACAACGAATTTAGCCTAAAAGCACCTGCTTATCACCTAAAATTACCGCCACCTTTCTCTTTTCGTATGTCAGGCATTAAAATTACTTCAAAGCCGACAGAAATAGTCGTGTGGGTGCAAGGTAATTAACGCAATCATGGTTTAATTTGACTTCTAAGTATCCACTTTAAAATTGAATTAAAGACGGTATTTTGTGTTTGTGATTTAAACTGATAGCAGGAAACTCATAAGGAAGATGTGTTACTGTTTATTCAAATCTCTATATAGCATTCGCATTTGATTCGACGCTTACATTATTAAATTAATGTTTACTACTAGAATTTTTAAATAAATTTCATGAAAAATAATGAAATAAATCTTAATGAAAAATATGAAATCGTTTTCAAGATCAAACGAAGCACATATTTTCTGCAGCCATTTGCTTATTTCTGGTCATTTGTAAAAGTTGTATTAAATCGTATTAAATTGTAAATAATATAAATAAATACGCAACTATCGCCAGGTCCACGCTTTTAATTTCAACTTCTCTAGATATATAAATTAAATTTATTAGACTATATTATATATTTTATAAGTACGCCTGCAATAATTCCACATTTGAGTTAAAGACGCAGTTCAATTACTCAAAATCTCTACAAAAATCGATCTCGAATATAGACGATTTTTGGAAACAATTATGTAACAAACATAAAGCTCTTATTATATGCGAAATGTATATTTGTTGTCGACAATATTATGAATTTTCTGGGTTTATTTAGGATTTGTTGAATAAAATAAGGCAATTAAATAAAGCATATTTTTACTATTTGATCATATTTCATCCAATACTGGCATATTTTCTTCAAATTACAAATTTCCTTCTAAAAATTATAGTAGGTAGCAAGTTTAAAAATAACAATTCATAAATACGGGGAAAGTTTTTTATATTATCTACCTAGCTATGAAAACAACATACTATCGTGACAATTTTCTTACGTTAAGTTTCTGTGAAATTTTATAGTGTCATCTCCAAGTTTGGTTCGAATCGCTAAACATTTCTTTTTTACATTTTACATTCGTTTAGAGAAGAGAAAAGGAGTGATTTGAAACTTGAACATAGAAGCGTCATTAAATGTTTATCAAAAGAAGGCAGTAGCCCGGAAAATATTCATGAGAGAATGGTGGCAGCGTATGGAGAAAATAGCCCGTCCTATTTCCAAGTCAAATTTTAGTGTAAACAGTTCAAATGGGACAGAGAATCAATTCATGATGGACAGAGAGCGGACTCGAGCGATTGATGATTCATAGCCCATGGGCTTCTGCCTTATATTTGCAATAGATTTGTTTCTGTAAGCGATCCGTGAGTTTCGAACAATTTGATACGTATGACAAGCTATATAAGTGGCACATATCTACATATACAGATAATATGTATCTGTCAATGCACAATAGACCGAATGTAATAAACGGTTTGGTACCCGGCAGCAACTACTGCTGAAACAAAAGTAATGCTGACAAGCGAATTGCGTATCGAATTTTGAATAAAAATAATTTACAAAGAACAAAACTGAAAACCATGTATTTTCTGTAAATGTATTTTTCTACGCCCATGTCTGTAAACGTCAAAAATCGCACTGTCAACATTCCTTGTAAATGACATTTAACAATAACATGCACGTAATGAGATCTCATAACATACACGTGCGTTTTGAGAAGAAAACTTAAACTTCTTGGTTTAATCAAATTGCAATCAAATTTTTATCTACGTAAAACTTTATTTTTGGTCTATTTACACAAATTTAGTCAATTGAAAAACATAAAAACTTTTAGTATTAGCGAGATATATTTTGGATTAAAAGACTGATGCCCGTAAATGTAGGCAGCACATTATACAATTTCTTTAAAAATAGGACACGTTTTCTTAAGTAACATGCTATGGAAATAAATGTCATGTCATTTATATTGTCAATTTCTTTAACAAAATATTATTGTATCCGAACATTTTCTCAACTTTATCTACGAATATGTCTGATAGTAGTGAAAGTTATGAAATTATGAGCACTCCACCGGAGATTTTAGAAAAAGCTCAAGCTGCCACACATAATTTGTTACCGCTAAAATCCAAAGAAAGGTACGAAATTACCTATAAAAAATTTATGGATTGGCGACACAAACATAACGTTAAATCCTTTTCGGAGAATGTTTTACTTGCGTATTTTGAAGAATTATCAAAAACTATGAAGCCATCTTCTCTATGGGCCATTTATTCGATGCTAAGAACTACACTAAACATTAATAATAACATTAACATAGCAGATTATCCAAAAACTAATCGCCCTACTGAAGTGGAAATCAGATGGATTTAGAAGTAAAAAATCGAAAATTTTTTCTACAGAACAAATTAATAAGTTTCTGAAAGATGCCCCAGACGATAAACATTTGTTGTCAAAGGTAAAGAATTAAAATGTTGTATAGTTATCATCACATAAAAATGAGTTTTTGTTTTTTTGTTTTCAGGTTATTCTCATTATTGGATTACGCGGGGCTTGCCGTAAACAAGAACTTAGAAATATAAAAATGGAACACATTCAGGACACGGGAAAATCCTTGATAATTGATATTCCAGATTCTAAAACTAAAACGAGACGTTCATTTGTAGTACCAGAAACGTTTTATATCACATGTCAAAAATACATGAATTTGCGTCCTGCTGAAATGGAACTTCCTTTATTTCTTAATTACAGAAATGGAAAATGCATGAAACAGGTTGTGGGGATAAACACAATCGGTAGTACACCACGTAAAATTGCTGAATATCTTGAACTGCCGGAACCAAAGCAATATACTGGCCATTGTTTTAGGAGATCATCAGCCACTATGTTAGTTGATGCAGGAGGTGATATGCTATCATTAAAGCGACTTGGTGGCTGGCAAACTTCTACAGTGGCGGAAGGCTATGTGAATAGTTGTGTTCAGAACTTAACCATACAAAACCGTAATAAAAGGAATAAAGTGACTCTAAAGAGGGTATATTATGGTTCTCGATGCAAGCACTTTGAGAAGGAATTATGTTGATAAAATATGCACTGAAGTAATTCCCGAGATTCGCATATGTTAGGTGACAATTTATTTTCGACTCTTCTGGTCGATATACAATAACTCGTTTTATTACCAATGGGTTAGGAACATTTTTCCTGCCTGGCGTAATACAACATGTTAAAATTATATTAATGTTGTCCCGATTCTGCCCTTTATATCTGTAAAGCCTCAGTTAATTTAAAAATATACTTTCCTAATTTAATTTATCCTACTTGTCTAGCTCATGCCCTAAAGTTGCCGAAGAAATCAGAAATCAATCTTGCGAATGAATTAATTTACAATGTACAGGAAATCTTTTCAAAAGCACCATTGCGGGTTCAGTTGTATAATTTTCCGTTTTACAATTACCTCCACAATCAGTAATCACTTGGTGGGGAACTGGTTAAATGCCGCAATTTTTTATTCAAAAAATTATCGAAAAATTAATCATTTCTTTGGCGATTCAAATGCCATAAAAGAAGCAAAGGAGCTTTAGAATCTATTGTAACAATTTCTTCTGTAACAGCAGAAACAATTTTGAAATTAGAACAAGAGAACTGATGTTGACTGAATCTGTAAATTCAATAAACAAATTCCATAACGCGTTCTCAGCTAATACGCGAGCTGGAGAAATACTTTTAAATAACTAAACTCAGTATTAGAAAAAAATCAAAGCTTTAAAATTCTTTCAAAAGTTTCTAGTATTTTGAAAGGGGAAATTGTAGATGACTTTAGATTAGAGCCTTACATTTTAGGCGGTTTAAAAAATGTTCCAATTAGTTCCGTCGATGTTGAACGATCTTTTTTCATATTCAAACAATTGCTATATGGGAGAAGCCATTCATTTAAAATCGAAAATTTAGAACAGCAGTTAATTGTCAATTTTTTTAATAGTACCTAATTGTAATAATCGGATAGATCACACATCATAAGCCACAAGCAGACAGTGGTTTACAAAGCATTAAAAACACGAAAAAAGTGCTTAAAAGAGCACGAATAAGCATTAAAAAAAGTCCGAACAATACAACAAAAGCTTTAAAACAAATACTTTAATACAATATAGGTAAGAAATCAATGTTAATAACAATTTAATTTATTAAATAATCAAATAAACAATGACTGATGAAACCTAAAAAAAACATCTTTAGGTGGGTAGTACTGCCTTAAACTTGGTTTATATTTTATCTTTAATAGAAATTTTAAATGCAGGAAGAAAATCAAATATATATTTGTTATCCTAACTTTACAAATAAAAAAAACTATTCATGAAAAAAGTAAATTATCAGATGTTGCTCTATGTGTTCTACAGTAAAATTCTGCTTTCTATCACTTAGAATGTTCTTGAAGGCGGAAAAGCTTCGCTCCACATCCACACTTGTTATAGGCTCATTTTTAAATTTAGCGAGAATAACTGGATCCATATCTAAATCCGAAACGTTGTCTTCACTCAAAATAGTGCTTATTTTGTTTAATGTTTAAAATCCCTCATTTTTTAAAAACAAATCATCTGATTTTAATTTTACTTCTTGGCCAATGGGTCCTGGTACTTTCGAAATGGGAACTTTGAAATCATTAATTATCAACGACATTTCTTGCTTTTCTAAAGATTAATGGCGTGGCTTACAAAATTGTAATGTGCTTTTATGAAAGTCAAGTTATTTTTAAGTTCTTTATTTTTGAGAACTTGTTTGGCTGTCTTCCACTAACTTACCTACCGATTCGTGAAATTGGAGGGCAACATTTTAAAACTTTCAAAATTATTTACATAGTAAATAGCAGCATCTAGCCAAGTTCCCCATCTTGTCAGCACTGCTTCTGGGAGTAGTGGTATATTGGTGGTAATATCTCCCTGAATAACTTGTACCCATAAAGGCGCTTTCACAAATATTTATTAACGGAAATGGCAATCTTATTGTCTCACTTACGACTTGTTTAAACGTCGCCGAGCTGTGTAGACAACTTGACTTCGGTTTCAGTAATTTTAGATACAATATTAGCGAAATATTACAATATTTTAGATACAATATGAGCGAGAATATGTCCGCTCGGTTAGAATTCTGTACCAATTTCACAGTTTCGTCAAGTGTTCGTGGCTATACCGACAGTCTTTAGAGAATTACAGACGTATATTTACATTGTAATGCAATGCCGACGGAGTCTTACAAAGAAGTTAAAGTTAAAATATGAATACACCGTAAATAAAGAAGAAAGCTTAAAAATAAGCTCAAAAGCTTAATATAGCATTAAAAATTTTAAATAAGCACAAACAGCAAAAAAAAGCAAAGAAAGCATAAAAAACTTTGCGTCAAATTACAAGATTTTACTTAATTCGAAATATTCTTGATGCTATCTATATTTACCATAAGCATAATGCCTAGGAACCCGCTCTTTAGTCATAAGTAAAGACCGGATAAAAGGTATAAAAAAAACTGAAAAAGGCTTAAAATTTTGACAAAAAGTATTAAAAATGCATATTTTTTTAATAAGACATAAAATTCTAGATTAGATAAATTAGATAAATAACACAAAAATTACTAAACATAACTAATAACACCAAATATACATTTCTAGACAAATTTATATAAAGAAAACTACTACCCGAAAACCATTGAGCTAATAAAATTTTATTTTCATCAAAAATACATTTTCAAATAAAACTTTTATAAAAAAAAACTATTAACTCTGAAAAGAACCGATTATTGCATACTATTCTAAATGTATCAGGTAAGCCGAAAAATTTCTCAACATTTGTAATTGGTGCATATTTGAATTTTGTAATTAATGTGGGATCCATAATAAAAACGCATTTTCACCATCAAAAATTCATGCAATCTTTTTGTAATACGGCGATTTCTTCATTTTTACGCAGAACATCGTTTAATTTACTTATACAGTTCGTAAAGTATATCTTTTCAGTTCAAGGCCAAATTAAAGGCATGTGATTCAAATCAATACTGCAGAGTCAAATGAAGTCAGTATTCAATTGCGGAAACAACCGTTTGTCATCATTAAATATAAACGTCATGTTTTGCAATATTGTCAAAATTTTAGTGTTACTTGCAGATTGCGATATAACCAAAGAAAGCATATACATAACCTACATGTCGAAATAATAATAATGAGTAAAATGGGAACATGAATAGTTCAAAAGTATTGTTTCTTTTCTAGTTTTGTATAAATATTTTCCATCCAAGAAAACTATGCGGAAATTATTACTTTAGTATTGGAACAAATTAAAGTCAGATATCAATAATTAAAACAAAATAATTAAAGATATTTAAAAAGATCTTTAATGATAAAAAGTGTTTGTATTATTAAGAATGACATACTTATCGAAAGCATTTGCAATATATCTAGGAAGATTGGGAATTCATATATTCCCAATCTTCGATGTATAATTTCTACTTAATTTATATATTCCTTATATTGTAAATAATTTTTAATGTATTGAAAAAAAATGTAAAAGATATGTTTATAACTCTTTGAAAAAGAATTAAAACCTTTTGAGAGTTTTGAAAGTTACACTTTTGGAAAAAAGTGACGAGCACACCCTGTATAATCTGAAGAAGTGGTTCTAACGCAATGAAATTTGGTCTGGAAGTAGTACTAACGTAGCATAACTCGCCACCAGAGCTCCTCAACGTTACCCGGAGGAGCCGGATAACGTTGAAGTCTCCGATCGATCATATCCCAGACATGTTCGATCGGATTGAGGTCCGGAGAATGTGCCGGCCATGGCAGCATCCGTATATGGTTCTCTTCCACAAAGGTCTGGGCAACACGTGTAGTGCGGTCGGGTGTTGTCGTGCATGTATAGAAGACGTGGGCGGCGTCGAACGTAGGGAAGCACAACGGGCTGTAGCACCTCATCTACGTAGCGGCGCGCATACCTTAATGCCCTGATGACGGTGGATAGGACGTAGTTGGATGCACTCTTCGAGGTGACGCTCACCACGTCTCCTTCTTCTTCTTTAAGTGCCGTCTCCGCTTCGAAGGTTGGCAATTATCATAGCAATTCTTACTTTTGAAACCGCAGCTCTAAACAGTTCATTATTATTACATCCAAACCAGTCCCTAAGGTTCTTCAGCCATGAATTCCGTCTTCTTCCTATAGATCTCTTGCCCGGGATTTTTCCCTGCATAATTATTTGTAGTATTTGATATTTTTCTCCCCTCATGACATGTCCCATGTACAGCAGTTTCCTTCTCTTAATTGTCGGAAACCACGTCTCCAATGAACCAAAATTCGGGCGTCACCGGTGCTCAATTCGAATCTTGTTTCGTCGGAAAACAAAATGTGCCTCCACTCGACAACCCACAGTTCGCGTAGTGAGTACGCCTTCCCTTCCTGCTGGCCAAACGGCTCCAAGTTACCTTGAGGAAGACGTACGCGACGCTAAAGCGCTGTGCACAAGGGCGCGATCCCCGCGTGCTGCGCTGGCGCGGGGCCGCCCCCAACGCGGCCGAAGGCGCGTACGTCCTTGGTCCATCTATTCTCGCTAAGCGCGCTGCACTGCCGATAATGACCGCTCGAGATGGCGCGCTATATTACGGAAGGATACTCCTGTCATGTGCATCCCCACAACCATTCCTCGCTCAAACTCACTCAGACAACGCGAACGGCCTTCCATCACGCACAAAGTACGACTACAACTACCCGCTTCCACCACACTAACAATAACCGGTTTCTCTCTCCACGCATCGGTCTCCATGGAGACAACATGTTGCAGCTGTCGGAGGCACTCAGTAAAAAATGCAGCCATAGAAAAGTCAGAACTCGTCTAGAGGAAACCTTAATGCTCCGCTAAATCTACGTATTTATCTTCACACGTTCAGATTATACAGGGTGTGCTCGTCACCTTTTTTCCATCAGTGTATTTGTTTTTAAATGACATTTAAAATTATACATAAAAGAAAACATTTATATAGTCTACATTTAATATATTATTGTTTCTTAAGAAAATAATGGTATAATAATTCGTCTTGTAGATAATGCAATCCAAATCCATATTATCCTCTATTAGATGAAGATCATATTTAACAATCACATGATGATTTTCTGGTAACTACATTCGATAATTTTGCAAGTTAGTGCACCCCAATAAGACAATGAAACTTCATTCAAATAAAATAATTTCTTCACTGGTTTGTATCATATACATGCAAATGATGCAGATTGACGATTTTTATGGTAGTATTAATGTTACCATATTAAGCTTCTACAAAATATAAATATACAAATACTTTGTCAAAATAAGGCAGTTACCTAGTTATTAATGTTTAGTGAAATTCTAGAGAAGTAAACTTGTTTCAAACCAAGTAAAACCTCGAAAATATTACTTGTATTATTCCCAATGTTATTTTTAAACTGAATGGACTATTTATTATAAAAATAATAAAAACTAATCAGTTTCTGATTTTGACCCAGAACTTGAGTCATTTAGATTCTCTGTTCTATCAAGAAATTCCTCTTGCTCATGCCATTTTTTAATTAAATTTTCTGTATGACTAACACAATTATATCAAGTAATTTCATTTCACTGTTGCAAAGCCTTATTCCACATTTCTTTAACTCCTTCTTTTGAATAACCATTTCTCTCAATATTTATGTATAATCATTTTTTACCTTAGCCCAATTCATTTTAATTGCGTTGAAGTCACAATAGTAGGAAGGCAACCTTAAAACTTCATATCCGCTTTCTCTTATTATTTCATCTACAATAAATAACTTCTTTATGATGTTTTACTAATCGCACTAATTCATTCAGTTTAGTAGTTGCCGGTGAATACCTTATCTTTTTTTCTCAACCATTCTATAATTTCTGCTTTTTTTGAGGAGGTACTTGGTTGTTTATTTTCAATAACACTATGACAAGGAGCATTATCCATTATTATAAGTGATAGTACCTCAAGATTTGGTATAAGTCGATCATTTACCTATTGTTTAAACGAGTCACCATTTATTTCTCCATGGTAATCACTGGTGATTGTTTTTGGTGGAAAAATAAGATTAGCTCCTTTAAAGAAGCCATTTTCTGTGCCAGCATTTATAATAATAAATTGTTTACCATTATAGCCTTCGGGGTTCCTAACACTTTTTATATTATCATCTTGACATGATTTAATTCTATTCCCTTTTGAAAATATCATCAAGGAACACGACCTGACGTAAAGATGAATTTAAGTTATTGATATCTTCCCTTAAAAACACATTTCTCATGCAGACTATATTTAATTTCTCTGTGAGCGCTCTCCTGTTGCACTCTTTCTTATATTTAAAATCAATATCACTAAAGAAGTTGAACTTGTATGAACAAATTCTTTCATAGCCAAAACATTGCTTAAAGTTTTTAAGGTAAGATGTTGATAGATTCTTACGATATATTAAAAACGAGAGACCTTTTTTTTGCCAGGAGACGGTAATACTGGATTCTGAATGCTCTGATGTTTAATAATGTAGACCGTTCTACTAGAAATATTAAGGGCTTCTGCTACCCTGCCTTAACTGATTATGTGAATTACCTCATGAACACAATTGATGGACATAAATGGTCCACCATTATCTTTTTCCCGTTCAAAATAGGCTGTAAGATTTAATACAAGCTGTTGAGCTTGAGAACCAAGAGGTTCACCAGACATCTAAGAAATATTCTGTGAAATAAATAGGTTAGAAATGTCAAAGTGATAGTTAAACAATTTCGTGCTTATTGTCACTTATTGATATTACTATTTATTATTAGTATTATTCTCAAAAGAACAGATTTTGTAATCTTTGATGACAAACTAAATATTAAAATTCGAAGAATGCTTAACCAAGAAGTCCGGAAACAAAGTCAATAAACAACAGTATTGAAATAATTTGACAGTAAGTCGAATATCATAAGACTATCTCCTGGACAACTTATCCTTTTTATTAAAATAATATTTCAAAGATGTACGTCTTAACTTAAAATGACAAACGTTTGTAGTATTACAGCGCGTATTCATCTGTGTTAGAAAGAGATAAAGTACAATTTGCGGTTCGCACTTGGGCAGTACGAACTGAAAAGATATATTTTATGTAATAAAAGTAATTATTTGACAAATACGTTCTGATACAATATACGTGCTATCTTATATCATTATAATTATAATCATCTATACGGTAGTAACTAAAGGCAAATCCTGCTTCTCAAGTGATTTTATAGAATAACTTATAACTGTAATTGTTTTTTTTAAATGCCAAATTATTTTGTAATTCTACTTCTTTTAGTATGGGTGACAATGTTGTATTGCATGACTAGCTGTAGCTGGAAATATTTATTAATTTTTTGAAACTGTTTAAGGTATTTGTGTAGTATATAGCGGCATCTAACCATGTTCTCCATTTTGTTAGAACAGGTTGTGGCAGTAATGGGGTATTTGGTAATATGTCTCTAAACATTTCTACCCTTAAATGAGCTTTAGCAAATATTTGTTTGCCACATGTTATTAATTTATTTACGAACGGAAACTGCAGTATTATAGTTTCAACTACTCGATTAAGTCCGTACCCTAAGCAAGGGCAATGAATTAAATTAAGATAAAAATCATGCAGCTTTTACTACATCTGCCGCTGCATCTGACAGCATAAGTAAAATTTTATCACTCGGTACCGGCTCCGGTAAGAAAAAATAAGTTAATTCATGGTGAATAGATCTTGTTATTATATTATTATTTGTTTTACTTAATTCTTTCGTACTTTTTGACGAATTTTCATCATATAATGCTTCGAGTATTAAATTTGTCACGTACATCTGTTGTTTCGTCTACACATATTCATATACAATTATTTCCAATAATATTTTTTATTTCCGAAATAACTTCTTTGTACACTGAAATAATATAATTTTGCGGAGATGGCTTTTATTAGGAATGTGCATTGCGCGATATGTTTCTAAAAACGTTTTGAAATATTAGTTTTTCAATTTATAAATGGCCGTATTTGCCTTTATCAAAGCGTTGCAAAGATTAAAATTAGATTTTAATTGTTTAGTCTAGCCGGAAGTTGATGCCACAGATTGCATAGCTGTACCTAAAGTATTTTGTTTTTTGGTTTGAGTTTTAGTTAGTATTAGTTTTTTCTGGGGCAGTGACGTTTTGGCGTGTTGAATTATGTAGTAACGTTCTTTCAAAAACATTCCGCATTAGAGACGGCCTTGACAGATTATGTGTACTATCACCAACCATTATCAAAAAGTATGGCCGTCTCTAACGAGGAAAGTTTTTGAAGGCACGTTATTTCTTGTCACATTTAATCTGATAAAAGAAATTCAGTAAAGTCAATACATTTTATAATTTTAAGTACAAATAAAACGTAAGACTATTGAACACGCTTGGCAAAATAATTCATTGCGTTCATATTTCAATTCCTTGTAATTTTCAATCCATTGTTCAATGGTGGGGTTTTGTTTCGGCGTTGTACTACAAACGCATTTCACACTGTCACACGAACAACTTTAACACAACTAAATGAAGTGATGACTCGAGTAAATTGAATCGCAGTAAACAAGGGGAATCCCACATCAGACGTCATAACGGGACGCAGCGAACATTTCTTTTCGCAATTAAATAAATTTTGGTAAAAACACGTCAAAAAGTCAGAAAAAAACTGTAAATAGGCATAAAAAATAATAAGCGTTAAAATTGAAAAAAAGGAATGGGCGTAGATAGAAGCGTGGGGAGTGTTTATAATTTATTTTATTTATTGGTTTATATTTCGTAAAATAAACAAAGTACGGTGAGTTACTTTCTTTTTTTTTCATTGTTTTAACTGTTAATTATATACTTACATAATACTTACTTAATTACATAAATTTATTGTAGAGTCTGTAAAACATCGTTAAAAAATTCCAACAAATCGTATGTAAAACGTCACTTAACATCGCAAACACATAAAGAGAAATTAGACTCCTTGGAATCTAACAATTTTAATGAAGAACTATGTGAAACTTTAATGGCGGTAAATATTCCATTAAATAAACTTAACAATCCCACCTTAAAAACATTTTTCCAAAAATATACTGGTCGAAATGTTCCTGATGAATCCATCTTACGCAAATATTATGTTTCTAAGTACTACACGAAAGCAGTAGAACGCATTAGAAGCCATCTTTCAAATCAGTACCTATGGATAAGTATCGACGAAACTGTCGGTATATTAGGACGCTATGTGGTAAATGTTGTAGCTGGTGTACTACATGCAGCTATTCCATATAACGCATATGTAATAGCAACAAAAGTTATAAATACAGTTGATGCAGAAACAGTACCATTTACGAGAATATGTACCAAATGCTTCATTCGGACGACAGGTAGAAAGAAAAAATACTTTTATTTGTCAGTGACAATGCTGCCTATATGTTAAAACCCGGCAGACTATGAAAGGAAACATATCCTTACATGCTGTACATTACTTGCGTAGCACATGCTCTCCACAGAACTGTGAATATATCAGAGACACCTTTCCGGAAGTTGACAAACTTGTATCCGCTTTTAAAAAACTTTTCAGAAGAGCACCATTGAGAGTAGCTCTTTACAAGGAAAAATTTCCATATTTGTCACTGCCTCCCTCTTCAGTAATAACTAGATGGGGAACATGGTTGGAAGCTACTAGTTTTTATGCAGAGAATTTCGATAGTTTACAAAATTTCGTTACATGTTTAAATGACGATGCTTGAAGTATTTCTGAGTGCAAGGAACTAATACAAATTCCAAATTTAAAAAATCAGTTATACTCTCTACAGGAACGCTTTGGAAATTTGCCAAAACTAATCACTTACTTTGAAAATCACATTAGATGTGGCTATTAATAAGTTGATAAATATTTCAAGTAACTTCGGATGTGGCCTGCGGCAAGAATTATACGCAGTTTTTAATAGAAATTAAGATTTAATAACATTGCGGCAATTATGTATGGAGACAGTGCCTCAAAATCTAACTGCTAAATACATAGGTTGAAATAAAAGAATATTTCTAGAATGCTCCTATTACCAGTTGCGATGTAGAAAGGACGTTTTCTATCTACAAGGATGTATTTCATTCAAAGAGAACAAATTTTACAAAAGAGAACTTGAGAAAGTACTGCTAGTTAATATTAGTACTCCTTTACTCAACTTGAACTACAAAATGGACAAATAAAAATGTATTTCGTATTTTATAGATCACCACCCGTTTGTTTTCCAATTATATAAATAAAATTAAAAACTCTTTAAAAATATAAATTTTTAATAGTACGCCCGTGGGTAATGAGTCATCGGCCTCTGGTGTCCTCATATTACAAACTAAATCAAAAAAGCTTTCTACAGTATGCTCGAAGAGCGGATTAAAAGTTTTGGAACAAAAAAATTCAACTGTGATAGATGAGATGGACCATCACGGATATTTTAAAAGAATCTCCAGTTAGTCGCAAATGTAAGTAATGAGGATGCCATGTAGGAGAGCCATATCCAAGTCTACTTCTTACATAAGCATAATCAAGAGATTTGAATGTTAACGAATTAGAAAAGTATGTCTGCAAAATCTTATAATGAAATCTTAAAATTTAATAGCTGTAGTACACATATCGTGAATATGATTATTAAATCGTAATAGTGAATCAAATAAAACTCCTAGATCTCTAACTTTATCCATTCTGGTGATTGGAATATGATTCAGAACATATCGGAGTAGGACTGGACTCGCAACATATACATTCGGAACAATTTTAAGATTATCCGTCTATGGTAGCACTCTACAAACCAAGGGCACTAATAAAAATACTAAATAATAAGGATCTTATAGTAGATTCCTCAAGATCGCCTGAGGAGGAGGATATTGCCTGAATTGAAAGCCATTGTATAGATGAAGCTAGATCTGTGGCTTCAATAAGAAGAGATTAGTTGAAGTAAATCATTCGAGGAATCGAAAGTATCCAACTTGGTTAATTGTATGGAATTATTAATGGAATCAAATACTTTGATCAAATAGGTATAAAGTACATATACTTGTAATTCACCAATATATTGGGATATTTTCGGCCAAACTCGTAATGGCAGATCTACCTACAATAAAACCGTGTTGCTGTAAAGTAAACACAGATTTATACTTAAAAAATAATTTGTTAATTTAAAAACTTAGTAATATAATATAGCAAGTTGGAAACAAAGTTGTGGTTACGGTAGGTCGCCTACATTTTTATAATTTACTACCCTAAAAACGGAGGAAGAGATTGTAGCAGTAGACCAAATTTAGTACGGATTATTACAATATTTCTCATAGAAATAAGACAACTGCACCATGCCCATAAGGAAAAAAACGAGCGTATATAGAGCAGTAAGAACAACAACTAGGTTAGAAAAAGTTAAGATCCATTCGAAATTCATGCTTGAGAATAGCACAGGGTTGAAAAACAAAAGAAATTTGTCTAGTTTCGGGAGAATAATTCGAAGTATTTTCCATAAAAGCACTAGTTCTGAAAACTTACATATTTATGATATTCACGAACATTTCAATTAATAAAGCGGCCGCGAAGTGTACGAAGATGATTTGGTGGAAAATGAGACTCGACTACTAGCACCATCTTTAGCAATATTATTATATATAATTCTGCCATTTTTTTTATGGTAACGGATGAAATTAATTTAATTTCATCCGTCAACATTTTAACAAAGTAATTTGTAATATATGTACTTAAGTAGGTAAAACCTCACTATATTTTGTATAATATAAAATGATGTTGACATTAGTCATTAAGCGGCGTTGAATGTTCTTCTATGCTCTGTCTTAATAACTGTTGTAATGTAGTATTTATTGTGAAAGTATCTCTCCAACAGCATATATTGATGATTCTATATTAAGCTAAAACACGTGGCGGCATGTCTGGAAGGATACTTTCACACAAATATGAACTTGTATTGTATTCTTCGCACCAGATTTTTAATATTATTTTATTATCGAAGCATGTTTTTGTTTTAACATTTTATTCGAAAGTATTCACAGTAGTGTGAATAAAGTAGATATTCCTAAAATGCATAAACTCGTAAATCATGGGGCAATCAAATAATTCTTTTGTCATTATTTCTTCAGTATGAATTATTAAATTAAGATAAAATTAAAATTAATCTCTGCTATTAAATATCATCCACTAAAGTGTAAAAGTTTAGAATGATCGTGTAAAATAATATTATACAATCAGTACCAAAAATTTCAACCTTCCATACTGCCATGTCGTTTAAAATATTAAAGGAGTTATGTCAGTAATCCGTATTATTTGCATCACAGAATTAGTAATAGTAATGTATGTAGCTTCTTTTCACTAAATGAATTTGCGAAAATATTTTATCAAAATGTATTGTAATATAGCGTAACATGATGCATGATGAAATATTAAAAAATATAGGCAAACAAGAAAATAAATTTTAATACATTACATATAAACATTTTGGGACAGTATGTAACAACAACAGGTAAAGAAAACTAACAAAATTATGTTGACTGTTAACGAATAAAAAAACAGGTATTGCCTTTTCATCATTTAACATCATTGTACATATGCTGTCAAAAAACCTTTCCTCACTTTAGTTCAATTTGTAAGTATATTTTTATTGTATAGATATTATATAATATGTTGTTTTAGGTACAACTTAATTACTGTTACTTTACCCTGATGAATAACATCAATTGAGTGACGCAATATTGGCTAAAAATAGACAATTAGAAAAGTATTTGCAACTTTCCCCAACCAAATTTCTAACCAAGACTTTTGATCTTATCAAATCAAGTTATATTTTAAATCCCAATTATGTATCTTATTTGTCTATGTTACAGTTTTGTATTTATTTGCAAATATATAATTAATTTAAAAAAATTACTGTTAAACATGATCAGCTTATTTGAAATTTATTTACTTATAATAAATTATATTGACTGCACATTCTGTATTTCTGAATTTTATAATTACGCAAGTTAATTGTATTGCAAAATTCTTTATTTATATTCGACATGTATAAGAAGTATGCTATACAGTATAGATAACCAATAAATATGATATCTTGTACCTGTAGATTTATACTATATATATATATATATATATATACATACAGTTCATAAAGTATAAGTTTTCAGTTCGTACTGCCCAAGTGTGAACCGCAAATTGTACTTTATCTCTTTCTAACACACATGAACACGCGCTGTAATACTACAGACGTTTGTCATTTTGAGTTAAGACGTACGTCTTTGAAATATTATATTAAATGAAAAGGATAGGTTGTCTAGGAGATAGTCTTATGATATTCGACTTGTCAAATTATTTCAATATTGTTGTTTATTGACTTTGTTTCCGGTATTCTGACTTCTAGGTTAAGCATTCTTCCAATTTGAATATTTAGTTTATCAAAAATTACAAAATCTGGTTTTTTGAGAACAATACTGATAATAAATAGTAATATCAATTAATGGCAATAAGTACGAAATTGTTTGATTATTACTTTGACATTTCTAACCTATTTATTTTACAGAATATTTCTTAGATGCCAAGTAAACCTCTTGGTTCTCAAGCGAAACAGCTTGTATTAAATCTTACAGCCTATTAACGGGTAAAGGAGAATGGTGGACCATTTATGTCCATCGACCGCGTTCATGAGGTAATTCACATAATCAGTTAGATAAGGCGGTATTATGAAATAAGTTTTATTTTAGAGGGTAGCAGAAGCCCTTAATATTTCTAGTAGAACGGTCTACACTATTAAACATCGTAACATTCAGAATCCAGTCTTATCATCTCCTAGCAAAAAAAGGTCTTGTAAGAAGCCAAAAACTAAGGACTTAGCAGAAGCAACTAAAATGGAAGTTCGAAATACTGTTTATGACATGTATAAAGAAAGTATGTTTTTAATATATTGTAAATATTTATTACATGTTAAAATTTTTCAGAAAAACATCTTACCTTAAAAAATTTAAGCAGTTTTGGCTATGAAAGAATTTGTTCATACATGTACAACTACTTTAGCGATATTGCTTAAAGATATTGGTTATAAATATAAGAAAGAGTGTAACAGGAGAGCGCTCACAGAGAAATTAAATATAGTCTGAATGAGAAATGTATTTTTAAGGGAATATATGAATAACTTAAATTCAACTTTACGTCAGGTTATGTTCTTTGATGAAATTTGAATCTTTTCGAAAGAGAATAGAATGAAATGCTGGCAAAATGATAATATAAAAGTGTTAGGAAACCCAAAGACTATGATAGTAAACGGTTTATTATTATACATATTGGCACAGAAAATGGCTTCATTAAAGGAGTTAGTCTGATTTTTCCATCAAAAACAATCACTGGTGATTACCATGGAGAAATGAATGGTGACTCCTTTAAGCAATGGGTAAATGATCAGCTTATACCAAATCTTGAGGTACCATCACTTATAATAATAGATAATGCTCCTTATCATAGTGCTAGTCAAAATAAACAACCAAATACCTCCTCAAAAAAACAGAAATTATGGAATGGTTGAGAAAAAAAGATAGAAGCTGTTCACCTGCAATGACTAAGAATGATTTAATTCAATTAGTAAAATATCATAATGAAGAGAAGATATTTATTATAGGTGAAATAATGTGAGAGTGGACATGAAGTTTTAAGATTACCTCTGTACCATTGTGACTTGAACGCAATTGAAATGATTTGGACTAAGGTTAAAAACTATTATAATTCAAATATTGGAAGAAATGGTTATTCAGATGAAAGAGTTAAAGAAATGTGGAATGAAGCTTTGCAACAGTGTGATGAAATTACTTGGTATAATTGTGCTAGGCATACGAAAAATTTATTAAAAAATTGTATGAGCGGGAGCAATTTCTTGATAGGGCAGAGATTGCTCCAATAATAATGTAAATGACTCAAGTTTTGAGTCAGAATCAAAAACTGACTAGTTTTCATTCATTTTTGTAATATCTACTCCATTCACATTAAAAATAACATACCTATTGCAAATAATACAAGTAATATTTTTGAGGTTTTATTTGGATGAAACAGGGAAGTTTACTTCTATAAAAGTTCACTAAACATTAATAAGCAGGTAACTATCTTATTTTGACAAAATATTTTTATATTTATATTTTGTAGAAGTTTAATATGGTTACATTAATACTTCCATAAAAACCATCAATGTGTATCATTTGCATGCACATAATATAAAGCAGCGAAGAAATTACAGCCACTGGTTCAACGAAACATTACATGATAAAGATCTCGTGGCAAAGTTTTATAAGAATGAAGTTTGTTTTTTTCTTATTGGTGGTGTAGTTTGTTTTTTTTTGTATTAGTAGTGTACTAACCTGCAAAATTATCAAATGTAGTTATCAGAAAATCCTCATGTGTTTGTTAAATATTATTTTCATCTAATAAAGAATAATATGGATTAGGATTGTATTATTATACCATTATTTTCTTAAGAAACAATAAAATATTAAATGTAGACTATATAAATGTTTCTTTTATTTTATAAATGTAATTTGACAACATATATTTACAACTTTCAAAAGGTTTTAATTCTTTTTCAAAGAGTTGCGAACATAACTTTTACATTCTTTTCCAATATATTTAAATTTATTTAAAATATAAACAATATATAAGTTAAGTAGAAATCTAAATTATTCATCAAATTAATACATTCCCAATCTTCTTAACCCAGATATAGTGCAAGAAAATGATTTTGGTAGGTATGTCATTCTTAATAATGCAAACATTTTTAACACTAAAGATCTTTTCAATACCTATGCATTTCACTATTGATATCTGACTTGAAATATTTCTTTTTAAATAAATTTTTGATCGAATATTTTCCTGAGTATATAATTATAAATAACATTTAAAATAATTTGTTCAAATATTAAAGTAATAATTTCGGCATAGTTTTCTTGGATAGAATATATTTATACAGAACTAGAAAAGAAACAATACTTTTGAACTATTAATGTTCCCACTTATTATTATTATTTTGACATGTAGGTTATGTATATGCTCTCTTTGGTTATATTACAAGTAACATAGTAAAATTTTGACAATATTGAAACATGACGTTTATATTTTATGATGACAAACGGTTGTTTCCACGATTGAATACTG
This sequence comes from Melolontha melolontha, assembly GCA_935421215.2. Classification (NCBI taxonomy): domain Eukaryota; kingdom Metazoa; phylum Arthropoda; class Insecta; order Coleoptera; family Scarabaeidae; genus Melolontha; species Melolontha melolontha. The sequence continues at coordinate 103,633,772 of OW285235.1, forward strand.
ACTTCATTTGACTCTGCAGTACTGATTTGAATCATATGCTTCGAATTTGACCTTGAACTGAAAACTTACACTTTATGAACTGTAATACATAATGCTGTGGTTTTTTCCCCGCAAACATTTTGAAAAATTTATTAATTTATCGTTGTACATTTATTTTGGATGCCAGTGTACAATTTTGAAATTTATTGTTTATGAATGTAATTTTTATTTTGATATATTATATTTTGACTTGCGTAGTTGTTGTACGCCGATTTTCCATGCCATTTCCGCAGACACTAACTGTTATCAGAGTTGAGAAGACGTGAGTTATAAGATATTTTTTTTTATCTTAGATAAGTAGCTTCGTGATTTTTATTAATTAGTTTGGTGTTTGATTTCAATACCGATTGATTTACGAGTGTGCAGAACTCGTAGTTGTTTAATTTTGTACGTTCTTCTAACTCTGGTGTCTCGTATAAAAAAATATATTTTATTTACGTAAGTAAAAGAAATTATTCTTATTATCTTTATAATTATTATTTTCTTGTATGTATTGATTTGTATTTTACCATTGTGGTAATTTTGATATATTTTATCTTAGATATATATAAATGACAAAGAACTTTTTTAAAATTTCTATATAAAAAATTTTCTATAACTTTTAAATTTTGTTCGATCTGTCAGTTTTGCTTGTTTACTTTTGAAGTTGATTATCTGGGGTGAAATTAAAAAGTATCTTTGGAATTTATTAGACTTAATTTAGTTCGGGTGTAATCAGAGGACGTTTGGATTTGTTTTGCGGTCATTTTCAACAAATTCTTTTACCTCTAAGTGTAAGTTTGTATTATACAATTCTTTATACTCTGTAAAGAATTTTTTTTTCTTTTTTATTTTTTTTTGTATTAAAGATTCATTTAAGTTTAGATGTGTGTATCTTTTGATTAACCTTCTACTTGTGTGCATAACAGTAACTTCAGTAAAACTAAAAATATTCACAAATAAATTTTGTGTGGCGCCTGATTGTGGTATTAATTAAATTATTTTTCCACGTTTTCCATTGGAAACCCGGAGAGGAAAGCAGTCCCATTTAAAGAAAGTAATCGACTGAGTATCTAAGCTGGACAGAGTTGGTGTGAATAGTGGTACATCTCACTACTAACCCACTATTCATAGCAATATGTACGAACGTAACGATATGTATAAAAGTAATCAAATACGAAAGTAACGATAACATTTTCAAATAGGTAAACCTAACCCTGGGTCCGTGCGTGTAAGGAATAATGTATCGAATAGTTACTTTTATAACATCACTACCTCACATTCTTTAATCCATCTGGCAATTGATTGAAAAGCTTTAGACCCATTGAAACCATTTTTGTTATCTTTAATCTTTTATATGGCACTCGAAAATCGTTTTTATATCTAGTATTGTGAAAGTGCATATTTCAGCTTTTGAGATTTTTTTTTGATTTATGAAAATATAAGATAACAATTTTATTTTATACACTGCACAGATGCAAAATATTATATTCTGTAAAGTATTGGCTATAAGATGTGGTGGAATGTATATTTCTTATACAACTAATTGTCCGTAGTCAAATATTATCAAATTCTTGATGCTCAGCCAATTCTTATTTGACAGCAAGAAACGCTAATACCACTGATTAGTTTTTCGTAATAATCTTGCTGAAATATGTAACAATTTATTTCATTGAACATCAAGCATACTTATCGATGATTTGCGATTTATCGAAACCTCACAAGCACTCACGTCAACGTTAAAATTTGGTTCATTTTATGTAATTTGGAAAAACAAAATGTTTTTTTTTAACTCGTAACGAGAAGTTGTTGACGATGGATGATTAATTGAGTAGTTGTTTAGGCTATTTCCATCGTTCTTAGGATTTGAATAATTCGATGTTTCAGCAGTCAATCTGCTGTCGTCTTATGCCCTGAGATGGGCCAGCTCTTGCCAAACTCATGTCTAACATATATATCTTCCCATTTTTTTTTAATAGCGAAATGTACTCGTGTGAGATTCGAAGCAGTAAGCTACGAGTTGTAGTTTTTATGTTCTACATTACCTTAATCTTATCTATTCTGTCTCAGGTACCGCGTTTTTAGGTCTTCTCTATACATTTTTCTGAATAATTGGTAGCTAGACATCTTTTATCTCCAAGCTCGGTGTACTTATGGCGTTTGGTGTTATGGCCATATATGCTGTCTCTTTCAACTTTCTTTTGGTCTGATAGTCCTCCTTTTCCAGGATTATTGCATTATCCCATGTAATCATGTGTCCCTTTTCTCAAGCATGTTGAGCTAGGTTTGATTTGTCGGTTTCTTCCAGTCGGACCACTTTCTGATGTTCTTTCATCCTGACTTGTAGAGGTCTGCCTGTTTCTCCAATGTATTTTGTTCCACATTCGCATGGTACTTCGTATATATAGTCTTTAGTTCTCTGATTTTCATTGTCTGGTTTTGTTTTTGTCAGGGTGGATCTGATGATGTTTGTTGTCTTGATCCTATAGTCATTGCTTATTCTTCTGATTTTTTCCGATAGGCCCTTGATATACGGGATTACCAGTGGTGCACATGCTGGGCTGCTGTTGTTCTTGTGCGACTTCCTACTACATCAATTTTGCTTTAATGTGTTTGGTACGTTCTTCAGCTCCTCGTCTCTATACCTTTCATCTGAGCAAATATCGTTTGCTCTATCGTATAAGCACCTGGCGACCCCAACTTTAACATTGTGAGGATGGTTGGATTCATAGTGAAGGTACTGTCCTGTATGTGTTGGCTTTCTATATACCGTGATGTTTGTGCTTTTATATACTAGGACATCCAGGAATATAATCTTGCCTTCCTTTTCCACTTCCATAGTGAATTTTATGGATTCTTCTATGTTATTGAGGTGTTTGAGGAATTCATTTAGCTCTTCTTCTCCAAGTGCCCATACGATGTCATTTACATATCTGAGCCACATTTCTTGCTGTAGAGCATATGTATTTATCGATTTCTGTTCAAATTCTTGCATATATGTATTGCTTAGTTTAGGTGACAGAGGAGAGCTCATTGCCATGCCAAATTCTTGTTGATAAAACTTATCTTCCACCTGAAAGTGTGTTGTATTTACACAGATGGATAGAAGTTCCATGATGGCATTCATACTTAATAATGTTCTTTCTTCTAAAGTGGATTCGCTGGATAGTCTGTCTTCTACTATTGCTAGGGTAGGTTGTGTTGGTACGTTCGTGAATAGACTAGTGACATAAAAGTTAACTAATTTGTCCTGTTCTTCTAGTTTTAGGTCTTCTATTTTTACTACGAAGTCCTTTGTATTAACGATTGCTGACATTATTCTACAAAATATAGGTGAAATTATATCCAGTAGGAACTTGGCTAGAAGATGACATGGAGAATTTCTAGAACTGACTATTAATAGTTGGGGGATGCCTGGTTTATGGATCTTTGGTAATCCATATAGATGTGGTGGCTTGCTGTAATGTAGTGTAAGTCTGTATCTTAAGAATTGATAGGGGAAAGCTATCTTGTGTTTGTTTAATGTTCTATATGTCTTGTTGGACTGCAGGGACGATGTGGGGTCTTTGAGTATCTCCATGTATCTTCTCGCTCTTAAGACATTTTGTATTTTGTTGTCGTATGTTTCCACATTCATTATTATTTGCTGAAAGGATTGATTTAGCCTTTTCTATTGCTGTTCTAATTCTCCAACGATATTCCTCTGCTGCTTCTGGTGCTTGGAACCTCTGCGCCGCTACTTCTACAGCAAGTACTATGCCTAATGTGGGAATTTATTTGAGAGCTACCGCGAACTTCATGCCTTTATTTAATGCCTTGACTGCCTTCTCTTCTAGTCGTTTGCTGGATAGGTTGTTCACTGATTTTAAGATATTTGTTGTCCTCGTTTCTCTCTGGTTTGTTAGTGATACTAGTTTTCTCCGATGTTTCTCTTTTAATTGTGTGTTTGTTTTTTGGTAGCTTCTTAGTACTGCTGCTTGAATATTTTCATAGTCCTGGTCCCTCATTGGTTCTGTCTTTAATTGCTTGTCTGATAACCTGGCATTGCTGTGTAATTTTGATTTTTGCGATTCTATGGTAATTATCCTTTTGCGATAACTAAACCAGGTCATGTATTTACAAAACATCTCTTTCGACAATACGGCCTCGGTGAGTTATGATCTTTCACCACATTGTGTTTATCTTGTAACCAGGTCACTAGGCTAAGGGGACACACTCTAATATATAACGAGACACTCAGAGGTCTCGACAGTCAGAGACAGACAGAGTCACAGTCAGAGTCAGAGAGTTAGAGTCCCTGCAAGACTAGTGCCTCTTTATTACAATGTAGTGTTTGTTATTGTTATCATTGTTATTATCTTTATTAAATTATATGTCGTTATTTAGTCGTTGTCCCGTCTATTATTTATCAAGCTGGTAAACCTCCGGTGTAAAGGCAACAATGTGACCTCCGGGGCCAGGTGACATTAGATGGCGATCCTGCCCACGTCTGATATTACATGGCGATCCTACCTTTAGTTAGATGATCAGATATTACATGGTGATTCTGCCATCCCATCATCTGACATTACACTTTCCCTAACTAGTGTTTCATTGACTTTTTTTGCAATCCTTTGTGCTCTAATGTTTATTACTGGTGGTTTCACCATTAAGCCATTGGGGATGATGTTATATTCTCTTGATTTGTGGAGAACGGTTAGGTAATTTACTTCCATGGCAAGTTTGATCATGACCTTCTCATATCGAGGAGAATTCTAAAATGTAAACAATGCAGGGCGTTCAATTTAAAAAAGTGTAACTTAAGTGCGTCATATTTTTGAACTCTCTGTATATTTAAAAAATACTTCAAATACTGGCTCTTCACCGCTAGTTTCCGTCTCTAAAATTTTATTACAATATCTTCTTTAATTTAACGGATATTTACATGGTTCCACACATTCGCCCATCACTGTATACTAAATTGTCCAGTATTACTAAGGCTCATCCCAGCTTCATTGTAGGTGCTTTATTCAATAATAATGTGTCTGAACTGATAAAAGTAATTTCTAATAATTTATCATAAACTAAATTGTATTTTTACGACGTAAATTATATAGAAATGTACAATGAAAAAATTAATCGATCAGTATCAATCGTTGTAAGTGTTACTAGTTTGTTTGACGGATGGGGTTAATTATCTTTCGAATGTATTTTGGATCCGCATTTATGTTGGTGTTATTTTTATAGATTATGTACTCTCGAAATTTTTAAATATATTGTTACTACATATAAACTAATAATTTCTTGTTATTGATATTTTTTTAGGTGCTGCCAATTTCACCTTTACTGGTGTAATTACACGACACAGCTAAGCACAGGTTGCTTAAAACTAACTTAGGTAATTATCTAGGTGAACATCATAGCTCCGATATTGTCGGGGAGTTCCAGCTAGCAAAGTATAATTAAATTAATTTTATATTCATTCTATATATGGTTTTGAAATTTGACCATTAAGATTGTAATCTAGGAAAGGTTTCTTAAGAAAATCATTACCTATCAATAATGCATTCCAAACCATGGATATTTAGTGAGTAAATGTCGTCTAACTGGCCTCAATCAATGAATAAATAATGAAATATTGTTTATACCGTTGATAATTGACATTCTTGGGGGATTCAACGAGAACATAACCAAAGATTTACTTAAATGTATGAAAACTAAAACAACGGAAGTAAGAAAACTTATAACTAGCTTGCATAAATATGTTATTCTTGTTTCCTTGCGCACTTTAAGGGCTCATGAAGCCAGCTGCACTATACTATAAGTTAAACCATGCGAATAGCAGATTTTCTAGAAGAAGCTGTTCGAGTGTGAAAAGTTGCTACTGTGTATTCGCGAGCTGCGCAGAGGCAACAACTCCATCTTCTCCCTATCAGTCACTATAACCTGCAATTGTTTAATTTAAATATAATGTTATTACTGTTAAATTATAACTGTTTGTTACTTGTAGTTATATGTTGTTGAGGTATGGACAAATAGTGAGTAATTGCCGTCCAACTGACCTCGATCAATAAATAAATAATGAACAAAAACGGCCTGTATAGAATTTCTTAATAGATAGCAGGAACATATTGCTATGAATAGTGGTTTGTAGATTTAGCATGCCACCATCCACAACTAGTTTTCCCAACTAGGTTTCTCAGCCGGTGAATTTTCAAATATGAGACTTCTAACTTCTCGGGTTCCAATTCGGAAAGTCGTGTAATTTCTACAAAGTGAGTTGAGCGCCAGTGAAATGTTCACAATTTATTTACTTATTTTATATATATTGAACTTGAACAGAATATTGGTATGTAAAATAAAACAAACACAGGATAAAAATTTAAACTGAATATTTAATACAAAAATCAAAAATCAAAAAAAAAACTATCTTTATAAAATATAAAGATTCTGTATTATACAAAAATACATTAGGTAAAAATGTTCACTGTAAAATTGACAGCTAAGTGAATGAAAAAGTTCCTCTTAGTGAATCCGAACAAACTTATCTAAAAATAATCACGTTTACTATTAATTTCTTCCCCAGAGAACCACACTGTATAATCAAATTCTGATACACGTACAAAATTAACACGTGTTCAATAGACACGCACAAAAAACCCTTTAATCCTCTCGAACAAACTTTTCAATTGTAATATTAACAAAGAAATGTTAATAGTAAGCTTTAGTTTCTATATTTCTAATTATTGAAACTCTTAATTACAAGCTTGGGTACAATAGCAATTTTCTTATAATTTTAATTTATGTTTTATGATATAAAAAAATATTTACTTACTAAAAAAAATGTGTGGAGACGAACAAAGAAGGTGCTTATTCAATTTAAACATCAAATATCATACGAGAATTTAACTCAACAACTCTCTAATACATCAATCAAACACTTTTCAAACAAAATAACCGAATTAATTCAATATAATTATTATATCACACCAAGCTACTTCCCAGTTCAAGCTATCATTTTTGTCTCCAAGAAATAATTTACCTCGGTCGCTACATGAGAGCGACCTCAAATCTTCGCACATTTTAAATTTAGTATACAGTCATATTGAAAATAAATGTACGTTTTTAAATTAAATTATTTTAATTAAAAATCCATAGCAATATGTATGGACGTTTTTGACTTCCAGGAAAGTAAGGAAGACAGTCAGATTTTTGAAAGACAAAATATTATTGATATTATCAAATATACATATCAGGAAAACACACGGAGCAATCCACTTTCGTCATTCAAATCGATGACGTAAGAGTGGTATTACATTTATATAAATATAAATAATGGGCAGTAGGAAACTCCGCACAAATCCCTAAACAACTGGGGGTCGTGAACGTATAGGTGCTAATCCGCATACGAAACTCCGCACAGGTAAAATGCAGAACCAGAAAATGTGAGTGCTGTGTTTGTTTTCAAAATATGTGCATTTCAACCTCAAAATGATAAATTAAAAAAATTTTCAGACTATTTAATCGATAACTACATATCAGAAGACGCCGAGTTTCCTCCCGAGATATGGGCCGAAAACAGTGCAGCTTTAAATCGTACGACCAATGGCTGTGAGTCGTTTCACTTCCATTTCAATAATTCTTTATATCAGGCTCCTCTGTCACTATTTGTATTTGTTGATACGTGTTATTAAAAATTCAGATGCAGGTTTATATTCAAATAAACAGTGTCAATGCTCCCCACAAGTATCAGAATGCTGTTTCGGAAAAACGTGAAATGTATTTAAAACAGCACATTTTGAATTACCAGAGTAGCAGTATTAGTATTATAAAATTTTGAATGAAGTTTATAGGTTATATTTGTGTTTAAATTAGATTATATGCCAACATTGACAAAATTTTGTTAATTAAGTAGGTACATACTTATTAAAGAAAATATCCAATACACTAAAGTATCTTGTGACTATAAGTAATTAAAACTACATTTATAAGTTCACTATTTTAATAACCAGATACTGTCAATTGATTCGATAGTAACGAGCCATCGAAAAAATTCATAATTGGAGTAGACTGTGAAATTGGGTTGGTACTTTAACCACTTCCACATAATGTCACATTACTTGATGCTTGACAGTTTCATTTGGTTTCATTGTAAAAAAAGGTTATGGCATTGAAATGATACTACATCAAAAAAGAAAACAAATAATTTATTTAATATCGAAATCATAATCAAAATTTACATATAGCTACAGAAGTTGTTGAAAATGTTGTCCATTTACATCTAAACACAAACAATTTTCTTAATAAGAGTTTTGAAAAATTTGACACAAACTTATAGTTTCAATGTCAAATAATAAATGTTATTATGTGGAAGTGGTTAAAGTATCAACCCAATTTCACAGTGTACTCCAATTATGAACTTTTTCGATGGCTCGTTATAATGTAAACGTTTTTTCATGATGGTTAACATTTAATGCTAATATCCTTAATAAAATTAGTTGAAATGACACCCAGATTATAATTTTTAATTATTATTCATCGAAATAATCCTAAACTTACTATAATATATATATAATATATTTCAAATAGATTAATTAAATTATAAATTTAGTAATATATAAGACTATTATTTTCGTTATTATGAGACTGGTAATACAGACGTCATTGTTTTTGATTGATGACGAAGTGGATTGCTTCGTGCGTTTTCCGATAGTCCCTGGCTAAAATATTAGCAACGCTATTCAAATTTTAGATATTATAAAATTCTGAGAACGAAGTTCATTAAATGTATGGCACAATTAAGGAAATTGGTTAGGTAGATTATAATTTACAACTATACATATCTATGAATACAGTCTTTGATTTCTGTTAAAATGGACGTTATACAACTAAATCCTTTACCTACTTTGCATTCGAACCACCCCTGCATTTCTACTATTCTATCATTATAATGTAATATTCTCTTTAAGTGTGTTGGTAAAGTTTATAATAGCAGTCCGTAAGAATCTCTTTCGGTGGCGCATCGCGTTGCAAATTTAATTAAAGAGAATATTTCCACTACCAATACTAGAAGATTATTCACTAGTAGAAAAAAATATCATGCCTAGGGATGGAATTAAAATAGCAACGGCTAATCGTAGACTTTCAGGCAAAGTAATAAAAACGAAATTAAGACAAGGAGTACAAATATTAGAAAAAATAGAACATGGCCCTATCGGCGAAGGGGCTGAAATGCTGATTTAAGATTTTTCTTTTCCATAGGTCACTTTTAGTGTCAAAATAATGATGCCAATCGCAACATAGAAGGCTCAATTTGTTCGAAGACGTCCGATATATCATTTTGTTCGAAGTCAATGGAGCAGTTAATGCATTGAAGCCGCTAGAATCATTTGTACCGTTTATGGAGAAAACATAATCGGAGAGAGTATAGCGCGGAAATTGTTTTATCGATTTAAAGAGAAACATTTTAATATAAACGATTCTCGACATTCAGGAAGATCAATGGACTTCGATGAAGATCCTCTGAACGCTTTAATTCATAATGGTCTGCGCTGACCAACTATATTTCCATTTGATGGGCAAATAAAAAAAAACTGAGTATTTTTTGCCGCATAGTTTGAGCGAAAGCAACAAGAATCAGCGTGTAAACATTTGTGCCTTTTTTGCTAGTTCATCAACAACATTAATCGCTTTTGTTCGTTCCACATTGTTAATGTTAACATCAAGAACAGAAAATAATGACTTAACCCTAAAAAAAAAAGCTAACTTCCCGAGTCAAAGCTGATGCTCATCCGCGTAAGGATGTTGTGCATTTGGTGCGACAAATAAGATGTAGTCTATTGTGAATCGCTTTCTAGAACTGTAACAATCATTGCTGATGATATATTGTCAACAACTCTGTAGGTTTGAGGTCGCAATTAAAAAAAGAAAATAAATTGTCTTGGTAAGTTCTACACTTCTAAATCACCAGATTTTTTCGGACGTGAAATAGAAAAATTGTCAGGTTGTCGGGAGTCAAACGTAAAATATATTTTTGATTAGTTATTATTCATCAATCCTATATGCACCATGGGGTACCCTGTCGTAGAACGAGAACAATAAAAACATTTTTAAGTTCAGTTTAGAAATTTCGTCTTAGTCCGGAAAGTTGCCGGATTTAAATCTAATCTAAAATGCATTAAATTAATTTAAAAGAATAGTTTATTCAATCTTCTTGGGGGTTTCGCGCCGTGCTGTCGCAATTTCACTCGACGTTTCGCTGTTCATACTGCCAGCTTCTTGAGGATCTGGTATCAAACTGATTCTGCTCGTTGTCGTTCTTTCTTATATATGGCATTTGTTCACTGGTGTGTAACCGTCTTCCTCCATTGATAGTGACGGATTCGCGTAGTAGGATCTTCTAGGTATTGCTGGCGGTTGAAATTTTTTTGTATTTCAATAGCTTCTCTAAATATTTTTCGTTAATTAATACTTCTGCTTCTATTCTCGTGTACATATTCCGCAACCGCTGATTGCCAATTCTTTTTCTTAGTGTGTCACTCTGATGTTCCTTGACTCTTTGCTCAACCGATCTTCCTGTTTGTCCAACGTAGCTTTTCCCGAACTCGCATATTAACTTATAGACTCCTTCTCTCTTAGTTCGTGGTATTTATTCTTGGTCTCAGAAAAGTTGTGTTGGATGGCGGTAGTAGTAAAGTAGTATTTCCGTAGTATTTCACATAGCTTGAAACATAATTACGAAAAAATTACGATATCATATAAACAGCTTTTGTGGAAATAATTAAGGATGGAATTGCCGAATATTAATTAACAGTCCTCATAATGTTTCTATGTACTCGTGTTGACAAGAATTAAATACAATTTTCATTTAAATTCATTGGTTATTTACATATTTTCATCAAACAATAACAATCAACTGAATTTTGCATTTAATTTTAGTTTCATCAATGAGACTTTAATTTTATGAAAATATGGCTTTTAGATTCTTTATAATAAACAAAGTATACTCAAATGAAAATTATGTCGGAACTTAAATAAAACAAGGTAGGTAAATCTAAGAATAAATACATGAAAATCTGGGCAATCAAAATAATATTAAGAATGTTTTAGTTTTTCTTTGTACCTTTATGAATAGTTTATTTCGTAAATATTAGTTTTGTAGATTTAATAGATTCGATTTACCATAGTAAACGTAACAGGTAACGGGAAATGTTTTTTCAGTTATTATTCCAAGGTTATTTTTAGAAGAAAGAATGTGTTTACCAAAACATGAAGCGCACTGCTTTCTCTTTATATTAATTGTTTAACATTTACACCATTCGCAGGCATTAGTGTATAGAATGTTATATGTATATATTTTAATAAAATTTTATCTATAAACATAAATATAGTTGAAATTTGACGAATATAACTAATTGCAATCTAATATTTTTCTACTCTTTACCATGAATCAGAATATTTTTATTTTGTTTTAGAATGTTAAATACCCGAAACTAAAAAAATCTTATTAAGTTCAGAAACACTTAAATAGGGTTTAAAATTAAATTGTTATTATAGCGGTAATATTTATGCTCTAGCGGTATTTTAGTTGAAAAGTATGAACATCAAACAAGAGTGATTTAACGGGAGAGTGATTTTTCAAAAGTTAACAATGCTTAGCCACGTTATACAGCTACTACTGTCAAAATTTCACCCAAATCTGTCAGATAGACAAGTTTCTACAATTATTTATAGTAAACTAATTTGTGTTTTGTTTTTGTGTTAATATTAAGAAAAAATAATTTCACGTGTTAATTAAACATTTTTTTATGTAAAAAAACCGTTAGAGAAAGTAAAGAAAAGTTGTATTATTGATATTTTTTAAATAAGATCCGTTTTTGAATAATAAGAAAAATACTGCAAATATTATTAAAATACACTACTCAAAAAATAAAAGTAGTCACTGTTTTGAACTTCGATATTTTTTTATATTTTAAAGTTTTGGATGAAGCTTGAAATATGTAATGATCCATTATTTACTGAAACAATTTTAACAAATTAAAAACAGAAAAACACTGTAACAACCTACTTTTATGTACTAACATGTTCAAGAATAAAGTGGTTGAATTCAAATCAAATTAAAAAAAGTCTAACAACTTGGCTAATTTGTACAAATTGTGAAGCTAATATCTAGTGTAGCCTCCTCTTGCATGCACAAGTGCTGCGAAGCGTCGTGGCATGCTACAAATAATCCTTCGCAAAGCGTCTTGGGGAAAATTGTCCCATTCTTCATGCCAACTGCTCCGTTGGAATTAGAGGATTTGTGCGTCGTCGAACACGTTTTCCTAATTGATTCCAAAAATATTTGATTGGATTCATGTCTGCGTTGCATGCAGGCCAAACCACTTTACAGATATTATGATCATCAAGATAACCAGTGACGATGTGAGCAACGTCTGGCATTATTTTGCATAAAAATAAAATGTTGACTAACAACATTTGCTCCAGGGATCACTTGAGGCTCTACGAACTCGTTAGTGTACCTTCGAGCTGTCCACCATTGTGAGTAACAACAAGGTCTGTGCAAGCGTTTATTGTTATTGCACTTCATACCATTATGGATTCACCACCAAAAGGAACGGTTTCATGCACTGTATTTGGCATGAAACGTTCTCCAGGCCTCCTCCAAAGATTTACACGTCCATCATTACCTGACAGAACAAACTTGGACTCATCGCTAAATATAACAGGAATTCAATGACGAAGTTGCCAGTTTAAGCGTTCTCTTCCAAATTCAAATTTTCTTCGACGATGTTCTCTGGTAAATTTAGGCATTTTTGCAGGATGTCTTGCTCTCAAATCGGCCTCTCTTAGCCTATTACAGACGGCTTGGCCGTTAATTCTCGTCCCTCTTGCCCTCACTAGATCTTCTTGCAGGTCATGCGCAGTTTGTGTCTAATTTCGAAGGGCTTGCAATCGCAGTAAACGGTCATCACCTGCCGTAGTCTTCCTCTACCGACCTGTTCCTGCTCGCCTTGTTACACTACCTGTTTCTCGATATCGTTACCAAAGCTACCACACAGTTCCTTACACAATCCCAAGCTGTTGGGCAAAATAACGTTGCGAATATACTTCTTCAAGTAAAGTTACAGCCTGATGTTTTTGTATTGTTCGAACATTTGAGGTTATAATTTGACAATTTTGTAAATATTTTGTCATTTTTTTTCTCGCGTCTTTGAAGGGATGCATATTATATATAATTATATCTTTTCATTTTTCATACTTTGTCTTTTTCTTTCAAGGACATCCGGTATGTATTTGTTTTGCGGTATTAGGTCCTCGAATTCAACTCTAGAATTCATAGTGTTACTGATCTCTAATAAAAAATTTAATATTGAATGTAGAATCTGACTTTTGCTAGTTTTGCTGTAATATATTATTCTTATTGTCATAAACATAATTACTTTTTTTGTTAGTGAAAGATTAAAATGGTTTCTAACTCCTACTGGATAAAAGTGTGTGTATCCCACATACTTTTAGAAATCCCACCTGTTAGTGTATAAATAAATCATAGATGCTTTCTAAGTTATAACTTATCAGTATTGTTAATTTAAGGGAAAAAATGCAATTATTTGTTTTGGGTTTTATGTGTTTCCTTTTATAATTTGCGATAATTATATATTGTTTCCCTCACTTTTAGTAAGTGACGTAATGAATCGCAGGTAGCTTTGCAAGTATTTGTTAAAGTATAAATTGAAGAAAACGAAAGGTTTATACAGTAGCAAAGCTTTAACTTCAATATTTCTCCAAGCTTTTGTTTTCGTTTGTCGCATGTCGATGCATGTGAACTATAAATTGAGAACTGCAGTATGATTATAATCAACCGGAGAACTTGTCGATTTTAATTAACTGCACGTTTAAATACCTTACATAACATTTTTCTATAGATCATAACGTGAATACATTGGTCATATAAACAAATTCGGAAAATGTTTGTAATAGAAGAAATAAAGAAAGTCTAGCATTAATCCTTTTAAATGATACTATACCCCGTTGTACAGAAAGATATAACATTTGAATTTATATTTTTAGTTACATGCACATTGTTTTCCTTGAGAATAATAATAATAATTAAAGACGGCAGACTATGTGCCCCAGCAGTGGCGTTGCGCGGAGAGTTTAGCAGAATAACAGTGCGCTTACTTAAAAATAAATATATCGAATCCCTATACAAAACGTTAAGAAAAAACATAAATAACTTACCCAACATGTTTACATTGTTGCAAAAAAATGCGGATGTGCGCGATGAAACAACTGCACCATAATATATGTTTCTGTATTAGTCTCGGAAAGGTTCGTACGTAGCGACGTATATATACATATGTTTATATACAGAGAAGGATTGTTCGACGTTGAGAGATGTTATATTTGCATAGTTAAAGCGCTCTTTGTATCTGTACAACGGATCTTCAGTATTGGTAAAAAGTTGCCCTAATTTTGTAAAATCTACATTTTTATCTAATACACTGTTAAATTTTTCACGGACACAATCACTTTTTTCATTTTCAAGGATATGCAGCACTAGTTTTACGTGGTCAATAATTGCTAATGAGTCCGATAAGGACAGCGCAGTGTTCTGTAAATGTTTTATTGCGTCCAGTATTGGAACGTAACTGTCGTAAATAATTTTTAAATTTGCTGCAACTTGAGGATTGTTAAATTGAACCTGGCTGAGCCGTATTGCAGCTACTTCTTTGGCATCTAGTTGTAAAATCACTGATTTAATTTTTTCAAAATGTTTATAATAATAAATTGCTGCTTCTAACCAAGTACCCCATCGTATAAGAATTGGTTGCGGCGGCTCGGGTATATCAAGACACAGCGAATGAAATAGCCGAATCCGTTTCGGAGATTTAAGAAAAACCGCTTTCGTTTGTCCTATCAGTTGATCCACATCAGGATAAGTTGTACGTATAGTGTTTGTTACAAGGTGTAAAGCGTGAAGCAAACATGTGACATGCAGCAGGTTTGGTTGAATTGTTTTGAGTAAGTTTGCCGTGGAACACATAACCTTGGCAGCATCGGTAACTAACATTAACACTTGCTTCGGTAAAATCTCAAATTTGTGTAGTGTTTCTATTAATACATCATATATCGCTCTGGCAGTACACCCTTGCATTCGTTTACAGGTTAGTAAATAAGGAGGAGAAGGTCCTTGCGGAGTCAGCGTCCGTACTAGAATGGCTAGGATGGACTGTTTTTTAATATCTGTAGTTTCGTCTATTGTTAACCACAGGAATTTTTTTTTACCGTATTTTTCGTACAATTTACAATTCTCTCACGCACTGACGGTACGTAATTCCGTAGCGTACTTCTTGCTGGTAGTTTCCACGTAGGATTGTATTTCTTCCAAAACTGACGAAACATTGGGTGTTCCACTTTCTGCATTGGTATATTGGTCGCAATTAACATCATTGTTAAATCACACACAAATTTATTATATGATCTGCGTCCACTATTATTCGATTTATGTTTGTCACTATTTATATGTCTTTGGCACTGACTTGCTTTCCAAGTTAATAAAGTTGTTTCACAAACTAAACATTTCACTACGGTACCGTCATATATTAAATTGGGAAACCGATGTAAAAATTTCTTTACTACGTTAGCATGCAACCGAGTCGATGCATTGTTTCTACGCACTCCCGACATTTTCAACACGATTGTGTTAACAATGTATCGCTTACAACGTCTCAACGGCAACTGAATTGATCGTCGTACGCCTCTACTCGATCCCTCCAGATCACGCTACTGTTCGGGCACATAGTCTGCCATCTTTAATAATAATGATTTATTCCTCTAGACTCATAGTTGAGCATGGAAAAGGTCAATTCAGTCAGAAAAAAAAACACTAACAGATAATAAAAATCACAAAATATCATCCAAAAATTTTGTTATTAAGTAATAGTACCGTTGAGTTAAGAATTCTCTAATTGTATTTTTGAATCTCGTTTATGACATTAGTTTGTAACTGTTTGGTAATTTATTCATTAATTTTATAGTTAGATATTGAGGATTCTTCTCACTAAAACTTAATCTTTGTTTTGTAATTTCTTATGTACGAGGGCGTTTCATACAGTAAGTTCCGTTTCTGCCTACCTGGCAAAGGAGTGGGGATATCGGCACGATTGCAGCGCTGCGGTGTAGTCTGGCTCAGTGCGAGTCTGATAGTGTTAGAGAGAGAATCGTTCAGAGATTCTTTCGTGCTATTTTGATCGTTTGATATGGCTGCTGCAATCGAAAATCTCGCCGACTGTGAATTGCGTGCTGTTATCCGATTTCTGTGTATAAAGAACAATATTTATCGTGGACTTTGTTCTGTTTATGGTGAAAATGTTATGGTGCTGTATTTTTCGAGAAGGACGAACTAATCCATGCGCACTGGAAGGCGAACTGTTATGCCGAACGAACCTGTGGGCAAAAAACTTTCGTTAAACGGGCGATTCACAATTACAGAACTTAGTGTCTCTTTCATTCAAATTTCACGTATAGTTTTGTATGAGCTTGTTACTGAACATTTAGGTTACCCGAAAATGGTGGAGACTGTCTTGAAATCTGAAAAGGACAGAAACAAGAAAAACCCCTAACAACAATATATATATATATATATATATATATATATATATATATATATGTGTGTGTGTGTGTGTTTTAACTGGATTCCGGGTTTTCTTCCGCGTTTCCACTGTTTGGTCTTTGTAAAGACCGGTGCTGGTTTTTGGACGACGTTTCGGCAAAATCACATTTGCCATCTTCAGGTCTGCGATAGCTGTCTGCTTCTGCTTCTGGTTACTCGTTTCTGGTTACTCGTAAAACGTAAAATATATATATATATATATATATATATATATATATATATATATAGACTATTAAGTATTATCGACCGTACTGTATAAGTAAAAATTCATTAACGGGTGAGCGGTCTGTCAAGTAAAAATAAAACCCCTTTATTCCACTCTATATTTCATAACGGATTAGTTACTTCATCAGGAGTGTAATTCAGAGTTAAAATTTAGCAAACAACGGCACTAAACATGTTAAAATTCGTCAAATTTAAGACATCAAATCAATATGTTGCTAGTTTGTCGTCAACCTCTTAAAAACAAATATACATAAAATAATTTTTATGTATATATTTGTTTTTAAGAGGTTGACGATAAACTAGCAACATATTGATTTGATGTTTTAAATTTGACGAATTTTAACATGTTTAGTGCCGTTGTTTGCTAAATTTTAACTCTGAATTACACTCCTGATGAAGTAACTAATCCGTTATGAAATATAGAGTGGAATAAAGGAGCTTTATTTTTACTTGACAGACCGCTCACCCGTTAATGAATTTTTACTTATATATATATATATATATATATATATATATATATATATATATATATATATCAAATCTAAATACTTATTTTGGCAACTAAGTTGCCATTTTCACTACAACAAACTGAAAACTAAAAATTGTGCTAAGTATAGCTAAATTGGCTAAGGTAAAACTTTTGAAGATATGCTCTTCACCAAATCGCCAGTGGATAACACTTCCAGTGTTATCCCATCTTCAAAGGTTTTATCTTAGCCAAACACGCTATGTTTAGCACTATTTTTGGTTTTCAGTTTTTATTATTTAGGTTACCACAAATTTTGTTAACGATGGGTACGAAAACTTTTTACCTAAGATCATATAACAAAGAAAATGGGATCGGCACTAACTTTTCTGTCACGATACAATGTTGAAGGTAAAGATTTCCTCAGGCATATCGTAATAGGTGATGAAACTTGGGTAGTCTATGTCAACGTTGAGACGTGAAGACAGTCAATGAATGCGGTCACTCTAACTCGCCCACGAGGAAACATTTAAAGTGCTGTCAAACTTTTTCTGCGAGAAAAGTTATGGTCACTGTCTTTTGGGACAAGAAAGCCGTCCTTCTTGTAGATTTTATGGAACGAGGGACCACAATAAACAGCATGGCTTAAAACTGGCAACTATGTACAAAAATAGCTGAAAGTAGTAGCTTGAAGTTGTATATAATAAAAACTTTTTACTTGTCGTCCGAATGATGCATTTTGTGCAAATTCTCGTAAATGGCTTTAGCTACTGTTTCCGCATCAACTGTATTTATAACTTTTGTTGCTATTACACATGCGTTATATGGAATAGTTGGATGTAGTACGTCAGCTACAACATTTACTACACAGCGTCCTAATATATCGACAGTTTCGTCGGTCCTTATCCATAGGTACTGATTTAAAGTATGGCTTCTAATGCATTCTACTGCTTTCGTGTGGCACTTAGGAACATAATATTTGCGTAAGGTGTATTCATAAGGAACATTTCGACAGGTATATTTTTGGAGAAACGTTTTGAAGGTGGGATTGTTAAGTTTATTTAACGGAATATTTACCGCCATTAAAATTTCACAGAGTAAAGTTGTCAGTTTCCGGCGTGTCTAATTTCTGTGTATGTGTTTGCGATGCTAAGTAACGTTTTAGGTGCGATTTCTTGTAATTTTTTAAGGATATTTTACAGACTTTACAATAAATTTCGGAATCACTGGTGATGGACATACAATCAGTATGACTCTTAATCCAACTCGCCATTGTTTCATGATGCCATTTTCGACGTTGCTCCATATCATGTATGTGTTTGCGATGCTAAGTAACGTTTTAGGTGCGATTTCTTGTAATTTTTTAAGGATATTTTACAGACTTTACAATAAATTTCGGAATCACTGGTGATGGACATACAATCAGTATGACTCTTAATCCAACTCGCCATTGTTTCATGATGCCATTTTCGACGTTGCTCCATATCATATCTGAAAAAGTAACTTAAACAATGTTCTAGATCTAAATACAAAATGAAAATTAAAAATGTATGCGTAAGTTATTGAAACTTAACGAAATTCACCGGACACTTACGTCAAAATAATTTGGAGAAGTAGATTCGATGAAACGATATTAAACAGGATCTATTATAAAAATGAAAAAAGAAACTAACTCACCGTACTTTATTTATCTTACGAAATATAAACAAATAAAATAAATTATAAAAACTCCTCACGCTTCTATCTACGCCCATGAAGAAAGGAATTTAAATGTAATATTGAAGTAATTGCGTCACAATTCAACGACCAAAAACAGATGTGCGGTCAACCGAATGAATAGGGCTATTCAATAACTGCGTGTTGTACTTAGCGATGTTATAGACTATTTATATGATCCATCGTAATTTCGGCCTGATGCGTCCGGTCTCTAGTAATACCTAGGGATCGGCATTCAGAGTTACATGATGTCAGTGCCAGGGACAGAGCGAGGACATCATGAACCCCAATTTAATATTTTTCACACGCGACTCAAAATACAGTAGAGAAATAAATACTTACCAAGTACATCTTCTCCAGAAGGACGGCGCATTTATCCCCGGTTCGGAAAAATCTTCTTTACCATAAAACAAGTCAACAATTCGGCGTACAGTACGAAATCCTGGATTGTTGTTTAGAACTGCTTCAAATTTTCTTTTTACATTACCAGCAGCGGCTTCAGTTAATTAGGAAAGGAATTGATGAAAATCATATACAATATTCGTGGCGTTACTTATAAAATATTGTGAGTTCGTCGGAGCAACTTCTAAATGGTGGATGGTAACACGTATTCTAGAATAATGTCATGAATATTGGTTAAATTTACCTGAATATTTGGGTCCATAAATACTTGTTGAAAGTGTAAAATAGAAACAATATCATTCGGATCCGGTATTTATATTATAGTTTTAACGTTGTCAAAATACATGTGATAATAGGATGCTGCTTCTATCCATATGGCCTAGCACCTTATGATAGGTTCTGGTGGTAGTAGCACATGTCGCAGTTTTTTATGAACTAAATTCTTGCGAGCAGGTGCCTTCACAAAAACTTTCTTAACAAAAGATCAATTTATCTGCATTCGAGTAGCATTTTCTGACTTTCTCTGATACTCGATGAAGAGCTTGTGCGAAACATGTGATGTGCGTCATACATGTTTGTTGTAAGAACCGTCCAGCCGCCTTCATATATGCAGCTCCATCTGTTTCAAATAATGACACTTTTCACATTTCATTCGCACGATTTCAAACACGAAGTTACGTTACATGATATAAATTCTGCAGTAGTTGTTTCGATTCTCTTAGATGTAAGTCGATGTATAGACGTCCATCACATATTTACGCAATAGAACTCAAGTAACTACTCGCTAAAAATCCATTTAAGTCCCGTCCTGGAATTTACTCCTGACTGCCGATCGCTAAATTATTATTAGATATTTTATTAATATCACTTAAAAATAAAAAAAAATTATTATGTACCAGGAATTTTTGCACAACGTTATTTTTTTCCGAAAATTAGAAATTTTTGTAAATTTAAATTATCTAAAAGTTATTTAAGTTTAATAGTGTAATAATTTCACAAATGCTCAACATATACTTCTATCTAAAAGTTGTATGTACATATTGTTATGAATTTTTCCCCGAAGAGAAAATTTAAAGAAACTATAAAAGACTATATATTTATGTGTATTTTATTCCAGAAAAATATTTGAAAATATTTAATATTTTATGTAAATTTTATTATAATGTGTATTTTGGTCCACGCCTGTACATAGTTCGAGTGTGCCGCCGAGGTTTGCAGTTCCCTCTATGTAGGAAGTTTTAGCCGTTGTCGCTCTTTTGATTTATATTAGGTAGGGTGATGATTCCGTTTTCGTGAAGAAGGAGTTAGAGATTTTCCAGCTATTGAACAGATAGGTCTAATTAATTTTCTGCTGAATAAGAACTTCCTTTTTATTCAGGTTATTATAGTAATTTCGGTTTATGTTTTAGTTTAGTGTTTCTGATGTGTTAAAATTAATTCTCGATTTATTACGAGTCTTTTATACTTGTAATTTTTGATTTATGCGGCCTATCTGAAATCTCTCATGCTAATTTTTTTGTGAAGTGTGATGACTACATTAATTAATGTACGTATATTTCTGTAATTATATTCATTTATTTAGATATAATTTAGTTATATTATTTGTATAATATTGGAGCTCGTAGATTCAGTAAAAAATTGTAGTTTATAAATATTTTTAGAATCAGATGAATATTAAGGAAGATTTTCATACTTTTTTTTTATGAAGTATAATTTTTTATCTGTAAAATATTCTAGAAGGTCAGGAATTGGAGGGAAAGTTGCCTTTGTACCATGTTGAATGTGCGCATGGGTTAATTTTTGATGCGCGCGCTTACAGGAATTTACTGTTGACGTTTAATTTGGGAATAACGTACTTGATGAAGTTTTATAGTTTTCCTGAATATTTAATTAGCATAATTTTGTTCGCGGTCATTTAGTGAGGTTTTTTATCTTTTATTGTCATTTGTATAAAAGTTTTCCTCACACTGTTACACAATTGATGTTTCAGTACGGCTTTATACTTGATAAAGTCGATTTTTTTTTATTTTTTTTTATTAAAGTTTCGTGCGGTGAATCTTTGTTTACTTTTCTAATACCTTTTGATTTATTACTGTACTACGTACCCTGTGAGGGTAACTCTGAAGATACAAGAGATCCTGAATGGCTGACCCGACTTGAGCTAGACCGAGAAAGCTACTGTGTATTGTGAGCCAATATAAATAAGCAATCAACACCACAATACATAGCAATATGTACTCGTAGATAGAAAAATGGTTAAAAATTTTTAAACGTTTTCTTAAAATTAGTGTTTTTCCAAAAGTTATCTTTAAAAAATTAGGTAAAATAAAAATCTTCATAGTTAAAACATTAACGGGTTAATTTTTTTTCTAAGAAAAATTTTATGTTTCTTCCGGGCGGCGTTTTAAAATTTTTAAATTGATTTTTCTAAAATCTATTTTCAAAATTCTCATTTCAGGATTCTTAAAATTCGCCAAATCTACTTTTAAATCAACCATGTTATATTGTTGTCAGCTTTTTCCATAGAAATTTTAAATTCAAGAGTTTGTTATTTGGTTCATAGCAATATTATATTTTTGTTAGATATAGCCAATATTCGGCATTAATATAGGTTAATTGTTAAGTGATGTTAAATCAAATCTGTCTTCCTCTATTGTTAAGTAAATTTATGTGAAGAAATATTTGTATCAATAGAAATAAACACTAATACACTAATTCTTGGTAGTGTATATATACCTCCAAATTCAGAAGCGAATATTAATTTACAGAAGGTTTCTTTACTTACTATAATGTGCCAGGTATATTATGCAATAAATACGCAATAATTATTTTTAGACTAAACCCCGTTTTGAATTAAAAAAATGTAATACTGGACTGAATCTTGTCGACAACAAAGGTTGCTACTGTACTACGGAGTAATTATAATATTGTGCAAGAAAACCATTATCCTGCGTTGTTTGTGAAGGTCCCGCTAAAATCTGCTGTACCTTTTATGAGTGAAGAAAGTTAATGGAAGTACAATTTCAGAAAGGCTCCTTACTAACTCATTACCGATTATTTATTTAGGTTTGATTGGCCTAGGATTTTGTTAGAGCCAAATAATGATTTGGTCGCACTGATTATATTTTATAATACATTATGCAGTTGTATTAAACTTATGTTCCGAAGTGACAGAGACTAAACGATTTATTAAAATCAAAGAATCGAAAAAATTCAGCTAACATAAATACATATAATAGCTTTAAGTTTTTAAGAGTAGCTTCCAAGATTTAAAGAATTTAAAATCTAACTCGTCATTTTGGTATTTCATTAACACTAAAAGAAAAACGAGAAGCCACCCTGAGAATATGACGTTTGGTGAAGCATAATCTGATGATCCTGGTATTATTAGGAAGTGGTTTGCAGAAAATTAGCAAATAATCTATGCAAATTATCAGCGGGTCGCCACTCAAATGGATTCAATGCACCATGATAATTTTATCTCAGTTAAAGACATAACTATAAAGCCGGACCTTGTGTTTGAAAAGTTGAATTCTCTTGCACCTTCGGTATCATTAAGTTCTGATTGTGTACCAGCAGTCCTTCCCTGGCATGGCCTCTATCGATTTTATATAATTTATCAATGAATTGTGGAGTTTTTCTCTCACAATGGAAGACTTCATTTATTGTTCCAACTGATAAATCGCGTGATAGATCAGCAACTTGCCTGTTATTTGCAAGGTGCTTGAATCCTTGGTGAAACCAATCTATTACCATATTGTTATTGTAATTTGGAGAGCGTCAAAGAGGGATATCAGTGGATTCTATATACACTGACTTTAGAAAAGCATTCGATCAAGTTAATCATCTGAAACTGGAAAAAATAAGACATAATTGGAAATGTTCTGGCATGGTTTTGATTATACTTAACGGATCGTGTTCAAAATGTTATCATCCAGTGTACCCCAAGGGAGCCACTTGGGCCCTATTTTATTCTTCCTATTTATAAACGATATACAATTTTAACTTTCTTCCTGACATTTTTTTTATTTACTGATGATATAAAACTTTTCTTACGTATTTGTTCTTCTAATGACTCTGCTACACTTCAATTAAATTTAAATGCTTTTCACTCATGGTCTATTATGTCCATGAATGAAAAGCATATTGACTGGCATGTGGTTACATGCCAGTCAATATTATTAAATGTAAAATCATATCGTTTGCTAGGAAGAAGAATGAGCCTTTAGCAGCACAATACTTTTTGAATAATGCTCCTCTTGAGAGAGTAAAATCGATCCGACATTTGAGAATCATTCTGGACTGCGAACTGAGATTCCACTTTCACATTGATGATATCTTATATAGATCAAATAAAATCTGTGAATTTATTAAGCGGCAGACCCGTGATTTTAGAAATGTTGTTGCTTATAAAATTATACTATTCTCTAGTGCGGCCAATCTTTGAATATTGTTGTATTTTATGGAATCTCTATACCGCATTGAAAGGGTTCAACGCAACATGGTAAATTACTTACTTTATAAATTAAATATCGACATATTTGGAACGTCTTTGCCTATTGGGCTTTGAATTATTAGAATCAAGACGGAGGAAACCATATCTCAAAATCGGATTCAGGCTCGTCAAAAATTACATAAGGTGTTCGGAGTTGCTGTTTCTTTTCGATATGAGAGTACCAACGGCGTCTATAAGAAATAACGATGTCTTTTCAGTGTGTTATCAGTGAGTACAATGTATGGATTCAACAATCCAATAAATTCAATTACAGTAAAACCTGTCAATAACGGCCACCAAAAAAGAAACAGTATTGACCGTTATGTAAAGGTGGCCGTAATTGTCAGGCTTGTCATCTTACAAATAAAATACATAATTAATTTTATTTATTTTATAAATTAAAATATATTATATTAAAGTATATAAATTTTAATTTTGATATAGTCAATAATCTCTAAAAATTTCAAGCCTGTTGGCATTCCATTTAAGTTAAGAATAAATAAAAGTTTAATTTCATTTTTAATTAGTAATATTGTTCTCACCATTATTATAAAAATTTAATAATATACCAGGAGGAGTTCAAAAATTTTGTATGTACGATTTAACTCTGAGTAAGTAAAACTTTATACATGATAACATTGGAGTATATAGAGTTAATTAGATTAAAGTGTATCCTAGGCCAGATATCCGAGTTTGATGAAGAGGAAGTAGTGTTCCCTGAATATTCTTGAAATATCTGTGCCGTTTTAAATTTTAAATCCAAAACATTCAGCAATAGGCATTAAAATAAGAAAATACTTATACAGTGTGATGATAAGCATCCTATTCTGTAGGGACTAGCTTCCACTTAAATAGACGCTGAATAGAACACTCGCATTGTAGAAAGTTATCAGTAGCCACCAAAGATCCACACTTCAGTCCGAGATTGGCTTTGAGTACTAATCTCAGAATTTGGAGGGCAAATATCCCTTTTTGCGAGTGAAATCCTCAAGAGTCTTTGTTTGCGAAAGTCATTTGGAATCAAAATCAAAACTCCAATATGTGTGATTTCATGTGTGATTCACAAAAGAATATTTGTATATTCAAGTTCCATTGATAGGTTAAGATATAGGTTAAGAATGAGATATTTTTAGTTACAACCAAAAATGAGATGTGAACATACAAACAAACAATAAAATATTTAAACGAGTACTTCTTGTTGTATTATTTCTTTGCATTTATTTTAGACGCTATGCCTAGTTGTGTAGAATCAAAAAGATAGCCCTGAGACACCCAAAGATTATACAGAGTCTCAACAAAATTATGCTAGTGTAACTGCCCACACAACCATCCATTAAAATAAATTAAATTCGAAAGCAAAGTTCACAGCAATATGTTCATTATTTATATATATTACTACAACATATTCATAGGAAAAAACATAATTTGTTAAACTTTCTTAAAGTATGGTTCCATCTTTGATTGTTTTAAATTTTTAAGCTTCGATTTAAAAACTACAGCTTCACATGTAAGTAAAATTCGAGAAACATTCATAAAAATTTCACCATTATTATTACACAATAAATAATTCTGTATGTCTCTTAATTTTGCAAACACTTCGCTCATACTCGATAAGGTAGATTTCACTTTCGTCCACATCAGTATTATCAGAGTTATGTTAATCATTGTTGCACAATTCCTCAGTATACGTAATACTGAAGTTAGGGCTCTCTGTTGGCACATGATTATCAACAGAAGCAAATTGATCTAAATCCACAATTTCGCTACAAACTGTGGAAAAGATAAGGGCAAGGGGTATTTCGTCTTCTTCATAAAAAATTGTATCTTTTTGGATATCATCAGAGAATCCGGACTTGGAAAAACATTTCTTAACTATAGCAGGAGATAGATACCTTTTCCCAAGCAGCTGTAATCCATATATGTATATTGGCTAAATTTATGTTTTTTCAGAATTTTTAAAATCACATTCACTGGCAATAAACGTTAGAAGCCTTTTAATCAAAAAATTTCGATAAATCAATTTGAAATTCTGAATTATTCCTTGAACTAAGGGCTGACGATGCGATGTGGTGTTTGGCCGTAGGAAGACTAGTTTAACATTTTCTAATGAAACTTCAGAATGTGACGTGGCTTTATTCAAGGAAAGAAGCACTATTCTATTTTGTTTTTTTATTTTATTGTCAAATTTATGCAGACATCTTGTCATAATTTCTGTTGTCATCCAAGCCTCTTTTTTAGAAACCCATTCTAGGGGAAGTTTGCCAACATGATTTCCCTTAAAACAGCGAGAATTTTTACGTTTTCCAATTATTAATGGATCCTCTTTCTTATCTTCTATATTTGCTCACGGTAAACTAGTCAAACGTTGTTTTAATGCCTTCTTCCCTGCACAATTCTCATTTTTTAATGCAAATATCTTATTTGGCATGGCGCGGTAATAAAGATCTGTTTCGTCAGCATTATAACTTCTCAAGAAGAATAATTCCTTAAAATTAACGGTAACTTGATTTATTAGTCCTCTATATCATCCAAATTAACTTCTGCAGACTCACCACAAATTGATTTAAAAGTTATACTATGTCGCCGGCAGAAACTTTCCAACCATCCATTTGATGCTACGAAATTTTCCATCTTTAAACTGCTTACTACCTCAAGTGCTTTTTGTTTAAGTAGCGGTCCAGATATTGGAATTGCTTTATTTCTGGCTTTGCAAAATCAATTGTAGACGATTTAATCCACTGTCAATCCTTCCGAAAAGGAAATTTTCCTTTTTGCTCCAACAACTTCCTCATCCATCTTTTTTAATTCATAATTTATTTTTCATAACATCGTTAATTTGTGTTTTTTCAACGCCATATTTTTTGGCCAACGTTAGCGAACTTAACACATACTCATCACTTTCCGCGATTATATTTATTTTGTCTTTTAGCGACAAACGTTTTCTTTTTAACGACATACTCAATTAAGAATTTTTCAAATACGGAGAGAATTTTAAACATTATGTGTAAACTTGTGCAAATGAAGGCGATCTCTGTTTGATCAAACATAAACATACTTTCGGGGCGTGTTCGGGACTATGATCGCATCCATTTAATTATGTGTACATACTAGGAATACATAATTATGGGCAATTTCGCACAAATACGAAATAATATAGGATATTTCCATCCATACAGATAGACCATAAATAGTCCGGCCTATAGCGGCAGGTAAATTTTTATGAAGATAGGCCGTAAAATTTGGGTTTATTTGGCCGACATCGTTTTATAAGGCAGTAGGTTTTCGTATATGGGAATTTCCTTATAGTCGGTTCGGAGAACTTCGGAACTGTCCGTTACCTCGGGTGGCCGCTTTAGACAGGTGGCCGTTAACATAGGTTTTACTGTACTAAAAAAGAACTGAACTGCTTGCCATTTAATATAGATTTATTTAATTGCACGAAAACTACATTTTTTAATTGCATTTATTAATTGTATAGATTTTGATATTTGAGAGTCTGTTTATTTTGTAAATTTTATGTTATTTGTGGCCATTTACTATAAATATATTTTAGGAGTAGGTATCTTGTAATGTCTGAATAAATAAATAAATATACAGGGAAAATAATTTTCTCAACGAAACATTTATCTGTTATTAAATAAATGCTTTAAATTTAAATATAATTAATTAAACAGTTTTAGAGTTTTCGAAATGTCAATATTTATTATTCTTGTTATACGTACATATTTCAAAAAATAAATGCTTTGATAGGAACAAGTATGCAATAAATTTAGAAATAGCAAATTTAACTTTCATTTATAATATTTACGTATATAGGTACATACATTTCATTTAATAATTTTACGTGCATACGTGTGCATTAAGTTCAAGCAGTTAAAAAAATAGAGAAACAAAACTGTAAACTAAGTTTTCACGTGTGTACGTAAGCGGAGACCTGTTAGATTTCCGTTCAAGTAACAGGTGGTGGGTATATTTGTTGATGTTGTTAGTGCCCTCTGGTGACGTGCGCGTACTTCGAAGCAAAATAATATGACGCATTGGATCGATATGAGGCCCCCCTCAGAATAGGGTAGCACACGTGACGACACATCTTCTATAGTTAGTACACGTTAGAGTTAATTTCTTTGTTCGTAATTTTTAGTTAATTTCAAGGTGTCTTAGTGCGTGCGATTTTAGGTTGCCGTGCTATGGCGTCGGTATTGTTTCGGTTTTTAATAGAAAATGTTGAGTGTGGCTGACGGTAGACGCGAATTGCGTCGCGAACACGGTTTTCAACTACCACTGCATCCGCTCCAGGTATCTGGGTGGCTTGCTCTGGCTGCCCTCTCCGTCGGCTCGTACCTGGTGCTCATTCCAGCTCTACCGAGGCATTGGCAGCCTGCAGCCCTCGCCACCCTTTCCACATTATTGCTCCTTCATCTAGCCGCCCATCTTGGAGCGGCCCTTGTCGATCCTGCGGAACCTCAGTTACGTCGAACAACTCCTGGACCGGTGCCTCAGCTGGATCGCTCGAAGCACGCGCACGTCATAGAAGAAGGACAATGTCATCTATGTGGTATTAAAACAACTGGGCCCCGTACGAAGCATTGCAGCGCTTGCAACAAGTGCGTCGAGAGGTTCGACCACCACTGCAAGTGGTTGAATCACTGCGTTGGTGGTAGAAATTATCCACCTTTCCTCATGTGTGTCTCGACTGCAGTTGCTGCTGCCGCATTTGTCGCAATTCTTGCTATAGCAGAGGTATATTAACATATATTAACAATTTATTATATCATAAGAATTTTTTTTAAATATTTAAATATCGTCCGACAGAGGTATTATTTAAAATAGTGTCGCAATAGCACTGATTTTAATAACTTTTTCTAGCTGATATAGGAAAAATAGTATAAATTAATTAATGGTTTGCAAAATATTTCGAAAGTATTCTTAATGGTCTGTTGTCATGCTGGTAAATAAAAATTTTAATACAAATAAATATCTTACTAATTCAATATTATTATTTTTCAATAGTCAAATGTTAAAACAAGGCGGTAGACATATGAAGAAAATGAAATAAACAACTCTATCAACTTTTTAAATATTACCGTTATTCACCATTATTAAAAAAATAATTAAATCTTAATCAATTGACATAGGAAAAGTACTTGGTCTCGTCATTACATTCATTTTTGTCCATTTGCGCTCGCAGACAAAAAATCAACACCTTAGTTTCATTAATCGACAAAACCGTCCTTTCGTCTTGTTCTATTTTTTTTACAAAATAACTTGAATTTCATTAAACGAATTATGCATGACAACTGCTCCTGGAGATGGTTGACCCTTATCATGAAAATATACATTGTACCTGCATAATCAGTGGAGCTGGGGATGTTTGCGGTGTGCCTGGATATTATTCAGTTAAACGCACGAATATAATGACCTTGTTTCGATCGGTGATGCATGCGTGATTTTATTGCTTTACATGCATTCGCTATTTATATCACTTAGGTATGTCAGTTATGTGTACTGTATATAAATAACACACTTACCTTATTTACGATTATTATAGCATAGCGCCAAGTGGATAAGACTTGCAGTAAGTTTGCAGCATTAGATACGTTTCCATATTTGTAGCGGTGAGCGATGTACGCCGTGATGAATAATTTTTTTTATATTTTGAGAAAGACCGCTCGACATCTACGGATGTAACACACGCACAATTAAAATAATCTTTATAGATAGAAACCGAATCTACACTTGCACCATTACTAATTTGTTTTAATCTGGTAAAATCAAAATCATTGTTTATCACACTCTCGAACTTTTCTATTACATTAACATTTTTGTTGTCATTTACTGCGCATAGCTGGGCGTGTACATCGTCCAGTATTTGCAGTGACTCCGCTAACGATAATGCAGTATTTTGAAATTTCTCGATTGCGTTAAACAATCCTATATGATTGTTATAAATAGTTTGTAAATCTGCATCAAGGGAAGGGTTTTGAAAGAGTCTCTGGCTTTCCTTAATGGCTACAGCTTCGGCAGGATTGAATTGTAGAACCACAGATTTTATTTGTTGGAAATACTTGGCATAATAAAATGCCGCCTTTAACCAACTTCCCCAACGTGTAAGGATTGGCTCTGGTGGTTCGGGAATACCAGGGCACCGACTGTGAAACTCTCGAATTCGTTTGGGAGATTTTAGAAACACTTTTTTTGTGGTTGCTATTAATGCATCCACCTCTGGATAACATTGCCGAATAGTTTGTGCCACAGGGTGTAAAGCATGAACTTTACATGTCACATGCAAAAGTCTCTCACAATCTGCTTTAAGAGAACGGCCTACAGAACGCATTGTAGCAGCACCATCGCTCATAAATATCAGGAGTTGATTAGTTGAAACTTGAAATTTTTGTAGCGTATCGAGCACTACCTTCGTAATTACTTCGCTAGTGCACTTTTCCAATCTTTTGCTGGCTAATAAAATGGGAAATGTTGATTTGACAGGAACTAGTACACGCACTATAATATTCACAATAGAATGTTTTTTCGATCTGTCGTTTCGTCGACACATACCCATAACTGTTTATCATTTACTACTGCTTTCATTCTGTTTTCAATGTCCTCACGCACAATTGGTAAATAGGTGAGTAACGTTCTCCGTGACGGTAGCTTTTTGTTGGAATTGTATTTATTCCAAAAGTCGTGAAAGGCTTTTTTATCTAGCAGGTGAACTGGCACATCGCAGACGAGTAGCATTGTCAATAAATCGAAAATGAATTGCGTTTTAGACAGCACATTATTTTTTTTGTCTTTGTGGTGTACACTTTCAACATGTCTTTTACAGTCGTATTTGTCCCAGCAAAGTAACTGTTTATCGCATAATTTACAAACCACTTTTGCTCCATTATAATACAAATCGGGAAAGTCTCGGATAAATTTCTTCACGTCGTTATACAATGGGCGCTTTCTTGGCTTGGGCACGTCCGTCATACTTATTAAATAGAGCTCAAGACAACACACGATCACGTTGCCAGTTCACGACTAACTAAAGTGTTTCGCTGCATCGTGTTTATACGCTGGTGGGGATGCATTACATACGGTCCTGCCGTACCGCAAACATCCTCAGCTCTAATAATCAGTACACAGAACCATGTAAATATTTGTTAAATTAAAAAAGATATGGTAATAAAATTTTAGACACGCAAGTTAGAGATGAAGAGCCATGATTTGAAGTATCTTTTAAATATACAGTATTCAAAAAAAAACATAACATAATAAAGTTATACTTTTTTTAAATTGAAAGCTCTGTATTTTTTTAAATTTTGGAATTCTCCTAGATAACACGATTTTAATAAACACTTTTGCTCTAAAGTATTTTTATTTATTAATTGGTAAGGAAAAGAAAATGGAGTGATCATACAAACAAAGTTAAATTTAATTTACGAGATTCTCAAAATGGGCGCCACCTACTTCCTGATAATAACCCAATCTGTCTGTAAATTCTCTTGTAACCCTCGCTATAATGTTTGGTGAAATGCTTCGTATCTCTTCATTAATTTCTAAGTTGGATAAGATACACTTTTTGTTTTAGATAGCCTTACAATGAGTAATCTGGTCGATTGAGATCGGAAGAACGTGCAGGCCGTTCAATTGCGCCTCTGCTTCCAATCCATCTGTGGGCAAAAGTTCGATCTAATCGATCTCGAACGATAACTGAATAGTAAGGAGGTGCCCTATCTTGCTGAAACAAGATGTTTTGAGGAAGTTGACCGTTTTCCTCCAATGTAGGAATTATTTAGTTATTTAAAAGTTCTAAATATCTTTCACCATTTAGAGTCTTTTATAAAAAAGCTGTTACTACAAATAGCAGCCCAAACGTTAAGCTTTCTTGGGTGTTGCGTATGCGACTCTTGTATCCAGTGAGGATTACTCTATGTCTAATATCGACAGCTATATTTATGAATAGTACCGTTCAAATAAAAGGCTGTCTTATTCGAAAATATTATATTATTTACAAAATTCTTATCACGATTACAAATGTT
Organism: Melolontha melolontha; assembly: GCA_935421215.2. Classification (NCBI taxonomy): domain Eukaryota; kingdom Metazoa; phylum Arthropoda; class Insecta; order Coleoptera; family Scarabaeidae; genus Melolontha; species Melolontha melolontha. The sequence goes on from OW285235.1 coordinate 103,665,772, forward strand.
CATTATTGATTCACAAAACACTTGCCTTCTGTCGAATTCTTGAACGAGGCGAATTTTATAAGGATGGTATTTTCCTTTTTTAAAAATTCTTCCTAGCTCCCTGCTCCAGCTCGTTTGTAGGTAAATGTGGATTTTCCTCTACAGATATAGCAATATCTTGCGCTTTAACACCATTTGCAAAAGAATTTGTGAGACAAATTCTTGGCAAATTGCGAAATTTGCTTGTGAAAATGGATCATATAAATTTACCGCCAAAATTGCTGTCAGTTAAATATGTCTAATGTGATGCGGGTTGAGGCGGTTTGTCTCTATTATTAAAAACAGAGTATAAACCTTGTGATCAAATTTAAAGATTGTAAAATTCACGTCAACTTTTTGTTCGCCAAAAAGAAACAATTTTTTAATCGACACGACAATAGAAGAAGTAAAAGAAATTATAGTACTTACACTTCGAATTGTAAAGGTCTTTATTTAAATGATCATACCTAAGTATTAAGCAATAATTTGTTGAAATTGTGTTTGCTGAATGTGTGTCAAATTTCTTGTAACAACTGTTTCTCCAATCTATACCCGATTGGCAGAACTCCACATAATCTTAAAAAGAGGTTGGCACAACACAGATTAAATAGAGTAAACTCTTTCTAGATTCAGAGCACTTTTTCTGAACATATTGTTCAGTTTAACAACATAAACACTTTTTTTTCTATTTTGCGTCGTAATGAACTCATTATGAAACCCGAGACAGAATCGAAATGAGCTTCATTTCGATACGCTTTTTTCATTTTTCAATGTTGGAGTTGTTCGAACACAGAAATAAATATCATTACTGTCATTTAATTTTAAGAATTTAAGTACATTTGACAGATATGATATATGTACGTAGGGTACACAAACAAAGTATATTGTATACAATTGACAACAAGATATATTAGTTTCTACATCACTCGTGTTTATATTTCTAAATAAAATATCAGGTAATATTAACGAAAATTAATAAATAATATGTAGTATATTACTTCGCGGATAGAAACATGTAAATTTGAAAATGTCAAGTATCAATGTGACCAACTGCATACTTTATATAAAAATAAAACTCTGAACTTTCAAATTAAATAATTTTAATTTATTAATGTAAAAAATTCAAAATAGAAAAAGATGGTATAAAAAACTCGTTTCATAAGGCCTTTTGTCGCACTCGTTCTTTAGAAATCTAGGCGCTATCGCAGCTCGCTTTCTAAACTGAACTCGTGCGGTAAAATGGTGCCTTATGAAAGTTGTGTTTTAATATACTATTTTTTGATTATGTTTACCGCTCTATTTTAACTTGGGTAACTCAATTCAATATCTTTATTTACGGCTAGACAGGAGTAACAATTTAAAATCGAATCAAAGTAATTTAGGTGACTTCTTACATATTCTTAAATGTAGTCTGCAAGATAGAGGAAGGTATGTGTCGTTCTTTGATCAAGTAGCTCCATCGAAATCAAGTGAGAACATTTTTAAAGTTTCCAAGTATACCCGAATGTGGGGTAGGGGTGAAATAAACTTGAGGGCTACTTAGTCAGTTTGCTTATGAGTTAAGCGGTTGCAGCAAAGAGGTGATTTCGTTTAGTTTTTTTGTTTGTGATTTAGTATCTAGGTCTTTAATATTAGTTTAGTATATTACATATAGTGAGAAGTTTGTACAAAATATATTGTCTTTAGTTTTCAAACAATATAAACTCAAATGGAGGATTCCAAAACGACTACTCTAATTTTGCACGATAGAAAGACGGAACTGAAAGGACACAATATAGAAAAGAAAAAACCATCATGTTTTAGAATTTTTGAAAGAATATTTCTCCACCAATGGAAATGAAGAATTAACCGAAACCCTCACTCGCTCAAGTTCGTATATAATAAGGTGGCAATGCGAGGACGGGAAAAACGACTGGTTTCTGAAGAAAAATGATTACTGGGTGGCAGAAGAAATGTAATTTCCTCATAGACTCGAATCAAATTTAACATTTGAACCTACTCCAAGGTCATCAAAAGGTAAATATATTTTCGAATTACATAATGCATATTCTCAAATTATAGTCAGTCTTAGCAAAGAATTCGAAGATTCCTCAAATTTAACGTAGAAAAATGCTAGAATTACAGAAAAAAAGGCAGAAGAACTTGCTTTCGCAAATGCTATGGAACTTATAGGAGAGAGATATGTGTTTGGTGCAAATCTTTTAACGGAAACAACAACAACACTTAAACGTGCTGAAAGAATTTTAGTAAACTGGCGAACTCCTGACAACCAGACATAATTCTCTTCTCTTGAGGCTCAAGTTTTGATCATTAATTTAGACTTGATCCGCGACGAATACATTACATTAAGAACTTATTATACTAAATTCTCGAGGTTAAGGCGCAGTTTTATCTCAGAAGAAATTTTTAATAATTGCGAGGTTCCCCTTTAAAATTTGTTTGTGCATTATTATTCGTTCTTCCTTACTTAAAAAAAATAAATAAGAAGAAAAGAGTTTTCATTTTATTTTAATTAATATTTGGATAATGTGGCGAAATTTTATTATAGTTTAGATGAATAATTAATGTTAATTTATTTAAAAAATCCACTTTTGCCACAATCTATAGTGGTAATTATTAAAAAATATTATTAAAAAATATTAAATTATTAAAAAATATAGCACTTAACCTGTATTTTACATTTTTATGGTTGTCTCATCAAACTGACACCCCCAAAAGGGGTTGAAATTTATTCATAGAAAAAATTGGATTATTTGGCATAAATAAATTGATAAATCTGGAAAATTGCGTTTCATTGTATTGTTTATTCACGGAGTTATTAATTTCAATAACGTTAGAGCGATTATGTACCACTGCGCGGCGTGGGCTTTGTTACGAGGGAATAGGCGATCTTGGTGCTGCCATCTGAGTCCATGAGAAGTTCGACATTTTCGACAATACTAAAAATGTGGATCGATTAATTTAATTCGACTATTGGCGATGAATTACCATAAAAAGCCAACGTATTTTGATGGTATACTGAATTTAATCGTGGCCGTGCTTCGCTCACTGACGAATTTCATTAAGATCGTTCAAAATCGGTTGTTTTTCTGAAAAACGTTGCTGCTGATATTGTGAACTGATATTGCAAGATCGCCATGTGACTTATCGTGAGATAAAGGCATCCTTGAGCATTAGTGGGACCAGCATACGTTGAATTTTGTATGAACATTTGGCCGCCAAAAAAATTTGTCCGCGTTGGATCCCACATAATTTGACAATCGCTCAACAAAAGGCTCGTGGCGATTGGTCGAAAGAAATGCTAAAAAAATACAATCGATGAGTTCGAAACACGTCTATGACATTGTAACAGGTGGCGAATCATGAATATATGCGTATGAGCCCGAAAATAAACAATAGTCGACTGTTTTTCAAGGCGAGCCAAATCCAACAAAAGTTGTTCTCGCACGAAGCACTTCGAGCAAATGGTCGCTTATTTCTTCGGAAAAGTAGGACATGTGGCAACTGTGCCATTAGTGCAACGTCGGACGGTCAATTCTGAATGGTACACAAGCATTAATAAGGATAATCAACCGCCGAAGATGGATTACTCTTCACCAGGACAATCCGTGCTCTCACACATCGGCTCAAACAAGAGAGTTTTTGACAACTGAAAAAGTGGAATGGTCATCCGCCGTATATCCCTGATTTGGCACTCAATGACTTTTTTCTAATTCCACAAATCAAAAATAAATTACGAGCTTACGTTTTTCGCGGTTGATGCTTTCAAAATGCATGTTTTGGAGGTACCTCAATCGGAGTTGAAAAGTGCTTCGAAAATTGGTTCAAGCGCATGCAAAAGTGTATTGATCTTAATAGAGAATATTTTGAAAAACAATTAAGCTATGCATGATGATTAATTTTAGTTTCTGTTCTCTAATGAAATATAAAATGCATCCCTCGTACATACTAAAGACCGAAAATCGTTCTAAATTTAGAGGACGTTTGTGATATTCTTTAAAACAAAATATTAAGTGTTTAATTTAGCGTTTGACTCTATATTGCATATTTTTGTATTGAAAGTATTGTATTTTTTCGTACGCTTATTATTAATAAGAAGTTTCAGGTGGTGTTTCATCACAGCGAATCTGGTAGTTGGTTATCTGGCGTTCGGTCAGCCGATAATACATCTTCGTCCACAGCTCCCGTCCAATCATCACTTCCTTCAAGTGACGCAGCCTTCCTTGCGATCGTCGCAGCACTTGGTCTACTCGCCGCTATTACAGCTGGACTTCTTTTACATCTTTGTTTTTTTCACATTTATATTTCGTTCCTCGGACTCACCACATACGAGTACATTCGACAACAGCGACAAACGAGTCCAAACATACCAAGAAACAACGTTCCAGATCAGTTGTCTAATGAACAAAATTCGTATCCCCAAAACGAAGTACCCGTAGAGGATTTAGGAATCGGCGAACGATGTGTTAGATCTTTTCACCATCACCGTCCAATGAATTTGGTGTGTGAAGAAAGAACTACTATTTTTACGTGTAGAGTTGTGGATGACGGTGTTATGTGTTCAGAACCAACACCCACACCTCCTAGTACACCACAAGACTGCCACTCGTGTGTCATTAGTAATAATCAAGTGGCATCCGAAAAACAACACGGTGTACAAACTAAAAATAAAAGTCATAAAATGAAACAGAAGTGGAACTGTTGTGTGAATGTGCCGGATAGTCCAGATAGTCCCGTGGAACCTAGATGCTTGATGTCATTGTGTAAACATAAGGTGACTAGAAATTCTAAAAACAAAATGATGCCAGCAATAGAAGGTCGTCCTCATAGAACTACCCATGGGCATTGGTCCAGTGCCAAATTAAGAGTGCTATTCAGGGTGTTAGGAAATATTGGATCAAATAGAAATAGGCATCACCATGACAAAAAGGTACGCCAATATAAATAATCTTATATTTACATATTTTCGTAAAAATAACTTTAATTAAGTATGACGGCGATTCAGTAATTAGTGAGCCCAGGCAAACAATACAATTACGATTTAATTTTTGAACGTATTCTCCTTGTAAGTTCAGTATTTTTATTCTTTCATAAAAGTAAGCTTTATAAAATAGTTTCAAATATGTGTTAGTTACAGTGATACCTCCTCTTCGACCTAAATCTCCTACCCCCGAGTCAAGTTTTCAGGTTGGGAAAAGGAAAAAGGCTAAGGAGGCCAAGTATGGTGATCAAGCTTAATGAGGAAGCAGTTCGAAATGTAGTTTAAGAATGTCATTGAAATAGTTGCTTCAAGTGTGAACATGTACATTATCGTACAAAAAGCACTCGTTTCTTCTTTAAGTAGAACCTTTGCGTTATATTGTATCGTTCAGTTGATCTAAGAAGGTTATACAGGGTGTCCAGAAACTCTCCTGACAAACGAAGACCGGAGATTCCTCTGATAATTTTAAGACAATTAAACCCAAATTCACCTAGTCCGAAAATGCTTCCTAAGGGAGCTAGAGTTCTTTGAAGATGGCGCCTTGTATTTATTTTTTTTTAAATTCCTCCAGAACGCTTCTATTTAGAAAAACAAAAACTGGTATGCTTATTTATCCTCCAGAGATGAATCGATTCCATCAATTGCGAATTTCTAGTACCGGTCATAGGCGTCCGTTTTGGGTAGGTCAACGGTTATTTTAAGGCATAACTTTTTTGTCTTTAACTTTTAAGCATTTGTGATACTAGATTATTAAATTTTCAGGTATTCCAGTACTAAAATGTACTCTTACTTTAAGTCGGTAGGATACACCATTTTCTAGAAAAATCGATTTGTAAATTTTTCGTTTTTTCTTCATTAAAGTTCAATTTATTATGTACCTACTTATTTTTAGCGACGAAGTTGGCTTGGACTATCAAGGCATGGATGAAAATTAGTTTAATAAATTAAAAACAAATTATTTATTACAATGGAACGAAACTAACAAAAAAAGAACAAGTATCAAAGGTAGATTGTTACAAAAGTTGCTCGATGTGATGAGTGTGATGACCATTAGTCTCTATGCAAAAGTTTACCCTTTTGCTTAGAGAACGCCGAATTCTTGCAAAAATTCCAAAGTTATTTCTAAATTCGTTGCAAGCATCTTGTATCCTTAGCCAGAGTTGTGCGCGATTTTGTATCGGAACGGAATAAACAAATGCTTTTATGTATCCCCAAACACAATAATCACAAGGATTCAAATCCGGCGACCTTGCTGGCCAAGCAACTGGACCGCTTCTTCCAATCCAATGGTCTTCGTAGTTATTATCTAGAAAGTTTCGTACATTCCTGCTAAAGTGGGCCGGACTGCCGTCCTGTAGAAACCATAAGTTTTGCCGAATATTTAAACGCACCTCATCTAACAAATCAGGTAAAATATTTTGCAGGAAATGTAAGTAATCAGCACCATTTAAACGAGCAGGTAATTCCACAGGTCCAAGTAGATAATCGTCAACTACTCCTATCCAGACGTTTATGCTAAACCTATGCTGATGCTTAAATTCTTGAACAACGTGGGGATTGTCACCAACGTACGAATAATAATGTGCATTATGTACATTAAAAATTCCATTTTTTGAGAATGTAGCTTCGTCACCAAACAAAATGTTCCTGAAGAAATCTTCATCTTGATTTTTCTGATTTTGTAACCATCTAGCGAATTCTACGCGAGCAGGAAAATCTCCTTCTAGCAGTGCTTGCACCTTTGTAAAATGAAAAGGATATAAATTTTCTTTGTGTAAGATATTTCCTACGGAAGATTTTGAAATTGTGGGGTACATGGCAGATAGTCTTCGAACGCTAATTTCTGGATTTTCCTCAACTTCCATTAAAATAACATCTTCATGTTCTGCTGTTACATCATTACGTCTCCCTGTTTCATTATTTTTTGGGACCACTGAACCTGTTTCTCTTAATCGTTGATGAAGAGCTGTAAATGTTGAGTGAGTGGGATGCTGACGATTGGGAAATTTTTCAGCGTATCTACGTTGCGCCGCTCGAGCGTTACACCTCATTTCGCCATAAACTAAATGCATATCGGCGTATTCCTAATTAGTAAAAACCATTTTTTTAAAAATTGAAATCGTTGTGTTTGAATAACACAAAGTAAAAAATGAAAAGATAAACTTCGCGAACTGACAACAATTTGACAATGAAAAACGTAGGTTTTACTTCTGTTGGCAGTTCAGAGCTAACTATTGCAAAAAATAAAAAATTGAACTTTAATGAAGAAAAAACGAAAAATTTAAAAATCGATTTTACTAGAAAACGGTGTATCCTACCGACTTAAAGTAAGAGTACCTTTTAGTACTGGAATACCTGAAAATTTAATAATCTAGTATCACAAATGCTTAAAAGTTAAAGACAAGAAAGTTATGCCTTAAAATAACCGTTGACGTACCCAAAACGGACGCCTATGACCGGTACTAGAAATTCTCAATTGATGGAATCGATTCATCTCTGGAGGCTAAATAAGCATACCAGTTTTTGTTTTTCTAAATAGAAGCGTTCTGGAGGAATTTTAAAAAAAATAAATACAAGGCGCCATCTTCAAAGAACTCTAGCTCCCTTAGGAAGCATTTTCGGACTAGGTGAATTTGGGTTTAATTGTCTTAAAATTATCTGAGGAAACTCCGGTCTTCGTTTGTCAGGAGAGTTTCTGGACATCCTGTATAATATTCGCCTGTTATCGTTTTACGTTTTTGAAGAAAATTGATTAGTAGAATCTCGCTGCAGTTCCAAAAGACCATAGCTATAACTTTTCCGTCCGAGTATACGATCTTTGCCTTCTCGGAGCACTTGTACCAGGCTCAGTCTTTTGTTTAGATTATTATTTGTTATACCATTTCAGACATATAATGGTGTATCCAGGTTTTATCAACCGTTGTTATTGGGCGCCAAAAATTTCTTGGGATCATGTCTTAATTTCGCTAAATTATAATTTTTTTATATTCAATTCATTATGTAGAATCAAAACCTCCGATCAAGATGAGATATATAAAGCCCCTGCTACTTTGGGCACTGTTATTCCACGATAATCTAGTACCAAATCATGTACTTTCGTAATCTTATTTGGAGTACTCACGTCTTTTTGGCGCATACTGTGTTGTTCTTAAAATACACTGGTCCGACCACTAAGTTGTTCATCGTTTTATGGGTGTAATCGATGGCGAACGGTCTCCGTAAAAAGATTCCAGTTCCATAATTTATTTTGTTTTTGAAAAATTCAGAACTTAATCACTGATTGGTACTTCACTTTTTTATGTTTAAAAACAAGCTAAAAACGGTTCAGTTTCTACTCGAAACACTATTGAAATGAGGGCAAATTTTGGCAGTAATGTTTTGAAGGATTCATTTGAAAAAGAAAAAAGGAGATTGAAGATTTTTTTACTTAGGACTTTTTTTCTTCAAACTCACTAATTACTCAACCGCCCTCCTATTCTTATAGAAATTTCGAATATTCTTAGCTATATATATTGCTAAAATTGAAATGGAATATACCATAAATTATATTACCATTTATTAGCAAATAATGATTAAAACACTTTCCGTTCAAATAACGTTTCTATATAGTGTTCATAGAAGTTTCTCAATAATTAGTTCAAAAACTGCAAAAATAATTAAAAAATTATTCAGATGAAAGTTATTTGTCTCTTCTTGATTAATATTATCCTGCATTAAAAAGTATAGCATGCAATAAAAAAAAAAGTTGACCTTCAAATGATAGGCAATAACCAAATGCAAAACTAACTACGTCATTCTATAGCCTTTAAGAGATAAAGCAACTTTTATTTCAACATTTATTCGTAAACATACAGGGTGAGGAATTGCAGTCTGTAAACTAAAATCAGGGACACCGGTATACACGTTTCCTCCTGATATTTTTTTTGCGTCAACAAATTTAAGGGATACTGATAAGTTATGATTGATTAAACATTTAACTGTCTGGAAATTATGAATGGTTTTGTGATGTATATACACGTTACGATTTTTTGGGACTATGATTCAATTAAAAGCTAGGTTTAATATCAAGCCGTAAATACACGAACGACCTCTATTAGATATTAATGTGAGTAACAATCGTTTATCTCCAGTAGCTTCCTGAAAATTTTATGAACAATTATGAATATAAAAAAGATATTAATATTGGCATTAAAGATTATAATTATAGATTAATAAATATTGCGTTAACTAAATTATAATGTTCTCGGCTGTTGTTGCAGATACTTCTTGGTGAAACATTTTAACTTCATACAGTAAATAATAAAAATAAATTAAAACACTTGGCTTGTTTCACTATGAGATTTATTTAAATTCTCTAACAATTGTTTCGGCTGTTATGCCATTCTCAAAGAGATCTATAAATCTAACTTAAAGACTATCGCACTTGTTCTTATATGTTGTCTGTTCTTGTGTGTAGTGGGGGTGGTACTATATTGTGTATTACGGTGTCTATAAAGGGTGTATTGGCATATTCTATCTGTGTGTTGGTGATTAATAGATTTTGTTTTTTCGCTATTTTTATTTCTAATATTTCTAGGAGGTCCAATCTCTTGCTTTTTGTGATATTGTGTATTAAGTCGCAGTTATCTATATCGGGGAAGTGGTTGAGTTCTATACAGTGTTCGGCAAAGCCTGTGTTTTTCTCACTATATAAAATTGACTTTTTGTGTTCTTTAACTCTGTTTTTAATGGCTCGTCCACTTTGGCCGATATAGATAGCTTCACAGTCTTTACATTTTAATTTATAAACACCTGATTGGTCCATTTTATCTCTTTTATCTTTGTTGTTGCTAACCATTGTTCCCAAATTTGTTTTATTTACCCAGCTTATTTTGAAAATAAGCTGGGTAAATAAAACAAATTTGGGAACAATGGTTAGCAACAACAAAGATAAAAGAGATAAAATGGACCAATCAGGTGTTTATAAATTAAAATGTAAAGACTGTGAAGCTATCTATATCGGCCAAAGTGGACGAGCCATTAAAAACAGAGTTAAAGAACACAAAAAGTCAATTTTATATAGTGAGAAAAACACAGGCTTTGCCGAACACTGTATAGAACTCAACCACTTCCCCGATATAGATAACTGCGACTTAATACACAATATCACAAAAAGCAAGAGATTGGACCTCCTAGAAATATTAGAAATAAAAATAGCGAAAAAACAAAATCTATTAATCACCAACACACAGATAGAATATGCCAATACACCCTTTATAGACACCGTAATACACAATATAGTACCACCCCCACTACACACAAGAACAGACAACATATAAGAACAAGTGCGATAGTCTTTAAGTTAGATTTATAGATCTCTTTGAGAATGGCATAACAGCCGAAACAATTGTTAGAGAATTTAAATAAATCTCATAGTGAAACAAGCCAAGTGTTTTAATTTATTTTTATTATTTACTGTATAAATTATAATGGTGTCCACACACATCATTAAATAAAAATGAATTTATTAGAGGTATACATTTCTGTCTCGACAACACATATTTTCAATATAAAAATTCTTTTTACAACACCCACAGCTTCTTTTCGATATATGAATTACCACTCAAATGCACCTACAGTATTCAATAAAATGATTATAAATAATCTGACTAATAGAGCAAAAAACTATCACATACTCAATACAGAAAAGATAACATCAAGGAAATAAAAAATAATAACTATCCACAACAACTTATAGAACAAACATTTAAAAAAAGAATTCACCAAATATACAACACTGCAGACACCAATAACAATTTAAACAATGAAACGACATATATCACAATATCATATGTTCCACAATTATCAGAAAAAATAAAATATACTTTAAAAAAATATGATTTAGCTGCAACATATATACTAAGCAATACAAATAGACATCTATTTTCAAAATTAAAACCTAAAATAGAAAAAAATCGAGAAACACATGTTGTTTATAAAATACCATATCGCGACTGCGATAGTTACTACATAGGTCAAACTAAACAATATTTATACAAAAGAATACAACACCACAAATACTCCAAAATAGACAAAACTTTTTTATTTACACACAAACTAACTGCAACGCGATCACCATTTCAACTTTGAAAACACACAAATAATTAATAAAGAACAACACACAATGAAAAGGGAAATTAAAGAAATTATTAATATTACACAAGAAAAAATTCAATTAACAACACGAGTGGCATAAGAAATCTAAGCAGTATATACTATAACTGAAAAATGTAACGGTCTGCAATTTACCAGAAAAATATATTCATATTGTACATTTTTAAATATTCATATATCGTGTGTTATATAAATATCGTTCATATGTTCGAGTAGGTTTTCGTGGTTTTCCTTCTCGTTCTAGGCGAATGCCGACAGCTTAGCATCTTAGGTCACTTCACGGGCGCAAGTGTAATAATAACTCATGACCAGAGACCGGACACATCGGGCTTATATGCACGTCATTACGACGGACGATATAAATAGTCTACAACATCAGTAAGTACATCACGCAGTTGTTGAATAGCACTATCCATTCGGTTAACTGCACATCTATTTTTTGTGTGCGGTTAACCGAATAATAGTGCTATTCAATAACTGCATGATGTACTTACAGATATTGTGGCTTATTTATATCGTCCGTCGTAATAACGTCATTTCAGCCCGATGTGTTCGGTCTCTACTCATGACTTACCAATCCTTTCTATTAGTATTAGTATAACGTCAAACTGTGTCATGAATTATTATTATTATTTGAATTGAATATATTTATGAATATGTATCTCTCACCATGACTACATCACTTATATAACTTTGACATTAATATACTGTCATTTATAATTCTTTGATAAAGGTAATATTTACCGAAACATGTAAGAGATTATTTTAATATATACATATTAAAGTAAAACAGACCTTAAATCGTCGAATATCTAAATCAACTATAATATAGAAAGGTCAAGAAATAATTATCTATATATTTATATATATATATATATATATATATATATATATATATATATATATCACTTGATAATTCTTGGAGTTTTTCGGTTTTTATATGAAATATTTACAAATATCAAATTAGTATGTAATTGCAAAGTAAGAGAGGATGTAAACATTGCTTTCTACAAATTACAAAGCAAATCATACGAACCAATGTCTATCGTGGCTTAAGTGGTAAAGCAACAGTCCGGCAAACCGTAGACTTGGGTTCAAGTCCCAACGTAGATAATATTTTTAATTTAAAAAAAATTTCGTATGATTTGTTTTGTAATTCGTAGACAGCAATGTTTACATCCTCTCTTACTTTGCAATTACATACTAATTTGATATTTGTAAATATTTCATATGAAAGCCGAAAAACTCCAAGAATTTATCAATTAATATATTTAATGAACGGCTAAGAAATGCAAGTGGTAACCCTTACACCCTCTGGATATTGTGTATATATATATATATATATATATATTATATATATATATATATATATATATATATATATATACACAATATCCAGAGGGTGTAAGGGTTACCACTTGCATTTTATACAAATTCTTTATATTTTTTTCCACTCTCTTCTGTTCCAAGCGAGCTTCCTTTGCTTCTATTTTTTTCTTTAGGATGTTCCCAATTGTTTGTCCAACGTTTCTCTTAGCCTGCCTCTCTTTCCCTTGAACGAACGGTGTCCTGCATTCCCTAATTCTTTTCACTTGTACTGTGCTGTTTAGTCTTTGGAGGTGTCCCCATTATCCTAGATGTCGTTGCTCTATGTAGTCTTCAACTGATTCAATTTTGAGGTCTGTTCTTATTTTTTCGCCTCTTACTTTATCTAATTTCGTTACTCCTTGTACTCTTCTTAGGTATTTCATTTCCACTGCTCTAATATTATTTTTATATTTCTGTAACAACACCCGTACGTCAGAATAGGCCGATATATTGATTTGTATACTTGCATCTTTATCGGCGAGGAAACTTCTTTCTTATTTATTTACTAATTACATAATAAACTCTGATCACCTTTTCTATTCTATTGTTTGACTCGACATCTTGTCTCCCTTTTTGGTTAAAAGTAATCCCCAGGTATTGGAAACTATCCACCTGCTCTATTAATTCACCCTCTATTTTTATTTGTATATCCTTATGGTCCTCAGATTTTGCCATAGTTTTGCTCTTACTTTTATTCAGTTTCGTTCCATTTTCAGTTAGCACGTCATTTCGAATATTCATTTTTCGCTTCCTACTAATATTGCAATATTGTCCGCGAAGGCACATTCAGGGACAGTAACCACCTCTAGATTTCTGTATCCCACAAACATTGGCTTTACTCTTCTTAGAGTCTTTTTGTTCAATTCATCCATAAAGGTAATAAACAACAATGGACTTAAGCTTCCCCCTGTCTTCTTCGCTGGTGTCAAACTCCTCGGATATCAAATTTCTCTTAATTACACAGTTACTCGTTCTTTTGTATAGGAATTTAGTTATTCTGATCAATTTTGGTTCAAATTTCCTTTACTTTAGACATTTCCATATTTTGTTCTTGACACTCTGTCAAAGACTCTCTGTCAAAGAATCTTGCCAAAGTTTTGTTGATAATTTCTTTTACATGATTTTGGGTACTTCTATTTTCTCGGAATTTACATTCTGTGTCTGCTAACATTGGTTCTATTTGTTTCTTTAACTTTCTTTCAATTATTTTTTCTATGAGTTTTACTGCTAGACTGAGTACCATTATACCTCTGTACAAAACTAAAATGATGACAATAATAATAATTAATGCCTTAGCACCCCCCAATGGCTTAACGACAATTACAGGGGCATTGGCAAGCCATGAGTTATTGCTACGCCTCTGGAGCGATTTAAGATGTTGGCATTTACTTTAAACGAGAAGGAAAATCACGAAAACCTACTCGGATAGCCGAGTCCCGGATCCGGTCCCAGGATCCCCGGCACGATAAGTCAGTACATTACCACTAAGCTGACAGCCGGTTATATACATACATATATTTGAAAAGTACGTACATAAAATAAGCTTTCAAAAGATGTATAATTTATTCGAAATGTTCGCCTACTGCATTCACACAGAGCTACAAATTACCAGACCATTCGTCCACAGATTTACCCATTGCTTCTATTTATATTTTGGTGCAGTTTCTATCAGATACTCCAAATTTGAATGACGTTTCTTTCAAGCCAAATCTCCGAGAAAATCCCATAATCGATAGTCGAGAAACTTCAGATCAGAGCTACCAGACAGACCATCTGAAGCCACAATAAACTCAGGAACGTTGTTTTCCAGTCATGCTTAAATGGTTTTCGCTTTCTGAACGGGTGCCGAATCCTGTTGAAGCACCTACTTCTTCTACTAAGCAAAGAATCCATCAGTTTTCATCACAGTTTCCAACATAGTTACTTGGTATACCCTAAGGAACTTCGAGCATACACTCTATCATTTTTTAGGTTAAACTATTCCTCAGTAGTGAAGATATTCTCGTCCGATAATAAAATTTTGCGATACCTTCACTTGTTGTAACGAATTAACAAGTTTTTCGCTCTTTCGGTTCTTAGGTACGTGATCCTTCTATTAAGCCTTCTGGCCTAAATCTTTCCCAAGTGATGTGAGAGATTGTTCTGAGTGCCATGTTCATTTCACGGGATAAGATTGCTTGCTTCCATAGTGCATTTCGAGTGATTCTTGCACGCATAGATGTTGACGAAGAACGCGAAAAAATATCAACTGTACGATATATAAAACGTTCGTTAATAGGCGAAAGAAAAGCCAAAATCTGTCGCGCATTCTTTTTTCCTTTGTACAATGTGATGATAGATATACTTCATAATAAAAATTATTGTGTTCATTGAACGGTTACCAAACAAGTGCTGACATAGTATTACATATTTTCATATCGTTACGAAATTCTTAGACTCAATATTTCATACAATTGTACAGCATTGACAGTATTTCTGGATAGTCTGCCTGTATGTGTGTGGAGGCAAATATCTAATTTGTATGGCAATATATTATCATATTATGTATAGTAGAGTTGCTTAGTGCAGCCCATGGTGATGAAGTTGGAAGATCTGGTTATTCAAAAGCAATATGCACAAGATTATCTAAACAAATTAATTGTTTCTCAAGGTAATTTGCACTGTGCATAAGTCATAAATACACCGTGACTTTTATTATTTTTAATATAGAGGTTCTTATTAACAGGTATAGCAAACGCCAATTAAGTTGGCGCGAGGAGGGGTAAGTTCGCGCAGGATTAAAAGTAGTGGGGAGATTTGCATTTTGTTTTACATCAAATATCAGATAATTCAACCTCTGAGCGTGTATCACTTTATGATCTCCTAGCAAAGACATTATGTTCCATGAAACGTCAATGACAAATGTATTCTGACAATTACTTGAGTAGTGGGGGTGGACGTTTTTAAAAACGGCTTCTGCGCACCCCCTCCTCGCGCCAACTTAATTGGCGCTTGCTATACCTACATATATGATTTTTTAAAGTGGAAGGAAAATGAAACGTCTATAAACTTAGTTTTGTTTGGGATCCTATTGTTATATCCATAATTGTGTCCCAACGTCTAATTGTCATCTATTATGATTCCATTGTCTTCCTATACAAGATTTCATCTTACGATCGCTTTCCTCCACGATCTTTTGAAACATCTTTTCTTTCTTCTCCCTAGTGGAGACTTATTATAGATTTTGCTAGGTCATCTTCATTCTTCCATTCGAATTAAGTTGTGAATCATTGTTTGAGATTTTGAATTGCAAAAATATATCTTCATTATTCCGTGAATAGTGCTTATGTACTTTCAAATTTGCTTGAGAATGAAGATTCTACATTCTCATTTTAGAAAGAATAAGGACTAGCAATGCCACCGTGTCATAAACCACTCCAAATGGTCACTTTTGCAGAATGTAAAGATGTCTCGTGGATGACTTTTGGATTATTTTCATTCCAATAACGACAATTTTAGGAAGGTGAAAACAATTTTGTAACACTGCCTTGAACTGCAGCAATATTCTCAACATTTCGAGCATTTTTTTATTTTAAAATTGCGATCGGCATTTTTGACAGTTCGACGAATGGCAAGCACACTAGTTCGACCATGACGTCCGTAAATTGGAAAAAGTGCACAATAAGTGGCAATAATACAACTATTATTTTGACAAAAAAATTGGATAACTGGATTCCAAATGTTGCTGAAGCGTATAACATTCCATGATGAAATTGCAGACTTTACTAAACACACTTGAAAACGACAGACAATTCTGACCTTTCTCTGAAATCGGTCAAGATTGCCTACTTTTTCGGTGCAATTTCAGATCCCAAAATAAGCTATTCTAGTATTTTAATCCATTGCTAAGCAACCATCAGAAAAACCGTCCGGGAAGGTTGTTTTCGTCCTAAGCCGGTATAGTCGGTAGCTTTCCTGTACTAGTTTTTTATATACATTTTAAACAGTAAATAAACACACGCAGACAACATTTTCAGCAGCTTCTACTAACTCCGGCGGTGCCCTGCACACCAGGACATTCATCACTGTCCATTTAAATTTTTTTTAGCTTAAAGCGAAATAAGTGATGAACCTCTGACCTTTTTCACAACTACAAACAAACAGTGATTGTCAAGGAAACAATTTCATAGGCAATTGTGGTAATGAAAAAATGTTATGCACTTATAAAAATTCTTTAATTTCTAATAATGTTGATTCCGATTTCAGAAAAAAAAGTATATGTACCTCGTAGTAAAAGCACATTCGCGGACTTCAAAACTTGTTGGCCTCGGCTTAACGCCTCGGCTAACAATATACTTTGACGTCCGGGAATGTATCGCTTTTACTACTAGATACACAATGTACTACAATATGATCATTTATATTTACCCTCTAGCAAGCCATGAAATTATTTCTTGAAAATATCGTGTTGGTAGTGACAAATAAAATACATCTATCATTATGTGTATGTTCTGATAAATAAAACTCATCTGTCATTAATGTATTTATTAATTGACACTTAAAAATGTTTACAATAAATCATAAAGTTTTTCTGATCGAATCATACTTTAGGAATGGTGTAAAATTAGAAAATGGAGAATGGTCGTACTCCTTGCAGCCTTGTATGGAAGAATTTCGGGCAGAATTTCCAAATTTTCCAACAACATATGACAGTTTGCGGCAATTAATTCAAAAGTCAGTGGTTAAATTCCGTGAAACAGGGTCTGTGTCTCGAAAACCAGGTGCTGGTAGACCACTAAAGCGGACAGTTGAAAATATAGCAGATGTTGAGGGACGAATAAATCAATCACCTAAGAAATCGATTCGTAAGCTACAAACACAACTGTCATATGGGAGCTGCCAGAGAATCCTTAAAAAAGACTTACAAAAATTTCCATACAAATTTCATTGCGTGCAAGAGCTTTTACCAATCGATCATGTAACCAGAGTTAATTACTGTCAGTGGTTCTTAGGTACGATTAATAACGATGACGTTCTTGACAAAGCCTTCTGGTCCGATGAAGCATGGTTTCATTTATCAGGATATATAAATAAACAAACAATGCGCATCTGGTCTAGTGAAAATCCACATGAAATTCTTGAAACACCCTTGCATTCACAAAAAATAGGCGTTTGGCTTGCTGTTTCTCGTAGACGGATTATTGGTCCAATATTCTTTAATAATACGATAAATGCAGAACGATATCGTAATAATTTATTGATACCATTTGTAAATCAATTACATGATGATGAGCTCCGCGAGGGATATTTCCAGCAAGATAATGCAACAGCCCATAAGACAAGAGAAACGATGGAATTATTGCATGAATTCTTTGATAATCGAATAGTAGACTTTCCACCACGATCTCCGGATTTAATAATTATGGACTATTTCATTTATCCACATCTAAAAAAATAGAGTATTTACGAATCGTCCACATACAATTGAAGAACTTACTAATGCTATCCGAAATGTCTGTGAGGAAATTACAGCACATAATTTAAGGAATGCCTTCAATAATATGAGACGAAGAGTTGCGCTATGCATAGAAAATGAAGGAGCTCACTTTGAACATTTATTGTAGCTGTTTTTATTAAACTTTTTATTTTTTCAACTGAAACGTTTGTATGTAATTATTTGTCAAAATGACAAAACCTAATCTGTCATCAGTATAAAATAACCTATATCACACACACGCTGCAAAATAAGTTAACTTAAATTATGGTACCAACTTAAGTTTAAAAAAGAAAAATGTCATTGCCTTCTAGAGGGTAGAAATATATGATCATATGGTATTTTTCAAATATGCCTGCTATGTCAATTTTAAAACATATTACCCCTGTTGAAAAACCCTTTATTTGATTTTGGCATAGGCTGTTTGCGTCTAGTCAGCGCAATTGACATCGCATTCTCTTATAAAGTTTCGTCATTAGTTAATTTATAATTATAAGCATTTATAACCCTTTCGAAGTATACGCACTTGTGTTGCAGTGAAGTTATTTCTTTAAATATATGTACTAAATGTTATTGCATGTATGGCTATTTTTTTGGAAATATAGGAAACTCTACTATAAGGTACTACATTAATTTTTTTTTTTAATTTTTCACGTTTGTTTCAGTAGAATCCACCAAAAAGTAACCAAGTAATGCCGTTATCTTCCTCAAATTATCAAGAAAATGGTGATGCGTCTGCAATTCAAACGATTAGTAACATAGTACCCGTTTCAGCAGAGATCAACACCAGAAATCATTTAACGTTACCGGCATTACCACCGCCGCAAAGAAGGAGAATGATTAGTGATACGGAACTTACTAGTGCCCTAACTATTCTTCAGCAACAGCAGAATCAACAACAGCAACAAATGCGGTGTGTAGCTAGGAGACCGTTACCACAATATCGAAGAAGAAGACGCAGTAATGTTCACCGTACGAAAACTCCTGCCCTGTCTCCGATCCGCGAGAGCGGCTTGTCCAATCCCGCTTCTCCGTCCCATCAGAATTGTACAGCCGTGGCAGCAGCGTCTTGCACGCGTCCATTTTAAATTTCTAAATTTTACCTGCGAATTTGAACTGCGGACGTTTCTCTTTTTTTACATATATAAAGTAATATCTACCTTTTCGAAGAAATATTAAGAGGACTTGCTATGAATAATTATTTTTAATTAAACTTTTTAATATATTAAATATTTTTATAAATACATTTCTAAATAGGTATGTATTACTTTTTAAACGCCCGTGTAGTATACAGCTTGTCTTCGGATGAAAAAAATGAATCGATATTATAAATAAATCTTGTAAAATAATTCTATTCAAAACAGGCGCAATTAAAAATAACTAAAAAACTTTTGTGGTATTCTCTAAAACAAGTACTTGTTCAAGAAATTGGTATTTTTACTTTAAATAAGATAAGTGATTTTAAATGTATATATGACAATAACTTAATTACTATTTAATGATACCGAAACGAGGCATATGAAAGATATCCTGATAAATGTTTCCGTTGGTATAAATTATATAATGTTGGTTATGTACACATTACAAGCTGTTAAAAAAATAACACATAAGTGAAAAACTATTGTGTGTACAAAAACACGTTTTATTTTTCTACATACTCGCCTTTCAACACGCAGATCAATGATATTCCAAATTTCCCAAAAATTAGGATCTTTGTAACTCTGCAAAATAGGCGTCTATTTCAGCGACGGTCTTCTTGTTCGATGCAGATCTCCGCCTGCTGAGTCATTTCTTCAAACATGGCAATTCGAAATTTAATTTCACCAATTTAGCGGTTATAATTGCAAATGAATGACTGGTATATTATCGTCTGAAACAACATATTTTTCTTTGCCAAATACTGCTATTTTTTTTCAATTCAACATTGAAATAGTCCAATAAATTAGCATAATACGGTGATCCTTCTTACCTTTTTCAAATTGTCGGTAGAGATTATGTCGTGCGAATTCTAAACACCTTCACAATAACCTTTCTGTCAGATTGAACCAATTTTGTCTACTTTGGTGCTCGCTCGCCAAAGAAAGTCCATTGTTTCGGCTGTTATTTGCTTCTGGGATGAAGTGATGGATCCATGTCTACAATTATATATCACTGAAAAAGCTTACTTGTGTTTATATATATTTAAACAACGTATTGAAATCATAGGGAGACTTCATATTTGGTCATCTGGCAGAAAACGCGGCATCCATCTCGTAGATAAGTTTTTCATACCCAAAGGCTTGCACAAGATAATGAATACGCGTTCAGTAGAGATGTTTACAACCCCAGCTATTTGATGTACCTCCAAACGACGATTTTTCAACCCCACTTTCGTCGACAGTTACTATAAACGAAGGACTCGGACACGTGTTCATATGATTACTATGAAATGCAACGAACCACTTTTAAAACATTCCATGAGAAGCGACAGAATCCCCGTAATACTTTTTTAACTTTTCTTAGTGTTTTTAATATTTTTTTTACGGAAGAAGTAATCTTTCATCAATACATTAAATACCTTTTTTAAAATTCATATACATGCTGCCCATTTTCTATCTCCGTATATGGGTAACTCTCTTAGTACCCGGATCGGTTAAATTAGCAAAATTGTTCAGAATGTTGATAAGTATTTGATAGCATTTTCAGATTTGGCATATGTTGTCAACTTTTTGAGATATTTAAGGAAAATTGAAATTTTACGAAATTTTCAGTTATAGGTACATATCTTCGTAACCATTGAAGACAGAGCAAAACTTAAAATGGCGTCTGATAGTATTTTTTACGTAGAATTTAATAATCTTTATGAAATATTCATGGCATATCTTGAATATCAAGATATAAAATAAAAATTTTTAAATGGCACTCATAGTTGGCCATGAATTCATTAAAATGCTTATTTTGTTCTGATTTCATAAATATGAGGTTTGGTATGATTATCTTTTTTAAATCTTTATTATAGCGAAAGTAATTCAAATACTTTTACTAATTGAAGAAATAATAGCCAAGTTGGCTTTTTAAAAACTAAATAAAAGAGAAAGAAATTAAATTAATACAAATAGTAACGAATCTAAAATTTAAGTAAATGTTTTGTAAAGGAAGTAAACAAATAAATAAGCAGACAGTGAATAATGTTGCTCAAAACTACCACCATTATTCTGAATGCACATTTCACACCTTCACACCATATCGGAATGAACCTTTCGCAGAGTCTGTGGGTGGATGCTTGTTATAGCTACTGTAATATTAATTTTTATTTCTTGAAAGTTGTTTGTTTTTATAGACTTTATTCGTTACGGCGCCCCACAAAAGAAATCTAGTGGCGTAAAATCTGGTGATCTTGCCGGCCAAAGGACGGTACCAGCGTTATCAATCTAGTTAAAAAAACGTTCTGAAGGATACTCAGAAACGTTTCATAAATTATGAGTTGGTGCACCGTCATGTTGAAAGTATCTGAGTATAAACATCGTTCTCCATTTAAATTGGTCTCATAAAAATATGGTCCCAATATTTTCATTCCAAAAATTCTACACCACACGTTTATCTCGCCTTTCCACAGTAAGATAAGGGTTATCTTGAGGCCCACAAACATTATTATGCCTATTAAATAATCCATTGTTGGTAATTTTGTTTTATCTGTATAAAGAATTGTGTAAGAAAAGTGCGGACTAATGTTTGTTTCTTCCAAAAACCATCGAACAAATAATATTCTTCTTTCATGATCTTGGATATAAAAAGTATTACTCACACTGTATTTAAATGGCCCGTATTTATTCTGTTTTAAAATTAAACGAGCCTTTTCTGTGGAAACAGCACGTTCATTCGCAATTTCACGAGTTGATGTCGCGAATTTGTGATCGCCATTTAAAAAAGCATAAGTTTATTTTTTATCTTGATATTCAAGTATGCAATGAATATTTAATAAAGATTATTCTACGCAAAAAATACTATCAGATGCCATTTTTAGTTTTGCTCTGTCTTCAATGGTTACAAAGATATGTACAACTGAAAATTTCAATTTTCCTTAAATATCTCAAAAAGTTGACATATGACATAACATATGACAAATCTAAAAATGATATCAAATACTCATCAAAATTCTGAGCAACTTTGCTAATTTAACCGATCCGGTATCTTCAATACTAAGAGAGATACCCATTACGGAGATAGAAAACGGGCACCTGTATATTGAAAACTCATTCGCTTTCAAAGCAAGAGAAACAATTCTATTTGAAATTTTGTACGTAACTTTGTTAGAGTTATAAAATGGCAAAAAAACCTATAATCTTTTAAAGATCTCAGCCTCCTCATCAAAATTTCGTCGTAATGTTAAACAAATATTGTAGATCTATTTATTTAAAATTTTTCATGTACCAATCGATTCTTAGAATATTGCAATTTTCGTTATACTAATTTATCTATTAATGACAGTACAAATATATTAAATTCTTTCAAATAATATTTGCCCTATTAAATTATTAATACCTGAAGAATACAATACAATTTCATTATTAATATTTTTGTGAACACATCCCTCTGCAGAGACGCAGATACGTATTTCATCTTTCTACAGATTCGTCAGTACGCCCCTGCTATAGTATAGGCATTTAGTATATAGTACCTAGTATATTTTAAAGTCATTTTGTATTAAATTAACACAAAATTTAAAAAGTGCTGTTACTTAAGCGAATATTCCAACATCAATTTCAACATTATATGTATAATATAAGTTAAGATGTGACCTGAACCAGGCGCGGCTCGTGATGACGTATTTGGGGGTGCATGTACAATGATGCGAGTGCTTCGGGTATTCTCGTGTACTAACTGTAGCGTTTTCTTAGTAAACACCGAAAACAGACGAGGCACTCGCATCATTGTACATGCACTCCCAAATACGTCATCACGAGCCGCGCCTGACCTGAACTACACATCTTGTCTTCGTATCGTCACAATATGCACCGACCTATAACACTTATTGCTGTCACCCAAGTCATGTGTTTAGAGTAGTGAGGAGGATTGGTTCCGTACGTGGCGTATCAAAATGAATTTTTATATGGTAGGGGAGCGTATACATACATATGATCAAGTTTATCAATATTATTCTGCGTTTGCTAACAATTTTTTAATGATCTTATTAAAAATATATAATTAACAGGATATTTGAATTGAAATGAATATTTAAGAGAATTAAGAAAACGACTTGCAAAAAGTTTCATTGAAATTTATCTGAAAACCTTCACAAGGATTCAGCAATATTTTTATGACAAATCATATTATTGTCGGTTCAAAGCATCTCTTTTGGACACTAAATATTTTTTTTATTCTTTTTTATAAAGTTTTGCTAAGAATACTTGTTTATTTTGTGGATAATATTTTATGAATAATTACCTATTTTATATATATTTATTTATAAATAATTGTTATTTCTTAACAATATGAAACAAACATGTAAATAATTTACATATCTGTAACTATGCACATGGACAAAACACCTCGTATTTTCAGCATTTACTTGTGCTTAATACATATGTTTCTGCCATCTAGGCGTCCTCAGTTAAGCTAGTGAAGCAATGTATACAAATTAATACAAACCTGTTATAAACAACTGGTCTGTATCTGTATTTAAATTTACTGAAATAGCCCGCATAGATCAAGCAAGTTCCGTCCTATAAGAAGACAACTATTTAATAATTGACATCTTACGGGCGAAAGAGACTTTGTCTGGAGGGCTACCTATCGTTCGAACAGCTAAGCTGCTACGGGAAACGATAAAATACGTATGTAGATGTAGTCCATTAACAACCAGCCAGATGGCGGTAAATATACAAAAAGGTTTTGTTTAAGTATGACAATACGTTAAGCACGTATAAAGCGTTTGTACAATATGAAACAAACATGTAAATAAATTATAGGACGGAACTTGCTTGATCTATGCGGGCTATTTCAGTAAATTTAAATACAGATACAAACCAGTTGTTTATAACATTCTTCAGATTTGTTTCATTATTATTAAAACAATTAGTCATATAGCTCGGCAGCCCTAATTGACATATCTCAAACTTTAGTCAAAGTGTGGCATAACGAATTGAAAGCCAAACTAAAGAAGTCTCTTCCCTATCCCGACATTCAACTGATCTTATCTAACAGACAGATATTGCTCAGTAAACTAGGGTAACGAATTCGCCATTATTAATTCTCTGCTTCGTATTCAGATAGCAATATTTTCTGATGACACAGCAGTCTTGGCATCCCATACTGACCCTACATTGGCGTCGAGACATATTTAAATAAGATTACGAAATGGTTGATGAATTGTCACATTAAACCCAATGAGCTAGAATCTATCCAAGAGAGAAACATGCCCACCAATCAAATTCAATAAGAGTCAACTAATCAAATATGTCGGTATGCATCTAGATTAAAGCTTATCGTGGAAAAGCTTATTTCGATCAAGCGCAAGCAATTAGGACATAAACTAAGTCAAATGTACTGGTTCATTGGCCGCGAGGGCAAAATTATTTCTGGATAACATTGTGTTACTGTACAAGACTATGCTAAAACCAGTCTCAACAAATGGAATTATACTTGGGGGGGGGGAGAGTTATTCCAACATTGTCATCTTGCAGCGGTTCCAAAACGATAGGTATTTCGCACCACTGTTGACACAATAGAAATTACAGTGAACGAATGTCGGTGCATCCTGTATTAGCCAATCAATATGTAACAGGTGACAATGAAACATGTAGACTGAAACGATTGCTACCATAAGATGAATCAAACAATAGATAATATGCGTAAACATATAAACTCTAGACTTGAAGTTAAATTTGAATGAAGATTAATGGAGAGACTCGCTCTACACATATTATCATTTTGATCACAAAAAGGCTCATTGCCTGTGAGGAAAATTACCGTACTTATTAGGAGTTATTATTAAAACAATGACTTATGTTCCCCATATGACTCCTATAAATTTCTTCATTTAGTGTAAACAAGTAAAAATTAAATGAATTTGTATTCTTTATTATTTCAAGTTTATCTAATAGTTTGCGGTATAACATTAAACAATTTAACAAAACGACATGAAAATTCATAATAGGTAGATACTTGAAAATGTGGAGAACAATTTCATCTAACGTTGTGACAAATAACAGATCCTCACTCGACACAAATAGATTTAGTAGAGCTTCTTTATATTTTATTCATTTTAATAACGTGTAAATTGGTCTTGTTATGCTACTGATAGACAAGATCTTAATATAAAATTACAATATCTGAAATGAAGAAAAAATAAATGATTAAGATTATTTTTAGTTGTCAAATTCACCTATTTGGACATGAGAACACTAGTTGTGTTACTACGTGGGAGAGCCAAATTGTTAAATGATGGCCACTCGTGACCTGTGTTGGTTTTATTGTAGCGTCCTAACAATAATGAAAATGATTTAAAGTATAAATAATATGATGATGATGCATCAAAGATTCAAAGGTCCAGGACGTGTACAATATGCTGAAATAAATGTTTATTAAATACAATTTATAAAATAAAAGAAAACATCCTTAAGATTTATTTAATATTTACATACGAAATTAAGGTTTTGAAGTATATTAAAGTAATTAAATGAAAGCTATATGTACAGGTGACGACAAATAAGTATTTACAAGCTGAAAAATAAACCAAATTACAAAAAAAATATGTGTAAGAAGTGTTACCTGTTTGTGTTTATTCGAGAGGAATAAAAAAGGCGTGTGAAGAACGCTGGACATATAGTTAATTATACGTATATTTGTCATTCGACAAATACCCAGAGAAGGCTAGAATAAGAGAATTTGTGTAAAAAAACCCTGCGAATAGAAAGGCAGTTTTTAGATCCAGTTTAAGGGCAACCAATCATATTCCAAATAGCGATGTGTAAGAATTTAAGTTAATTAATTAAGGACGCGAACTAAAGGGTTGCGATGATAATGAAATTATTATCAATAAAAGATTCCTTTCGAAAAATACTTTAAAAAGATATGTCACATGATATAGTTTAAATGAACTTTATAATTGATTTCAATTATTAAGAAATAATTAGAACAGAAATTGTAAGTAATTAATTACTAAATTTAAAATAATAGGTATATAAAATTCTAAGGAACATTCGAGAATATGAAATACCTGGGTTTACCATTCAGAAGATAGATTCTCGGAATAAGGGTGTAGCAACAAGTTCGCTACAAATGAACAACTTTCCCTTGAACATACGAATACTATGCCACAAAATGTCTAATTTTAATTTTCTTAACATTTTAAATTTAATATATGTATTTGTAAATACAATGGAGAACACAATACAATGAATAGCAAAGTTCACATTTGTGTGAAAATTTCTAGTCAGACATACAGACACGTGTTTCGTCTTGCTATAGACTCTTCAGTGCATGATGCTGGGGTGAACAAAATTCAGCACAACTTCTTTATACATATAATCAAGTCACAAAAGACTGTATGAAAGAGCATTCAGCGCCACTCATTGATTAATGTCAACATTACGAACGCCAAACCAGTAATCTACGCTGTCCTCATGACAAGTTTCTAACTAGTAAGCAAATGTTTCCATCGGACGGTGACAGCCGTAACGGACAGAAAATGTATCACCCTGCATCCAGTACAATATTTATGGTTTTTACATAAATTTTTAATGTCACACATTAAAGACGTGTTTTTCAAATTTTCACAAATTATGGAATATTAAAGAATGTTGTATGTTATTAGTTAGAAATACGCACACACTCTTTAAGATTATCTATAAATTTTATATTCGTAAATGAATATTTTTTGTCTGTCTCCCAGTTTCCTAAAACTTCTGTAATTTTATTGGGTTAGCAATGAGTATTAATACTTCAACTTCTCACTTTCAATTGCGTATGTTAACTAAAGAATATTTTTTTTACATGCAATTGATGGCTATTGGAAATAATGATATTAGTCCTTTCTGAGTATTCTTTAATTTTATATAATCGCAGTTGGTATTTATTACTAATTTTTTATTAAATACAATGAAAACTCCAATAGATCTTTACTTTTTACACTCTTTAAAAATAATTTTCATTACATTCTATACACTTGTCCATTCTTTGAAACCAGTCACCAAAGCAACTTTTACAAGTTTCTTCTGAAAGATGGGCTCGTTTACCCATGCCTTGAGAAGATTTTCATCTTCGGGAAACTTCCTCGTTCTGCATTTTGTTCCATGGAAAAAAAGCGCAAAGTCGCGTGGAGTAAAATCTAAGCTGTAGAGTGGATATTCCAGCTTCGTTAACTCAAGTCTTGCTTTTATATACTCGGTATAGACATTAAAGCAAGAGGCTGATAAATTGGTATGGTGGAAAAAATAGCTACCTGTTCTTGCGCAATATTGAATGTCTTTGAGTGCTGCAACAAAGACGGACGTGCATTCATCTTCAAAGATATATACTTTAATCTATGCTTTAGTGGAAACAACGGAGTAGAAAAGTCAGGTTTCGTCATGTGTCAAAATATTGTTAACATAACAAAATGTTACATTTTTAGAGCATCTCGCAACAGTATTAAACACGGTCAAATCCATAGGAACAAACCTTTCGCACTCGAAGATGTTCGTGCAGAATGGTACGAACGCCTGTGAATGGTACGGATGCTTGTGAATTCGAAACATACATGGCTATCTGACTCAAAAAACTTCCTGACAGCATCAGTGTTCTTTTAAATAACGATTAGATGAGGCCCCCGTATCTTGGAGCATCTTTCAATGTGATATTTTTCTCTTTGAAACTCTTTATACCACCTGAATGCGGTCGTACAATATCGACAAGCAGAGATGGTCATTTCATCGAAACACTGAACAATATTCAATCCACAGGCAAAGTAATAGCATAAAAGTAGCCGGTACACCGTTTTTTGATCAAGACGACATAGAGAGCTGTTTACATGGTACAGTTTGGGAGCAGCTAACACAGAAAGACCGATCAGCTGGCTGCAATGATAAACAGGTATCAACCTACATTGTCAAAGCTGTAACAATCGATTATACTATATCGCAAAACTTTTAACAGTGACCTTTCTATTTGTATAGTTATTGGACTTGCTACTGGAGATGTAATGCGAGGTCACCTTCACAATCGTGAATCGAAAAAGAGTCGATCTAGTGACTTGTCAGAAGCCTGGTCTAGCCCTCTCAAAGCTACACCTTCTACAGGAAAAATAATGGTAACAATTTTTCGGTACATTCTAGTACTGGAAACTATTATGGCATCTTAATGTATCACTTCAAAGATTCTATTAAACTAAAACAACATGGAAAATTGACCGAAAGTGTTTGTTGTTCCATAATAATGAATCAATATACATATCAAAACATGCAAAAGCTAATCTTTCTGATCGTGGCTTTGAGAAAATTGAACTTTCTCTTTATAGTTCAGATGTGGACTTTTTGTTTCCAAATCTCGAAAAAAAGACTTAAAGAGACACTATTTAGAGACGACGATAAACTTATAGCAGTAGCTAACAATTTTGTGAAAAAAAATACTTTTACAGGAGATTAATTAAACATATAATACTTATATTGTAAGAAAGCGAAATAATTATATTGAAAAATATATTTCTGCTGCCCTTCTAGGCTTTTTATCTATTTTGAATAAGTTTTTGTTTAACAATTTAAAAAGATGTAATTAAAATATCTATTTAGTAAGTAATTGCTATTTAAAATATTTATAAACTTCAAAAATTAAGAGTAACTGAAAAAATATATATATTAAAAATCCTATTTCCATTTATATTATACAAAATTCGATATTGAAATAATTAAATTATAAATATAGCTCATCAAACATGCTTTTCTTGGTTATTTTCCAATCTTTATTTCTATATTCTATTCTTTTTTTTGTTTTATATATTCTATACATTTTCTGAGATTTATATCAACTCCATACTGAAAATAGGTATGCCATTTATTTATTTATTTAGCGTATGGCAGTAAGCACACATATACATACCAAAAATATACACAAAAATGAAGAGTATGCAACACAAATAAATTATTTACAAACAAACATCTCAGGATTTAATCTAGTATATTGCACTTTCTCTTCCAAATCATCTCAGGGGATAATCCTCAACAATATGGAGTATGGTTTGACGCGCAGCTCCGTATCACATTCCGAGTTACTAACCTTGTACGATCTACGCACGCTGTCCTTCCACTGTTTGATCTGATTCTATTTAAGGTTGACCTGGGTTGACAATGCTTTACGAGATAACTTTTTGTTTGGTGTCAATACAAGTCATTTCGATGATGAGCTTATATCTAGGAGATCCAGGTAGTTCTGGATTATCTGGTTGCCTTTTGTGCTAGTTCATTCACAGGGCACACGTGTACTACTACTACGGACGCCAACTACAGGGTGCGGCAAAATGATAGGTACTATTTGGGATGTCAATAAAAACCAAACCACCCACATAAACCAAACATTTCATATTTTATTTCTTAAATCTACGTTTCATGCCATTCAGGAGCGTTATTTTTTAAAAATGATATCTTTTAAATGACGGCCATTATTGTCGATGCACTCTTGTAGGTTCTCACGGAAGCGCGTCATTACCCGATGGATCATTTCTTGGGAAATTGCGGCAATTTCTTGTCTTATGGCTGCCTTTAATTCTTCCAAAGTCCGCGGACGATGTGTAAAAACTCTCGAATTGAGGTAACCCCAAAGAAAAAAGTCGCAAGGCGACAAATCAGGCGAACGCGGCGGCCAGGTGAGATCACCCCGTAAAGACACCACTTTGTTTGGGAACATGTCTTGAAGAAGATTAAGTGAACGACGCGTGGTGTGCGATGTAGCACCATCCTGCTGGAACCAAAGATGTTCTCGGTGATTTTCGTTCAACTCGTTAACTTTTGGACGCAGGAAATTGTTAATCATATCAAAATATCGATCTCCGTTGACTGTTACCGTTATTCCATCTACTTCGAAAAAGTAAGGGCCCCACACGCCGAATTCAGATATTGCACACCAGACGGTAACCTTTGGACTGTGAAGTGGTCGCTCATGTAATTCCTGTGGATTATTTGCCGACCAATAACGGAAATTTTGCTTGTTTACGGTACCCGATAGATGAAAGTGAGCTTCATCGCTAGACATGAATACAACGCCTCGGGGAATGTTTTGAAGAATATCCCGGCATGAATTTGTACGGGTTTCAAAATCTCTTTCTCTTAATTCCTGCACTACCATCATTTTGTACGGATGCATTTGGAGTGAGTTGTGTAAAATTCTTCGAACACTTCTATCGGAAATTCCCAAAGCAGCTGCATGCCTACGAGCTGAACGCCTAGGAGACTGTTGTACGGAATCTCTTACTGCATTCACATTTTCCGGTGTTCTTACTGTCCTTGGTCGGCTAGTAGATTTTCGTTTAAGCGCAGAACCTGTTTCCCTGAAGTTTAGAACCCACCGACGAATTGTTCTTCCATCCGGAACCGCTCCATGCCGAACAACATCAAACTGGTTACG
Organism: Melolontha melolontha; assembly: GCA_935421215.2. Taxonomy (NCBI): domain Eukaryota; kingdom Metazoa; phylum Arthropoda; class Insecta; order Coleoptera; family Scarabaeidae; genus Melolontha; species Melolontha melolontha. The sequence goes on from OW285235.1 coordinate 103,696,338, forward strand.
GAAGGCACGCTGCGTCGCTATTACAGATTCCCTATTTCTAATAAACTCCACGACAACGAATGCACGATGCACTCCGCTCCAAGCCATGTCGATAACTGAAAATTGCATACTTTTGTCTACCTAACGCGACCGCGTGCACAGTGTTGCCGGTTTTACAAAGCGAGCAACCACTATTTGAAATCCTACCTACCTTTTTGCCGCACCCTGTACTTCTACACCCCGGTATGACATTGACCCCCTGGTGTTTGATTGTATGTTAGTAATTGATCTTAACTTATTGATATGGCTAAATTGACGATATTTACTCCATTTATTTATTATTTTTAAACGTTCCCATACACGCTTACGTTAATAGGCTTGCTAATTTTACAAACAATACTATGGATTTCGCAAATTTGTTGAATTTTTCGCGAAGTAATGTAAATGTAAATATGCTTTCTACATATTACGACGTTAATTCGAATATTTTATAGAAAAAAATTTTATAGAAAAAATTCGAATAAATTAGCGTCGTAATGTGTAGAAAGCATATTTACAATACTATGAACTGTCTATTATTTTCTATTTATAAAGATTTATTTTAAATTATCGTTATCAGCAGTTTTCGACACCTTTCACTATTTTTTGCATTGCGTTTATGATTAGTGCATTATTTCTGTTTAGATTTATTTGACAAAATAATTTGAAACATACTTAGATAGATAAAACCTCACTAAATTTCTTATAAAACCAAAATATTTTTTATAATATAAAATATTAATAAAAATCGAGCGTGGAGAACACAAATAATATGAACTTGTATTGTATTTTTTACACCTAATTTTTAATAATATTTTATATTATTAAAAATATTTTTGTTTTATAGAAAATTTTGTGAGGTTTTACCTACTTAAGTATGTTTCAAATTATTTTGTTACATACGCATTCGATGTGTCCGCTAAAGAGTGAAAACACGTTAATACAGCTTGTGCAAGACGCGATTGTACCGTCAGATGGAAGCACTTTGCTTAGTTCTGCACGTGTTATTGAGACAGTGATAGTTGTTTTGGCGTTTCTCGCTGAGCAGCGCTGAATGTTCTTCTACGCTCTGTTTTAACTTCTGTGATACAGCGAAGTTGTTGTTTTGTGAACGTATCTCTTTCCAGCGAGGGCATACCGCGATGATTCTGTAGAAAGATGAAACACGTATCTACGTCTCTGGAGAAATATTGTATTGTGTTCTTCACGCCGATTTTTAAATAATATTTTATATTATTAAAAATATTTTAGATTTATTTACTGTAGAACTTTAATTTGTTTTATAGATAAAGCAGGAGTTTTTAAAAATGATATGAGATTTATAGATTATTGTAAAACTAATAGTACAATAATTTATGGCGTATGGGAGACATGTACGTGTAAAACTTTATAACATAAATTATGTTTTCTAGTCTATATCTAATATTCAGATATTATAAGTAAATTATTAGTTTGGTACCTGCTATGTGTCAAACAGTGATTGAATATTTATGTTACAATCGCTTTTATCTTTTAAAAGCACGAAGAATCGATATTTATTTTATACTTACAATATATCTATTATTTTGAAATTGCTTGTATGAGAAATATAATCAAATGTGAGCATAAATAATACCAGTTATTCCAAAAATTATTCGTAAAAGAAAATTCTACAGTAACACTGGTAATCAAAAATCAACTTCTTTTGTGACATGGATAAAATAGAGCATGTTATGAAAAATTTCAACAGAAATCAGAAAATAGATTTTCTCTATCACCCACACTTTGCTTGCTACGAAGTATTGTGCGTTATATAGAAATATATCAATGTTGGTATGTTCTTAATGTTAATTCAATGTTGTTGCGTATATTTTATGGCGATATTTTGTCTCTGGGATGTCCTGTAATAATATCTAACAACCAAACTAGGACTTTGGCTTGATATCGCGTTTCCGTTATTGCAGTGTCTTGGTGGAACCGTTCCACACTTTCATCCCTTACGGCACCCAAATTTTACGAAAAGAAGTCGTACTGAGCATCCAAAAAGTTTTAAAAACTTGTCACGTCCCATTTTTTCTGTAGGCACTAAGTATTTCAGTCACATGATCTTTGTAACTTTCAGCTTTAACATTTTCAAGAAAATTGATCACAACTGCTTTTTTAAAAGCTCTCCATGCTCTTAGATCAACTTCATTCAGCACGTTGTCAAATTCATCATCTTTCATTACTTCTCGTATTTTTGATCCCACAAATATGCCCTCTTTAATTTTTGCCTCACTAACTTTTGGAAATTTCTGTTTCAGTTACAAGAACCCTCTTCCGTTCCGATCTAGGCTTTAACGAAATTTTTTATTAAGCCCAATTTAATATGTAGTAGTGGTAAAAATACGTTTCTAGAATCAATCAGTGGTTCGCTGGTAATATTTTTTAGACCCGAAGTTAGCGCTTGACGTAGGGCCATTCCTTCTGTATATAGTAACAATCTCGTGCACGATCCCATTTGCACAGAAGACAACATTATTTTGTATACCACAGCCGTAGTCCAAGAAGAAGCGCTATCACTTTTAAGTCTCCACAGATTGATCACTCATAGTCATTATACCGGATGCGTTCTATGGGATATCGTATAATTTCGGATGATTCCTTCATATGACCGGCATAAGCTATAGGCACAGATGGATGTTTATGGCTGTTGTGAAGCAAAACTGCTTTTAAGCTAAGTTTAGAAGAACCAATGAATAGGCGCCAATTGTTTGGTTCATGTTTGGTCATGCGACAAATAAGTTGTCAACATCTGTGCAATATACCAAAGTCCCTTCTTGAGCGAAATAATGTAAGTTCTTTTTTACACGTTTTCGGATGTGTATATATGTATATCACTTTCGAGGAGATTCCATTTTTTAATCTGGAAGCTAAAAGTTCTGTCTGAGATTTTACTAGTTTTAAATTTTAAAATAAATAATTCCGTTCAGCTTATGAAATAAGATGGTTCTGTAGAACATTCTGGTGCTTGAAATACTGTATCATGGTCGATTTCCTGTGGCAATTACATATCATAGGTTGGTTCGTCCAAACTCCAAGATTCTGGTGGTTTTGGGATAGGGTGTTCTTCACGACAGACCGTAAAGCTGACGGTAATTAAGTTACTGCACAGTATGCTTGGACTTCATCCGGTTCTCTCCACCCTATTTGTACTTCAAAGCGTGTTTTACATTTTGTACCTTTCAACCAACCTGTTAGCAATGTTACATAAGTCTTACAACATATGCGTCCATGACTTATCTTGATCTCCTCTTCTAACTCTGAAATAAAGTTTGTATGTAAACTCTTCATACAAGTTCGATGAAAGTACGTTTTTGCTGATACATTATACAAAGAGGTGTAATATGCATATGATGCATGCTTACAAAATATAAATGCTTGTTGCCAAAAATCAGTGGGTGATAGGCAATTTCTGTTTGTAAATTCGTTTTTAGGGTGCCGAAATACAAGAAATACCTAAAATTTTTCATGTCACAAAATGTGTGTTTAACAATTTCATGAAAATAGGCATCTATTAACAACTATCTCCTATAAATAGTGAGTTTGTAAAAATTATTTTATTTTTGATAAAATAGAGTGTTATATAAATTAATCAAAATAGTCTCGATGAATTTTACAAATTACAATTAAATCTAAATCAAAAAGTACTATTTTAAAGAATAATCAACTCTGTTGGAGACAAGCTGTATATTGAATCATATGATATATTCTAACATAATGTTGTCTTTGATATTCAATTGATATATTGATTGTTGAATGTGCTTCAATTTAATACGTTATTTAAAAATAAAATTGTTATTTTTTTGGTACATTGTGCTTTTTTATTAAAATATTTTAACCTCAAAATAGTGTAATAGACATGTTCAATTAATCACATCCTAATTAATCGTTTGATTATTGATGATCAATTGATAATCCATAAATGAAATTTTAGGAAAAAATTAATTTTGTGTGTGATATACACTATAAAATAACAAAAAAAAAGACAAAAAAATTTAAATAAAATTGATATAATTAGGTAAGTAAAAGTCAAATGCATTAAATGCGTGAATGATAATGGAATATTATTACGGCGTAACTCATTCATTGCAATTAATACAACGTGCTTCAAAAAGAATTATATCTAGTTGTCCATGAATTTCTCTTATAAATGATGATATTCTGCATTCTTGAAATGCGGATATAGATTAAATGGTATGAAGGTTATCTACCTGTCACTGTCGAAATTTATCATCGAGAGATATGGTGATGAAATTAATAACAAGTACAATTAGATTATTAATTTATTTAATAATTGTAGAAATTTTAATTATTATAATTTATAACAAGTGTTCAAAATGGTCACCATTCTGTTTAATGCATAATGCAATACGAGGTTCCATGTTCTCAAAAATATTCTGCAATACATTTGGTGTTATTTCATTACATTTAATTGTAATTGTATTCATTAAGTCATTTATGTTATTCATTCTTGTCTTATATATTATATTTTTTGGCAATCCGAAAATATAAAAATCTAATGGAGTAAGATCTGGTGACATTGCTGGCTAAACACCTCTGCTTATAACTCGATGAAAGAAGTAATATTCTAAAAGCGCTAAATTTTCACGAGTTGTATCTTCTTCTTCTTCTGTTTTGGGTTTGACGCCAGCACGTCCAGGCACTTGAGCACACTGCTCTTTGTACTATCTCCAATAGATCCCTCATTTCTACTCTGTTAGTCTTGTGTCCTCGATAAAAGCCACTATCCTCCTCAGGGGAGTTTGAGTACACTCGAAGGATCCAATAGATCTCTCTCGAAATATTTCTGTCTAAGTTCCTTCAGATCCTCACACGTGCATATTACACGAAGGCTAGTTTCCTCCTGTTTTCCACATCTCCTACACCAGGGCTCGCTAACCAAGCCCATGCTGTACAAATGCTTCCTTAAAGGACAATGTCCGGTTATTAACCCGGTAATTATTTTAATTTCTTTTTTGTTACTAGGAATTAGTGCTACACTTTTCGCGACTAAAACAAAACAAACCAAGTAATCTACGAGGTAGCAAGATGTTCAGCTGGGTCACCCTCCCTTGCCCCGAACCTACCTGTTGGTGATCGTCCCAAGGAAATACTCTGCTGGCCAACTCAAACGTTTTTCGGAGAGTGTCGCAAGTCCAAGGTCGCGAGGTGGAGTGTGGCGCCAACGTATTTTCCTGCAGAGTACCCCCGTAAATACTAAAGCGGGTGGGATGCTGGTAGTTCCAAAAGCAAAACAGTATGACCCTTTACTACTTGTTACCGAATCAATATAATATCTTTGCTTATCTCAAACACTTGAGGGAAAGGTATCAAATAAACACATGTCATTAACAATAACAAGTTTAATAACAAAACAAAGTAGGTTCAGAAAATTTATAATGACAAAATTATTCAGGCGACGAAAGAGCTATAATCAAAAGAAAGTAAGAAAGAATTTAGATTGTAATTACAAAAATTAATGATATGCCAATTCAAATCAATTAGCGCCAAGGCAATAATAAAGCTTTGAAAGATTTAAAACTAGCATAAAATCTACCAAATTAAACAAAAATTCAACTGAAACGCTCCAGGCGCATATCAGTGAATACAATCAAACAGATTCACATGTCAGTACAACACCCTGTATTTACAGGAAGAATTACTGTGATCAAATTATGAATTAATTACATATAAGTCTAAACAAGAGTTCAGCAGAACACAATTAGGTATGCATAATCATCGGTTCTTTACAATATGGTTATAAAGTTTTAATTAATAAAAAAAAAGTACAAAACAGCAACGTACCCCAAATTGTTGATTAATCTGTACGTAGGCCCGTACGATCATAGCCTCGTACAATAGAACTATACCAGTTACACCTGGAAGAAGCTAGTGAAGTTAGTCATCCAGTATAAATAATAATATAGAAAATAGCTCGTATCTAGGTGTACAAACCCCTATCTACTAAAATTCATTGAATAATGCCTTGTTCGCTAACTAAGTTTTACGGAAAAAATTAATAAGTGACACTGAGAAGTAACCAAATGTTGTACAGAAAAGAACTGTCTGCAAATTACTTCTGAATTCAAACAATTAGCAAGTTCTTTGTATTAATCGAGCCCTATATTAACTAATCTGAATTCAACTATCAAATTCTTACGATGCTAATAAATATGATAAGTTAATATTACAACGACCGCCAAATAATAAATGATCGGCTTCTCAAGAGCCTTACTTAAGTGAAAGCAAACTGATAATTAGTTAAATTTAAATGATTTGTACATATCTAATATCCAAAATAAAAAAAAAAGAAAATCTACACCTACTTTAAATTGTCCTAGTTATCGTCTAAATTCAACCTTTAGGAGAAAAGCCCTCCAAGGGGTTGCACGGGATAAACAATACAGTAGTATTATTTCGTCCAGATTGCCGCCAGATTTATGCAGCCATTATACTTTTAGTTCGCCATCTTGGAAGCGTCGATATTCGTTCTAGAAGGCTTTTTGTAGAGACCACGCCGCAATTAATTTGCTATTAAAGGTGAAATGTGGGCATTTCCACCCGGTTTTCATCCAAAGATCCAATATTAAAATGTTCAGCTCTAAGGGAAACGTGTCCACTTGCCTAGCCTTCCCATGAGGTTTTTAAATCCGTTGGAATACAACAGGAAAAAAAAGGAAAAATTCTCTAGCCGGTAGGCGATAAAATAAAATATATCCTACAAAGGATAAAGGACACCCATTAGACAATGTTCAAATGATTAAAATATTTCTTACCGCAAAGACAAGGTTCTCACACTAAAATAAGCATAACCTGCGCCGACAAAGATCACGGACCAAGTGCTGATCGACTGAAGAATCGCGATAAACCCCCACAGCCGGTCATACGTCACACATGATCTTCGGTAGATTCAAAAGATAAGGGCGACATCTATCGCACAATAATATGCAAGCAAATGAGGTTGCCGATTCACAGAGATCGAAATTCAATTAAATGAATAGAGTGGAAAGTTGATAGACACGAGGTTAATTCAACTAATAATTAAAATAAATATAATTATATCAATTGGACCTTCTTTTCCCTCAAAACATAACATTAGGTTGGCTGGAAACTTTCCGTCCAGCTCCCTTAGTAGTGTTTTGGTATGGAGTTGACCTTCCGTTAACCTCTATTTATTTTTATGTTCTTTTTCTAGCCATAACCAGATCTCCCTTTTAGCGGAATCCTTACTTATTCCACATTCAGGTTCTGGTCCAATGAAGTTCCTATTAGTACCTTCTTTGGCCAGTTCGTCGGCTATCTCATTGCCTTTAATTCCCTCATGTCCTGGCACCCATATCAGCGACACAGTATTGTCTTGTGCCAGTTTATTGAGGACCTGTTTACAATATTTCACCAGCTTAGACCTGGTAGATGGGTTCATAATGGCTTTAACAGCTGCTTGACTATCAGTCATTATGTTAATTTTTTTGTTTGCGCAGCCGGCTTCCCGAATTTCCTCGGCGCAGGCTGCGACTGCAAACAATTCGGCCTGGAAAACAGTAGTATGTTTCCCCAGACATATCGATATCTTCCTTCTAGGGCATATTCCGCATATGCCTGCACCTGCCCCCTGACTAGATTGTGATCCATCAATGTACCAGGTGCCGGCACCACAATCGCTCGAGCGACGTTTTGCCTGTTCCCTGATCGGTATAAATATATTCAGCTTAGCTGTAAACATAATCTCAGGTGCCATACTGTCCGCCGGCATTTAAAATATCGGCTCTTCCAGTATAGTTCCTGTGATATCTGTATGGCTCCCTACAACCTCATTAGGACACCATCCGTCATTGGCCTTCAGCCTCAGGATCGCAGCCATTGCCTCCGCCTTTACAAATAGTTGCAGCGGAGGGAGACCCACGATGGCCTCCATGGAAGCGGTTCCCGTGCTGTTCATAGCTCCCGTGATTCCCAACAGAGCCTGTCGCTGGAGAGTCGTGAGGAGCCCCACCGACGATGTCCGCTCCGTCCTCCTCCACCACACAACTGCTCAATAGGTAATTGTTAGTCTTATTACTACTATATACAACCAGTGTACCACATTTGGTTTTAGTTCCTAGGTCTTGCCAACAGCCAAATCTAAAACGCATGAATTTTATACTAGTGCAGTTGGATCTTCATATGACATAATTGTTGTCACTGAGAGTTGGCTGGATGGCTCCATAAATAGTTCTGAGATATTGCCACCATCATTTAATGTTATAAGATCTGATCGAAACTTTGCATTAACAAATCGTACGACTGGTGGTGGTGTGTTTATTGCTCAATCAACCCTATATAATTATGAAATTATGGATGTAAGTGCTATTACTGATTTTGTTCCATTGGTTGATATTGTTCTCTGTAATTTTACTGTCAGTTCTGCATCTTTTTGTATGGCAGCAATGTATATACCTCCGGATATTTCACTGCATCAGTTTGAGGAATTATTTGAGCGCCTGAATATTATTTTACTTGATAGGCCTACTATTATTATTGGTGACTTCAATTTGCGTCTCTTCCTGAGTAGTCCTATGCCATGTCCTAAGTGTTGTTGCTTTGAGTGCTTCTGTTCAATGCATCACTTTCAACAATTTAATTCTGTAACAAATTGTAATGGTCGGCTTCTTGATCTGATTATATCTAATGTTGATTCTGTAATGGATGTTGCTGCTGACAACTTGCCATTTGTCCCGGTGGATCCGCATCATCCGCTATTATCTATTTCACTGAACCTCTGTGCGGCCAATGGTCGTTCCTCTCAGTTTCTGTCAAACAATAATATGCGATATAATTTTCGCAAGGCTAACCTTGATCTTCTTTGTTCTAATATTTCGGGCGTTGATTGGTCTTCTTTGGGTTCTTTTGATGATGTTGATGCTGCTATTACTCACTTCTATAAAACTATTTATGATATTTTTGACAGGTTTGTTCCTAAATTTTCCTCAGTTCGTAATTCTCGTTATCCACAATTGTTTACCCCAGAAATAAAGTCAAGTTTGAAACTAAAATTGTACTACAGACGTAAATGGCGATCAACAAAAAATCCTATTTTTTGTAATGAATTCAACCGTTTGAGAGGCCTATGTAAAACCCTTGTGTCACGGGCCTATCGAAGTTATTTAACTGATGTTGAAAGCTCCATTCGGGCAAATCCTGGAACCATTTTTCAGTTTATTAGCAGTAGGAAGGGAATTTCCAGAATACCTAGCACATTACGTGATGGGGATTTGGTACTTGATACACCTCGGGATATAGTTGATGGTTTTGCTCGTAAGTTTGCATCTGCTTTTGGTGCAGGTACGAGTTTTCACTTGGATGCTTCTGAGAGTAGTAATTCACTTTTCTCTCTTCAATACATATCTGAGGATGAAATAATTAATATTATGGCCTCGTTTCGTTCAAATGATGTCTCTGGTGATGATTTGGTTCCGGGTTTTTTACCCAGAGAGGCTCGTTCTGCTTTCGCTAAGCCTCTATCTATAATAATTAATTTGTGTATAAGAACATCTACATTTCCTGAAGTATGGCGGCGCTCTAGAATTACTCCTGTTTTCAAGAAGGACGATAAGAAGCAGGTTCAGAATTATAGACCTATATCTTTACTCTCAAACTTTGCCAAAGTATTTGAGAACTATATTTATACTTGCATTTACTTTAATGTAAAATCTCTCATTTCGACGTCTCAACATGGATTTTATCGTGGACGTTCAACTGTGACAAATCTGGTTTCCATTACTCACTGTATTGCGCAGGAATTGGACAGGAGGGGACAACTTGATGTTATTTATACTGATTTGACCAGTGCATTTGATGTGATTGACCATAATATTTTACTAAATAAATTATCTTATATGTGTTGGAGCCCTTCATTGCTTACACTACTGTTATCCTATCTTAGCAACAGAATCAATTATGTGTCGTACAATGGCTATAATTCATTTGAATATGTCTCTACATCTGGTGTTCCGCAGGGGTCCAACCTTGGACCACTATTATTTATAATATTCATCAATGATTTGCTTATGTCCTTATCTTGCCCGGTTCTTGCATACGCGGATGACATAAAAATTTACTCCTGCCTCAATGATGTTGACGACGTATTAATTTTGCAGCAGAATTTAAAAGACATTGTCGACTGTTGCTATAATAATAAGTTAACCTTAAACCAAAAAAAGTGTTTCTATGTATCTTACACAAAGAAGAGCTGTCCCATTGCTTCAACATACGCTATAAATGATTGCGATTTGATAAGACTTGATCAGATTAGAGATCTTGGGGTAACATTTGACTCCCGTTTGAGTTTTTCGTTTCATGTCAATGATTTGTCTGTATCTACGGCGAGAGTTTTGGGCTTCATTATGCGGTGCTGCAAATACTTTAATAGCATCTCCCTATTAAGGACATTGTTTTTTAGCTTTGTAAGTAGTAAACTGGAGTATGCGTCACCTGTCTAGTCACCTCACTACACTTACTTACAACTTTCAATTGAGAAGTTGCAGCGGCGCTTTTTGAAATTCCTCTCCTTTAAATTAGATGGAACGTACCCACCATGCGCTTCCGATTATGCTTCACTTCTGGATAGGCATAATTTTCAGTCTCTGAGCTATCGCCGGGAGACTCATGGAGCGAGATTTATATGGAAGCTTATTAATGGTGGGATAGATGCGCCTTACCTGTTGTCGTGCTTGAACTTCCACGTTCCTAGGATATCCGCTAGGCATGGACATACCTTCCTTTTGCCATCACCTAGGACTGAGTTATACCGTTATTCTCCGATGTTGAGAATGTGCAGAGCAGCAAATTTGTACTATATTTATGGATGGATTGAACAATCTATTGTTATGACTGTTGTGTTATATGTATGGTTATGCTTCGGAATGTGTATTGTGTTTTGTATAGATTCACATATATGCTCTTAATAATGTTGAAATCTGTGTACATGTTTTGTATTGTATTTGTCCTTTAACTGGTAACCCGTTGGACAATAAAGAAATATTATTATTATTATTATTATTATTATTATTAACAGCTCTTCTGCATCTCCAGAAGAGCCGCGTCGCCCTGTCTGCCACTTTGACTAGGTGTCAATTCAGTTTCGCATCAAGTGTTATGCCTAGATACTTCACTTCATTGGTTAGTTCTAACTCTTGTCCAAACAGCCTTACGCTACTTAGATCATTTAGATTTCTCATGTTGGTAAAAGCTACCAACTTGGTTTTTGAGGATTGACAGTTACTCCCTCCTCAAGGCACCATCTTTCTACAATTCGCAGAGCATTTCGCATGATGCTCGCCACTGTTCCCGGGAATTTCCCCTGGGACACTATGACAATGTCATCGGCGAACCCCTGCGTCCGTCCATATTTTCTGGTAATTTAATGAGAAGATTATCCACTACTAGACTCCATAGTAGCGGTAACAATACGCCTCCTTGAGGACACCCTTTTGTTGTCCTCATGGAGATCGTTTTGTTTTGCATTTGGGCATTAACTACTCTGCTACGCAGCATGTTATGAACCCAGTTGAAATGTGGTGCTTTTTATTTCTCGATCTCTTAAAGATCGAATAAAAACAAATCGAAAGCTCCCTCTATGTCTAAGAAGACTGCAAGTGCAATTTCCTTGTAGTGTAGGCTCCTTTCGAACCCTCTCACCAGGCTATCCAGGGCACCCTCATCTGATTTTCATATCTTGTATGCCCATTGCAGTGGGTGTAGAGGAGATCAATCCAGAGCCTCTTCTTTAATATTTAAATATATCATTTTTTCCATAGTCTTCAACATAAAAGAGGTAAGACTAATTGGTCTAAATGATTTAGGGTGGGTATATGTTCCTTTTCCGGGCTTCGGAATAAACACTACCCTAGTTTCTAGACTAGACCTGAATATCTCCAATAGAGGACCCATAATTTCCCCAATTCCCTCTTGAAGGAGCTTGGGAAACACTCCACCTGGTTCTGCGGATTTATATGGTTCAAACGATCCTATCGCCCATCTAATTAAATGGGGCTTGAAGATCTCGTTTGATATCTCCCAAACATTCCTAGTCACCCTCCAAGAGGTGACAACTTGAGTGGTATCACAATCATCCATACGCTCCGAACCTGGAAAGTGTACCCCCAGAAGATACTCTAAAGTCTCTTCCACGGTACTGGTACACCTCCCGTCCGATTTTTGTATAGATCTAATTGCGTTGGAAGGATCTTTTTTGAGAATTCTGTTAATTCTGGCCATGTCAGGAACACCTTCGATGTCCTCACAGAATTTTCTATAGGCCTTCCTTTTGCTCTCTTTGATTTTATCATTGTATTTATTGAGGAGAGCCTTGTAAGCTTCCCAATTACCTGCTTTCTTGGCCCTATTAAATGACAGGCGAGTTTCCTTCCCTAAATTGGTTAACTCTGCATTCCACCAGGCAGCCCGCTTAGCTATACGGCGCTCCCTAAGGGAACAGTTATTTTCATAGCAGGAAAGAACGAGTTGTATGTGCAGAAGCCCTATCTTGCTGGAAGTAACCCCCCATTGAATTCGTCTCGTTCTACTTAAGTTAAAAATGGTGTTAATAACTGTTCTCGGTATCGTTGGCTATTAATGTTATTGTGAAAAAAATATTGATCCTATTTCTCACGACGAGATACAGCTAACCATACTCCAATTTTAACAGGATGTAAAGAAACTTCGATGTGATTGTTTGAATTGTTAATAGACAATGTTCTGTAATTTTGTTTAGATACAAACTCGCTTAAATGAAACCTTCGTCAGAAGCTCTAGTAAAAAGCTTAGATCAAGAATTTCGTCATTATTTAAATTTTCTTTAAAGAAGTTGCAATAATTAAGCCTACTAGGTAAGATCAGTTGAACAATCCATACTTTGTATGGATACATATGTAAACGACGGTTCAAAATTCTATGAACGGTACTAGAATATACAGTAGTACCCCCATATCCGCGGGGGTTTGGTTCTGTGGTCTTCCGCGGATACTGAAAACCGCGGATAGTAGCGAACGCTTTATTTTCGAGTACAATATGAAATATGAAGCAAAGTTAAAACAATGAAACAAGAAAAAATAATATTCTCGGCTGTTGTTGCAGATACTTCTTTTACCTTCTTTTACATTTTAACTTCATACAGTAAATAATAAAAATAAATTAAAACACTTGGCTTGTTTCACTATGAGATTTATTTAACTTCTCTAACAATTGTTTCGGCTGTTATGCCATTCTCAAAGAGATCTATAAATCTAACTTAAAGACTATCGCACTTGTTCTTATATGTTGTCTGTTCTTGTGTGTAGTGGGGGTGGTACTATATTGTGTATTACGGTGTCTATAAAGGGTGTATTGGCATATTCTATCTGTGTGTTGGTGATTAATAGATTTTGTTTTTTCGCTATTTTTATTTCTAATATTTCTAGGAGGTCCAATCTCTTGCTTTTTGTGATATTGTGTATTAAGTCGCAGTTATCTATATCGGGGAAGTGGTTGAGTTCTATACAGTGTTCGGCAAAGCCTGTGTTTTTCTCACTATATAAAATTGACTTTTTGTGTTCTTTAACTCTGTTTTTAATGGCTCGTCCACTTTGGCCGATATAGATAGCTTCACAGTCTTTACATTTTAATTTATAAACACCTGATTGGTCCATTTTATCTCTTTTATCTTTGTTGTTGCTAATCATTGTTCCCAAATTTGTTTTATTTACCCAGCTTATTTTGATATCTAATCCTTTTACTATTCTGTTTATTTTATTAGTGAGTTGTGGTATGTATGTAATTTTGTGCCATCTTTGTATATTTTCTGTTATTTTCGGGTATAGGTATTTGTTCTTATTATTTTGTATTTCTTTACGTTTTAACAGTTTATCTACGATTTTAGGGTCATATCCATTATTTCTTGCGATTAATTTAATTGTGTTTATTTCTGTATTAAAATATGTCTTGTTTAATGGTGTGTTTGTGGCTCTATGTATATAACTATTGAATGTTGACATTTTTATTTTCATCGATTGTTTAGCGTTTGCGTGTAATATGTTGTCTGTAAAAGTATTAATTCAACAAGTCCATTTCTGGGCCAGATATGTAGACGACGTAATTTGCATATGGAAGGGTACAGATAGGCAATTAACGGAGTTCCTAAAAGTAATAAATTCTATAAACCACAAGATACAATTTACAAAAGAAACAGAAAAAGACAAGAAAATAAACTTTCTAGACATTACAATAAACAGACATAATAATAAGCTTACATTCGAAATCTACAGAAAACCCACTTTTACAGACAACATATTACACGCAAACGCTAAACAATCGATGAAAATAAAAATGTCAACATTCAATAGTTATATACATAGAGCCACAAACACACCATTAAACAAGACAGATTTTAATACAGAAATAAACACAATTAAATTAATCGCAAGAAATAATGGATATGACCCTAAAATCGTAGATAAACTGTTAAAACGTAAAGAAATACAAAATAATAAGAACAAATACCTATACCCGAAAATAACAGAAAATATACAAAGATGGCACAAAATTACATACATACCACAACTCACTAATAAAATAAACAGAATAGTAAAAGGATTAGATATCAAAATAAGCTGGGTAAATAAAACAAATTTGGGAACAATGATTAGCAACAACAAAGATAAAAGAGATAAAATGGACCAATCAGGTGTTTATAAATTAAAATGTAAAGACTGTGAAGCTATCTATATCGGCCAAAGTGGACGAGCCATTAAAAACAGAGTTAAAGAACACAAAAAGTCAATTTTATATAGTGAGAAAAACACAGGCTTTGCCGAACACTGTATAGAACTCAACCACTTCCCCGATATAGATAACTGCGACTTAATACACAATATCACAAAAAGCAAGAGATTGGACCTCCTAGAAATATTAGAAATAAAAATAGCGAAAAAACAAAATCTATTAATCACCAACACACAGATAGAATATGCCAATACACCCTTTATAGACACCGTAATACACAATATAGTACCACCCCCACTACACACAAGAACAGACAACATATAAGAACAAGTGCGATAGTCTTTAAGTTAGATTTATAGATCTCTTTGAGAATGGCATAACAGCCGAAACAATTGTTAGAGAAGTTAAATAAATCTCATAGTGAAACAAGCCAAGTGTTTTAATTTATTTTTATTATTTACTGTATGAAGAAAAAATAAGTTATATAATATTTATTTAAAATAAATAAACAATAAATAAATAAATATTCTTGTGCTGTGGCACAAATAGAATTTAAGTTTAATAAATATATAAGTTGATACATATGTACATATAGTACATATTTACATACACAACAAGAAAATATACAACAATAAAAACTTTATCATCGTG
Source organism: Melolontha melolontha (assembly GCA_935421215.2). Classification (NCBI taxonomy): domain Eukaryota; kingdom Metazoa; phylum Arthropoda; class Insecta; order Coleoptera; family Scarabaeidae; genus Melolontha; species Melolontha melolontha. Next base: position 103,711,764 of record OW285235.1, read on the forward strand.
AGCTACATATTCATTCATCTTCCTCCAAGTCCAAGTTAGCAGTCGATTGTTTACTTAGATCCGAAGCAAACGATGTTGATGGCTGTGCATTATCGATAGTTTTGTCGACTTTTTCAAAGAACATTGTTATTGGTAGTTGTCGTTTTTGTCTTTTCATTTCAATAAACAAATCCTCCAAAGGTTTCAAGGCTTCTGTTATAGTGCGAGTAATTTTTGTACTGCGTTCCATTATTGGGTCATATTCTACTATCTGTTCTTTTAATGTTTGAGCAGTTCGAAATATCGCTGAACATTTTTCAAGCGTCCATGCTGGCGGTTCTTGTTGACCCTCTTCCTCATCGTCACTCGCTTCTGGAGAAGATTTCACAAGGTATTCCAATTCCTCGTTGGTGAATACTTGATCCTCTTCGTTTATGTAATCACTGAGTTCCTCTTGGATTATATCGTTAAATCCTTCTCCATCTATTTTCTGCGCTATGTTAAATATCGTTGTTAGATGTGAATTAATATCATGTGTGTCTTCAGAACTAAGAACGATGTCATTCCACAGATTTTTCCAACATGCTATTATCGTTTCTGACTTTAATTCCTCCATCGCTCCTTTGATAAATAGAATTGCGTCAGCAATTGTAAATGACTTCCAGCATTCCATGAGCCCGATATTAGAGCATTCGTTAGCCATTGTATACAGCATTTCGAAAACCTGTCGAATATATATGGCTTTAAAGCATTTAATGACACCTTGATCAAGGGGCTGAAGCAATGAGGTCGTGTTATGTGGTAAAAAAAGCACTTCAACATTTTTATCTTCTATGCCTAGTGACACAGGATGCCCAGGAGCATTGTCTAGTATCAGCAACACTTTAAATGGTAATTTTTCCTTTTCCAAATATCTTTTCACTTCCGCAATAAAGCATTGATGAAACCATTGTGTAAATAGAACAGCCGTAACCCACGCCTTTCGATTTGATTGCCAAAACACAGGCAGGCAAGCTTTATCTTTGTATTTAAGAGCACGTGGATTCTGTGATCGGTAAACAAGTCCGGGTTTAAACATATGACCAGCTGCAATATCAAGGTAAGTCTATCCTTAATTGCTTTAAAGCCTGGTGCACTCTTTGCAGTCTTATGCATATAAGTCCGTTGAGGCATTTTTTTCCACATAAGACCAGTCTCATCGCAGTTAAAAACTTGCTTAGGATGATAATTCTTTTCTGCAATAATTTGTTTAAATTTTTCTGGAAACAGGGCAGCAGCTACATGATCAGCCGACGCAGATTCCCCTGTCATTTTTATATTTTTTAGATTAAACCGAGTTTTAAATCTATGCAACCACCCCCTACTTGCTGTGAATGATTTTCCTTCCTCTTCAGTATAATCTTGGGTCTGCATATCTTCATATAAAACCAACGCCTTTTGTTGTAGCACTTTGCCACCGATAGGAATATGTTTTCTTGTCATATCTTCCACCCATAAATTTAAGGCATTTTCTACCTTAAGTAACACTTTATTACGTATTGTGGTTGCAGCTTTTGCAGTTTGGGGTGCACTAGAAAAACTAGCTCGAATCTTATCTTTGTTTTTTAACACTTCTCGTATCGAAGATTCGTTTTTATTGTATATTTTATCAACAGTTGCAATAGATTTTTTTTCTATTTCAATCATATTAATGATTTTTATTTTTTCACTAATAGTGAGCATTTCACGTTTTCTTTTTGGTTTAGAAGCCATTTTAAAATGATTTTCAAATTTACTTGCTTTATTTAAAAACTATTGCAAGCACTGTTTTGTCCGACAATTCGAATAGTACTAAACTCATAGTTAACAGGAGCGTTTATATGTACATACAAGTAAAAGCGAGTGGCACCTTAAGCACGTTCCAACTTGTTTAACATATCATAAGAGAGCGCCGAATTCAGGGGATGACTCATACATACGACGATATATCGACAAATGCTCCTATAACTTTTATATTTATTGATATAACGCGTTTTCTGCTCATCATAGGTAAATCGCGGATGACTGAAACCGCGGATACGGAGTCAGCGGATAACGGGGTACTACTGTACGTTCGTTTGAAATGATAAACGACGAACTGATGTATGTGGGTTTTCTCCAACAAGGTTTTCTACGTGGTCATCAATATTTTGCTCTGTACGTGGTCTACCGGAACTTTTGTCGTTTAACACAGATCCTGTAGCCCGAAACTTCTCCACGACTAGACGAATGTGATGATTAGAGTGGACCAATTCGGAGCGAAAGCAGAGGCGTGACTAACGAATTGGTTCCCGCATGCGAAACATCATTAATATCTAGAGATATACTATCACGAGCGGTGCTGTTATTATGTTATTAAGTAATATAATAAGTTATTATATTACTTAATACTACATATTTGTAATATATTTTGTTTATTTTAGTTCCAATTTACAGTCGTGTATTGTGCATTCTATAGAACAGGAAAGTGTTTTATAATTATATGAATATGAATATCACCTATATTTCTCTCAACACTGCTTTATAGAAATTATGTGTCAACAAATTTTTGCCGTGTCACTAATTTTGATGTATTATAATTCCTACCTACCTTTATCCGTCGTCTAAAGTTTAATATAAGCACTTATATAATATAAGTGCTTATATTAAACTTTAGACGACGGATAAAGGTAGGAATTATAATAAATCAAAACTAGGGAACAGCAAAAATTTATTAAGTAATATAATAACTTATTATATTACTTAATAACATAATAACAGCATCGTTCGTGATAGTATATCTCTAGATATTAATAATGTTTCGCATGCGGGAACCAATTCGTTAGTCACGCCTCTGCTTTCGCTCCGAATTGTGACACTCTAGTGCTGATATAAAGTGATCTCATCCACAACTCTATTAGGAAACTGCAAGTGAAACTGTCGCTTACATTCCGCGTAGCAATATTGCCATTCTCCGTTAAAAATTGTGCACTTCTGAAATATGTTTCAACAATAAAAATATTGCAATGTCTGCATTATTTAGTAGTATTGTTTAGTAAGTAAAAAAAATATTTGTAAGAAAAAATTATATTGCTAGTCACAAAATGACAAATGTCAAAATGACATTAGATAAATATTACTTATAAATAAAAGTCAAGTGGCGGCTTTAGTACATTGTGTATCTAGTAGTAAAAGCGATACATTCCTGGACGACAATGTAAATTGTTGGCCGATGCGTTAAAGCGAGGCCAACAAGCATTGAAGTCCGGAAATGTGCTTTTACTAAGAGGCACACATACTTTTTTTTTAATCGGAATCAACATAATTATAAATTAAAGAATTTTATAAATGGATAACATTTTTTCATTGCCATCTAATTGCCTATGAAATCGTTTCTTTGACAATCACTGTTTGTTTGTTGTTGTGAAAAAGGTCAGAGATCCATTACTTATTTCGCTTTAATATCTAGGTACTTATCGCTAAAAAAATTTCAGATGAACAGTGATGATGACGTCTTGGTGTGCGAGACACCACCAGAGTTAATAAAAGCTGTCTAAAATGTATATAAAAACCAGTATGGGAAAGCTATCGACTTTCCCGGCTTAGGACGAAAAACATTTCCGGACTGTTTTCTGATGTTTGCTTAGCAACCGACTAAAATACTAGAATAGCTTTTTTTGGGATCTGAAATTTCGCCGAGAAAGTAGACAATCTTGACCGATTTCAGAAAAATAATAATTTGCAAGTACTAGTTACTCAATGCCTACTGAGATGTTCTTTTTGAAACACGTTGTATTTTGTAGAACATGGAACTTTTTACTTCAGGGTGTCTGTTTTCATTAATACGACAGTTTAGTTTGAATATATTATAATTATTAACAATAATAACTCTAAATTTACACAACTTAATTTTTATTTAACAAAACGACTAAATAGATTTAAATAACTATGGACAAAGGTCCGGTATTTTAAACGATAATATTCTACAGATTTAATTTACTGAAAAAGTAATTTAATTTATTCCATAGCATTGGGTGTTATGGTTATGAACGCTGTATGATAATAGAATAAGAATAAGTGAGTAAGTAAATCTACACTGAGAAAAATTTTTCCTAGCAGAGAAAAATTCGAAGGATAAGAGGAAGTTTCGTGGAACTTATTTTCAAACTAGGAGGAATAAATATAAATTATATAATAATTATATATTACGAGTATATAGTATTTATCAGTTTTTCTTTATTCATCGAACTCAAAGACACCATTTAATGTTGTTACACATTGCGACAGTATAAACCTATCTGTGAAACAGCAAAAATACATGCACATTTTAGAGTAAAATTAATTTAAAATGCTCCTCTTAGTTTAAAAATAGGCTATAGATATGACGAATGTGGTGAGTGAGGTACAATCTGAAATGTCAATTGATCCAATTTTTCGCAAACATATTGACTGATGTGGAAAGGCTCGTGTCATGTAGAGAGAACTCTTTTTCATGACCCATCCCAAACCGTTCTTCAGAAATTGCTTTTTTCAATTTGTCTAGTAGAGCGGCGTAGTACCGTGCGTTTAGTCCTTTATAAGACAAATATTATTCCCTTCGGTTCATAAAAAATCGTAGCCATTACCTTACCCGTTAATGGAAATATCTTGCATTTTTTGGGCGAAGTGCTACCATGATGGGCCTACTGTTGCGATTGCAGTTTGTGTTCAAACGCATAATAGCAGGAGCTAGGTATCATCAACTGTAACAAATCTTAGCAAAAAGATCAATTGAATCGATTCTGCCTTTACTTGATGTAAATCCATATCAAATGATAAAAACACACACAATGTTGTAATAGATTTACACTTTATCTAATAATATTTAATAATATATAACAGCTGTTTCACCGTACAACGGTTTCTTCAGATATAACAAGCGGTACCGTAAAACATTTTACTTAAACGTATATATTTTTTTAATTTTATGACTTAATGGTATTCTCAGAAATTGGAAACCGAAATATTTTTACCCGCCTCTTTTAGTATAAGGGATACATAGATAACATAAATTATATTATAAGTGACACATAACTAACAAAACATTTCAATAAAAAATCGGAAATAAGTTCAACAGAGGGGAGGAATTAAGCTCTGTTTTGTCATTTAATCATTTATTTGAAAATTTTTGTTTATTAATTTCCATTGCTTCTAATAAATCGAGTTTCTTACTTTTCTTATCTTCATGTAGGATCTTGAAATTATTATTAAAACTATGGCTTTCTTCAATTAAATGGTTGGAGTATGCTGAATCTGTTTTCCCATTTCTAAACGAATAATAATGTTCGTATATGCGCTTTTTGAACGTTCTACCTGTTTGCCCAATATATGTTTTAGTGCATGTGCCACAAGTTAGTTTATACACACCTGACTTGTTATGATGTGCTGTTTTACTTTTATTGTTTTTGATGTAGTTACTAATATGGTTGTTGGTTTTATATGCAATTTTTATATTTTGTTTTCTTAAAAATTTTTCTAATATTTTATTTTGTCTGCCTAGGTAAGTAATAATTTTAAATTTCTTGTCATGACCTTTAGTATTACTTACCTAGGCAGACAAAATAAAATATTAGAAAAATTTTTAAGAAAACAAAATATAAAAATTGCATATAAAACCAACAACCATATTAGTAACTACATCAAAAACAATAAAAGTAAAACAGCACATCATAACAAGTCAGGTGTGTATAAACTAACTTGTGGCACATGTACTAAAACATATATTGGGCAAACAGGTAGAACGTTCAAAAAGCGCCTATACGAACATTATTATTCGTTTAGAAATGGGAAAACAGATTCAGCATACTCCAACCATTTAATTGAAGAAAGCCATAGTTTTAATAATAATTTCAAGATCCTACATGAAGATAAGAAAAGTAAGAAACTCGATTTATTAGAAGCAATGGAAATTAATAAACAAAAATTTTGAAATAAATTATTAAATGACAAAACAGAGCTTAATTCCTCCCCTCTGTTGAACTTATTTCCTATTTTTGATTGAAATGTTTTGTTAGTTATGTGTCACTTATAATATAATTTATGTTATCTATGTATCCCTTATACTAAAAGAGGCGGGTAAAAATATTTCGGTTTCCAATTTCTGAGAATACCATCAAGTCATAAAATAAAAAAAATATATACGTTTAAGTAAAATGTTTTACAGTACCGCTTGTTATATCTGAAGAAACCGTTGTACGGTGAAACAGCTGTTATATATTATTAAATATTATTAAATAAAGTGTAAATCTAATACAACATTGTGTGTGTTTTTATCATTCAAAAAGATCAACTTTGGTTCTTGTTAAAAACAGTTTAAAATTATCACTTGACGTTCGAATTATTTAACCGTTTTGATCATAATTCAATATTCGTGGAACTCATCTCACTGGCAGCTTGGACATGTCCAATTCTACGTATAAAATATTAAGTACTATCGTGAGCAAAAAAAAGTGGTACAGTAGTGAAGTTATATGTAAAGTCAATTTTTCCACGGTCGGGAGTAGAAATCAGTTTCTATGACATCAAAATTAAAACAGCAGTAGTCGATTATTCCCAAGGGAGTATAATGCTCCCAAGGGAGTTTACATTATGGAGAACGTTTGTGATTCATGCAAAAAAAAGATAACATTGAAATTATTTATTGACATTTAAATTAAATGTTACATTTGTACAATTTTCAAAATTAATATTAGAAGGAATATTACTTTCGCTTACATTTACAGTTTTTGTGATTGCCCTAGTAGTGCTACCTACTAAAACCTGATTAGCAATTTTGGTCTTATTTTCAATGGAGTTCTCGACATAACCCTCAGCGACTGTCGTTGATTTCCAACCAGCATGACGTTTTATTGTCGTGATATCCACACCAGCATCTGCCAGTAATGTCGCTGAAGATCTTCGTAAGCAGTGACCAGTATAACATGCAGCATCAGGTAATTTTAAATACGAAGCTACTACACTCGGAATTTTTCCCATGGTATTCTTGCCAACTGGCTGCGAACTACATTTTCCTGCTTTGTAGTACAAAAAAAAGGCGCTTATGCTTGACGTGGGGAGGACGAAGGGACAGGTATTTTCGAAACAACTCAAGCATATTTTCCACATCGGTAACCACAAAGGTTCGTGGAATCTTTGTCTTAGTGTTTGGAATTTTTACAATCAAGGAAGAGCCTACATCCTCAATATCATCTACAGTTAAATTGACTAGTTCATCAGTTCGACAAGCTCCGGCAATCCCCAGAATTAATCCAACCTATAAAAAATCAAAATACTTAATAATTGAAATACCTAACAACAAAAGTAATCTTACCTTAATCATTAAGAATTCTTTGTCATCTGCACTTGATAGAAAACGGTCGATTTCACCCTTTCTCAATATTTTCGATTTTTTCGCTTGATATCCGTCACCGGTTCTTTTCAAAAATGCGATCAGCTTGGGGAATTTGCTTATATCTATGTTGTCGTAAATTATCAAGCATGACTTAACCATAGAATATTGCGCCCATAATGTGGAAGACTTGTAATTCTTTGCATATTCACTGAAGTATGCCAACAAAACATTCTCGCTGTATACTTGAACATCTCGGCGCACCACTTTTTGAACCGATTGTAGGCTATATCGTATAAAGATCTTAACTTCGTAGGCAGCAAATTGCTTATTGCAATATATGCAGCCTCCACAATCTCTTCCGACTCACAATTATTCATTGTGCACTAAACAAACTTTAAACTAAACCAAACTAGCACCTTAATTTGACAATTCTTTTTGTTTGTTTATTTTGTAGTTATGACAATAACTCAACGACTACTAAATAAATGCTCAAATCCGAATACAATAATTCTGGTGCTACTTACTTCATAATGACAAAATATGTGTTTTTAAGTTGAGACCGTGGAAAAAATAGTATATACCATTCGGGAGAGATGCTATTTTGTCCTCGGTGCATTGTAGCCCTCGGGCTTCAAATTGCACCTCTGCCAAAATAACGCATTTCTCTCCCTTATAGTATAATATACTATTTTAAACATTTTAGTATTGTGACGTTGCTAAGGTACTTAAAATCGTAGTAACGTGCAAGTCATTTTTGACACTTACACCTATCTGTAATATGTTATTTGATACTTATAGGTTATTTGAATATTTAAATTTGACGCCTACATCTAATATATATTTACATTCACGCAGCCTAATTTAATCCGATTAAACACTTTTTTTTTGCTCACGATATTTCATGTTCAGTCATTCGCAACAATATTATTAATTTTATTGATTATTTTCGGAGTTGTTGCAGTTTTTTATGGACCTGGTCGCACATCATCTTAGACGATCATATCATTACGTTTAAATTGTGCAACCCAGTGACAAATTGTGGTTTGTCACTTAAAATTTGTTGCATGTCAATCAATATTTCAGATGTGTTTAGTCCTTTAAAAAATAAATATTGGATTGTACGGTCGCGGTTACAAAAAAGCGACCACTAATTTGACATTTTGTGTTACCACGAATTTCGTATTCATGCATTTTAGGATTTTCCATTTAGACACTATTTTAAATCAAATGTCAAAAATCAACCAAATTTTCCCTATCGCCATAAAAACGATGACAAAATTATGTTAGTGTTTCGGGAAAATGCTGCAAATAGTCGAGATTTATTTCCAATAGAATTAAGTGTAAGTAATATTTACAACTATTACAGTTTACCTACCACAATCTTGATCCTTTTTAAAATTAAAACTTTTGAATTAAGCAAAAACTTTGTGCAGAACTAAGTTTATATATTTGAATTTTTTTAGGCATATGCGCCTCTTAAAACTTCTCCAGTAACACTTTCCATATTCAAGAAGTCCATAAAAGTTTAACAAGCAATATTGATGTAAATCCAGAATAATTGATCTTATACTCAGTTTGCTATTCATTGCTAACTTTTACATGTTACAGTTTAATACGAATTGATAAATTCGTATTAAACTGTGATAAAACATGTTTTTCTCCACAAAGTCTATAGTCTTTTTTGTTTATTCTGAGTAGTAGGCGTCAAAGAGTCTGAAAAGCGATATAAACTCAAGAAAAATACAAAAATTCAAAAATGTACGCACATAGACATTCCTAAAAAATAATGTACAGATTCTTTCTTTGTCTTAATGCCAATAAAATTTCATTCAAGATCATAGAGAAGAAAAAATGAAATGAATTACAATCTGCTAGTGTTAAAATTAAACCCGCTTATGAAAGGATATTGAAACGCACACAAATTTTTAGAATATTTGAGTAATTTTTAGAATGAACGTTCGACTATCGGCGGAAATATAAACAAATCGTTATCCTGGGAACATGCTGTTGTATGTAGTTTCATTTGTGTATATTTTATAAACAAAGATTGGAGAGTGATTCACATTTAATCACGATCAAACCAAACCGCATGATTTCAATGTCAAGTGACTATAAAGTGACGCACACGGATATACTGATTAAAATTATTTGTAGGTATACGTACAGGTTGATGACACCACTATTATTTATATCAAGGTTTCTGTCTATGTACTAGCTTTAGAAGACTGCAACATTATTATTGAAGGAAGGATTTATAATGATGGAAAAGGAAAAATTTCAAGGATATCATGGATGGAATGCTGATGTAATTATAAATAGTAGAGATTTTGGAAAGAAATATTTTGGCAGAACTAAGCTAGAAAGTGTTACTATACTTTCTAGCTTAGTTCTGCCAAAATATTTCTTTCCAAAATCTCTACTATTCATAATTACATCAGCATTAATTTTCTCTTCTTGTTACCAAAGTTTATAGTTATTTCCAGAGGAGAAAGGTTCACGCCTAAATGCAACACAAAACAATCTCCATCCGTAACAACTTAAGGTGGTATATTATCATCACTACTACGGAGTTTAGTACTAGACAATCTCGCCAGAACATTTAAATAACCAGAGAGTATGAACGTTGATGATATTGTCATTGTGTCACACGTTATATATAACGTGTGTTCATTTGAAAAGTCAATCTAGGTTACTTTGAAATTTTGATAGAATAAGACACATTCTGACACATATATATTAGTATGTGTTTGTTGTTCCGTAAACGTAAATCCAAATGACATTTGATAATGTCAATCACAAATATCAGTTAGTGCATAAAATAATCGTGCGTCGATTCTAGTTTAAATAAATTGCTTCTCAGTTTTAAAATGGCTTTCACTTTAGAACATAAAATTTTTTTAGTCCAAGCTTATTTTCGAAGTGGTAATAAAATTGATGGTTTATGGGTTTATTCAGTTCAAGATTGCATGGTATAATTTCAAGTTGAGTTTCCACATTTTGTAATAGATTATATACAATTTAAGAATACTTTGGATAGAACTTTAAAACTTTTTTCTGAAACTGGTAGTCTCTTAAGAAAATCAGGCAGCGGAGCAGTTAAGAAACGTACACCTCAAGTTGTCAATCGTGTTGAAGAAATAATGGAAAATGAACCACAAACATCTGTTCGACATTTGAGTCAAAAAATAAACCTTTCTGTTGATACAACTCACAAGTTATAAAAAATATATATGCAACCTTATCCATACCGTGTCACAGCAGTACAAGAATTGTTAGAAATTGATTACTCACGTAGACTACAGTTTTGTAATTGGTTTGTAAATATGAACAATAATGGAGAACTTTCGCAAAGAGTCATCTTTACTGATGAAGCATGGTTTTATAAAACAGGATATCTAAATTCACAAAATACAAGAATTTGGAGTTGTGAAAATCCACATGTAATTAATGAAGAATCGCTACATCCAGAGAAAATTGGTGTTTGGGCAGCGATAAGCCAAAGGCGAATCATTGGACCAATATTTTTTCAGGGAACGTTAAATGCTCAAAGGTACCGTACGGAAATTTTACAACCATTTGTCAATCAGTTGCATGATGATGAACTTCAAAATGCATATTTCCAACAAGACGGAGCACCTTGTCACTGTACTGTAGAATCTTTGGATTATTTAAGAGAATTTTTTGATGAGCGTATAATTAGTCGAAATACTGAAATTGCCTGGCCTGCACGTTCATGCGATTTAACACCTTGCGACTTCTTTTTGTGGCCTTATCTAAAAAATAGCATATTTCGAACACATATATTGAATTTGAATGATATGCTACAGAGAATCGAACAGAAATGCATGGAAATTAATAACAATCCAGTAATGTTGCAGAATATCATCAGAAATTTTGAGCGGAGGATTTTAAAGTGCATTGATCGTGAAGGACAACATCTTCAACATTTGTTATTGTTTTCAATAAATACCTTTTATTCGTTATTTATTTATATGTATGAAACTGTCAAAATATACGACTTCGTAGGTTAAGTAGTAAATTGTAATTTACGACATACTTCAAAATGTTCTCAGTAAATCACTACATATATAGATAATTATTTCGTGACCTTAGTATGTTATGGTAAATTCAAATTGTAGGCGATTTAAGGTCTGATTTTACTTCAAAAACTATATATTTAAAACAATCCTACATGTACTATCGTGAGCAATTGAAAGTAAACGCACTATTATAGCTGCGTAAATTTTACCAAATTGTCAAGCTAATGTCATTTATGTTATGATTAAATGCTGACACTGACACTTCAAAAGTACTGTATACATTAGATAAATTTTGAAATTTCGACATGCCAACATAATAAAGTGTACACTTTCATTTGCTCACGATAGTACATGTTTCGGCTAATGATGCCTTTCTCAAGAAATACAAAATATAAATGATAGATATTAATGTCATACATTTGTAGTTGCTATGGATAAAATAATTCAAAGATACATTCCAATTAATAATAATAAATTATGCCTTGGTATTTTAAAATGGATAAACAACAAAAACAGGGAAACACAAGACATGAGTTATTATTATGTAAGCTGTCGGCATTCGCCTTAAACGAGAAGGAAATCCACGAAAACCTACTCGGACAACCAGACAGGAATCAAAACACGGAACAGACAGCATGATAAGCAAATGTATAGATATTTAAAAAACATGAGATATATAATTATATAACAGCAACATATATTATGATGGTAAATTGCAGATCGTTACCTAATTAAGTTATAGTACATATATACTGCTTAAATTTCTTATATCACTTCTGTTGTTAATTGAGTTTTTTTCCTGTCTAATACTAATCATTTCTTTAATTTCCCTTTCATTGTGTGTTGTTCTTTTTCAATTATCTGTGTGTTTTCAAAATCAAAATGGTGATCGCGTTGTAGTTTGTGTGTAGTTAAATGAGGTAATCGTGCAGTTTTAAATTTTCGTGATAGTATAAATACATTTGGAATAACATTAGGCTATGTTCAACTTGTGGCTACTTATTGTTTTACAATATTGTCAGATGTATTTTTCGACAAAATAAGTTGATGAGCAAGTAATAAAAACAAACTTTAAAATCAAAAAGAAAACTTTAACAAAATAATAATAATTCTTTATTCTAAATTGTATCTCTGTCTATCAACAAATATCGATTAATAACGCTTGTTTAAAGACTGAAAGTCTTTAGGAACCTCGTGCAGAAGTATGAAACAAACTACAACGCGATCACCATTTTGATTTTGAAAACACACAGATAATTGATAAAGAACAACACACAATGAAAAGGGAAATTAAAGAAATGATTAGTATTAAACAGGAGAAAAACTCAATTAACAAAGTGATATAAAAAATTTAAGCAGTATATACTCTAACTTAATTATGTAACGATCTGCAATTTACCATCATAATATATGTTGCTGTTATATAATTATATATCTCATGTTTTTTAAATATCTATACATTTGCTTATCGTGCTGACTGTTCCGTGTTTTGATTCCTGTCTGGTTGTCCGAGTAGGTTTTCGTGGTTTTCCTTCTCGTTTAAGGCGAATGCCAACAGCTTTGCATCTTAAGTCGCTCCACGGGCGCATACATAATAATAACTCATGTCTTGTGTTTCCCTGTTTTTGTTGTTTATACATTTTAAAATACCAAGGCATGATTTATTATTATTAAATTCTAATGTATCTTTGAATTATTTTATCCATAGCAACTACAAATGTATGACATTAATATACTGTCATTTATATTTTGTATTCCCTGAGAAAGGTATCATTAGCCGAAACATGTACATGTAGGATTGTTTGAAATATATAGTTTTTGAAGTAAAACCAGACCTTAAATCGCCTACAATTTGAATTTACCATATATATATATGTACTGTTCATTAAATCGTGCAATTTTAAATTTTCGTGATAGTATAAATACATTTGGAATAACATTAGGCTATGTTCAACTTGTGGCTACTTATTGTTTTACAATATTGTCAGATGTGTTTTTCGTCAAAATAAGTTGATGAACAGGTAATAAAATCAAAAAGAAAACTTTAACAAAATAATAATAATTCTTTATTCTAAATTGTATCTCAAATATCGATTAATAACGCTTGTTTAAAGGCTGAAAGTCTTTAGGAACCTCGTGCAGAAGTATGAAGCATGGTAGAACATTTTCATTTTAGGATTTTAGACTCCGAAATTAATGAATCGCCACGTGTAGTTAGTACGCCACAGTATACACAGCTTGTATAATGTGTGTATTATACAAGCAATATAATCTAAAATATATAAATACATATAACCTAAATCTCAAAATAATTTTTGTAAATTTCGCAATCTGTCAACAACTCATGAATTGTTTCCAGACAACATAAAGGCCGTCTAACTCTACTACAACCCGATTAGTATCTTTATATCAAGTGGGTATTTCGATAATTGTATATTTATTAGACCGAAGTTTCTATCAATGACGTGAACGTATGTAGCACAAAGTATTTCAAATGTCAAAAACTCGTAATGAAATTTTATGCACTAGATATGTTAAAAATTGGAAAAAGAAAAAAAATTCTAATAATCTTGAATTAAATTTAGCTAAGTGCGAAAATGTATCAGTCTCGAAGCTATTGACAGATTTAGCACATATGATTGAACAAAATACAAAACTAACCAACGAAAACACCTTATTGAAATGTAAGTTACAAGAATGCAGTTATAAATTGGAAAAAATTGAAAATACAGTCGACGAAGAGAAGAAAGAATTTAATAAAGAATTTGAAAATATTGAAGAAAAGTTAATTAAGACGGAATTATTATTACAAGACAAAAACAAACAACTGTTGATGGAAAACCAAGATAAGTTGTGCAAATTAAATAATATTGAAGCTCTCTACCATAAAGAAAGGAACTTAGCAGCTACAAGAGAAAATCGCTTAAAAAATATAATAGAGACACTCAAAAAACAATTCAAAAAAAGAAAAACTTGTATAGTAAACCTAGCAAGTCAGTTAAGAAGTACTAAACAAAAACTTGGAAATTACAAAGAAAAGTTGAAATTTCGTGTAAATTTGATCACTGCCATAAATACAACCTTAAGTCAACTGCCAGTAAAAATACTAAAACAAGGAAACCATATCAATAAACAATCTCAAACAGAAGGGCAAATATTGACATTGTCCAATAATGCATGTAATGGCAGGGGATGCTTACTAGAATGTGAAAACAAAGTTCTTTCAGATTTGTTTTTTAAAGAAAATATATTTCAAATGACACTGGATGATATATTTTTCAGATTAAATGAAGTTGATAATTGATGATCTACATTCTGCTAAATACAATTTTATGAATATCCTTTACATACAGCAATAAAATACAGTAATGTAAATTTGATTATAAAAACTAAGTGATATCTAGAAATTTTGAAGACTTGCTAAAATGTGCAAGTGACAATGATTGTTGCCCAAGTGATTACTATCAGCCCAGCATCGGGTCTACAAATTGTTCTTGTAATATTTCACTTTATTTTTTTGGATTAATAGTTCTTTTCAGAACTCAATACACAAACTTTGTGTGCGTGATGTGAGTAAATAAATAAAGTACGGTGAATTAGTTTCTCTTTTTCATTATTTTAACTGTTGATTGGTAAACAAATGGTTGGTGATCTATAAAATACGAAATACATTTTTATTTATAAATATGCTTTCTACACTTTACGACGCTATTTTATTCGAATTTTTCATTGAAATAAATTCGCCCTCAAGTAGGAATCGAACCCACGACCTCTGGCTTGCCGGACCATTGCTCTACCACTAAGCTGTTAAAGGCGTGAATTAGAAACGTTTATGGGGATGCCTTGAATTACATAAAAGGAAACAGATGAATATATCTTGCCCGTAGTACGGCAGTTATACAAATTTTCGCGAAGTTATATAATTGTAAATATGCTTTCTACACTTTACGACGCTATTTACAATTACATAACTTCGCGAAAATGCAATAAATTTATACATTTTTATTTGTTTATTTTATAGTTCAAGTTGAGTAAAGGAGTATTAATAATAACTGGCAATACTTTCTCAAGGTTCTCTTCTGTAAAATTTGTTCTTTTTGAATGAAATACATCCTTGTAGATAGAAAACACCCTTTCTACATCGCAACTGATTATAGGTGCATACTGGAAATATTCTTTTGTTTCAGCGTATTTAGCAGTTAGATTTTGGGGAATTGTCCCCATTCACAATTACTGTTTCTGGTAAATTATATGTGACAAAAAGATAATTCGCATTGCTGTATGTAGCCTTTCTAAAACCGTTTAATTGGATGTATAGATCAATAAAATCAGATCATAAATGAAGACGTAATAGCCTTTGGAAATTTTTGTGGGACATCCGGTATAAATTAATTATAATATTATAATTAATACGCTTTCGTATTAGCAACAAATATTTCATAGAACATTTAATGCAGTACCCCAAAATAAGAGGAACGATTACCTACGAGGCGGTCGTCTGGTGGAGGAGGATAGTATTGCCTTCGGTAGTAAGGCTTCTCGCTACTATCCATAGGCAGGCTCTATTGGGAATCACTGGAGCGTTAAACAACACGGAAACCGCCTGCATAGAGACCATTGTGGATCTCCCTCCGCTGAAACTACTTATAAGCGTAAATAGTATAAAGACAGTCTTAAAGTTAAGACATATTCCTCCGCCCTCTGGCATGGCAGATTGTTCCACAAAATATCTAAGCTCCTCCTTTTTATATGCTTCTAAAATCCTACTTAACTGATAAATATCCTCTTGTAAAGCAAAATAACGTATATTATCTCATTGTATCGAGTATACCACGAAGAAGCAAATTAGTATATTTGGTTTATATACCTAGCAAACCTATCAGCTACTAACAAATGACTGTAGCAATTGTAACGTAATTTGCTCTTGGGCATAATCAATGGCGTAGCTGGCCGCCCCTAACGCCGCCCCACGGGCGTTAGGGGCGGCACGCACCGGCTGCCACCTGCTTGGGGGTGCCACCAGTTTGAGGGTCACACTTGACCGTGAAAAAAAATAAAAACCGTCATGTGTAACATTTACACGGAACAGCAGAGACGATTTTTACATTTTTCTCTGCTTCCACTACTGGGATGTGCTCTCTTAAACACAGCAAAGCTGATGCTTTGATATCAGTTAAAAGACACTCACTTGGAGCGCTCATTATGCTGCAGTAAAGTGTTGTCTGAAATTTTCGATGGGATTGTTGCTGCAATTGAGGAATTATGTGATCGACAAGAAAGCTAAGACACTAGAAGTGCTGCACAGAACCTTATGCTTGCTGTGTGTAATTTCACATTTCTTTGCTATCTTTTCTTTTGAGTGCTATCAAAATAGAGGCACTTCATCTCTATATTGAAGGAAGAACGGAGTCACATTGTAGAAGAGGCAATAGATATTGTTATAAAAAAAATCGAAGGATTACGACATTCCAGTGGAAAAACGAATTCGTCCTAAAAACGAATGACCAGTGAGTTGGCCGCCGATGGAGGTCTGACACTGAGCGCTGAACTCCAAAAGTATATATTGGAATGTATTGACCGATTCACTATGAAAGTCCGAACTAGATCAAAGTCCATCCAATATGTGGCTTCATTGTTTGAGGTTGTGCCGACAAATACTTTGCTTTTGGCAAACACTAAAGAGATGAAATTAGTTGTACCAAAATTTACTTGTTTTTATGATAAGATATCAGAAACACAACTTCTCTTAGAGATACCAAGGTTGAGAAGACATTTAAAAGCGGCCAATGTTACAGTTTCTAATTGGGTGTCTCTAGATCTTTTGAAATTCATCGTCGAATCTCTTCCAAATCTAATAATCGCACTAAAGTTAAATAAAAATTACTTGTGGGTTACAATGACCGAAATGAGACTTAATAATCTTGGCATATTAACGATAGAACACCAGGCAACACATTTTATTCTTATTCTTTTTTTGTTATACCTACCTTATTTTTAATTTTATACATTAATGTCAAAGAATGTATAATAAAACAGTACCATTAATATATTAATTACAATAATTACTCTCATTTGTATTCATTAAAATGATACTTTACGTTTATTGGATTTTTAATCATTTTAACAGTTTTCATTCTTGGGGTGACACCTCAATATCCGTATCAGGTGCCGCTCATGCTGGCTACACCACTGGGCATAACATTTATGTTTTCTAATAATCTTAACACGAAACCACAAATACAGTTTTATATTTAATTTATTAAGTATATATAACTGTACGTTCAACGCTTACAACCACATTCTATGCTTATTTACAATGCGCATATATTGTTCTTGGCAATATAGTATACGATAGAGTATTATGTAATAACATACATATTTTACATTTAAAACGTTATCAGTTGTGAAAAGTGAGGTAATTTAATAATAAAACAAAAAACAAACCCATTGATTGGACTCTGTAGAACATACAAGAGCGGATTGACTTATTCGCGCGATCACCTAGAATAGGCCGTGAAATAAGAACAATACGTCATCATACACCACGTTTTCACAACTGATGTCTTGTAAGCTTACTGTTAGTCTTTGATAAATTTGTGACAAAGCGTGTTTCGTAGGCAATTTTTTAAATTTTACCAATTAAGTGTAAATGGCCAAACACCGTGCAGTGATAAAATATCTTTTAAAGAAAGGCAAGTCCTGTACTGAAATTCTTGATGGTATGCGAAATACACTGGATTGTCCTTCGTATACAACTGTCAGAAAATAGGAAATGAATTTAAGTGTGGCAGGAGTAGTTTAGAAGATGATCCCCGCAGTAGACGGCCAAAACGCCTATTACAAGTCCAGAAATGGTGAATAAAGTCCATGATTTGTTGTCGTGGTTGTGACCGACCGGCATGCGGCATTTCAAAGGAATGGGTGTTTTATATTTTGCACGAAGGACTTGATATGAGAAAGCTTTTGACAAGATCTCTGTTAAATTCATTATTTTTCATGATACCATTTTACTAATGCTTAGGTAATATACTGTGTATAATTCCATTGTAAGATTCTGCTACGGATCTGAAGTAAAACTAGAATTTTGATTCTATGTAGGTATAAGTTATTTATAAATCGCTTGAATAACTAAATTATCCTATTTTGGTGCATTTTGCAGCTTAACTCAATTTTTATCATATTTTAGGAGCATTTTCCTCATGCAATACTAATTTAATGTAATATTTCTCTTTTATGCTCGATATATAATAATATCATAATATACCGAGTGTTCATTTCCAATTGTCATTCTATTACAACGTAAATTCGTTTACGGCTTGAAGCCACTTTGTTAATACTTGTTTTTTTGCCAATATACGAATTAACTATTTACGATTCCTTATTTTTAATTTGGGTACCCCTCCTTTGGTTTACTTCGCCACTTTGTGTCATTTTAAGTAGTCTGTAAGCGCATGCGCCTACGAACGCCCTTTTCTTAGTTTTCAGTCCCGAGCCTCCATACGGAAAACTACCTACCATCTGTTTAGTCAATCTACCACCGTCTTCACTGACTAAGGGCATACACAATAAATAGAGGCTGCCTTTTAAATTGTGCGTTACGACTACCGATCTCGACATTTTCCGAACGCCTTCATTACGCCAAGACTGCGCCTGCGCGCGCACGCAGCAATCGTTTGAAGACAGCTATCGCTGAAAAGCGTTCAGGAATTACTAAGAAGAAGGTACCCTTTCACCAAGATAATGAACCTGTGCATTCCAGCACAGTAGCTGCAAAGGAAAATTGAAGAATTAAGATTCGAATTAGTAGGTACTCTCCATATTCGTCAAATCTAGCACCATCTGACTTTTCATCTATTCCCTAAATTAAAAGAGTTCCTCGGAGGCAATAATTTAACACAAATGAAAAGCTAACTTCAGCAGTGGACGTTTATTTTGCAAGGATAGAAGAAAATCACTTTCGAGACTGAATAAAGAAGCTAGAACACAGATGGACCAAATGTATCAAATTAAGAGGAGATTATGTAGAAAAATAAAGTTTGTTTATTTATATTATTCCTTTATTTATATCCTGTACGATCGCGCGAATTAATCAATCCGCCCATGTAATTGTGTTCAAATACTACATCTCTTGATTATCTGTTATAAAATCAAAGTATACTAAACATACTTTTTCAAGTGAGGCTATAAATTGCCTTTTTCTATTTTGCGTTCGAAATGAACTCATTATGACACCTATACTAAACATACTTTTTCAAGTGAGGCTATAAATTGCCTTTTTCTATTTTGCGTTCGAAATGAACTCATTATGACACCCAAAACAGTATCGAAATGAGCTTCATTTCGATACGCTTTTTTTCATTTTTCAATATTGACGTTGTTCGAACACAGAAATAAATATCATTGTTTAAGAATTAAGTACATTTGACAGATATGATATATGTTCGTACTCTACAGAAACAACGTATATTGTATACAATTGACAACAAGATATATTAATTTCTATGTCACTCATGTTTATATTTTTAAATTAAATGTCAAGTAATGTTAACGAAAATTGATAAATATGTAATATGTAATATAATATACTTCGCGGATAGCAAGATTTAAATTTGAAAATGTCAAGTATCAATGTGACCAACTGCATACTTTATATAAAAATAGAACTCTGAACTTTCAAATTAAATAATTCCAATTTATTAATGTAAAAAATGCAAAATAGAAAAAATAGTATAAAAAACTCGTTTCATAAGGCCTTTTGCCGCACTCGCTCTTTAGAAAACTCGCCGCTATCGCGGCTTGTTTTCTAAACTGATCTCGTGCGGCAAAATGGTGCCTTATGAATTATGAAACTTGTTTTTTAATATACTATTTCTTCTAACAGGTGTTTTTTTTTTAATTTATACTTAAAGTAAGTCATGACACTCATGACTCATTGTCATGACATTGTGAACAATATATACCACACTACAAATTCTGCATAACTTTATTTTACAGTCATAAATACAAAGAACTAAGTTTGTAGTTTGAATTTTATTTTTTTTTATATTCGAGTTAAATAAAAAACAAAACTATGAACCTTGCACCTTGATAATTTGTTAGAGTAAAATATATAACGTGGACGTTTATAAAAACGGCTTCTGCGCACCCCCTCCTCCCTCCATTTTATTTGGAGCTTTGGAGCTACGTATATATTTATACATACCGATTACTTATATAAAGAAATGTATATACTTGCATGTATGCAAAGATACTACAATAGACATTATATATGCATAATATCAATTATTTTTTTTTGTTAGTGTATTATTAATCGATTGTTAAAAAGTAAAAAAATATAAGTATACTATACACATCTTTTATTCATTAAGTATTAGTTCACTACTAGACACTAGATGGAGTTAAATAATATATTTTATAGTGAAGTGATGTCTGACTTACGAGAAAAAGAGGTTATTTAAACGTCAG
The DNA here is from genome assembly GCA_935421215.2 of Melolontha melolontha. NCBI lineage: Eukaryota > Metazoa > Arthropoda > Insecta > Coleoptera > Scarabaeidae > Melolontha > Melolontha melolontha. The sequence goes on from OW285235.1 coordinate 103,732,614, forward strand.
TATTCATGTTATATTCTAATAAATTGAAAGTATGGATTTTTGGAAAGATAATTTGGGTTCTCCGGTGAATATTGTCGCTCCTATGGTTGATGCTAGTGAATTACCATGGAGATTATTGAGTAGACGTTATGGGGCTCACTTATGTTATACGCCTATGTTGCATAGTGCAGTATTTTGTAAAGATCCTAAATACAGAAAAGAAGCGTTAGCATCATGCGAAGAAGATAAACCTCTTATAGTGCAAGTACATTTTAGTGTTTGTTATACATATTCTTATCATTGATGTAAAGACTTTTTAGTTTTGTGGCAATGATCCCCAAATCATGGTGGAAGCAGCACTTTTAGCACAAAATTATTGTTCTGCAATAGACATAAATCTTGGATGCCCACAGGCTATTGCAAAAAGGGGACGTTATGGGTCTTTTTTACAAGACGAATGGCCACTTTTAACAGAAATTATATCTACTTTATCAAAATCACTCAAGATTCCAGTAACATGTAAAATAAGAGTATTTGATGATATTTGTAAAACAGTTGAATATGCGAAAATGCTAGAAAACGCTGGTTGCAAAATGCTAACAGTTCATGGTAGAACACGAGAACAGAAAGGACCTTTAACTGGTTTAGCAAATTGGGATTATGTCGTTGCTGTAAAGTCAGTGTAATAACTTATTCCAGTTTATATATGTCAAATTTTTATATTTACAGGAATGCAGTGAAAATACCTGTGATATCAAATGGAAATATTCAGTGCATGCAAGACCTGAAGAGATGTTTAGAGTATACTGGTGCTGTTGGGGTTATGACAGCCGAAGGGAACCTTTATAATCCATTTCTTTTTGAAAGTCAAAATCCACCAGCTTGGGAACCAGCAATTGAGTATCTAGATTTAGTTACAAAATATCCATGTCCATTTTCCTACATCAGAGGACACCTATTCAAATTATTTCATCATGTGTATGTATATTTTTTATTTTTGCTCATAATTGCAAAAATGTGTTTGGGAGGTCTTTTAGTTATGGATGATTGTATCCTCTTACAACTGTTGAATGTTACAGAAATATTAACAATTTCAAGTTCTGCTTTGACTTTCATAAAAAAAATATTATCTGAGAAATTAAACCAAGTGAGTGCTTGGATAACATGGATATTATTCGTTTTGTTTGAATAAATTTTAAATTTTTCACAAAATTTTTGAGATTAAATTTTAGTTTACTTTCAATCTTATTGCAGAATATTTGAAACACTATCCTTTTTTAATACAGTTACATTGCAGTGATTGAATATTGTAATTTTTTTTCTTGCTTTATGTAAGTATTGCATGAAACTTCTCAAAAGAAAGAAAAATCAGATTCAAAAACACAAACTTACATATGTATATGTATTTTAGAACTCAAAGCTTCACACTACTTTCTAAATGTACTATGTAGGTACTACCTGAATAAAGATTTTTTTCTAGAATTTAATAATGGTTGTAATGTATGCTTATTTTATTTTAGGTTATCATTACCAGATAATAATAGTATTAGAATAAAATTAGGTGCAGCAAATACTCTTGAAACTTTCAAAAGTATTGTTATGGAACTCAAGGATTTATATTTACCTTACCATGAAGGCAAATTAAAGTGGGAGCTACCAAATACTGAGAACAGGTCTTTTAATCTAATGCTACCACCATGGTTGTGCCAACCATATGTTAGGCTATCACCTGATGAACATTTAAAGAAGGTTGAAAATAATCAAACTAGAACTAGTGATGAACAGGTATTTATTATTTCTTTCCGAAATTTACTCATGGCTTAACAGAGCCTAATAATAAATCATACAGCATAACTTCCAAAATATGGTATTTATGAATAATAACCAGAGAGCGGACTGAAGCGATTTAATGACCAATGGCCACGATAAAACGTTGTGGCGGTATCAGGTATAGTATGCATGTTATAACAGCCCCACTATTTGCTTGCTCAATTGCATTCGTCAAGCAGATGTTATTTCCGTCATTATGAAGAGTACATTGTATGTATTCCTTCATAAATTCAATTCAACATTGGCGTGTAAAATGGAATATACATTTGTATATTATTTCGTTAGACTTTCTTGAAATAATCCCTTAAAAAATTATATCCGCTAATTTCCAAAGTGTATTCTCGTGTTTACATGCTGTTATACATGCATATACATATATGTATTTATTGTTCTCGAGATAGTATATTTTCTATTCTCTTCTATAAGGGATTTTTTCTGGTTTAGTTTCTTTCAGTGTTATTTGGTTACAACGTTTAGTATTTAAAAAAATCCGTTTTATATTGTATATTTATTCTATAATTTTTTATAAATATTAAGTTTCATTTACTACCTTATTTCTGGAGTAGTTTTCGTTTCTTCTTTTTAGTCCATTTCTTTCTGTTCGTAGTATTTCTCTTTATTTTCATTAACTATGGAGAATTCTCGTAGGGCAACCATGGTAGGATGGATTAGAGGCCATACAAATTGGTTGCATATTCGTAATGATATGGAGATATATCGCAGTGCCTGTTCATTAAGTTTAAGACGTCCATACGTGCAGAGACGAAACAACGGATGTAATGGGACGATATGTGTTAAATGTAGTTGTTGGTATTCTTCATCCGACAACTTCATACCAACCATACTTAATTGCAACTAAAATATTGCCAGTCATAAATGGTGAAACAGTTGCAGAAGTATTCATAATATTCTGTCGTCAGATAACAACTATAAAGGCAAGATGCTATTATTTTTGACGAATGCGGCAGCTTGTATGTTAAAACAGGGAAGTTATTAAAGCAATCTTATCCCAATATGCTACACGTTACCTGAGCAGCAGTGAATGAAATATCTAAGAGGGGTTAAAGGAATAACACGCAGGGACAGGATAAGAAATGTTGATGTAAGAGCAGAATTGCAAGTAGAATCCATTTCAGAGTACATCGAAAGAAAACAGCTAAGATGGTGGGGCCATTTACACCGGATGGAAGAAAACAGACCAGTAAGGAAGATATTGGAAGCCAGAGTTAGAATTAAACGAAGACCTGGAAGACCGAGAGAAACATACGAAAATATAGTAGCGAAAGCGATACAAAGAAGAGGACAGACGGTAGCCAATGCGAGGAATATGACGAAGAACAGAAATCAGTGGAAAGACTTTGTAAATATAAAATAGAGTATAGTAACAACTTCCCCTACACCGCAAGGTAAAAAAGGGGTTAATGATTATATATATATATATATATATATATATATACCTGAGCAGCACATGCACTACACAGAGTATGTGAATACATTAGGGATCATTTTCCACGTATTTGTAAGTTAGTTTCATCATTTAAAAAGATATTTCTCAAAGCTGAGACAAAAAGTTGTGTATTGACAGATACATATTAACTGCATATGTAGGTATGTGCCACTTATGCAAGTCGTCACACATATCAAATTGTTTGAAACTCACGAATCACTTACAGAAACAAACCTATTGCGAATACAAGGCAGACGCCTATGGGCTATGAATCATCAATCACTCGAGTCCGCTCTCTGATAATAACTCCTAAAAATATACCTTAATTTCTAAAATATATGAAGAAGAAAGCTGTTTTTTAACAATTCATCATAGACTGTTAACTTAAATACATATATACAGTTGATAAAGTATTTCTTTGCAGTTCCCTCAAAGTGCGAACCGCAAATTGTACCTTATCTCTTTCTAACACATAAATAGGCGCTGTAATACTAAACACGCTAGTTATTTTAAGGCATTCTTAAGCCTTAAATTTAATCTTGGACTACAAAGAAATACTTTATGAACTTTAATTAGTTGAGCGTAGCCTTTCATCCATCAAAATCATAGATGTAACTATTTACCAGATTACTAATTACATATAGTAGAATTTTTTAAGCTGTGCATGCACGTCACTCATTGAAGATTACTTTCAAATTATATTGAGTATATTGCAAGCATTCAATAAATTTGTACTATTGATCTATACAATTCTAGTTGGTTTTTGTTGATCCGACTAAATGTTTTGTTTTTAGGTTAGATTGCTATAGTTACTTCGCGCTAATAAATTTGGCAGTAGTGTATGTTTGGTCATCAGGTTGACCAACCGTCTTAGAGTAAAACATCCCACAATTATTCAGCGTCTAATGTCATATTAAAATAATTCTTTATTGCATCACCAAGAATTAGTATATTTTGCAATAACCATTTAATGGCTATTAAGATACGAGTATGAGGGTTATGACACGAGCTAGAAGCAAGAATAACGAACAAAATTCCATTTTATTTTCAAAATTTCTTTCTTTCAAACTACAACTATATTCAACATGGTTATATTTAATGAACTGTTGCGCAAACTATTACATATAAACAAGACACATAAATGTCGGAAAACCAAAGTTAAAAAGAAAGAACTGTAACTTCAATATTATCTTGTTTGGAGTTTCATACAGACCTTTCTTCCTTATATAATTTATCAAACTCTTCGTGGTATTTTATACTCATCTTGCAAAACGCAGGAAGCAATCCACTTTCGTCATCAATCAAAAACAATGACGTCTGTATTGCCAGTCTCATAACAATGAAAATAGTTGTCTCATATACAGGGGTCGGCATAAGTCAGGCAACAAATTTGCATTAAAAGAAAAAAATGCAGCGTCAAAATGAATTTATTCAAAGAAATTACAAAAGGGATTCGAAAAAGGGTTACTGCCGCACTGCAGATTGGTTCGGCTGCTCGACAAACGCCAGCGCCACTGTTTCCATATTCTCGTTAGTTGTTACAGATACCGGTCGTCCAGAACGCGGCGCGTCGGCAACAGAGCCCGTTTTTAAGAATTTCTGGTACATCTTCCACACTGTTGAACGATTTGGAAGCGGCGAGTTCGGAAATTGTTGTTGAAATTTGGTAAACATAGTTTCGTAATCCGCGTTCGTACGAAGATACGACGTAACAAAAAAAACTCTTTCTTGAAGCGTGAACTTGTATCAGTTATTCATTCTGAAAACACGTCTACTCGGCGAGCACGTGTTATCATGACACCGAGACAACTGTCTGAAGCACGAACATGCTTCGTTTTAATCTTTTTCGACAGCGTTTCCAGACTTATGAGCGTTGCCGGACTTATGCCGATTTTTCGAGAGCGTTGCCTGACTTATGCCGACCTTGGTATTACTAAATTTATAATTTTATTAATCTGTAATATATTATATGTATATAATAGTAATTAAGGACTATTTCGATGAATAATATTAATTAAAAATTATAATTTTGGCGTCATTTCAACTTGTTTTATTAGGGATATTAACATAAGATATTAGCGATCATGAAAAATCGTTTACATGTTACTGTTGAATTATTTGACAGTAAGTTGACGCTTATTTACTTGAAGTAACAAAATACATTAGTTTATTACTTATTATCTTTAATGAGAATGTACTTAATTTGCCTTTAGAAAATTTGATCAATTAAGATATAAATATAACCTAATTTAGATATGAATATAACGTATAAACTTCACCATAAATTTTATAAGTCGATACAAGGCTTACATACACGTACTACAACTATTACGTCATGAATTTTAATGACGAAAATGTATTGCTTTGTGGGTTTTGCAATGTTATTTTTCGCAATTTATATGCGAATTATTACATAAACAGTAGGACAACGAAGAGGCAATAGAGTAGGTGACTGAATTGTCAAAATTTAGATTTGTCAAATGCTCATGGCAATAGTAGATATTGACTGAATATTGTTGTTATACTTTCTCTATGCTCCAGTGACAAGCCCAGATCAGCGGAGATCTAAGGAAACGAACTCTATCCATTTCAGCTCTATAAATAATCCTCAACTGAACAATTTTTCAAATTTAAAGTGTTATTCCCATAGTATCTTATTCTTTTGCGATATATGACATTTACGGTGTGGATCACGCGTGTATGCTGGTGGATGCATTAGTATGCAATGATGCAATAATAGAACAATATGGCGACAAAGTCGTGACCTGTCTCGCAGTGAATATCATTAGAGTACAGATAGTAAATATCTAATACATCATTTAGAACACGGAAGTAGAAAAAATATGCTATAAGTGTTCTATATAACGGGTGTTCATTTGAAAAGTCAATCTAGGTTACTTTGAAATTTTAATAGAATAAGACGCATATATATTAGTATGTGTTTGTTGTTCCGTAAACGTAAATCCAAATGACATTTGATAATGTCAATCACATTTGTTATTTATTTGTATGTATGAAACTGTCAAAATATACGACTTCGTAGATTATGTAGTAAATTTTAATTTACGACATACTTCAAAATGTTCTCAGTAAATCACATGCTACTAGATTGACTTTTCAAATGAACACCCGTTATAAAACTCATTACGGTACAGTGACAATTATGACATTTTATACATAAAAAGTATTTATCCAACACCTCCTAATAATAGACTTATAACTATGGCGATTTTAAACAATAGCAACTAATTAACATTTACATTAATATTAAAGTTGAAGGAAATTCTCTTTGTATCTGACTCTGCATTCAGGTTATTCGAATTTAGAGTTATACTAGAAGACGTATTTGAAGTATCCTGAACAGAAATTTGATGACCAGGAGTCGAGGACGTTAGACTGTCTGGACCTTGTATCTTTCTGACTATATCAATCTTGTTGGATACTGAATCTTGTATATAACCTTCTGCCACAGTAGACAATTTCCACCCACCATGTCGTTTAACTGTTGTAGTATCAGCTCCTGCGTTTGCCAGAAGAGATGCTGACGAATGTATCAGACTATGTCCTGTATATAATTGAGCTTCTGGTAGGTTCAGGAAAGATGCAACTTTCTGAGGTATCTTAGAAATGGTGTTAATTCCAACTGGCTGGATAGTGCATTTTTCTTTCTTGTAATTTAGGAAGAATCTGCCATGTGGAATACCTTTTGGTCTCATACAGACATATTTTCTGTATAGGTCAAGAATATCTGTTGTAAATCCTTCTGCCATAACAGTGAAACTTCTAGATACGTTTGTCTTTGTGTCAGGTATCGAAACATACAAGTATCCTCCTTTATCTTCTATATCGTCAACTTTCAGCTTAGTTATTTCATCACAACGACACGCACCTGATATACCCATTATTAAGGCAACCTGCATAGAATACACGAACGAATAATGAATAAATACTTTGAATTAAATATAAGAAAATAAATAATACCTTCATCATCAAATATTTATTGTTAGGAGCCTCATTCAGAAACTTCTCTATATGTAGCCTCTCCAAGATTTTCGCCTTTTTGGACTTGTTGGTTCTTGCCTCACTCTTCAAATAGGAAATCAGTTTTCCGTATTTCGATATGTCACTATTCATATACACTTTCAAAGTACTTCTTAACATGGAATACTTCGTCCACAATGAAGAAGGTGCTATTTTCCTTCTATAAATATGGAAATACGCCAGCATAACTTCTTCGTTAATTCCAGTGATACTTTGCTGTTTTCTCCATTCTTCAAAATGACGAAATTCTTTGTCGTAATTATCCTTCGATTTTTTTGGCAGTAATTTATAACATGCTGCTTGAGCTTCTTTCTTAACTTCTAGCGGAATGAAAACAGCCTCTTGCAACTCTTCCATTACCATCAACTTTTAACTGCAGTATTATTAATCAATCACTAATTTTGTTTGCTTGTTGATTTGCATTATTTATTCTCCATAGTAACTGCATTACTGTATATGAACTTTTTGCATTAGTCGTTTATAATTTAAATTTGACATGTAACGTCAAATTTATAATTTAAATTTGACATGGAACGTCAAATTTATAAAACATTAAAAGCCATTTTGAACGGATTTTAAGAGGTGTTGAATAAAGTTTTGTATTGCACACGTGTGTTAATTACAAATAAGTCACTTGAGAAAAGTAGCTCACTCGTCCTAGCGGACTCGTGAGCTAAACATTTTCTCGCGTGACTTATTTGTAACATAACACACTTGTACAATAAATAACTATTAAACATCATATCAACGTCATTTTTGGCGTATACTGCCCGACATATAAAACCCGTACACTAACATATTATCAATGTAGCCCAGACTTATCAAATTTGACATGTCTTTTTGACTTGTCAAATTTGATTTTATGATCATAAGAGTTGTACGGGTTTTATATGTTGCTGTTGCGCAGTGTACATGCATTGCTTAAAAAATTCTACTATACGTACTTTTCTTTGTTATTCCAACGTAAATGCATTTAAAAGAGTCTATGAAATTTTCTTTCAAAGAATATAATAAATATATAATTAAAGATGTAATCAGGAAAAAAAATAATAATTCAACTTTTTAAATGTTACTTATTTGACAGGTTAATATTAAAAGACATTATGAAGATTCTAAAGGAAATGAAATATCTAGAAAACGAATGAAAAAACTTAGAAGGATCAGTAGAAGGCCTCCAAAACCTGATAGCAGCACTCCGAGAAGTTTAGATATTTGTACAAATTGTGTAAATCCTTTGGTAAGGTTTTATAAATATCATAAAATGTTCATGTGTTCATGTTGTGATCTTAGGGTTTCAGATGTTCCTATAAGCTCTGTAAAAAATGTTGTAAAGACAAATGTTTTATCGAAGAATTAGATTGTCCAGGTCATCGTGTTTTAGTGAAAACTAGAAGAGAATTAGCAAAACGGTACGCCGAACAAGAAAATGATAAATAAATTATGTTTATAATTTTTTTATAAATAAATATATTTTATTGTCAAAATGTTAACTTTTTGAAAACAACAACAAATCATGCTAAGAGCAAGAAATATAGTAATAGAAGTTCTCTAACACTTTTGTTCAAAATGTGTACATAAAAAGTGAATTCGTGTTTATAGAATTTTCACGATAAGAGTGCTTCACGTCATTAGTGTCTATGCTATGTTTTCAATTGTATTTATCATTTACAGGCTATATTTAACAAATGTCATTTATTCCATCAAATGCGAACTATACAAGGTATGTATAAATTGGCGCAGGTACTAAGAATACGTGACGACGTTCTTGGTCAAATTTGGAGTTAAAAGTCTTAATACTAAAACGGTGTATTAAGCTTCTTGTATTTTCAACATACAGTTCTGTGCAATAAATTGGCATACACGTCTTATTGCTCATTCTGGCATTATTTTATCACTGTGAAAATGGCTTATTTTTCCCATATTTAAAAGGTTAAGTAATGCCTTCATTATTGACATTAGTTGTCAAAATGCTTGATTCTATTCATCTTCTATAATCTATACAACTACCAAGGTTAGTAATTTTTGGTATGATCTTATGTAGATATGCGTATTAAGAAAATTTACTGCATTACATAATTGTTTAATATTTAACACGAAAAATAAAATACAAATAAATATAAAACCATCACAAGAAAACATTAATATTTCGTCATACTACCGTTTACTCAATGACTATTCAATCGATGGGGCATTGAGTTTGCTAATTGCTGCATGTAATTTTCATCTACCGCTAATTCTTCCCAAGCATTTTCTATAGAGTCCCAAAGGTAATTCACGTTAAGAAAATTAATATTTTGAGAATATAATTTTTTAGTTAAACCCCAGATATTCGCAATGGGGTTAAAATCTGGGCTGTTAGCGGGCCACGGTAACGTTTCAATGTTATTGTTATATAGCCATGTTCTAACAACATTAGCTGTATGTACAAGACAATTATCATGTTGGATATAATTGTTGAACATACAGTAGCATTACATTTTCTAATATATGACTATAGTTGTCAGCATTGAACCGCCCGTCTACTTTGTAACATACTCCTAGTCCCTTATAATTGCACCACCCCATACATTTACGTTGAACGTCCATTCCTTTGTGCTGGATATATATATATATATATATATATATATATATATATATATATGTATATATATATATATATATATTATATAAAGATAATTATTTCGTGACCTATGTATGTTATGGTAGATTTAGTTAGTTGGCGATTTAAGGTCTGGTTTTACTTAAAAATGCATATATTTAAAACAATCTTACATGTTTCGGCAAGTGATGCCTTTCTCAAAGAATTTAAAATATAAATGACAGTATATTCATGTCATACTTATACATTTGTAGTTTTCATGGATAAAATTATTCAAAGATACATCCAGTTTAATAATAATAAATTATGCCTTAGTATTCAAAAAATAGTTAGACAACAAAAACGGGGAAAGGCAAGGCACTACTACATAAAATTTTATATTGATTGCTTTCAAAATAAAAAAGTTGTTTAGGTGTCCCCATGAAAAGTGAAACACACTGTATATATATATATATATTTCGTCGAATGTTTTCGCGGTCGTTTGTTGAAGCGTTGTTCTTCGGGATATTTCGCCGCGTTTGGATGATTTCGTCCTGAGAAGGACAACTTTCTTCCTGACGTTTCGGTGACATCACTTTCACCTTTTTTTCTAGAGGATCTTCTCGTTGCGATGGTAACTTCAAGAGTGCGTCGATTTCCTGTGCCGCTCGTATTATATGATCGTAGTGGCGACGCGTGTCTCACTCCTCGTGATTGGTCCGTCGGTTGTTCTGTCGCTTTCGACTATTGGTCGATCGGTTTGCGTTCGGTCCGAGTTAGTATGACTGGGCTGTGGCAAGTTGTTATCATTACGTCGCTTGTGTGTAATCTGCCTGTTGAGCAAGGCCGGCTTCCATGTGTCAGGTAAACGCTGTCCGTCGTCACGTTTGTTCATACAGTTTTGCCGTTTCTCAATTTCTATAGCTCCTCTTATAATCCTGTACGTTAACCTCGTACTGCGTGCTATAGTTTTATATAGACGACACCCTGGTGATTTGACCGCATGGAAGAGAGAAATTAAGCGAGTTTTTACAGCATCTGGACACCAGACATCCGAAAATAAAGTTTATTGTCGAAATGGAGGATACACAGTGGAGGATACACTCGCTAGGATACACAGTGTACAGAAAACCTACACATACGAACAGATATCTCAACGCATCTTCACATCATCACCCAGCACAGTTAAACTCCGTAGTAAAAATATTACTCCACAGATCTCAAACTCTGTCAGACGCAGAACATCGAAACGAAGAAATGGGAACAATAAAAAACATATTACAAGCGAACGGATATTCACAACATCAACATACCATTAACAGAGCGACACGAATTAACAAGAATCAACCAAAAAAGAAAGAAAGATCTACACGAACAGCATTTCTCCCTTACGTGAAAGGTACGATTGAGAAAATAGGTAGAATATTACGCCGACACGACATAGACACCATTTATACGACAGACAGGTAAATAAGAAACATTTTGCCTAATACAAAGGACAAAATAGAACTAGAAAACCAAGGGGTCTACGAAATACCGTGCTATGAATGCGAACAAACATACATAGGGCATACTAACCGTAAAACCAGCGTACGGAGGGAAGAGCACAGAAAATGCGGTAGCTAAAAAAGAAACGTCATCCCTAGCTAAGCATGTGCTACATACAGGACACACCATTGACTTTGACGGTACAAAAACTGCAGTACGAGGTTAACGTACAGGATTATAAGAGAAGCTATAGAAATTGAGAAACGGCAAAACTGTAGGAACAACGTGACGACGGACAGCGTTTGCCTGACACATGGAAGCCGGCCTTGCTCAACAGGCAGATTACACACAAGCGACGTAATGATAACAACTTGCCAGTCCCAGTCATACTAACTCGGACCGAACGCAAACCGATCGACCAATAGTCGAAAGCGACAGAACAACCGACGGACCAATCACGAGGAGTCGGACACGCGTCCCCACTACGACGGGACCATATAATACGAGCGGCACAGGAAATCGACGCACATTCGCACGCTATCGATGGCTCTGAGCACATCGGTAGTAATAGAATAAATACGACCGATATATTATATTATAATATATTTTACCGACAACGAAGCGAAACCAGAAGAAATCGCTGGCACCAACAACAACGCCCAAAGTATAACACTGGACATGGAGAACATCAACACCTACGAAGAACTACAAAAATCAATGGAGATCTTTGTCAAGACAATGCACAACGCCTTCGCGAACAAGATGAACGAAAAACTACCAAGAAAATCCAACAAGCGACAAAAGACTGAACCACCGGTGATAGAAACGAGCAACATGTACGAAGCACTCCGCACGATCGATGAAGAAACGACGCCAATGAACAGCAGCGAAGAAGAACTGACAGCCTCCACCTCCGCAGAGAAACCCGGGGTAAGTACCAATATCACTAAACACACAAACACACACAAACAGCACAAAACAATCACAAAAACAGTAACCAACACAAACCAAACACCCAAAATGCCCACTATCTCCCCAATTACAATCACCGACCCAACACAATGGAATCGAGTCCGAGAACTAATGAAATCAAACAGCATTCAATACACACAAAGCAGATTCGTCCAGGCCGGAGTCCAAATCACTCCATCAACAGAACAAGACTATCGCAATCTCAATCGAATTCTCAACGAAAAAGCCATTCAATCCTTCACATACCAACTCCGTAGTGAAAATAAATTAAAAATCGTCATCAGAGGCGTACCCCAATTCCTGACCGACGAAGACATCAAAGCCGATCTAGATTCTAGAAACTATCCGATCGCAAAAATTACTAGGATGAACGGTAAAGACCGCCTTCCAGCCCCCCTTATTTTAATAGAAATAGACAAAGAATACAAGTCAATTTTCGACATCCACACAGTTTGCGGATTAGAAGTAAAAGTAGAGTCCCTCAGACTTAGAACAGATGCAGTACAGTGTCACAGATGCCAGAAATTCGGTCACCAACAGCGTACTTGCAACGTGAATTTCGCGTGCATGAAGTGCGGAGAGTCACACTCGACGCATGAATGCACAAAGCCGTCAACCACCCCCCCCTAAATGCGCAAACTGTGGCGGAGCTCACCTCTCGATCAGCTTATCATGCAAAAAGAATCCAAATAACCCAATAAACGAACCAATACAAACACACAAACTCAGAGAAGCACCGATGCCAAAACACAACGCATGGACTCAAAGACAACAGACAAATATCATCACCGCAACTACACCCACAACCCGGGAAAATACACCAAAACCAACACCTAACCCACACGAAAAAGCTGACGACACAATTGCACTCATGATTGGGAAACTATTCCTAACATTCAGCTCGACAAACCCTACACCCCAACAAACACAAAGCTTTTTCGAACAAACTAATGAACTTACAAAACTTTTCCACGCACGCAGACAATGAATCACAAACACAACATTAAAGTAGCCTATTGGAATGCACAAAGCATAACACACAAAAAACATGAATTACACGTATTTTTAGACGAACACCAAATAGACGTAATGCTGCTAAATTAAACACATCTAAAACCAAGTCACTCATTAAAAATACAAAAGTACAAAACATACAGACACGATAGGCCAGTACAAAAAGGCGGCGGAACCGCTATACTCGTACACGAAACAATAAAACACAGCGAACTTGAATACAAAACACTCGATATGATCGAAAACACAGGCATACAAGTAAACACAAAAAGGGGACCGATAAACCTTTACGCAAGTTATCTTCCCTCCGGATTAGACATAGTAGAATCAGACATACAAACGATCTTCAATCAAAACACACCTACAATATTTGCGGGAGATTTTAACGCGAAACACCAAAACTGGAACTCGAAAGTAGCCAATAAAAACGGTAAAAAACTAAAGAAAATAGCACAAAACAACAACCTCAACGTAATCGGGCCTGTGGAACCCACGCACATACACATACCAACGGGTACTACTGACGTTTTAGACATAGCAATACTTAAAAACATAACAACAACACATACAATAGAAACTATAAACAAACTCTCCTCAGATCATTTTCCAGTGATATTAACGCTTGACATGGACACCACTAGAACAAAAAATACATTTAATAAGACAGACTGGGGAAAATTCAAAGAATCCCTAGTACTCAGAACAATAAAAATTCACAACGCGAAAGACATTGATCAAGCAGTTATTACACTGGAAGATGACATAAAAAACGCAATCGCACAAACGACAAAAACGAAAACCATCGACACAAAACTTAACATCCCGACTGAACTAAAAATAAAATTACGAAACAAAAAAAACATACTTAAAGAATATAAAAGAACGCTAAATCCGGAAATAATAACAAAATTAAACGCGAACACTTTAATAAAAACTGGAATAACAAAATTGAATCCCTTAACACGCAAGATCAAACACTCTGGCAGATGACAAAAGCCCTAACAAACACTAAAAACAAAATTCCACCGCTAAAAACCGCAAACGGACCGGCAATAACTGATAAAGAAAAAGCAGACGAATTCGCGAACGCGTTAAAGAGACAATTCGAAACGAACCCAACAATACCGAAGCATAACACATTTTCAAACCAAATTGAACGGCAACGAAATACACAAATCGATATAACAGATGGAGAAATCGACGCCACAAATACCGACGAAGTGGAAAAAATAATTAAAAACCGAAAAGCCCCGGGAGCGGACGGAATAACAAATGTAGCAATTAAAAACCTACCAAAAACCGGAATACAAATAATAACTGACATAATAAACGGAATAATAAAACACGGACACTATCCCGCGATTTGGAAACACGCGCAGATAATAATGATCCACAAACCTGGAAAAACAACAAAAACAACCGCAGATTACCGGCCAATCAGCTTACTTCCGTCAATAAGTAAGCTGGCAGAACGCGTGATACAGACAAGACTTGAAAATGAAGTCGAAAACAAAAACATAATCCCAAATTTTCAATACGGTTTCCGGAAAAACCACTCAACTACACAACAGGCACTAAGACTGACAGAACACATAACCGAAAAAATGAACATATCGACATCAACGGGCGCAATCTTTCTCGACATTGAAAAGGCCTTCGACCGGGTTTGGCACGCCGGCCTCATACACAAAATGAAACGTCACAAAATATCAAACACATTAATAAAAATAACCGACAATTATCTAAAGAACCGTACATTTAATGTCACAATCGGAAACGAAAAATCGACAATCGAACACATAGCAGCAGGAGTCCCACAAGGATCTGTCCTCGGACTGCTCCTGTATAACATATACACTTCGGATATTCCCACAATAGAAAAATGTAATATCGCACAATACGCAGGCGACACCGCTATATACATAAGCAGCAGACGAATATCTTACATACACAAACAGTTACAAAACAATCTAGTCCTCCTAAAGGACTGGTACGACAAATGGAAAATTAAAATTAACCCATTAAAAACCGCGGCAATTTACTTCCAACACAGAAAACGACACAAAAGGCCGGACGAAGTCAAACTCGAAGGTCACACAATACACTGGCAGGAAAAAGTTAAATATCTCGGGGTCACAATGGACTCACAACTCACACACACGGCACATATTAAAGAAATAAAACGAAAAATAGGGTTCACAACACACGCACTGTACCCGATACTAAACGGCAAAAGCAAACTAACACTGGAAAATATAATATTAATAATAAAAACGATAATACTCGCGGGCGCGGCATACGCCGGAGAAATATGGCATCAAGCCAGCGAAAGGCAAAGACAATCGGTACAAGGGAAAATAAACAAGGTTATTAGACTCGCGATAAATGCACCGCGATATATGACAAACGAGCAAATACATAAAGAGATGAAACTAGAAACACTGGTAACAATAATATGCAAACGAACACTAAAAACAATAGAAACAATAAAGTCACACGAAAACCCCACAATAAGGAAAATAATAAACCCAAAACGGAGACTAATTAAAAAAGACGGACTCAAACAAATTAAAAGACGCGCTGAGGATAACGATATCCAATTTGCCGCGAAAAAAATCAAAAATTAACAGATAAACAAAGGTCAACACAAACACACAAAAATGTAGCAAAACACACAGCATTCCTAATAGGCAAAACAAACGTAACACACAAACATACACCTACACACAATAACACAAAACATTCACAACCCCGGGTAATGAAATTGGAGTGGAAATGGAGGCAACTTCGACCACCAAACAAAATCAAAAGGACTCATATATATGAAATCGACGCACTCTTGAAGTTACAATCGCAACGATAAAATCCTCTAGGAAAAGATGATGTCACCGAAGAAACGTCAGGAAGAAAGTTGTCCTTCTCAGGACGAAATCATCCAAACGCGGCGAAATATCCCGAAGAACAAAGCTTCATATATATATATATATATATAATATTTTCGTGACCTTGGTATTATATGGTAAACTTAATCAGTCGGCGATTAAAGGTCTGGTTTATTACATCAAAGTATATATATTCAAAAAAACCCTACATGTTTCGGCAATTATGCCTTTATCAAGGATATAAAATATAGATGACAGAATATATTTATATTCTGTCATCTATATACTGTTCATTAAATCGTGCAGTTTTAAATTTTCGTGATAGTATAAATACATTTGGAATAACATTAGGCTATGTACAACTTGTGGCTACTTATTGTTTTACAATATTGTCAGATGTGTTTTTCGTCAAAATAAGTTAATGAACAAGTAATAAAAACAAACTTTAAAATCAAAAAGAAAACTTTTAACAAAATAATAATAATTCTTTATTCTAAATTGTATCTCTGTCTATCAACAAATATCGATTAATAACGCTTGTTTAAAGGCTGAAAGTCTTTAGGAACCTCGTGCAGAAGTATGAAGCATGGTAGAACATTTTCATTTTAAGATTTTAGACTCCGAAATTAATGAATAGCCACGTGTAGTTAGTACGCCACAGTATACACAGCTTGTATAATGTGTGTATTATACAAGCAATATAACCTAAAATATAACCTAAATCTCCAAATAATTTTTGTAAATTTCTCAATCTGTCAACAACTCACGAGCAGACAACATAAAGGCCGTCTAACCCTACTACAACCCGATTAGTATCTTTATATCAAGTGGGTATTTCGATAATTGTATATTATGTCTCTGATTAGACCGAAGTTTCTATCAATGACGTGAACGTATGTAGCACAAAGTATTTCAAATGTCAAAAACTCGTAATGAAATTTTATGCACTAGATATGTTAAAAATTGGAAAAAGAAAGAAAATTCTAATAATCTTGAATTAAATTTAGATAAGTGCGAAAATGTATCAGTCACGAAGCTATTGACAGATTTAGCACATATGATTGAACAAAATACAAAACTAACCAACGAAAACACCTTATTGAAATGTAAGTTACAAGAATGCAGTTATAAATTGGAGAAAATTGAAAACACAGTTGATGAAGAGAAGAAAGAATTTAATAAAGAATTTGAAAATATTGAAGAAAAGTTAATTAAGACGGAATTATTATTACAAGACAAAAACAAACAACTGTTGATGGAAAACCAAGATAAGTTGTGCAAATTAAATAATATTGAAGCTCTCTACCATAAAGAAAGGAACTTAGCAGCTACAAGAGAAAATCGCTTAAAAAATATAATAGAGACACTCAAAAAACAATTAAAAAAAAGAAAAACTTGTATAGTAAACCTAGCAAGTCAGTTAAGAAGTACTAAACAAAAACTTGGAAATTACAAAGAAAAGTTGAAATTTGGTGTAAATTTGATCACTGCCATAAATACAACTTTAAGTCAACTGCCAGTAAAAATACTAAAACAAGGAAACCATATCAATAAACAATCTCAAACAAAAGGGCAAATATTGACATTGTCCAGTAATGCATGTAATGGCAGAGGATGCTTACTAGAATGTGAAAACAAAGTTCTTTCAGATTTGTTTTTTAAAGAAAATATATTTCAAATGACACTGGATGATATATTCTTCAGATTAAATGAAGTTGATGATTGATGATCTACATTCTGCTAAATACAATTTTATGAATATCCTTTACATACAGCAATAAACATTTGAAATATAATTCCAGTTCTTGCGGTCATACTTTTCTGAAATAATACAGTAATGTAAATTTTATTATAAATTTAAAAAGGTATATAACCCCTTACCACAATTATTAGTAGTATCCTAAATACGTATTTCGACAACTAAGTTGTCATCATCAGTAGGTAAAAACTACTAATTAAAAGTCGCACATGGGGCACAGTAAAGTAAAATAAACGCTTCCGCACAACTACTATACACTGCAACCCTGTAAAGACTAAATTTAACATGCCAATCTCAAACTACGAGACAAACACTTGCCTCTTAAGGAAAAGGTTTTTAAACATGTGTTAAATAATCGAACAAAGGAACGGCAGAAATTCTTCTCTAAAGAAGGCGCCTACTAAAAACGATTTTTAAAGCTACGATGACCTACTATTCAACTAAATGAAACACCTTATATTTTCACAAAACACTAGTATATTAACTATATGAATGAAAAAATAAACATACCTCCTTGAATAGCGATAAATCTCCAATACCGTTCACCTGTCTATTCACATTTTTATAAGGAGGTGGGGGAGGTAACAGCAGAAATATAGACATGTGGGAATCCATACACGTGAAAGAATGCAAAAATTACCTCCTTAACAATGGTTTGGTGAATGAAGCACTCGGTGTGTTTGTTGCACGAAATGTAAAATGTTTCGCGTTTTGTGGAACAGATGTACCGGGTGTTTTGTTTATTAAATTATTTATCATGTTTCACCTAGAGCCTACCGTGAATTCTATACATTATATTAAATTGCTTAACTCCTTAACTAGGACATGTCACCTATTTATAATTAACTTTCAAATTATATACCTACAATATCTAATTATTCATAGACCCTTTTCACGTGAATTGATTCTCATTCAATATAACACAACACAGTCGGATGTCTTGTTTTTTCACATGTAACGCCCCTTCTTAATTTTGTCTTTCTCAGAATTTGCAATGAGAGTTCGGCTTTTACAATATACGACCATACTTTTTAACCATTTGTAATGGAAAATTTTTACACCCTTACCCAATATAGATTTTGTCACTATATTTGTATTCGAAATAATACGTTTAAATAATAACTACAGATGTGTACAATGCACATGAAATATTCATATAGTTAATATACTAGTGTTTTGTGAAAATATAAGGTGTTTCATTTAGTTGAATAGTAGGTCATCGTAGCTTTAAAAATCGTTTTTAGTAGGCGCCTTCTTTAGAGAAGAATTTCTGCCGTTCCTTTGTTCGATTATTTAACACATGTTTAAAAACCTTTTCCTTAAGAGGCAAGTGTTTGTCTCGTAGTTTGAGATTGGCATGTTAAATTTAGTCTTTACAGGGTTGCAGTGTATAGTAGTTGTGCGGAAGCGTTTATTTTACTTTACTGTGCCCCATGTGTGACTTTTAATTAGTAGTTTTTACCTACTGATGATGACAACTTAGTTGTCGAAATACGTATTTAGGATACGACTAATAATTGTGGTAAGGGGTTATATACCTTTTTAAATTATTATTTAACCACAGTCTCCATTGAAAGAATTTATTATAAAAGCTAAGTGATATCTAGAAATTTTGAAGACTTGCTAAAATGTGAAAGTGAAAATGATTGTTGCCCAAGTGATTACTATCAGCATCGGGTCTAAAAATTGTTCTTGTAATATTTCACTTTATTTTTTTGGATTAATAGTTCTTTTCAGAACTCAATACACAAACTTTGTGTGCGTGATGTGAGTAAAACATTAAAAACTATGTTAATTATAATGGCTAAATCAATTTTATTTTAGAATTTAAATAAATGGGCGCTGAATTTATTCATGGAATGCCAATTGGTGTATATCACGTCACTTGAGCCACAATCATCCTACTCGCACAATAATATCTCATTCATTATAATTAGAGACCGGATGCATCAGGCCGAAATTACGATGGAACATATAAATAGTCTATAACATCGCTAAGTACAACACGCAGTTATTGAATAGCACTATTCATTCGGTTAACCGCACATCTGTGACGCAATTATTTCAATATTATAGTTAAATTCCTTTCTTCATGGGCGCAGATAGAAGGGTGAGGAGTTTTAATAATTTATTTTATTTATTAGTTTATATTTTGTCAGATAAATAAAGTATGCTGAGTTAGTTTCTTTTTTTCATTATTGTAACTGTTAATTGGTAAACAAACGGTTGGTGACCTATAAAATACGAAATACATTTTTATTTGTTTATTTTATAGTTCAAGTTGAGTAAAGGAGTATTAATAATAACTGGCAATACTTTCTCAAGGTTCTCTTCTGTAAAATTTGTTCTTTTTGAATGAAATACATCCTTGTAGATATAAAACATCCTTTCTACATCGCAACTGATTATAGGTGCATACTGGAAATATTCTCTTGTTTCAGCGTATTTAGCAGTTAGATTTTGGGGCAATGTCCCCATTCACAATTACCGCAATGTTAATTAAATCTGGATTTCTATTAAAAATTGCGTCTAACTTTTGCCGAAGGCCACATCCGAAGTCACTTGAAATATTTTTCAAATTATTAATAGCCACATCTAATGTGGTTAATCCATCATTTAATTTGAGATTTTGGTTTTCAAAATAAGTGATTAGTTTTGGCAAATTTCCAAAGTGTTTCTGAAGAAAGGCAACTGATTTTTTAAATTTGGAATTTTTATTAGTTCCTTGCACTCAGAAATACTTCGAGCATCGTTATTTAAACATGTAACAAAATTTTCTAAACTCAAAATTCTCTGCATAAAAACTAGTAGCTTTCAACCATGTTTCCCGTTTAGTTATTACTGGAGAGGGAGGCAATGACGAAGATGCAAGTTGTCCCTGTAAAGAGCTACTCTCATTGGTGCTTTTATGAAAACTTTTTTAAAAGCGGATAGAAGTCTATCAACTTCCGGAAAGGTGTCTCTGAGGAAACATATCCTAAAATGCTTCATATTACTTGTGTAGCACATACTCTCCACATAATTATTTAGTCAACTTAACTTTAGTCAATTTAACATTGTCAGTGTGCAACTGCCTACACCAGCTCATGGCCCACTGTGAGTGACAAAAATTTGCAAAAACCTCATTTCTTGCATTTTCCTTTATCCAAGGTGTTTTTATTACTGTAGAAAATTTTCTTTTATAAAAATCACGAAAAAAAAGTTTAATTTGAGAGTCAAAAATTAATTCACGTTTCTGGTAAATTATATGTGACAAAAAGATAATAACTCATGACGTGTAATGAGAGATAATACGCATTGCTGTATGTAGCCTTTCTCAAACCGTTTAATTTGATGTATAGATCAATAAAATCAGATAATAAATGAAGACGTAATAGCCTTTGGAAATTTTTGTGGAACATCCGGTATAAATTAATTATAATGTTATAATTAATACGCCTTCGTATTAGCAACAAATATTTCATAGAACATTTAATACAGTACCCAAAAAATTAAGTATTTTTCTGTTCTGCAAAACACGTTATTTAAAGCGCAACACTTTTTTGTCACGTTCAAAATATTCACTTCATTATCAAAATTCGTATATAGAGTTTGGATCGGAATTTTTGGTTTTCTGTGTATATTTTAACCGTGCCTTTCAATTTAATTATTTGAAAGTAGTTTTATTTAAGCGATTGTCTAATTAAGTTATATTTATTATTTGCCTTTTCAGCGTCTGAAAATAGAAACAGGAAGATTTTGTACGAAATTAAATTTTTTGTTTAAATCAGCCAATAATATACCTACATATTGCTATGAATAGTGGTTTGTAGATTTTAGTTCGCCACCATCCACAACTAGTTTTCCCAACTAGGTTTCTCAGCCGATGGATTTTCAAAATATGAGACTTCTATCTTCTCGGGTTCCAATTCGGAAAGTCGTGTTATTTCTAAAATAAGTCTGGCGCCAGTGAATAGTTCACAATATTTATTTACTTATTTTATATATTAAGCTTGAACAACAATATTGGTGTGGCAAATAAAACAAAAGCAGGATAAAAATTTAAACTGAATATTTAATACAAAAATCAAAAAAAGAAGAAAAAATCTATCTTTATAAAGCATAAAGATTCTGTATTTTACAATAATACATGAGGTAAAAATATTCACTGAAATATTGACAGCTAAGTGAAGGAAAAAACTTCCTTTTAATTACTCCGATAAAACTTATCTAAAAATAATAAAGTTTATTTTTAATTTCTCCCCAGAGAACCACACTGTATAATCAAATTCAGAAACACGTACTAAATTACACATGCGCAATCTTCAAGCACAAGAAAAAATGCCCTTGACTCCTGTGATAACGCAATGCAATTTGTGTGTATGCAACAATCTGAACCAGGCCACAGCCTCGTTCCCGTAACGCATGTTACAAATACGTCCTCGCTCACGCGAGTTGTTTGCAAACACAAGTTGCATGTCAGGGTTGTATAACATTCCCTAAGTAGTACGAGGATGAGCTAATGATATATAACAGACATTCATAGATTCACTTACACAGTCACGTTCACATATTCAGTCTTAAACAAGAGACAGATTCTTAACCAGAATCATGTCATCTATTATACTCTCTTTAGATAGACAGTAATAATATTAATGATAAGCATATCATAATGTATATAAACGTTATCCAGTTTTAAGTGTTAAATATTAATTATACGATGTTACCCAAACTTCGTGAGTGTCTTACTTTACCATAAGTCGTCCTACCTGCTATCCCGTGGGCTACCCAAAGGCCCAACATCACATGGCGATTCTGCCTTGGGGCTTAAGGCCCCACGGTTAGCACATGCCGATCCTCCAGGCACATAGGACCTTATCACGTAAGGCCCTAACATTACATGGCGTCCTGCCACGAAGTGCACAAACGGCACTAATATCACACTCCAATCGACCAAAATTTTACAATTATAATTTTATTTCATAGAATTTTAATAATAATCTTTATTATTTATATTTCTAATAATAAATCTCTTAAATAACAATCTTGGATACAATAGAAATATTCTTATAATTTTAATTTACGTTTTATGATATCATAAAAAAATATCTACTTACAAAAATACTGGAGACAAACAAAGAAGGTGCTTCTTCTATTATTAATCAACAATTAACAAACGAGAATTTAACTTTACAACTCTCTCTAATACATCAATAAAAATACTAATCAAATAATTAACCGATATTCAATATAATTAATTATATCACACCAAGCTACCTTCTAGTACGAGATATGAAACAGGTCTCCCTGAATTTACATAGGCCTCACGAACACATGATCGACATCAGAAAAAACTAGTTTTTCTCGTTAAATTTAAATACATTTAAATAACATCTTGAATATACACTTTATCTCACAATAATTGTACATTTATTTTAAATTATTTTTAAATATTATTTTAGAAAAAATCCATAGCACAATGTTTCATTTAAATAATGAATATTGTTGAATATAAAGGAACGGGCATTGCGTATTTTGTAGTATGTACCGAATTGTCGATGTTACATTTTCCTTGGACGCCTTCATCATTGTTGAAAAGTTTCTCTTTCAACAGTAATTTCAGTTTTGGAAAAAGTAGAGTCGTAGGGGACAAATTTGGTGATATGGTGGTTGATTGAGTACATACACTTGTTTTCGGGGAAAAAATTCCTGCGTTCTCATTAAGCACCAACCAACTTACGTGGTGTTGGGTATTCAGACTACACGCGACGAATCCTCTTCCGTAGGCGTTCACAAACACTCAAATAAGAATTTCCAGTGACGGTCTGTCCCATAGACAATTTCGCGATGAATTATTCCCTTTCTGTCCTAGAAGCACCGACATTGTCTTCGCTTTAGACTTTTCCAAAAGAAACTTTTTTTTAAAGATGATGGTGACGAATAGGGCTGGGCGAAATATCGATACATCGTCCAATACCCGATATCATAACTGGTATCGTTTCTAAGGTATCGATAACATCGATTCCTAGGAATCGATACCTAGAAACCAATACTAGAATATCGATACCAAGGAACCGATACTAAAGTATCGATACCAAGAAATCAATGCTAACTATAGAGATGACTGGAATCGATCTCAATGTATGCCGAAGTATTCATTCCAAGGTATCGACTCCAAGCAAGGAGTCCAAAGCATCGATACTAAGATAGTATGTCGGGTTAAACTTCTACAAGCCTCTTACCTACATACTGGTGTTTGTAGCTATTTCCATTTCTTTTTTAATAAGGTCTTTTTATTTATTGCATTTGTGTTGCAAGTTTAATTTATGATTCATACAAATGGAGATTAATAAGGTTAAAAAAGTGCCGTCGGGAATTCTTATAAAGCTATTGTAGGTGTAAAACGTGCTTGGTTAATTTCTATTATGAA
Organism: Melolontha melolontha; assembly: GCA_935421215.2. Classification (NCBI taxonomy): domain Eukaryota; kingdom Metazoa; phylum Arthropoda; class Insecta; order Coleoptera; family Scarabaeidae; genus Melolontha; species Melolontha melolontha. Next base: position 103,757,013 of record OW285235.1, read on the forward strand.
ATAGAATATTTTAGGTTTTTTGTATAATTTGGTAATAGCACGCATATTTGTATATATTATCCTTCCTTTGTGCATTTTTTAAAATGTATGTAAAGGATGCAATCACTTTTTAAGTAAATAATTTGCATTATATATATAACGGGTGTTCAGAAACATTCGAAGTCAAAGTAGTCCTTGAAAATATGAAGTCATGTCTGAGATAGATTGATTTTTGACAGACAACAGTTGACATTTAATAATTATTACAAATCAGATACTTAAGTAAAGATATACGATTTTTTGTTCAGAGCCCACTTGACTTCGAATATTTCTGAACACCCGTTATTATGTAATATATATTTAAAAGGATGTTGTTGAATTTTATTATATTATGCATAGCAAATATCCATACTATGACATAACAACTATAATTATTACAAAAAGAAAAAATATCACAATATTATAAATTTCATACTGTAGATATGGTAGATATGAGATCGGTGAATTATTTTTATATATCTACAAACCGATGTCAAACAATGGATATCTAGAAAACGGGTTATAATGAATACTGATTCCTAAGTATCGAATCAAGGTATCGATTCCAAAGTATTGATTCAAGGTATCGATTCCAAAGCATCGATATTTTACCGATTCCAGTTCAGAATCGATACCGTGCACAGACCCGATACATCGCTAGGTATCGATACCGAAAACGTCGGTATCGCCCAGCCCTAGTGACGAATCGTTTCCTGGCTTACACCAAACTTATCTGCCAACAGTCACACGAGCTTCTTTATGAAATTGGATGAGAGTCTCGGTATGAATTGAAATTGAAGACCCAGGCCTTGGTTCATCTTTTATTGTTTTCAGACTATTTTTAAATCGTTCATATAGTGTTCATACCTCTTGAATATCTCATCTTCATTTTTGTCCCATGAATTGCAGATTCTCGGTCGCACTTTTACTGAGTTTAAAACAATTTACTGGCCCGCACTAACTAAAGTAAACTATCTCCTACTACTGACACAAAATGGCGCCTTAATTCCTGTCGTACGTAGCGTGTAGCGATGCAAGGTTGAAATGAGTGATCATTAAAATTAAAATTCTCACTCGTAGCAGGTCGTGTGTATAAAAAGTATGTCGTAACTTAAGTCAGTTAGATGTTAATTCAAGCGTCTATTAATGTCAATTATGTATCAACAGCGTCACATATGCAACCCAATTTACAATGGACGTTTATCGTGGCATCAATGTAGCAACGACATTTTCAACATTTATTGTAAATATTAAATTTACTACGATAAATAATAAATACAATAGAACTCATAATGTAATTCCACCTCTTTTATTATTATAAAAGGTCTGGTTTTATTCACTAAAGAAGGTTACGCTATTTTAAGTCTTCTTATAAAATTTGCACGACATTTCAAACATATTTATTTCATGAGTGGGGACTTTTATTCAGACTATTACCAATCTGTTAAACTGGTTGCATTAGTATCATGTTATGATATTAATTAAATGAAGGCACAGTAGTTTGATCAAAAGAAAAAATAATGGTTTTTAACGATATGCATAAAGCTTTTATGGTAAAATGTTACTACCCCACATTTCAACAAAATCTACATTTTAATTTATTTTATGATAATTATGCCGTTTGAAAACATATTGACTGATCTCTTCTAGTAACTCAAATTACATGCTTTTTGTATACATGACTTACTTGAGTGAAAATCTTAATGATCACTCGTTATAAGAATATTGGACATTTCGATGACATATATTATAGCTGGGAATTTCTGTTTTCCTTACAATAAAATTTCTCTCATTATATGTCTGTACATTTCAATTGGGAGGCTAAAAAGTTATTAAAATTGATCAAATGATTGAATTGATTCGGCTTTTGCTTGATGAAGATCTATAATTTAAAGTAGAAATAAAACCAATAGTTAAAATCTTCACTTTATCATTATTAGTTCGTGAAACTACAATTGTTTCGCCAGCACAGTGCCTTCATCAGTGAAATAATTGTTTTACGATTACATATTAATAAAGTGAAGATTTTAAGTATGTTTGTATTTCCCAAGAAATTATATAATTAGAAGAAGTCGATTGTATATTAACCACTTAGGAAAAATAAAACACAAAATTAGTTACATGTATAATATATATTTATATATATATTCATATATTTTTATTGATTTGACTGCATTGCCTTCTGGCCGTACATTTTGCAACATTTTTAACAACAATGGCACACTGTACATGGATCTGTAAAATAATATATCTGTACATCTGTTAGCATTGTTTCAATATTTCCACTAATAACTATCTATGTAACATATTTTTCGCAGATAAAATCTACGTTTTCAAGGCACTTCTTTTATCAATATAATTCTCCCTCGATATAACAATAGCAGATCCAACTGAAACTGATGCTGACCTGTGATGAGTGAGCAACACATATATAGTCAAGTTTTGCTAGTTTTGTTTTTCTACAAGTTACAAAAAATATATATACGAGTATATATAATTAGTTATGGACATATATTTGTATTTACAGACACCTTAATACCCATCCATTATTACTTCTATTATTATTATTTATACAGTGATTTATTTGTTTAGTTACTTTTGTTTGACCATATATGGTTACACTAAATAATAATTTCCAGTGATACTGCATTTTATTATAATTACAGTAATATTAAACATATGTATACATTAAAATTAACTTCATTTTTGCTCTCTATCACAGGAATTTATCATTTTTCATAGTTTGTATTTATTGTTGAATATTAAAGTGGAAACAAACTATTCACATATTTTCATCATGCTTCTATGACTAAAAGTAGTTGACAAAATAGTTTTAATTTTAAAATCGCTTTTAGTAGTTATATATAAATGTGAAAATATCGTGTTTTTTTTGCAAGAGATATTGGTATGCAACTAGATCCAAAAAAGATCCAAATACTGTAACAATAGTTATAAAATAAAATTTTATAATTTTTCGTCTTATATATTATTATGTTAATTTAATGAGGAAATATATATTATTTCTTATCAAAATAGTTAATAGTTAATAGATATTTTCTTTATTTGATAAATTAATTTAGCAACATCGGATCTCAAATCAAATTCATTTTATAATTCGATTGGACCGAAATTTCAATTTTATTTTGAAGCATAATTATATTCTGCTTGTTTGCCTAATCGAAATGTTCCGGAAAGGATTTGTTTTTAAGAGGTTTACTTTTGGAAAAAGCTAAATTTATTTTATGAATTTTTCTGCATTTATAAATATATTAAAAGATTTACATGAATTCTTTAATAATACTAAAAAAGTCGTTACTGCGGGACATTAAAACATTACGATATAGATTTGCTTTGAATATGATAAATGGTGCAATTTCATTAAAGACCTACAACAAAATAAGCAGATTTGGCAATGTATAAACTGCAAAATATACACTCGCCGGCAAAATTAACGCATAATTTGAATTTTTATGATATTTATTACAAAAAAATCCTAAAAGATCCAAAAAATGTGTAAAAATTATGTGCAGTCTTAATTCTTTGAATAACTCATTAATTTGAGTAAGTCATGGCTTTTGAAATTATTTTATTTAATAAAAAATACAAAACCTAACGAACCTATGGTTGTTACAAACGAAATTTATTTATGGTTATTATCTGGTATGGCCTCCTTGTGCTCTTATAACAGCTTGGACACTTTAAGACATGGTCTGAATCAAATTTAGCACAAAGTTTGGGTGTTTAAGAGTAGTTATGTTCTCATCCCATAGATGGCTCTATGGGATTTAACTCTGGACTGCATGCTGATCAGTCGAGACGATGAATATTAACATCATCTAAAAATTCATCAAGTACAGTAGCTGCGTGCGGTTGGGCATTGTCCTTCATTAGCAGAAAATCTGGACCGCGTATTACAGCAAACGGCACTAAATGATCTTGCAGGACTTCTTCGATGTACCTATGAGCATTTAGAGCAGAGCTACTAAGAATGACTAAGTCCGTGGAGCCATGCATAGAAATGTCACTTCGCACCATAACTGAGCCACTCTCTACAATCGCGCAGTCCGCAAAACGTTCACCTGGCCGTCGGCACTTTGTATACGAAACCGGCATTCATCTGCAAAAATAACTCTTTGCCAGTCGTTCACATTCTAGTTGGTATATAAATGACAGAAAGCTACGAGCTCTCTGATGATGTAATAAAATAGGGCATCTAGCATCACGACGGGCGTAAAGATTGGCTTTGTCTAACCTTCGTACTGTCCTCTCACTAACTTGTATTTCTCGAGTTGCATACATAATGCCTCTAAGCTGTACTGCAGCGGCGGTATGATCCCAAAGGCAATATAAAGTTAGAAATCTATCATCCACCGCCGAAGTAGCAAGTTTTCTACTTTGCCCTGGCCTCCTCCTTACGTCACCAGTTTCTCTAAGGTGTATAGCAAGTCGGGATATGCTAGATTGGTTTACTCCAAGAAGATTTGCGACATACTGCAGGGTTCTTCCATGCTGGAGCAATGTAGTGGCTCGTATGGCATTATCACGCGTTAATAACCACATATTAAATAAAAATGTTTTTAAGTAATAACAGAACGACAAACAAACGGCAAAATGATTGAAACAACTTTAAAAAGCAACAATTACGATGTATATACGGTATTTATCAACTGCACTTCTTTGATTGATTGAATTAAAATAGTTGTCTTAGTTAACGACAGGCGCCTACTTTATTTATTTTATTCTACATATAAAGCACCTAAAGTTAATTCTATATTAGAATAAGACAAATATAAGCATTTAAATTGCAAGAAAAAGTATTGTAATAAATTATGCGTTAATTTTGTCGGTAAGTGTATATAGTTTAAAATATAAACAAGAAGCAGGAATTAGAATAGTAATACAAAGTTTAAGATTATAGATGCAAAAATGTCACGTTTTGTTCACTTTTGTAAATAATTTTGGAGTGTAGGTAAAATTGTCCCATTTCGATTTTATATTGGCATAAATAAATATAAACTTATACGTGTCGATTACGTTTGGAGCAATTTTTTTTAAATAGAGAGCCTTTATGGGTTGATTGCCCCTATATTTAATGAATTTTTAGCTTGGACAAGTGATAAGTCCTTTAGTATACGAATATATTTTTTTTGTAAAGTTCCTATAGAAATAAAGAACAAGTTAATAATTCCTAGATTTAACAGTAAAAGATTCAAACAAAATATACAAGTACTCATACATAATAATTGACAATAAAATAATCAAAATATGTATATTTTAATAATAAAAAAAAAATCACAACAAATTAAGCACTTCAATATGTAAAGCCAATGATATATTTGGGTACTCTAAAAAATTTTTATAAGTTCCTGTATTTTATGAAAAGTTGGGATCATAAAGAAGGTTAGAGTTTATTTGATCTGTACTGACACTACTGACTGGTTCTCGAAAAGGCAGTTTAAACTGTGCAAAGGATTATACTGATGCCTCAAAGGAATTATCTTGACATTATTACAGTATTTGGAACTGATTAGATTGTCGATTACAATTCAGTAACGTCGCAAAGTATTACAAGCAGTCCGCTAATCAAATTCTGGCGAGTACGCATCGGTTATTGTATTAAGTCACCGTTGACTTAATGTGTAAATAGTGTTTCATTGAGCCATATCAATTCTAAATTTTAACTTAAACGTGGCTACGTATTTATCAAATTGGCGTCTATGAAATGTTATCAAAGCGGGCAGCTTTACTGATCGAAAAGTATTGCATTTAAAAAATATTTGGAACTGTATAATAGTTATAATTTTGCATATCCAGGTATTGTACTAAATGCATGAGAGAATTAATAATTATTAAAATCTCATCTCGCATGCAATTGTTGCTTAATTTGTTGCGTTGATTCTACAGTCTGACAAGATTACTCCTGTCGAAGAATGTAGCAATACGTCGTGTCGTCAACCATCCAGGTTGTGAGGATAAATGAAAACTCTATGAAAAGCCACGTCTGTCTCGAAACGTGCATATACCAGTATTTCTTTCTCATTAGAAATCGTCAGTACACGATATTCGGAAACAGACATGACTTTCGTTTCTATAATGCGTGTATGTATACGACTCTTGGTGAACTTAATGCATATTAAGTTCCACATGATTCGTGTACCCGGGCGATGTGTTGCGTCTACATTCTTCGGCAGGAGACGCAGGAGTACTCCTGTCAGATTGTAGAATCAACGCAACAAATTAAGTGACAATGTGAGATGAGATTTTAATAATTATTAATTCTCACATGCATTAAGTTAAACATAATTCATATATTACAACGTGTCCAGGAAAGTATGCAACAAAGGGAAAACTTTTTTATTGTCTATTTCTCAGGAAATTTTATTCTTTATAAAAGTTTTTGCTTTACTTGAAACCCATTTACCCGTTAAAACAAATAAAATATCGCTTTAAATAATGAAAATATTCTTTAATAACTTGAAAATACAAAAAATGTTATTTTTACGTTTTAAACACACGTCACTCGATATGATGCCCCTCTCGCTCAATACATAAATTTGTACGTCTACTTAAGTCCCTGACGGCATTTTTCCGGAAATTGGGATTATTATTTAAATGCGTTGCCGCTTCCTTAATCCTGTTCTGCAAATCTTCTTGGATATCAAATGGCCTTTCTGAATACACCCGATTTTTCAACCAACCCCATAAAAAATAATCCAAAAGATTTAAATCCGGCGAGCGTGGAGGCCATGGAAATGTTGAATATCTTCCTATCCATTTTTCTTGAAATTCTTGGTTTAAATACTGCACGACTCGACGAGAACTATAGTGCACCTGCACGTGCACCATACTGCATAAACCACAAAGAACGTCTTGTTTGTAAAGGTAAGTTGTCAAATTCATGTTCTAATTCAGTAGTCAGAAATGCTAAATACCTTTCAGCATTTATAGTTTGTTGAAAAAAATACGGCGCGACCACTCTTCTTTCCAAAATTCCGCACCAAACATTTATCTTTCGCAAATATTGGTTTTTACACTCCATTTGGAAATGTGGATTCTCTTGAGACCACCAACGATAGTTTTGCGAACATACTACACCATTTGTGGTGAATGTCGCTTCATCGGTAAATAATAATTTTCTGGGATATGTTATGTCTGTTTCTATTTCACCTTGTATCATGAAGAAAAACTCTAAACGCTGGTCATAATCTCGTTCTTGCAACGTTTGGACATGCCTTTGTTTAAATGGAGTAAACTTGTATGTTTTCAATATTTGATGTACTGATGATTTACGTAATCCTAAATTAGTTTGCACATTTTCTCACAGATAATTTAGGATTTTCAATTACACTTTGTAAAACATTTAAAGAATTATCTAAATTTCTCGCTGGTCTATCATGTTCCTTTTTAAAATTAAATTCCAAAGAGCCTGTTTGTTTAAATTGTCGCAAAATTCGGGATGCCGTAGACCAACTAACGTTTTTATTGGGATGCCTTTCGTTAAAAGTCGCAGCTATATCTCTACATTATCGCCACATATAAGCATTAACTCTGCTCTTTCTTGAAAAGTTAAACGTTCTGACATAGTAATGTATTTTGTAGGATGTCAAAGTAATGACTGCACACGCGATATTAAGTAGGTACGGAAATTTTGAACAATTAATAAAGTAATTGTATTTTTACTATCTAATATGATAACTCATTTATTTTAACGGATAAATTGGATTAAAGCAAAGCAAAAACTTTTATAAAGAATAAAATTTCCTGAGAAATAGATAATAAAAAAGTTTTCCCTTTGTTGCATACTTTCCTGGACACGTTGTATACACGCATTATAGAAATGAAAATCATGTCTGTCTCCGAATATCATAAAGTTTTCTAATGAGAAAGAAATACTGGTATATGCAATAGGGTGGGGCGATTTGAACATCTTAATGGGCGCTTCGCCTTTCTGATTCTTGGGATTGTACTGAGCAAAAAAGTCCACTAGACCATACGTCTACGGTGAAAATCGAGCTTCCAGATTTTGACTTGCAGTTTTTTCTCTGACTTTAATTTTTGGCAAATTTGCAAATTTTCTTGGGCTCATATTTCGTAAACTATTTGAAGTTTTGACTTATTTTCAAAAGTAAAGTTGTAGCTATTGTCTCGGGCTACAATTTCTCTGAACATATTACTTTATTCTATTTTATTCTATTTATTTTATTTCTTATTTTTTATTCTTCTATTGTTTTCAGTTCATTTGACGCATTTTTGTTAGTTTATTGTAAACGATCACAGCATCAAATACACATAAAATTAAATACGCATTTTAAAATATCTGCCGCAAACGTAAGTTTTAGAAGTAATTGTTTCGTGTATAAACTGTGCAGTGCTAATAAAAAACATTTTTTTTATTTAAGATATAAAAAATATGGATAATCCAGTGGATTCTGATAATACAGAGAATGTGGAGATGGAGACGCAGCCAGAATCATCAGCGTCATCATCAAATCTAGAACATATGCCTTCGCAAAACGTATTGGCATTCGGTTTAGAGGCTGAATTAGACGATATTTCGCTTCCAACTACGAGCGACATTTTGAAACATTATTTTTTCATGGCCGCTCGTTGCAAAAACGCAAATAAAATGTTTTCATACGACACATTCACCCCACACGTTTGCGACAAATTGATACAAATTTGGAACAAATTAAATATTGAGGTTATTGGAAAAAAAAATATTATTAAGAAATTGGGCAGATTATTGAAAAATTACCGTGAAGCTTGTAAGAGACAAACAAAAAATGATGCTAAATTCAGAGAATTTGTTGACAGCACAACGAAAATATTTTACATCGGAAAATGTAAATGCCAGCTCAAAACAGCTCGATGTAATTGTGGCAAAATTCCTGACCGACTCCATGAATTCATGTTGGATCAGCATAACGAACGCAGACTTACAATACCTGAATATTTGCCAGTCGAAACAGAAATATCGATTGTGTTACCATCTTTACATTCAGGTGCATCATCTGATCCAATATATCAACCAACCGCATCAGATGTGCATGAATTGGAAAACTATGAACCTCCTGGTTCAGAAATCCATACACCAACCATGCGAAGAATGTATACTCCACGATATAGTACACCACAGTTTGCAATGATGTGCGATCGCTTTGGGGTATCCGATCGATTAGCATCTGTTTTGGCTTCAGCTTTATTCGCCGACATACAGTTTAAGGATGAGCGAGGTGAAACCATTATTATGGATAAAAGAAAAGTGAGCCGAGAGCGTGAAAAATCGAGACACGATATTTTACGAGCAAATCACGATGGTGAATCGTTGATCGCTTTTTCGTTTGATGGTCGCAAAAATGATTCATTAACTCCGGAGAAAATTAATGAAGTATATCACACTACAATGCGAAAAGAACCACACATAGTAGTAATACGCGAACCACATTCGTCACTAATTGGCTATGTGAATTTAGAAGGCAAAGGCGAAACCTCCAAAGCGAAACAAGCCGAATTGATTGCATTTTTCAAATCTAAAAATCTTTCACTTGAAAATTTAATTGCCGTCTGTAGTGACGGTGAGGTGGCAAACACTGGCACATCTGGAGGTGTATTGCGTCTCATCGAACGCTATCATATTCAAGGTACAGAGCGTCATGTCCAGCTACTAGCTAGTGTTGTAAGCGCTCAATCGACAAAAACCGTGAAGGTATAATGGCATCTGTATCTGAAGGCCGAAAGAAAGCACCTCGTATGGAATCTCGAAAAGATTTGGAAGGCAATCTTTGAATGAAAAATACACTGAATTGGAATTTTTGATGTGAAATCGTTTAAAACAATAATTGCTTTCTTCTTGATTCATACCTTGTCTCTACTAATACAATTACTTTGTACTTTAAATGAATTTCTCATAATTTTCAAAATAAATATTGAACAAAACAAAAAAAAACATTATATTTTTGGATAAAAAAAGTGGAAAAAAATAAGAAATAGAACATTTTTATGATTTTGCGCTATGAACAACTGAAAATGGTAATTTATCAATATTTTCACGAAAAATTTGCACTTTCACAAGGCCAAAACTGCCTGAAGGAGCGTTCCAATGCTTTTGCGATGTACTAGAGAGTTCTTAACTATTGTCTTGGCTACAATTTTTGTCTTAGTATTGGATCGAAAATCTCAATGGTTTGGCTGTTATAGGCCAAAATATCCAAAAAAACGTGACAAAAGTCTGAGAAAAAACAGCAAGTGAAAATCTGGAAGCTCGATTTTCACCGTAGACGTATGGTCTAGTGGACTTTTTTGCTCATTATAATCCCAAGAATCAGAAACGCGAAGCGCCCATTAAGATTTTTTTCCTTCCATACTAATCGCCCCACCCTAATATGCAAGTTTCAAGACAGACGTGGCTTTTCATACATTTTTTTATCCAGTTATTGTTTCATTAACGCGCCTTTGAAGCAATCTGCTACAATTACATGAATCCTAGCACAACTCGAGAGATTGATCATATTTATGGATGGTGTTGCTTCTCTTGTCGCTTAATAAATGAAATTTTGCCATCTTACTTCGTGTTTTAGATCTTTTACTATAATTTTAAACATGATAAAGAATAGTAGTAGTTTATTTTCACTTAAAAATCGCACATTACATATACACTAGTCAATGGCAATTAAAACTGTGATAATAATACGTGAATGTTTAAATAATAACGACTAGTGCAATGATACTGGCAGCATGAAGTTTGTTTAGAGCAAGCTCATATAGCCAGTCCGATTTACTGAACGGTGGCTAAGCCCATATTATATATATAATATATAAGCACAGGAGTGAGGTATGTAACGTTAACTTGCACTTTACATATTGACACGTAAATCAGGATCTTTGAGATAAAAATATGGAGGGAAGTGTCGTTCATTCCACATACTTTACTGTATCACAGCCAAGAATTCACATGGAAATAATATATAATATATATGTATATTTAAACAACATTAAAAAGCATAAAGACCATACTACACGCCCCCGGGGCATCCAGCATGCCATGTAAGTAACAAACGCTATCTATATATAAGTTTAAATCAGTTCGTGCATTATATCAATGTATGAAAATACATAGTTTTTAAATAAAATACAGATCTTTGTGAATTACATTAAAAGCAGTTCTATCACACGGCTTGTCTGAGATCAACGGTGGTGTAATTATTTTACACCGCCTGACTCCTCTACGTATTTCACTTAAAAATAATAATGTTCTTGATTAATATATTCAAAAAATTTCTTCTCTCATTTTCTAATATATCACTTGTCATAATACTCAATAACATTCTTGGAAACACAATGAATACATTGCTATTTCCCCCCACTCAATTAGTTTAAGTGTTTAGCACTTTATTCCAATATGTATATATTGTCATGAAATTCTTTCCTAATAATTATGATATTTACACAGTCTCCCTATCCCTTGATCATCCATTGCACAAAAAATTATATATATATATATATATTTAATAGATGATGTACATTTGATTAATTTCAGTAGAAATTAATAATACATACATAGAATAGTAACAGTGATTTATGTACATTTTTTTTTGAAAATGTTTAGCTGTGTTAGCTGGGTGATTGTTAAGGTTTTATTATTAGAAAATTATTTTGAAATATCAAACGTAATATTTACCTTAAGCAAGCAAACACTTCATTTATGTTATCTATGTAAAATTTCTTCTTCATGAACAAAAAATAAAATATTTCTCATTTGGAATAAATGCTACAATTTGGACTAGAGAGATAATTTTACTAAACCATTTTCTATTGTACATCTATCGATAGATAAATTAATTTATTTGATTTAAAAATTTCTAATGCATATTACGATTTTCGCTTTTTAATATATTAATACAAAATATTAACCTAGATTGAAACAATTTTTCGTTATTGAAATGCAAAGAAGCTTAGTAAAACAGCGATTGGTTGTTAATAAAATTTTGTTAAATATGTACTGTCTTAAAAATATATAAAAATACGCATATACAAGAGTAATGAATTTTGAATTAAAATTTGAATTACCTATTCTTAAATGAAAATTCAAAATTCTTTAGATGATGAATACCTTAATTATCACCCTCACAGTATTATCATTGAATCACATTTAAACAGTAGAATTACTCCTAAACGGGCAATAGTTGACCAGAAAACTGATCTACACTTTACATTGTACATACAACTATTTATAATAATGACCATATCTTGTCAAAGTCACCTTCATCACCTTCAAGAACTTTTCTTTCGTTATTCAACTTTTATCTTTCTATGTAATTGTTCCTCATCATCACATATTTGTCCTGGGGCAGACCATCTTCTTTTTTTAGCCATGCTATCTGGTGACATTGTCTGCTGATTGTTTGTACCCATTGGAGTTTGACTGCTGGGCGTGTGAGGATTACTCGTTAAATGACTGATGCTGTGATTAATAGGTACTTTTTGGTTTATTTGGTGATTTGATTGCGTCGTCTGATCGTTTGGTCTGTGCTGACTGGTGCTTGAAATTTGCCGAACAGTCATAGCTGTCGTGGTTGCTGTCGTCGTTAAGGTGGCACTGCTTCGTGAAACTGAAGTTTGTGTTACCGTCCGTGGCGTTAGTGAAATTATAACATCACCAACTTGAAGCTGATGAACTTTCAAACCGTATATGTGAAAAGTTCTCTCTGTATTGCATGAAGCCCAACCTTTACCGCAAATGAAGAACGGATGTTCAAGAGGATACTCAACTTCAGCCTGAAAAAAAATGTACGATTTTTATTAAAAATAGTTTGATACTTTTTGAATACAAATGTGAAGGGTGTGTGAAAGTTTTTTTAATTTAAAAATCAAATTTCAATTGAATATTTTCAACGAGATTACTTTTATAATTTGACGTAAGTGAATGTAAACATGTAAAATAGACTAGGAAGCAACATATATCAATATGATACTCGTCAAAATAAATTATATTGTTTTAAAACTGAGATTATTCCAGGTATAGTCTGTCCATCAATGTAACGATTTGACCTTTTAGGATTTAAAAGAATTATGGGGACTATAAGCTGCTTTGTGCCGCATGTACCGGCGAGAAAGCTTGTAAATGAGGTAATGAACCGTATTAGAAAAAATTAGACTTTCTGTAGTAGAATCCTAATTTAACAAATAATATTTACCTGTAACTATATTAAAGAATATTGTAATGGTATTTTAAATATTAACATCCCCTTCCCTCCATTAACTAATTTGTAAAGCTACTCCGAATATCACACAGGAAGATTAGAGAAAGTGTATTCGATATGCAGCTACCATAGAAAATTAATTTTACCAAAGCACGTGTACGAATCAGGAATTTATGATTCATATTAAGTGATAGTGTTGAAACGAATATTGAAAATTCCGCAGAAGATATATATATATATATATATATATATATATATATATATATATCTATATAAATGATTTGATTATTCCCAACTTATCGAAATAAACATGAGCAATCTTATTGTTAGTCCTAATAGAATAACAATTAATACTTAACACTTCTCTGGTTTCTATGTCGATATTATAATCACAGTTTGCATTTTTCTAAACCCTCACCCCAGGGTGCCTAATTAAAATGTTTATACATTAGAAAGTTATTTTCTTGTTATTTGAAGTCAAATCTTATATCTATAGACAGACTATACCATACAATATAAAATTTTCTGGTTTAAAATTTTTTATGACAATACAGTTGCTGAAATACTTTGTAATAACTAACATCAATAATAATTACGCATTATATGTTTGTTTTTTGTATATAGATTTCATTAATAGACTATTTTACAATAAATATTTGTTAATATTTGTTCTATATAAACACTACTAACTACTACAACAAATAATGAAAAACGGAGCTGTTTAATTGCATATTTTTACCGAAACGTATTGGGTACACAGTTATACCTGCAATAACTAAAACATAGGCGCTCGGTTACAAACAATTTTAATTTGAAAGCAAATAATAGCTAGCAAATAGTCGGAGAACAGGGATTTTTAATTGTATTGAGTGAAATACAATCCATCGCAATGTTTTATCAAGATACACGTGATTTAAATTTTAAAAGTCAGCCTTTTTATACTAATGTATAGCAACCGCCAATTAAGTTGGCGCTAGGAGGGGGTGCGCAGAAGCCGTTTTTAAAAACGTCCGCCCCCACTACTCAAGTAATTGTCAAAATACATTTGTCATTGACGTTTGATGGAACATAATGTCTTTGCTAGGGGATCATAAAGTGATACACGCTCAAAGGTTAGGATTATCTGACATTTGATGTAAAACCAAATACAAATCTCCCCACTACTTTTAATCCTGCGCGAACTTACCCCTCCTCGCGCCAACTTAATTGGCGTTTGCTATACTTATCTAATTTAAAACAAACCTAGTTATACAATTCTATGTATTCTAATTAATCATTTATAGCTTTAGTTGATAGTTCTAAATATTTTGTTGCCATTCCTTATTCCATTTTCTTTGATGTCGCCAAAACATTTAGTATTACTATTTAAATTGCTAATTTTAGTTTACTAAATTTTTGTAATGTGGATAGTTCAAAACATTATAAAACCCAAAAATTCCGCATTCGCTAATGTATTAGAATTATGACGTATGAAAAACAGACAGAAACAAGTAATAAAAACCCTAACCACAATATATATTAATAATTCCAAACATGTATTTCGCCAAGTAAGTTGCCATCTTCAATAAAAAAACTTATAATATACCATGTGTAAACGAGGTAAGAAAACGACACTGCTACGCAAGACGCGTCAACGCCGATTTACTTCTCGGATATGTTTATTAAATGTATAGTGTAGCATTTAATTGGATAAGCATAGGTTAGCGTAAGGATAGGTCAGATGTAGGTGTGGTATAAACATACGTATAATTGGATAAGCAATGATACGTCAGGAGTAGGTGTGATATACACATACGTATTGCGTATGTGTATACGCAACGTATTTCAAAGATGAGAGATCTTGCACCACAGATAGTAATGATAAAAATGTACAAATGCTGTACAATAAAAAAAACAAAAATATTAAGAGAAAACAAACGCATAATTCCACCAAAACAAAAGAAAAATCTGTGTATTTATAAATAGCACAAACCCTGTGATTGCATACATAATTAAATTTCGGTGGTGTACAAACGTTACATCAAGGAAAATATAAACAAATGAAAAAAAATTAAAACTATGCTAACGTAACTAAATAAAATGCTGCACTTGAAGAGGAAATTAAAAATATTCTGAGAAAACGGACGCATAATTCCATCAAAGAAAAGAAAAAATCCTATATACCTGGTAGTAAATTGCATAAACCTGTAATATGGATTTCAAGTGAAAAAGTACTGATGCACAACCGCTACATCGAAAAAAATAAAAAGTTTGCTAACGTAACAAAATAAAAACGCAATTCTATGGTATGATAAAGAATAAAGATATGAGTTAAATAATTTTTTTCTGGTTGTTTATACTTTGCCATTACAATCGATGTTCTACGTATAATTACTCTCCACATCTATCGTCAACGTATCCGATCAGACTGGGCACAGACACGCCTGGCGCCTGGTGCTATAATCGTCCCTTCTCTCTTGTCTGGTGTACTGGTGGGGTATCGTTTACCTCCCCGCCGTTCTCTTACCCCAGTTCCATCCAACTGAAAACATTGATAACTAAAAATACCGCACGACAATTTGGGTGTGGCGTACTATGGGTGGGAGTGACGTAAGACATTGCAATATGTCAGTTTTGAGTTTTACAAAGTATCGTTTATTAATTTATTGATATAGAATGGCAGAATATAGCTTTATTAAAAAAAAGCGAATTATAAAGTGGTATCACAGAGGTAATTCAATAAGAAATATAGTTCATTTATTTGAAGAGACATACAAAGTACGTCCGTCGTAGTACTATTCATAAAATTATAAAAGAATTTGAAACTGGTGGTTGTCTTTCTCCGCGGCATAACAAAAGGCTTAGGCGAGTTAATATTGCCAATTCTGAAGAACGAGATACACTTAATTGCGCCAGTGTAGAAGAAACTCCGACCACATCGAGCAGAGCCATACTAGAGCAATTCAGTGTTACTGCAAAAACAGTTTGTAATGTTTTAAAGAAAAATAAATATCGATGTTATAAATTAAAAAGATCAAATGAATTCTTTCCGGATGACGAACAGTACATAATGGAATTTTGCAATAAAATATTTGAGAAAGCTAATGCGCATGCAAATTTCATAAAAAAATTTTTTTACTGATGAAGGTACTTTTACATTGCACGGTAAGCACAATCCATCACGAGCGCGATATTGGTCTAGAAAAAACCGTAATTTACATTATGCTGCAAATACACAGTATCCCCAAAAACTAAATGTGGGCTGGGTTACTTGGAGATAATATTATTGGACCTTTTTTATAGATTGGATTTGGGCCGAAATATTCAAATTTTCTGTAAAACTATTTTACACCTGCCATTGGCCATTTTTATGAAATATGCTTCCAACAAGATGGGTGCCCTGCACATGTATGAAATTACTTAAGTGACATCTTTCCTGGACGTATACTAAGTAATTGGAATGGAATACATTGGCCAGCTAGGTGCGCGGATTAGGTCCGCCAAACGATTTCTTTTTGTGGGGGCTTATAAAATCAGAACTCAAAGATAGAGCCAGAAATTTAGGAGAACTAAGGGAACATTATTAAATGTTCAACAGGATTTCTATGACAGCTTGGGTTATTGTTTAGCTGAAAGAGGTAGTCTGTTTGAAAACTTATTGAAATAAGTTATGAACTTATAACTTTATTATCTATTTATTGTTGAAGAATTTTGTAATTTTCTTTTTCTTTTTATTTATCTATTTATCGATTATAAAATCAACTTGTTGAATAAACATATATAAAAAATATAAGTGTATTTACTTTTTTAAAAAAGTATAGTTTTAATACAAAGGTATTTTTAATAATATAAAATATTATTAAAAATGTGGTGTAAAGAAGTATGGTTTTGTTACTATTCTGACACATTGCGGTGACATGTCAGATATATGCCATACATAGTACGGCATACCCAAAATGTTGTGCGGTATTTTCAGTTTTCAGCAGTGTTGTTCCGTCTACCGATTTTTCGGTAGATCTACCGATTTTTCTACACTTCTACCGATCTACCGATGAAGCCATATCATATCTACCGATTTTTAAACGAATGAGAAAAAAATAATAAAATTGTGCTAAAATTGTTTATATTCATGTAAATAATACGTGTTAATGTAAATATTTATAGGGGTATTTTTTTTAATGTATAAAGAATAAAAATACAATATAATAAATAACTACTATAATGGCATTCATCTTTAATCTATGACTATAATAAATAGAAAATTAAAACAGGCAAGCAATTTTATGAGTAGGGACAGTAATAAAAGCTACTATGGATTGTAGTCGATATAATGCTTGAATTCAAAGGCAACAATTATGTATGTCGGTAGGCATTTATTTGCACGCTTCTCAAGCGCTCTATATTCTAAATAAAGGTACTGTTCTGGTTAAAAATTATCTTAAAGGAACATTGTTTTTCAAATAAAAATACTTATTCCCCCGAAAATAATTATTTCAAAATACTACAACAATGAAATAATCCTTTTCATTCGAACAAATGAATGAATTAAATAAATACAGCATATCATTCAATAATGAATAAAAGCGATATCTATTTGGTTATTTGCTTATTTCTATGAGTTTAAAACAGTGGGGCATCTTGAGTGAAGGGTTTGTTTCTGTTTTTGCATTTAAAATTTGAAATCAGTATCCTATATCGGTTCTAGAAGAATACATACATAGGTGTCACTTGATTTTTTTTTAAATTAATATACCTAGTGTTAAAATATGGGTAGTGACAGTGACTGTGAACAAGCTGGCCCAAGTAATATAGCAAAAAAAATAAAATATTCCCAAAATTATAAGGAAGATTGGGAAAAGCTGGAAGACTTTGAGAGATGGCTTTCTAGAAGTAAAAAGGGAAACAATTTTGCAAGATGTAAGATCTGCAGTAAAGACATTAATATTTCTAGCGGAAAAGATTCTCTAATGAAACACAGTCTTTCGATAATTCATAAACATACAGCAAGGATGATACGCAAACGCCGCGTTTAACCGAATTTTCAGCAGGTACGGCAGAATCGGCGCAAATAAAGAATAATATTGCCGAAGGTATGATTATTTAAATTATTTCATGTTTACAATAATTTTAATTATCTTGGTTTTAGCAGAGATCCGCTTGTCTGCATTTATTGCAGAACATAATATGCCATTTTTGGTAATGGATCATTTGCCAAAATTAATAGCTAACATTTGTCCCTATTCAAAGATTGCTCAAGGCATATCGTGCGCCAGAAAGAAAACCACAGCTATTGTTCGAAATGTCATAGGTGCTGAATGTTTCGAAAATATATGTGAGGATATTAAATATAATAAATTTTCCCTTATTATAGACGAGTCTACAGATCGCTCAACGATAAAACATCCTTGTCTCGTCGTCAGGTATGCAAAAGATAATTTAATCAGAGACTGTTTTTTTGCTCTTGTGAAATTAGATAGTGCGAATGCGGAAACTTTATATAATCATGTTATAAATACATTTGTCTCAAATTCTGTTCCTGATAAAGATAATATGATTGGCTTTGCTTCTGATGGAGCAAATGTAATGATGGGAAGACATCATTCCGTTACAACATTACTAAAAAAAGATATACCGAATTTATTTGTCATGAAGTGCATCTGCCACTCATTTCACTTAGTTGCTTTACGCATGCGAAAAATTGCCAAATTTCCTTGAAAACTTAACAAGAAATATTTTTAATTTCTTCAACTCTAGTCCAAAAAGAATCAGCGAATTCCAAGAGTATCAATTATTTTGCAATGTTAAAATCCACAAAATTTTACACCCGTCCCAAACCAGATGGTTATCGGTTGATTCAGTTATTAAACGAATTCTAGAACAATACAATCCGCTCAGATTATATTTTACAACTGCTGTTGCAGATGGCGATGTCTCAACAGCTGAAAACATACTCGATCATTTAAATAGTCCGCTAACCAAAGTCTTTCTATTATTTCTAGACTATGTTTTGCCACTCTTTAATAGTCTAAATCGTGAAATGCAATCAGAATCGCCAAAACTTTACACTTTATATAATAGTGTATCCAATATTTTTCGAACAATTTGTGACTGTTTCCTAAAACGTAACTATTTATTATCTACAGCATTAGAAAACATTGAATTTAAAAATCCACATAATTATCAAGCATTAGAAGATCTGTATTTAGGAGCAAATGTTAGAATTTATCTAGAAGGAGGTAAATTAAGTTCAGAACAAATAAAATATTTGCGACTACGTTGTTTGGATTTTTACGTTGAAAGTTGTTCACAAATCACGACTAGATTTCCACTAAAAAACAACCCACTTAAAAAATTTAATTTCGTTGACCCCGAGATAGTAAAAAGCGGAACTATAAGTTCAATAGCAGATATAGCTTTACTTTTTCCGAATTTAATACCACAAAACGAACTTGAAAATTTAGATAGCGAATGGAGGCAATTACGAAATTACACAGATCGCCAAAATTTCAGCACATATATGTTGGAATTCTGGGCTAGTGTCAGGGCAATAAAACGTGGTGATGAATCGAATGTATTTCCATTATTATGTAATTTTATTCAAAATTTGTTGTGTTTACCACATTCTTCCGCAAATGTGGAACGATTTTTTTCCTCCATCAATTTAATGTAAACTAAACAACGTACTAAATTAAACACGGAAACAGTCACAGGACTTCTTCATAGTAAGACATATATAAATAAAATAGCTGTTTCGATTTTAAAATAGACAAAAAATTGATATTGAAAATAAATGAGGAAACATTAAAAAATATACCCGATGACGAGTAGAGTCTATTAACTATTATTATTATTAACGTCATTAGTTTTATAAAACATCATGTATATAATAAATTAATAATAATATAAGTTATTGTTAGTGTGCTTCATATATATTTACATTTTTATTATATTTACTAGTTATATGATACTATTAATAACTATTATTATATGTATTTTAGAAATTAAAATTGTTTTCATATAATTGTTTGATGTCTAAATGCCTGTCATTTACAAATGGCAGTTACTTAAATCTCGCTTTCCGAATTGTAATTGTTATATTGCAGTTAGATATTCTGATTTGCAATTGATACTGGATTATTCTGTTCCTTTAACTAGCTTCGAATATTCGCTTGCACATGAGTCCATGCGATTTCCTTCCTCAAATTTTGTTGCGACGTGCAAAAAGCTCATTGTTTACTAAATTTAGTTATCTCGATTGGTCTCTTCTTGACTGTCATAACAATTTTAACGTTGCTTTGAAATTTTTTTACGTTTCCATCTTATATAAACATGATTCTAAAAAAACTAAGTCCAAATTCTACCACTCGTATGGTTTACACAAGAGATCATAATAATAATTCATGCCTCACCATCCCGCCAAACGTTTAAGGCTAATTGCAAGGAGCATAGGTAGGCCATGAGTTATTATTACGCACGTCAAACGAGAAAGAAAACCACAAAAATCTTCTCGGGCAATTATCTCTGGATTTGATCCCGAGATCTTAATGACTTACCACTGCAAGATCGGCATGCTTAAAATCAATTTGAAAATTAAACAAAATTTTCGTCGCAAGTGGAGTTCTATTAAAACTATTGTTTTTTTTTTTTTTTTGGCATTTCGATAATAATATTAAATTTACTGAGCCTTCAGATATATCTTGTAACGAGAAGTTGTTGACGAGGGATGATTAATTGATTAGTTGTTTGGACTATTTCCATCGTTTGTAGAATTTGAATAATCCTTCAGAGTAGCCCTGAGAAGGGTCAGTTCTTGCCAAACTCATGTCTAACATATATGTGTTTCCAATTTTTTTAAATTACGAAATGTATAGCAAACGCCAATTAAGTTGGTGCGAGGAGGGGGTGCGCAGAAGCCGTTTTTAAAAACGTCCACCCCCACTACTCAAGTAATTGTCAGAATACATTTGTCATTGACGTTTGACAGAACATATTTTGTAATGTCTTTGCTAGGGGATCATACACGCTCAGAGGTTAGAATTATCTGACATTTTATGTAAAACCAAATACAAATCTCCCCACTACTTCTAATCCTGCGCGAACTTACCCCTTCTCGCGCCAACTTAATTAGCGTTTGCTATACTCGTGTCAGATTCAGATATAGTCCATACTGTCGCTCAGATATTTTCTAATGTATACTTGCAAAATGGTAACCCAAGCTATTCTGATTTTTTTACATTGTTCATCTACTTTTTTCTCTCTATTTTTGCTTCTGGAGACGTATGGGTTAAATTTATATCCAGTCTTACCAGTAAGTGTAGTGTTGGCGGCGACCTATTAATAGCGCTTTTAGTATGTGATTGCACATTAATATTTCCACGAAAATGCAAATATTTCCTGATTTATGGAAGTGTGCAATTGTTTATTCTCTCATGAGAAAGGAGTTATCATACTGTTAGTAAAATATAGCTCTTTTTCAAGTGTTCCTAACTTTGCGAATCTTTGAAAAAGTTTTATATTCTGGAATTTATGGAAATATCAATCGATTCTTGCAATATTTCTCAAATCTTAAGTAAGGTTATTTACACTGATTTTTCACACGTGTTTGATAATATAAACCAATTCTAAAAATATAGAGTTACTTAAGGCATTGTATTATGCTTTTGTTGTCAGCATAATTGATTATGCAGATATTGTTTGGTATCCCTTCTTTGATTTGAATCGATTACTTTTAGATAAAATACACTGCCATTTTTCTGTGACATGAAAAAGATTAAATATATCCACCGATTAGTATAAGTCAGATATTTTCTGTAGTATAACAACATGCCTTTGCTCTCGGATAGAAAAGATCGCCAGTTTTTTTTAATGAAAATCACTGAATAACGAGATCGATAACTATTTCTTCTGTCAAGAATTTCCTTGCACGTGCCAATGCTTAATTCACGACGTGGCAAGGCTTAAATCAAGATTCAAATGTATTGGTAGCGTACCTACAGCGAGAACCAATGTGTTGCAGTGTTTCCCTGTCAGTATTAAGAACTATTTTATAGCTATTTTTTCAGTTAATTGGCAGAATAGTTAGTGCGTTGTATTCATTGCTCATAATATTCCGCCTTATTATTTGTTTGTGAATTGTCTTCGTATTTGTGTCGTGTGAGGTTATTTATTCTCTTGGACATAGAGGTGTGCGTATATACGAATTTAGTGTTTTCAAAATTATAAATTTAGGATTTAAATTAACAATATCTACGTTTAGAAGTACTGTTTCACTATATGATCACAAACGCGTAATTTGTGATTCATTTTATGTGCTGGGCTTACGTGGCCAGAAAAATCTACTATATAAATTTGATTAATCCAGCACTCGTTATGGTTCGCGCTTTAATTCAATATAGGTGATTGAATCATCAAGCCAACGAACTTTTCATTCTTCCCATAAATATTTATACATTTGCGGTCGCTTGTTTATTGTTCTTTCAGTAGTGCGTGCACATCTAAAGATGAATTGAGCAACAGACAGAGAATATCGTACGTGTGCAAAGAAAAAGAAATTATATGATGGTTGCTACTGTTCCTGCTGCATCATCTCGTTGACATGGGGGTGTTTATAAGATCACCGACCTGCGATCCTCTTTCACTGTCGCCCACTCAAGGTCATTGTACCGCTTGTGTTAAACGTATTGCGCATTACACTTTCAGTAACAAGAATGTCCGCTACAATAAAAGCGCAAAATGTGATGTAAATGAACAACAATTCGTAGAGAAACCATTAACAAATGGTGTAAGTATGAAACTCTAATAAAGGCATGTTTGGTTATATTCGTTGAAGATAGGTTTGTGTTATGTCTGTAAATGATATATATATATATATATATATATATATATATATATATATATAAATTTTGGACAAAAATTTATTTAGTTTAAAATATACGAAACATCTAAAATGCAACACACTTTAAAGTTTAGCGTTTAGATCGTTTGTTTCTTAAATAAAATTAAAATATAACTTGGGAAATGTGTAATTTACTGCAACGATTTTAATCACTATGAAGGTATTGCCACTCTAGAGAGCTTAACTTTGCATGTATTTAATGATACTAATGATATGCACCCAAAAATTTTTGAATTTCAATTTATTTGAGTATAAGTTGGACCTTGGAAAAGGGGAGAGAGTAATATTAGCGGAAAACATCAATTGTAAAAGCCATTTTACTTCGAAGACAGATATTTTGTTTTAAATCTATTTTTTTTTAACTTAGTGTATTTAGGTACACAAAAAGTATTTATTATCACTAGTCACTTTAGAAACTATGTACAATTTTCGTTTCTTTTATAGTTCTAAAAATAGCAACAAAAACAAATTTATTCTGGCACGTCAGGTTTTGGAAAAAAAATATTGACAAGTAAATAAAATTATATTAATTAGGTATGTACATTATATGGAGTTCTTTTTCTTTTTACTCTTCTTTTATACTATCTTCCGTACTTTCTGATATCAATGTTCAAAAATAATAGGCAAGCATTTCACTGTTCCACTGTAACATCATATTCTTCACTCGAAACACCTAAGGGTCTCGATACTGGCAAGGCTTCCGAATGAAGTATGTACTGGCTATCATAACTAGGGGCCGGACACGAGAAGCCGAAATTACGATGGATCATATAAATAGTCTATAACATCGCTAAGTACAACACGCAGTTATTGAATAACACTATTCATTCGGTTAACCGCACATCTGTTTTTTGTCGTTGAATTGTGACACGCAATTACTTCAATTTTACAGTGAAACTCCTTTCTTCATGGGCGTAGATAGAAGCGGAAGGAGTTTCTATAATTTATTTATTAGTTTATATTTCGTAATATAAATAAAGATGAATAATTTTAACGAAGAACTCTGTGCAACTTTAATGGCGGCAAATATTCCATTAAATAAACTTAACAATCCCACCTTCAAAACATTTCTCCAAAAATTTACTGGTCGAAATGTTCCTGACGTAAACATTATGGTTCTAAATGCTACACGAAAGCAGTAGAACGCGTTAGAAACCATCTTTTAAATCAGTACCTACGGATAAGTGCCGAAGAAACTATCGATATATTAGGACGCTGTGTGGGTGATGTTGTAGTTGGTGTACTACATCCAACTATTCTACATAACGCATATGTAATAGCAACAAAAGTTATAAATACAGTTGATGCGGAAACAGAAGCTAAAACCATTTACAAGAATATGCACCAAATGCTTCATTCGGACGAGAGGTACCAAGAAACAATATTTTTATTTTTCAGTGACAATGCTGCATATATGTTAAAAACAGGCAGACTATTAAAGGAAACATATTGTAACGTTTGTCTTTCGGGTTCTTAAATAAAACTAACAATAACTTTAGACACACACACTATATTAATATTTAAAACGTATAACAATATAAAACTAACTATTAACAACAATAAGTACATTTATGTATTCTATATTTATGTAACTATATTTATGTGTACTTCGCGAGACTGTAGGATTCAATGAATGTTCATCCCTTCTTCGACGCGGCTTTTATATCGGTGAATACTCCTTCTAGAGCCTTCACGTAGGCCTCGCGAAAACATCCAGAGGGATGACGCATCTCGCGTCAGCGGATGAGTCATTACATTGCCCCCTTCTTAAAAATGAAGTTTCGTCCCGAAACATGTCATGCTTTGGTCTCCTCAAACGATGACGAAATCGACAGGTAGGGCCTTTGTTACATTGCGACGTCATATCGAAATAACAGTCCACGGTCTTATCTTGCCTGGATGGACAGGAATATTCAAGCTGGTAACTGCATACCAGAATTTCCATACCAGTATGTCGGAAGATTACTTCCAACATGCTCCTTACAATTCTCCAGTCCAGGCGGTCCAATCCACAACCCAATTTTGGAACTGCTAATTTCAGAATGTCTTGCTGTAACATTTGTTCGCGTAAGTGGGTCAGGGCCTCCCATAAGGCTCGATAGGTTGGCTTTAGGCTCGACAGTTCTTTCGTGACCAAATAAAATATGGGCTGTCCTTCATTTATTATTTGGAGACTCTTCCCAATTGCTGGTCCCTGCTGCCTTAGCCTTTCGATTCTGCCAAATCTCTCTTTAAATTCCCAGGCAATTCCTTTGGCCATTCGTAGATCTCGGGCTACGCAATGAGCAAGCGCGTAGTCTGGCGGCACCGTGAACAAATCCTGCTGTTTCTCGATGGTTACCCCAAATCGAGCTTTTCTCGAACCAGAATACTCTTGCATAAAGTCTTCGAAGGTTAGTTCATGGTATTGGCTATCCAATCGGCGCAAGTCAACGGTTTCGTCATTGTCTCCAGAGTATGGGGCTAATCGATTAAAATGTACGACTCTTGGCTTAGTGTGAGGTGTTCGCCTGATGCGGTATATTACATCGTTGATCCGCTTCAACACCTCGTATGGCCCCTCCCAATTCTTTTGAAGTTTTGGAGATAGGCCCCGTCGACGTTGTGGATTATACAACCAAACCCGATCGCCTTCATGGTAACCACTCTTCTCGGCGTTGATGTCATAGCTCTCTTTCATTCTGTCACTAGCATCTTGGATATTATGTCTGACTTGTTCATGGATATTATCTAGTCGTCGTCTGAGCGTGCTGACATAATCTTCTCCGGCAAGATCTTCACCAGGCTTGCTCCCAAACTTTAAATCACAGGGCAATCGGAGTTCCCTCCCGAATAGCACGTTTGCTGGTGATTGGCCTGTTGTCTCTTGAACGGAGGCCCGATACGCCATTAGAAATAATGGTAAATGTTCGTCCCAATCTCTCTGGTGTTCGGAGACCACTTTGGATAAGTGTCTGATCATGGTCTTGTTCATTCGCTCTACCATCCCATCTGATTGTGGATGCAAGGGAGTTGTTCTCGTCTTCCGTATGCCCAAAAGTCCACACATCTTTTCGAATAGACTGGACTCAAAATTTCGCCCTTAATCGGAATGAAGTTCCAAGGGTACACCAAAACGGCTGACGAACTCCTTCACAATCACGTCTGCTACAGTTCCAGCTTCTTGATTTGGTAGAGCATATGCTTCAACCCATTTGGTAAAGTAATCCATGACCACTATTATGTATTTATTTCCTTTGCTGCTTTCTGGAAAAGGACCGGCGGCGTCTATGGCGATCCTTTCAAATGGGCTTCCTACATTGTATTGCCGCATGGGTGCACGTCGACGCCTCTGGGGACCATTGCTTCCGGCGCAATTTGCACACTTTCGGCACCATTCTTTCACATCTCATGTGTGATATATTAGCTTACAGTTTAAAAAATGTACTGTATTAATGGTGTTTCATGCAAAACTTAACAGCTCAATGTAATTTTTGTAATGGAACAAATAAAGTGCATTTTCCGCATTTAATACAAATAGTCGTAACTGTTCCGGTAAATTTAGAATTAATAATTTTAGCATTTATATTGCCAACAAAGTTTGCTATAACTAGTTGGGGTATTGTAACTCAATTCGTCACATTACCCAGACGTTTTTTTTCTCTACTGTACCGGCATACCCGGTCAAAAGAAAATCGCTACTTTCGGCATACTCGGTTTCATTTGTAGCTATAAATTGTAAATTAGGTCTAAATTAAATAATTAAATATTGGAGTAAGTTCAATAAACATTTCAAATAGTGAATGTTACGAGGATGGTTCAATAATTCCTTAGAAAAAGATAGAAAAACAAATTATTTTGGAAATATTTTTTTATAGTCTTCTATAAGCTGTATGCACTTTTTTTCCAGCGTTTCCCCAACTTTTTTAAGCCTTCCAAAAAGTAGAATTTTGGAAGGTCCTCAAAATAGGCATGTTTGGGCGATGACCTCCAAGTTCGACGTGAATCGTTTTTCATCGAGCCATTTTTTCAAGTTTGGGAATAAGAAAAGTCATTGGGAGCCAAATCTGGTGAATATGATGGATATTGTAATAATTTGAACTTTAATTCGATAATTTTCGCTATCGAAACTCCGCAAAGATGCATCCCTGCATTGTCTTGATGGAGGAGAATTTTTTTATTTGCCAAATGAAGGCGTTTCTCCTTGATTTCTTCGCTCAATCGGTACAATAACGTTGCATAGTACTCTCTATTTATAATTTTCCAAGTAATTGATGTACACTCCAAATCACCAAAGATGATCCCTGCGTCATCGATCTATAATTCTATAATAATCAACGACATTCAAAGAATAATCCCACATCTAAATTACAAACAGTACCTACTTGTATGACAAGGATAGCTTGAACGAAAGTATGTATTTTGGAGCTTCGCCTAGCACAGATATACGGCTCAGGTAATTTACTTGAGTAAGACAAAGACGGGATTATTACGTTTAACTAGTTTTTAACTAGGTTTCAATTCCAGTAATAATGCTCTTACAACTAACTTGAAGCTGTTTGGTTTTGCCATTCATTAATTCACTATATAAATGATTAAAGAATTACATAATCTTATATGTTGACATAAATGTTGTAAATTCTTGATAGTTCATTTTATTTTTCATGTGGTGCTATAGTTGTGATTTGCTGTTTCCACAGCTTTGTTCAATTTATAGTAATTTTAAAGTAATATAACTAAAGTATATGTTCACATAACCTACAAATTCGACCGACTATCGACAAACTTATTTGACCCGGAAACGAAGTCAGTTTCCATATTTATTTTGCAATTTACAGTATTTAATATATGCCGTAGTACTGATTTGAATCATACAATGTTATATATTTTTTTCAGTGTGTACGTGGACGCCGTGTAAAGTTGTTGCGTGATTAGTTGTGTTAGCTTTACTGTGCCCCATGTGCAACACCTTGACTAGTGGTTTTATCTATTGATGATGACAACTTATTTGTCGAAATACGTATTTAGGATACGATTAATAATTGTGGTAAGGGGTTATATAGTTTTTTTAAATTTTTACTTAACCACAGTCTCCTAAGAAAGACTTTTCAATGCAGGCGCGGCTCGTGATGACGTATTTGGGAGTGCATGTACAATGATGCGAGTGCCTCGTGTGTTTTCGGTGTTTACTAAGAAAACGCTACAGTTAGTACACGAGAATACACGAAGCACTCGCATCATTGTACATGCACTCCCAAATACGTCATCACGAGCCGCGCCTGTTTCAATGTTATATTGATGACGCAGGGATCATCTTTCCTGACAAGAAGTGTATGCATCCCAAAATACACTGGCCATCACCTAGTTGGCCGATTTCACCGTCTTTGCCTTTGCCAAACGCGGCACCCATCTTGTCGATATTTTTTCAATCCCATTTTTTGTGTAAAATTGAAAGCACTGTGTGATATGCATGTGGTCTCAATTATTTGGCGCACTTTGATTCGTCGATCACTCAGAACCATATCGTGGATTTTGTCAATAATTTCGGAGGAAGTCATTTCCACTGGACGTCTCAAACAATGTTCATCTTTTGTGGATGTACGGTCACGTTTAAACTCATTTACCCAATTATAAACAGTCGCAAACACAGGAGCAGATGTGTCATGAACTCCGGCCAACTCGGCTTTGATATCTTTCGGTGCTAAACCTTTTAAATAAAACTGTTTAATCACCGCACGAAACTCAAGTCTTTCCATTTTTCTAAATGAACCAAAGTTTGTTGCTTCAATCGAGTATAAAAATGAACCCACGTAATGGAATTGGCTGAAACTTTGACAGCAGTCTAATGACAAATGACGCTTACTAAATGTAACGGGTGTTCAGAAACATTCGAAGTCAAAGTAGTCCTTGAAAATATGAAGTCATGTCTGAGATAGATTGATTTTTGACAGACAACAGTTGACATTTAATAATTATTACAAATCAGATACTTAAGTAAAGATATACGATTTTTTTGTTCAGAGCCCACTTGACTTCGAATGTTTCTGAACACCCGTTATTTTTGAATTTTTTGTCATATTATTAGCGCCATCTCTTGGATTTTCTAAGGAGTTATTGAACCACTCTTGTGTTTCTATGCCACAAAATAAGAGTTAACTTCAAAAATGTTGTAAATTCATATAATATTCCAATATTCCTTATATTTCTTATAATAATAACTTTGTATATATAGTATCAAATAAGATAGTTGATATATAATCTTTAAGAATTACCATAAAAATTTCTGTCGCTCTAATATTTAGAGCATTTAATTATAATTTTAATAGTAAAATTCCCTAAATTTTCTTTAAATTATCCTCTGAATATACGTCTTAATTTTAGTTTCAGTACGGAATAGATATGTTAATTTTTCAAATTACATATTAGTATAACTTGCTTGAACTGCTTTTTTAATTTTCGACAATTCAAATCTAAAAAAAAACACTGCTAGTGTAATTTTACTGTTGTACTTATTGTTTAATTTAGAACATATTTGTCTTGGTTTTGCTAACACCCCCTTCACACTAACGATAAACGTAGATGAATTAATTGATTTTTCAAAAATAGTCAGACAACTTTCGCATATTAAATATAATACTCGAATCTAAAATGTCAACTTATTTTTAATAACTTTTCTAAATAATGTATTCGAGGGGTTTATAATTAATATTATAGTGTTCAAAGATATACATAGCAAGTTTCCAATATGAGTTTATTGGTAAAGAAACATCGATATATTAGTGTGCATACACACACCTTGCATTGTAACGAGTATCTTGAGTAGAATATTTGAATCATTAAGAGATCTCTTGTTTACAAAACACGTGCCTAATTAAGTGCGTCACCGATCAACGTGAGTGATATGCAAATACCCCGGTATTTCTTGGTTATTATATTTTAATGAAGTTCAGAGACACGGCCTGCTAAGTAATTTGTTGAATATTTAACGTCAAGCCTGTCATTAAACCTGAACAAATGACTTCTAAATACCTATGGATAATGGTCGTAGTTGTATTGATATACCAACTTATTGCCTGTACCAGCCATATATTAGCTTAAAAGATTAAACGTATGTTTTTCTAAAATAATTACTTTTAATTTTTATTTATATATTTAGTTTTCGGTCAGTTTATACCGCTGATCTGTAAGGAAAATCATGACACGCAAGCATAGGAGAATTGGACTATTTTTGGGACACTGATTACAAATCTGATCTGTTTCTTTCTAGCACGTAACATTTCTAATATGAACGCATATATGGGGCTCGAAAGGACGGTATTTCCCAAAGACAATAATTTTTTAAAACATTACAAAATATTACATAAAGTTACGCAATAATAAGTAAAGATGTTTATTTATTATAACGGAGTTACACCCTACTCACTGTTAGGGGCTTATTTGGCCACATCTGGCGTGCCGTTTCTGTTTAATGTGTTCATTAATGATTTGATTACTTCCATTTCTTACTCATTGCTCGCCTATACAAGTGACTCAAAAATTTAGTTATTAGAAATTCTATTGATAATTGAGTATGTACTAAGAAACATTGATTCGCCTTATGTGCTATCAAGTTTATCTTTTGCTGTTGACAAGATGGCTTCCAGACATTCGAACAGACTTTACGTTCCATGTATGAGCACGGATATTATATGAAAAGTGCCTATGGTAAACATAATTATTAACGCTAACAATACCTATAGTAATATTTTTTGGCATGATCGTCCTCCTTCTTTTCCTATGTCTTTCTACCTTGCGGTGTAAGGCTTTGAGTTGAGACCTTTGCCTTCCATTCTTTCCTATTTTGGGATATACTTCTTAATTTTGTTCATTTCATATTTCTTTCTATTGCGGCATATTTCACTACATTCTCCCAGATTTTTCTGTATCTGGCTCTCCTGTTCTTTCCATATGGTTTTTCTTCATATACTTTCCTTATTATTCTTTCGTTTGGCATCCTGCATAAGTGTGTTCCAACCACCCTAAATGTCTTTCTTGTATTCTTCTATATTTAAAAGTTCTCTGTATGTTACTACGTTTCTTATTCTATTCCTTCGCGTCTTTTTTCAAGTTTTTTCAGAAATCTCATTTCTGTAGCATTTATTAGTGTCGGAGATAACACTTTCTTTATAGCCTCTGCTTTTGTATTTTTAGGTATTTCTTCCTACCCAAGAAAGATCTCCTGAGCGCATTGAACATTTTCCCCACTCTTCCTGCTCTATCATTAATTTCCATTTGTAGTCTACTATCCTACTGTATAATAGTGTCCAAATACTTCAAACGTTTTACTTTTGTCTGGCCTTATATTACAATACATACTATGTTTTTCTTACTTTGTAGTTATAATAATGGTCTTAAGTCTTTTGAGTGTTTGTTTTAATGTTGATCTTCTTCAATGCTTTTTGCGTTTTTTTTTAAATTTATACCTATGGTACTTTTTCTTTAGTATGTATCACTTTATACTATGTGCGGTAAACTGTGGTATATTTTTCATTTGTTTTATTTGGTCCTATTAATGGATTGTATGACTTCCTGGATTAACATAACAGCCAACGAAAAAAAAAAATAGCAAATTTGAAGTTAGCATAAAGAAGTATCTTTAAACATGTTATTTTATTTCTGAAAACTAAAAACAGTTAAAATTTGTAGACCAGTGTAATAATAATTTAGGAAAACTAATAAAAGGCAAGATTCAGAGGCAATAAGAGGTAAGCAACATATATTCTCGGCCTGACAGACTTATATACAATATGTTCAAATTTGCTAAAAGTATGCCATAATTTCATATGCGCTAACCCTACGTTATAAATACTAAAGTGCTACGAATAATAGTTATGAATCTGCTGCAATCAGGTAATCCGTTAAATTAATTGACAATTAGACAACGTGTAGATGGCGCTAAGTATGATTTATCTTCTTCATATTCTACTGTAAAAGAGTGGGCAAAACGTTTCCGCTTGGAGCAACAATCTCTTGAAGATGACCAATTGAAGTGGTAATGCCACAAAAAAATCAGTTATTGATGAAGTGGTATTAGAAAATCGCCGTTTCGAAGTGAAGAAATGATTGGCAATGTCTGACTTTCGTCGAAGCAAGTGTTGTGAATAGGGTTAGTGGAAGATGGGTACCAGAATTTCGTACTGCTTCTTTACGTTGATTGTGCGCATCTTATAGTTACAATGTACATTTTACTGATTGACTTAAAAGATCGTAATGCAATGCATAAATTGCATAAATTGAGACCAATATTCGCGAAACATGTTGAGAAAATTTTTAAACAGTGTTCGATTACCACAATGATGATGCGCTAGTTCATACAGCTGCAGTTACACAAGCTGCAATTTTAAAGTATGGCTTTCAAAAAATTGAATATCCACTGTGTGGTTATATTGACAAGTAAGTCAATATAACCCAACAACGATTCGATTCACAAAAAAATAAGATCTTAGGGGATTCGGGGATGATATTGAGGTGCAAACAGTCGTAATGCAAGAGAGCAGATAATTATTAATTAATCGTTGTAATAAATGCATTAGTGGAAATTATATTGAAAAATACAAATTATAAAATTTTCAAAACTTAATTTTGTCTGTATCTTGTGGATTCACGATAACCTTTATACAAATATATTAAACTCCCAGCACATTCTACAATAAAAATTAAATATAAACATTCACTTATAATATTTAGAGAAAAAAGTTGTTTATACGCCGTGATCATCCATTAACTATGATAAATAATAATTAGAGCTGCTCCTGAATGAGCTCCCAATTTGAATAAAATTAGGTATATAACTAGAGTTGTTATTTCTCCACACATTCCAGGGTCCTACTCAGTACAAGTTAATGTGTATAAATGTTTTCAATATACATCGTGTTTTGTAAAGAAGGCGAGAAATCTACGCCTAACTAAAATATAAACATCTCGCCGGTATACATGACCTAACACAATGCTTACAATGAAGAACCTGCTCATCTTTAAATTCGCAATCTTTCTTTTGTAACTGGGTGCGTCTCGTAAAAAGAAAACTTTTCTCGTACAATAAGTAATTTCTTTGTTAATATTTAAATCTTATCCGACTGTATATATTAACAAAAATGCTGAGTTGTAATTCCATACGAACACGTGTTCTTTATAAAACCCGATCTGTTTTGAAAACGTTCGTACGCAGGCGCGGCTCGTGATGACGTATTTTGGTTTGCAGTACAATGATACGAGTGCCTCGTGTGTTTTCGGTGTTTACTAAGCAAACGTTACAGTTAGTACACGAGAATACACGAAGCACTCGGATCATTGTACTGCAAACCAAAATACGTCATCACGAGCCGCGCCTCTTCGTACATATATATTAACTTATATTGAGTAGGATTTTGGAATGTAGGGAAAATCTGACAACTCTATATATAACATCAATTTACTACTACAATTTACAGATGTGTCGTGGAATAGGTTGATTGTCATCACATGAATCGTATTTGGGTATGTAACTTTCAAATCAGTAGAGCAACACATTAGCTAATGCGAGAACTATAGAAATCTACAGTGAGATATAGCGTAAAAAGTGACCAATATTTGCTATAGCCCTAACATAAAATTAAAAAAAAAATTATGAAAGTAACAATGGAGCAGCTAACCTTTTTGAGCAGTATAAGAGGTTTAGAGATGGCAATAAGGTGTGTAGAATTAGACCAAAGCGAAAATAACAACGATAATAAACGTAAATGTGAACGAAGTGACTAATTAACTGTCGAAATGATTACCTAAATAAACTTTGAATGAACTGCGGAAAATTTCTGCGCGGTTTATTTCTGAAATTATGACGGGCTAACAGAAACATTAATGACTTGAACTTGAAACGAGATTGTTGCAAGTAATTACTAACAACGCTTCCAAAATGATGATAAAACAAAATACTAGAACATGCTATTTACCGCTGAATAAAAGAGATAAGGTAGAAGTCACCTTTGTTTACCGATGTGTCATTATATTATTGCAGTATGAATCAAACTGGTACTGTAAAGTTAAATTCAAGTTTGTTATTTTTATTAAATGGCAAGGTATGATTATGAATTTTTTACAGCAATTTTTCCCAAACCATTTTATAAGTGTACAAGTGTCTGTGAAGAAGTAGATCGCCTAATTCTTCTCCTGGATTTCTATTCTAGTAATTCTAACAAAAAGTATAAATATAAAGCGAATGACCAGGCAAGCCAATTTCTCATGGATGACAAATAATAACATTTTTGCTTCAATCATTTATAGTCACTCGGCACTTCATAAATAAATAAATAAATAATATTTTTGCTCATTTATAATTGTGCAGCCCAACATAAGTTGGCTATCGCAGTTTAAAGACCAATTATTGATTATTACTTTTCATAAAAATAATAAATTGTCTTGATAAAGACAACAAAAACGTGGTTATAACTGTGGCAATAATGCCACTATACTCTGTATGACGAACATGTAGAGTAACAAAATCCTCATGATCAGCATGTTATCATTTTCTCATTTTGATATAAGCATTGCCAAACGAAACCTCGTTCAAAGATATGAACCGTATATGCATATAGCGCCATCGCTTGAATTTGTTTTGAGGGAGTATAATGTGGATATGTAAATCTGACTTTTTAGCTGATATTTTGTAACGTCACAAATATTCACGTCAATTGGTTGTGATTAGTCTAAATCTTCGTAGTACAGAGTATATTATTTGTTTGGGCGTGGGTGGAGTTTCTCAAATGTGATGTATATTGAAATAAATTCTTCCCCTGAAATACAAAAACGTGTACAGAAGATTTCTTAATTTATTGGTATTTTTAAAAAATATGATGTAATTACATATGTGGTTCAACAAAAATTTTAAACGATTAATAATTTTCTATTAACGGCTCGATAAGTTACTCTATTGGCTTAGAACATTGTAAATAATTTTTAAACTTTCAATTAAACAAAACTTGTTTTAGCTGCGAAATATTTTTACGTTCTAGAACGAAAAAGTCTTTTTCGTTCTAGAACTAAAACAAATATCAAAATAATTTGTCATTTTTCCGAAACATATTTATGATTTTTTGGGGATTAATTGTGAAACAGCACTTTGTGCCGCTTCCAATACTTCCCC
This sequence comes from Melolontha melolontha, assembly GCA_935421215.2. Lineage (NCBI taxonomy): Eukaryota > Metazoa > Arthropoda > Insecta > Coleoptera > Scarabaeidae > Melolontha > Melolontha melolontha. The sequence continues at coordinate 103,792,240 of OW285235.1, forward strand.
TGGTAAATGCTCGTCTTCACTTTCCGAGCTCATTTTGAATTAAACACTCTTAGAATATGAATTACAATATATAATTCTGAAACTACTTTTTCAAGCAACTAATATTTATTGTTTATTAGGTTGCTATGAATTTCATAATTGAAATTGAAACACCGCCTAATACGGTGTATTTATGACGGTGATAACTATACCACGTATACTCATAATTTCGAAAGTATATTTTGTATAGATATAATCTAAGAACTAATGTATGTACTATGCAAAACTTTTCATGCGATATACAAAACTAAAGTATTTAATTTGAAATCAAAGAAAATTTAGTTTGAATTTGAAGCAATTAATTTAAAAATTCAGACAAAGAATCTAACTGACTATACCACTTAAATATAGAATGTAGAGTGGCTGACCGTGCCAAGGCGTTAAACGTCGAGAGTGTAATATTTTTTCTTGGCAACGATCCATAGAGTAGGAACATTTCGTAAAGTTAAAATAAGCGCGAGTATTTATTTTAACTAATAATTCATTATAAAATGTTGGAATGTTCTTTCTACACTGCCTGAAATAACAAAATCGCTTCTCATGTGCAAAAATGAATGGAACTACACAGACAATTATTTATTACAGAACATTCGTATGCGCCATTGCCATAATACATGTGTGGCTTGCTTGTTTCGATCGTTTACTTTCTGTCATCTTTACGAAATTATCGATTTACGTGAAAATTTCTTTTTTTGAATTTCGCGTTATTATTTTTGGAATGTGTAAAATAAACACATAACATATATCGTTTTCGACACAAAAAAAAGATTCGAGGTTTGTAATAACGTTGTCAAAACTTCACGTGTAATTATATTTTTCAAATCTGCCAAATTATAAAAATAAATTATCTTTGACTTTTAACTGAATTTTATGTAACTACTCTTAATTACTTATTTAAAATTCTTGTTTGATCTTTAAAAACACCGTTATTTTAATAATTTTTTGTATACAAAGCTAATATACTAAATTTAAAATGTTATTTGTTGATAACACCTCTTGACGGAGATGACTTGCATTTTATCGTGTAAAATAAATTTTTTTAATAGGTTGACTTTCGTTTTACTGTATTTTACACTTGATGTTGGTCAAACATCGATATGCTACCTCATGGTACTCAGTTAATTAATGAATATTTGTAGGAGGCATTCTTTTACCCTCTAGTACGACTAAATAAAGCTATAAGTATATTTTAGATGCTATTAATTGTTAGCTTATGTCAGTTTTATTCGTTTTATTCAAACGATTGTCAAACATTACGATTGGTTTTAGTTTTTCGTTTTAAGTATGCCTCAATTAAACGATGTCCAACGGGCTAGAATAATAGCTCACCTTGAAAATGGAAAAACAATAATGCAGGATGCTCTTGAATTTGGAATTTCTAAAAGTACTATTGAAAGAATTAAAAAAAATGGAACATAGAAATAACAACAGCAAGGAAGATTGGATGTGGCAGGCCAAAAGCAAGTACCGAACAAGATGATGCGGCACTATTAAACTATTTGAGAGAGAATCCATTCAGTACCGCATTCGATCCAATGAACATTTATAATCTTCCTGCTTCTTTTAGTACCGCTCGACGAAGAATAAGAACATCCGAATTAAATAATTATGTTGCCACACAAAAACTACTATTAACTGAAGACCACAAGGAATCACGTTTCATATTTGCTTTAAATTATCAGCTGCTGAACGATATATGGGATTCTGTGATATTTTCCGATAAAAAAAACCTTTAAATTATGTTCCGACAGAAAAGTCAGAGTCTATAGACCACGTAACACCCATTACGTAGACCGTTATACCCCAAAAAGACCTGCACTACGATTCGGAGTAAATGTATAGGCATGGATGAGTGTCCGAGGAACAGCCGTTCTGCTTATCGTGGAAGAAAGGCTAAACGTGCATGTTTATTGCCAAATTTTACAATTGATGGTCCCTTCTGTAAGAGAAATTTTTCACGACGTTAATTATATAATCCAACATGATAACTGCTCCGTACATATGTCGGCTCTCGTTACTGATTGGATAAGAAGAAATAATATTAATATTCTTCTGTTTCCAGCCAGAAGCCTGGATCTTAATCCAATTGAAAATTTGTGGGACCACATGGAAAAAAAATGCATCGTAATAATTTTAGACCTCGGAACAGACAGGCATTGATTAATGGCATAAACGAGTGTTGACAAAATTTAACTGCATAATATTGTGACGCTCTAATTAGATCTATGCCTAAAAGGATTAATTTGGTGATAGAATGTAATGGCAATGCAACAAAATACTACTATATTTCTGTTAATAACTGTACCAAATAAAAAATAAGACCTTTATTTTCTTGGCGCATATTATTTTACCACGTCTAATTAAATTATTTTGATTAATCATTAGAATGGCAATATCAGATAATTCTAAGATATAGCCTCCGATACTCTTTACGATATATTCGGTCGCACAGTGGCGCGATAAAATTTTTTAAATATTTTTGTCATTTCTTTTCTCGCTTATGATAGGGAATTCTGGGAAAATGTCTTGGATTTATATTTCATATAACTACATCTTTCCATTTTTCATTCGGTGTCTCTTTATTTCAAGAACACACTGTAGATATATATATATGTATGTATAATATTAGAAGGAATTTCTTAATTTTCTTGGATGTATTACAGTACAAAACAAAATGGAAAAGTTATTTATTTGGGAGTAGCGGCAATGTAATTAAAACAATATTTAAAAATGGGTAAATATATTGTAAATTATATAAACTCCATACGGCGACACTGCAACCATAATCCTCCCTTATGAAATAAACACGTAAGTGTTCGAGAAAAATGTAAGAACATGTATTCCAGAGAAAAAGAAATCATGTTAGTCCTCACATTTAGTTTAGAATAGAAACTGACAACATGCACAATTACATATACCCAATTAGTTAAATATTCATATCTAATTTTAATATGTAGCGTACAGTCCAAACTTTATTTCAACAGAATATTTATGGTAAGTAGATAACTGAAACGTAATTATGGATTGAATATTGTTTTAGTTACCATTCTGCAACTCCCAAAGAAACCCTTTTACGATTTATTTTATATATACAGATACACCCATGTGTGCAATCTTATATATATATATATATATATATATATATATATATATATATGTTTGCCTTGTCAGCGCGGTGGTGTGTGGGTTGAGCGTCGTTGCCTTGTCTACTATTAGTGTCCAAGGCGCTGTCCGTATGTCATTAGTTGGACCTGTCATTGCGATTTACTTCATTCTAAGAAGCGGTCTCCAAGTTGGCGGAAGGTGCTCATCCCCGTTTATGAAGAAAATCCTCACGTGATACACGAGACACCATTGGATGCCCAAAAAGTAACTGTGTGTTGCATATTGTGGTCAGGCAGCGTAATTGGTTCTTGCTTTTTTGAAAACGATGAAGGTCGAACACTAACAGTCAACGGGGAGCGCTATAGGAGCATGTTAATGGCACGAAATCAAAGATACTGATGTTGAGGACATGTGCTTTCAACAAACGCAAGTTGCTACCCATCGTGTGCAACTTTAGATGTTTTGCGTGGCCGCCAAGATCATGCAATTTAACGCCATTCGATTTTTTTTTGAGGGGTTTTCTGAAGAGTCGCGTTTACGCCAAGAAACCTGCAAAGTTAGAGGACCCAAATACTAACATCCGCGAAGTTATAGTCGAGATAACCCCCGAAACTTACGAAAAAGTCATTGAATTAGCTCGTACGAATCAACTGCTGCAGAAGTTTCAGATGCGAACATTTGCCTGATATAATTTTCCATAATTCATAAATAATGCGCATAAATCTGTAGAGAAACGTGCCAGGGAAATTTATTATCGCATATTGAGCTTAATTTACGAGGATCCCGAATTCTTGAAAAACACGGTTTTCAGACGAGAGTCCCGTTCACCTTAAAGGCTATATTAATCGACAAAAAACTCGATTCCTTGGATTTGAACGTCCTGATGTTATTGTAAAGGAATCACTCCACAGTGTCCGATTTACCATTTGGGGCGCGGTTTCTGGTCATGGGATAATTGGTCCATATTTCGTTGAAGACGATAATCAGAATTCACTTACTGTCAACCAAGACCGTTACAGAGAGAACGTTATTGTACCTTTTGTGAGAGATTTACAGAACTTTTGCCGTGCACGAAATCTATTGGTGCGCACACAATGGTTTCAACTAGATGGTGTAACGAGCCATACAGCTACGCGTACCTTAAACTTACTCCGTCAGCATTTTGATGATAAAATAATTTTCCTGAGAACAGACTTAGAATATCCTTCTCATTCACCGGATCTGACGCCACCTGATGCATACATTTGGGGTATGATGAAAGACAAAATATTTCGCTTAGAAAATCCGCCGGAGAATATTGCAGAACTACGAGAAAGAATACAAACATTTTTCCGGTAGTTACATCAATCACTTTTTATAAATATGTTTAGTGACTTACAAAATCGATATAAGGTTTGTTTGCGTCGTAATGGTGAACATTTTGGACATTTAAATTTAAAAAAAAACTAAAAAGTAACTATTTTTATTTTCGGTAGTTTATTTTGGCGGATACTCTATTTATCATTAAGTATAATTTTATTCAGAAACTACAATGTGCGAAAACAAAATCAACTTAATTTAAGAACAGAATTAAGGAATTTTTCCGTATATACTCCAGAATAGAAAACATTGAAAATAATAAATAAATAAGCGATGCTGCGCACACTACTCATACACCCAGTTCTTAATTATAGATACTCAAACATTGTCTAAATGTCCGATATTGTTAAAGTCAATATCGTGAACCTTAGCCGTGAAAAAAAAATTACGAAATTAAGTATGTTTGCACTTGATTCAGTACCATTAAATGCAGATTCAAGGAATGAATAGGAAAAGAAAAGAAAAACAATTAATTATTAAAGTTCACAACAGTTCTAGATAGGAGATTACCGGTCTGATGTTGAATTATAGCTCCAGGCAAGGTATCGCAAGGTCGGCGACCAGGGAAATTCTTCTTTTTCTTCGTCATCATCGTTATTAGTTCCCTCCTTTTTCTTCTCGCGATGTCTCTTTTTTTACAATATTCTCTTATGCGTTGAAACACGGTCAAAATGTAACGTTCACTTGAATAATTTACAAATGCATGATTATATGACCCGAGGTTTGTGGTGACATTAAATTTCGAATTTCGGACAAGTAACAGTGGCGCCACTTTAGCAACGTTGTTCATCCGCGAAGAAATCGGTCGTTGAGGTTATTCTGCGTACATATATATATATATATATATATATATATATATATATATATATATATATATATAAGTATAGTGGGCCTAGGACGTTCAAGGTTATCTGGTCCCGGAACAACAGAACTTTTCTCTTCCACTCATCTCTCTATACTTTCCCGTCCGGTCTCTTCCTCTCAATCTCTTTATAACATAATAATAAGACAACGAAAACATCTGCAGACTAACTCTCTATTTAGAATGTAATTGTTAGGCGTTATTCGTAAACATATATTGGAAAAAAATGCAATGCAAACGTAAGTATCTATTTTGCATAACTAATTTTTTACTTTTATTGCGTAATTTTAACAAAATTCTTAACTTAATTATAAACGAATTAATAATTATATATCTTTAGTTATTATGCTGATTTTAATTCTATAATCGCTGATCATCAAATTATGTCCATTAATAATTAAAATAATATAATTGCAAATATAAGAGGATATGTACATAGTCCTAATTCTAACATAAGTAAGGACCGCACACGAGAGGCCGATAACTCATCGCAGCATATTAGAATATGTTTTATTTTATAGTCTGCCTGTTTTTAACATATATGCAGCACTGGCACTGACAAATAAAAGTATTTTTTCTTTGTATCTATCGTCCGAATGAAGCATTTGGTGCATATTCTTGTAAATGGTTTTAGTTACTGTTTCCGCATCAACTGTATTTATAACTTTTGTTGCTATTACATATGCGTTATATGGAATAGTTGGATGTAGTACACCAGCTACAATATTTATCACACAACGTCCTAATATATCGACAGTTTCCATAGGTACTGATTTGAAAGATGGCTTCTAATGCGTTCCACTGCTTTCGTGTGGCACTTAGAAACATAATATTTACGTAAGGTTGATCATCAGGAACATTTCGACCACTATATTTTTGGACAAATGTTTTGAAAGTGGGATGGTTAAGTTTATTTAATGGAATATTTGCCGCCATTAAAGTTTTACAGAGTTCTTCGTTAAAATTGTCAGATTCCAACGGGTCTAATTTCTGAGTATGTGTTTGCGATGCTAGGTGACGTTTTACGTACGATTTTTTGCAAGTTTTTAATGATATTTTTCACACTTTGCAATAAATTTCGGAATCACTGGCAATGGACATACAATTAGTTTGACCCTTAATTCAACTCGCCATTGTTTCACGATGCCATTTTCGACGTTGTTCCATATCATATCTGAAAAAGTAACTTAAACAATACTCTAGATCTACTCTTATTGAAACTAAATTCACTGGACACTTACGTCAAAATAATTTGGAGAAGTAGATTCGATGAAACGATATTGAACAGGATCTTTTACAAAAATTACGAAGTATGTAATTAACAGTTAAAACAGTGAAAAAAAGAAACTAAATCACCGTACTTTATTTATCTTACGAAATTTTTGAATAATTCGACCAATAGAACGTTCACTTGGTTGATTATGAACACCGTCAAATTCAGAAAGTGCTCTCTCTACATGTTTCACGAACTGATCGTTGATTTTGTAATAAATTTGCATGATTTGTAAACGTGGTGGACCTGTGTATCGATTCATGATGATTTGTCAAACTTTTCTGAAAACGAATGTCAAAAAACGCTGTCAGAGAGAATATCAAAAATGGCCAATAGCCCCTTTTAATAGGGGTGTCCTATTTTTGAACACCCCTATTGAAAAACCCGTTACTTTGGTGGCTTATTAAATCAAGCATCTATTTTGAGGTTTGTTTGTTGGCGAGCAAATCATATTGTGTTTATAACTTATTGTGTGTTTTTCAATGGTTACTCTTCTAAATCATTCACTCTCTGGAGTTCAACATGGATCAAATTTCGGACCATTTCTATTCATCCTATTCGTAAATGATAATTGTTTCTGAAATATCATCGTCTTGAAAATGTTTTGTTCGATAAATGACCGTAGACGCACAATCTGCTTCAGTCGGACTTACTTAATATTTCCGCATGGTGTAATCTTAACCAACTCCCACTAAACCTTGACAAGAGTAACATTGTGAGTTTTTGTAGAAGATCTAATGTTATAAATTATAATTACAAATTTAACAGTACCTCAGTCATTCGCACTTATAGTACCGAAGATCTGGGTGTATTATTGATCACAAGTTGTCTTTCTTTTAACAGACACATTGAAAGTATTGTTGTTCGTGCTAAACAAACCTTTGGAATTTATTGCGCGTAACTGCCGACCATTTTTAAACGTGATTCCTCTAAAAAACTTACGTCCTAATACAACTTTTTACCTATTTGTCCTAAAAAAAAAAACTAATTTTCTACTCAAAATCTCCAATATATACTATGTGTATTAATTACAATACAATACAACACTATAACATTGCAATATTCGGATATTCATTTTAATACCTTCAACCAGTACAAATAATTCTGGAGGTTCATTATAATAATAGATATGGTTCCTAGTTTAATTTTCTCTGTATTGGTACTTAGTTTGTTCATTTATGTATATCTGCATCTTCGATTTATATATTTATATACTGTAACAAATTTTAATTAATTTTTCCAATTATTTTGTAATTTTTCCTGTAGATGGAAGTGTTGTTCTCTTGGGCAAATAAATGCTATTATTTTTATTTTAATAAATTAATGGATTCATTTAGAAATGCATGTAATAACTAAGTAATAAAAACATAATGTGATCAAGAATACGAGGGTGGTTCGGAAACTACATGGCCTAACAAAGAAAACGAAAGCTTTTTGACAAAAATATTTTATTTTTCAATATAGTCTCCTGCTCGCTCAACACACCTATTATTCCAACGATATTTCAAATTGGTAATGCCTTCTTTGTAGGTCGATGAATCCAAGACCTCGAAATAGCTATTTACAGCAGCCTCGGAATTAGACGAAATTAACGTCGAGTCATTTTTCCATGTTTGGAAAGAGATGAGTTTTCGGCGAATGAGGTACTAATTCAAATCCCAATTCATTAATTTTTGGCATTGTAATCGCAGACTTGTGGGCAGGTGCGTTATCCTGACGGAAAAGCACTTTCTTCTTCGCTAAATGAGGCCGTTTCTCTTGATTTTGTCGCTTAATTGTTGCAACAAATTGGCATAACACTCCTTATTTATTGCTTCCCATTTTCTAAGTAGTTGGCCAGGATAATTCAATGACAATTCCAAAAAAACAGTTGCCATAACTTTTCCTGCTGACAAAACCGTTTTTTGCCTTCTTTGGTGGAGGAGAACCTTTTTTTCTCCATTGTGTGGATTGTTCTTTGATTTAGATTTTCGATTTTCGAGACACTAACTGTTTAATATTGCTATACTATGCGTTGGTCATATCTAAATTAGAATATGAAAAATGCGAGTTTGAAAGTTATAAGATTTGAGTACTTTGGGAAGAAATTACGAAGAAAAAAATGGAATACAAGAAGGAATATTAAAGTCTCAAATATATGTTGGAGAAAAATAAAAAAATAATATATATTACGGTGATTAAATCAAATTAAAGAAATTATGGAGATTTGGAAAAAAGAATACTGAGAAAAATGTTTAGAGGGACAGAAAAAGGCGTATAGAGACAAAGAAGAACAAATGAAGAAATGAAGGCCTTGAAGCAAACACTAACGACAGCAGAAATAGTTTGAAGTTAGACTACGATGATTCAGTTGTATTAACTCTAGTTTAAGGCAGAGGAAAGAACTCTATGTAGAAATGTGTAAAATCATATGCAAATGGAAGCCCTTATAAAAATAATTATTGTTACAAAAGAAAGGAAAGATTAAAACATCTATTATTATGTGACTTTTTTAAAATAAACCGGCTTTTGTTCATTGTCGTAATGGATACCATATGAAATAGACTCTACAAGACATACGAAATGAAATAGATATATCAGTAATTTTTAATACTTGGGTTCAATTGTTTTAGTTTTACTAGAAAGTTAGTGTATCAAATACAGATGACTTGTACCATGCATTAAAATAATATAACTTGTACCATAGATACGAAGATAAAAATATTTCAGAAAGTGTATATTAATATATGAGTACGAGACGTGGGTACTAAATGACATAGACAATACTGAAATACAAGCGAGAGAGTGGCATTGGGAATGAGAGGACGAAAATAGTATATAAATAAATGATACAGGTGCTATTTATAAGAGAAAGAAAGCAATGTGGGAGATTTGGACACTTACTGAGAATGAATGAGAGTGAAAATGTCAAGGTTTTAACAGTGAGAATTGGTTGGTAAAAGTTAGAACGTGAACAGGAGATATGCTATGATACCACTTAGTTATCTAGTATGTACACTCAACATAGTTCTATAGTATTATATACATTGAAAGTTTGCAATAATATAGAATTAGACTTCTGTATACCGTATGAACGCCGGGGAGTGATTGATCTACCACAATGTAGTAAGACGAAGACGAATAGCGAGTTTATGTGGTTAGGGTTGAGAGAGTATATTCAATCTGTTCTACTGTCTAACTGTACGGGCGTTCCATTTCTTTATCCAACACATTCTACATACGATCTAAGTACGAATCAAATAATCTCTCTCTAACACATTGAATATTCCTATCAGTCGCTCATTGTGTTCAAGCAAGGCGAATATACTTGCAGTTGGCCAGTCATTACTTATATATCCATCGATCGCACGACGTTGTGCACACGGTATAAGGACACAGGTGATATGTTCTTGAAAATATTGAAAGTGACCATAGTATCAACATATGAATGAGATAATTTCAATAGTTCTACAGAGATGCACAGATGTTAGTTTCCAAGCGAGTATATTTAATATTAAAACTATTACGGAATATAGGTACTCATGAAAATACAGGAGAAACTAAAAGAGTGTTACTGAATATTATATTTACCAACCAGTGCAAATAAAGTAGGATTAAGCCTGAGTTATTATATATTGGAAGGAATTTCTTACTTTCTTGGCCGTAATTATAATATGAGATAAAAGTAATATTTTTTGGGAGTAGCGGCCGGGTAATTAAAACAAAATTTAATTGGACATTTCAATACTATATATAGTACCTTTTCAAAAAACTGTAAAATTTATTTAAATGTTAAAAATGGCGAGAAAACGATATTATAATAAATCTACTTACATTAAATTTTTGTGGTGTTAATATATTGTGACGTACTTGTTACGCATTTCTAAATAAAACAAAACTTTTAGCATTATTTTTGTGATGTTTATATTGTGTTTATATAATAGGTAAGTATATTGCTGACAAGTTATTTAAATCTGTTCGGTTCTTAATTGAATTTGTATTTTTTGTATGTGGATGCTTTCTAATATATTTCTTGCTTTGATGTTTTGTTAAGATGTAATTATTGCGGTTTTATCGAAATTGAAAGTGTTTTGCTTGTTTGATATGTTTTTTTGAGTTCATTTAAACGTTCTTTCAGATATTGTGTTGTTTGCCCAATGTATTCGCTTTCGCACTCGTTACATAAAATTTCATAAATAACGTGTTTTCTTTAATGTAGGTTTTTGTAAAAGTAGCTCACAAAAATTCCAATAATTTCAACAACCTATACTCAAAATTAAATGACAAAATACCACGCAGGAAACAAAGGGTAATATAAATTTTTGACCTGGATTTTTAATGGAAAAAACTCACAAAACCGTCCTTAGCAACTAAACATAAACTAGAGTAAAATTTGCGTAAGATTATATGGCGTAAGACTAAATGCAGGAATGTTATATTTTTCAGAAGATAATATTTAACTAAATGGATATGAGTGTTTTCGTTGTCATTGGTATCTAACAATGAGGAAAATTGAAATTGATGTTAGCCATACTATTCATCTATTTCGATTGATTGCCTATATGCTCTATTTTTTACGGGAAATATTTTGTAGAAAGTTTTAAAATACTTCAAGAAATTTTAGAGAACAAATGGCTGCGCAAGAATAATTAAAAACGAACAAAAACTTAATGACTTCGGCAAGAAAATATTGAATTACTGAAATGATTAGGAGACAAAATTGTTGATTGGGTGTAGGTATATCATAACCAAGTTTCTTGTGCCCTGTAGCTTGGCATTTTTTATTGTGAACCACAAGTTGTAAGGTCGCAGGGAGACAGATTATGTGAATTAATGCAATTACTAAGTGCAATAAGATGATGTAAAGGGTCTTTCAAAATGAGCGCTTTTTTTTAAAATAAATAAAATCCATAATTTGAATTGATTTTCAAAAACGTTTATTGTAGTATCAGTTGTAACATTTATACATAAAAAATAATACCTGACAAGTGGCCACCTCTTGCTGTTTCACAGCTGTTCACTCTTTTGTTAAATTTTTTTATTGCATTTCGAAATAATTGAGGCCCTATTTCACCAATGACACAAATAATTTCATCCTTTAGTTCAGATATTGATTTTGGTTTGTTCTTATAAACCTGGCTTTTACGTAACCCCAAAGAAAATAGTCCAATCGTATTAGATCATATATCTTGGTGTTCAATTAACACCACCATTTCTTGAAATAATTCTTCCAGGAAATTTTTGCCTTAATAAAGCAATTATTTCATTGGGAAAATAAGGTGTTGCACCGTCCTGTTGAAACCATCTATTGTTTAGATCAATATCATTTAGTTCGGGCCACAAAAAATCAACTAAACATCTCACGATATCGAACACCATTCACTGTTACAGCATCACCAGCAGCATTTTGAAAGATATATTGTCCAATTATACCACCTGATCATAATGCACACCAAACAGTGACTCGTTGAAGATGTAAAGGTCTTTCATGAATCACTCGTGGATTTTCGTCACCCCAAATTCGACAATTTTGTTTGTTAACAAAACCACCAATTTAAAAATGTGCTTCATCAGAAAAGATGATTTTTTTGTGAAAAATCATCTGGTTGTTCTTTAATCCAACGGACGAATGCACGACGTTTTGCATGGTCCAATGGCTTTAGTTTCTGTGTTATTTGAACCTTATATGCTTTTAAAGCTAAATCCTTTCGTCAAATACGCCATGTTGTTGAATCACAAGTTCAACTTGTTGTGAACGTCGAATATTGGACATTTCAGGTGCTTCAGCAACACTTTCACGAATCAAATCAATATGCTCTTGTGAACGATCACTACGACTGCATCTTTTTTTTTTTGATCTTCCATCGAACCGGTCTCTTGAAATTTTCTAATCATTTGACCAATAGTTCTTTGAGATGGACATGTATACCATAAAATTTACGTAATTTTCTAAAAAAAATTTTTTACGGAATGCTGATTTTCATAAAATAATTCAACAATTTGAACGCATTGTTGTATCGTGTAAGAAGGAATTTTTATAAGTGTCATACATCACACTTCGTAAATTTCAAAATACCCAGACGAATTCAATGCTATATTTTATTTAATTTTAAAACAAGGCGCTCAATTTGAAAGACCCATTAGTTATAGAAAAATGGCGATTCTCTGAATAGGCAAAACATAAAAAATACAAAATACATTGGGGAAGGAAATATACAGAAATATACGCTTATACGGGTTGTAAAACAGTTTAAAGGTTATCCGATAATAGTTGAGTGATGCTAATTTAAGGGTCAAGAAAACCCAAGACCAGTGAATACAGAAATAGTAACTAGAAATCTTGAACAATTAAATTGCTCTAATATACACGGTCTTCCATAAAACTAACACGTTATGTTATAATAACAATAATATTCTATACATTACACTTCTCAAATACCGATTTAAAATTTTTCTAGAGGATATTTAGAGATCAGGAAAGGATATTGGTTTCAGTATTAAATCCACTAAGTTTAATTCATATCATAGAACGCGAACTGGCATAGAAATGATTTAAAATAAAAATGTTTTTTCACAAAATCTAACATATATATATGGCACTTGATTTATTTAGAATAATTTTGTAATCGCGGCATTCAAAATTTGAAACTGAATTATTTAATTTTAAAATATGCAAAAATAAATAGAGCGATTTATTTTAAATTTCCGGGAATTTTCGATTAAACTAGAAACAGTAGTTAAAAATTGATTATACAAAAATTGAGGCTCTCTTATAGTTTTTTCTAACTTTGAATGTATATTTAACATACCTGGGTACGTCTGTGGTTGTAAGTTAGAGTGATAGTCACAGTTCTAGTGATTGGATTTTCTTCTATTTTTATCACCGTGCTATTCTCCAACCTTAATTCTGGACTCTTTTCTGCTGACAGAACAAAGTCTTCCGTTTTCATATCCTCTACCTTCCTAAGGGTTCCATTCGCTAATTGAATTAAAGATCCTTTCGCAAAATTTACCGGCACTGTATTGTTATTAAAAGTTTTAGCTGGAGACTGAGGTGGCGATACTGAGGATGGTATCCAATTCCTGTGCACTTCTGTTGCGTTGGGTCTTTGCAAGTCAACAGGACATCTTTGCACTTGAATACTTTCTTCAGGTCTCGTAAGGATGCGGTGCTTTAGGGATCCTTCTTTACCAGTAGGTACTTTAAACGATGTAGCAGTAATGGTGGCGCTTTGTTGTTGCGGTTTCCTATTATCACGCAGTAAGCTTTGATTTGGTTTGACACCCGATGGTGGGCTGTAGGTCGTTTGTGGAGATAAAAATGTTCCTGAGTTTGTAACGGTTGACGAGGTTGTAGGAGAATACGTTTCCAATGGCGATAGTGGAGGTGCTACATAGTTCGATCGCAGTATAGGCGTATAAGGTGAAGAATATATTTGATAAGGATTGTGGTTGAAAGGCGGAAAAGAATGTTGAAATATACGATACGAAGAGAAAGAAAGTTCATCTGTCATCTCTTCTTTTGGTTGTGTGAGGTTGACCGGTGTTGCGGCTGGAGGTGAGTATTTCGAAGGAGGTCTCTGAGCGTGTGCCAAACGAGCACCATTCGGAGGAGCACCATTATACCTGCAACGAAAAAACTGGCTGAAATTTGGTATACATATCTAATTAAGATATGATAATCACCATTAAGGATTTTATTAAAAGTCCAGATCGATTTGCAAACAAGAGATATTGGTCGTGGTTTGAAGGAAATTACTTATATTTTTTGTGATGCAAGTTAATATCGTAATTGGTATAAAATATAAAACAGTACTTATTATGCAATTTTCTATCATTAAAAATACAAAAAGTTAAAAACGGTAATTTGATACACATTAAAAATTCCAAGTTGCTAATAGTTATATGTAAAACTTATCTAAAAATATATTTAAGATACAAAAACATCACAGTCATCATAGATTATAAAAATGCATAGTCACATTATCTTAGAAAATCTTGTATTATACCATTCTGTTTTATGATTTGAGTAATACATTTTAATACGATAATGACTTGTATATCTTTTATTTATTCTGTAAAATCCGTCGCATCTGTACTTATTTTTAGACATATAGTAAAACACTAACACACACAAGCTATTTGAGAACTATTTAGCTGCAGCGATGCATTTCGCACTTGTATGCTGCTTTCATCGCTAGTTCATGTGCATGTGAAATATGTCAATTTTTAAATCTACGTAGAGGGGTGCATGAATTTAAAAGACGCATAGAAAAGCTATCGTAATTGATTGATTTGAAAAGAAATAATTTGTACATTGTATTTTATTACTAAAGAACGGATTATATGCAAATGTGCATACTTTAAATATAATATGTATTTATCCCTATTAATGCATATCTGAAAGAATTTTGTATATTATGCATAATTTCTGTTTTTTTTTTGTTCACATATTTAAATAATAAAGAAAGCGTTATAAGTAAATTGTGAAGTACAATTTCCGCTAGTAAATACATAATCAAATGTAAATAAAATTCTCTGGGCTTTCCCCTCCTGTTACGGGAGGTGACAGTGCCGCTTAAAAGTTATATAATTTATTATTTCACCAACAGCGCCGGCTTTTTCTTTTCTGTTGTGCGACACCCGGGCAGAAAAATTTGGAGGATAGTTAGTAAACAGAAACTTTCGAATTTCCAACCCTTTGTCTAAATAATGTACGAATTCACAGTTCGTATAGATTGTGAATAGTAGGAATTCCCGGTTTTATTTTTAATGGTAGTCAAGTGTGCGGGTAAGCCTCAAGAATTACCTTAAATTGAAGAGAACAATAGCCACTTTGTGTTTACCCTGACCGTTCAAAGCGATAGTGCAGCATTGTATGCGTTAAAGCTGTTTATTTAAGATATTATTCAAGTGCAGTCATTGTATGAAATTTTAGTAAATTGTGCTCACTCTGTCTAATTTATAATTTCGGAGGTGTTACAAAGGTCTTATCTGAAAAGCGGCAGTTCTGCTTCGTTCAGGAAAAACATCTCATAAAAATGCAGTTTAAGTATAAGGTTGTGGTTTCATTTAAAAAGTACGTCAGTGCCTTCAAACTAGGAGTCACCCAAACAATCGTAAATACGTGTGTACAGTGAAAACGTGCCTTCAATCATGCCGAAAGTTAGTAGTGGTACATTAGCTTGGATCAAATCTCATCCTGAACTTCGTGTGGATAACGAAAAATTGTTTTGTACAGTGCGTTGCAAAAATCGTAAGTACTTACTTTAAGTTTTTTTATCGTAATGTAATGTAAAAAAAATACAAATATTTCGTGACTTGTAGGTAACGGTTAATAATAAAAAATTATTGAAAGCATTTCCAAGATTAGTGGTAAAATTTTATATTATTCTTCATCTTCAAATGCTGCCAAACTGAAAAATAGTAGAGTAAAGAACCTGTCAATTTTACAAAGAATTGAATTGGGAACAAAGAAAACCGACCAGAAACTATTTTATGAAGAGCTATGTCGCGCTTTAGTTAGTGGCGATATTCCCCTTAATGAATACTATAAACTTTAAATCGTTTCTTCAAAAATATTGTACACATAACATTCCCGATGAAAGTACCTTAAGAAAAGGTGAAGTGAGTAGTACTTATACTGACACAGTAAACAAAATTAGAAAATTAATCGGACACAAAAATGTTTATGTAGTAGTCAATGAGACAACGGATAATGCTGGGCGTTAAATATCTCTAATAGATCAAATTTAATTTCTTCAAAGCAGCTTGAAAGGACAAACAATGCAACAATTTCATGAAGGGTTAAGTAACTTTTTTTTGCCTGAAGCAGTTCCTTTGGAGAAAGTATTACTTCTAGTGTGAGACGCGGCACCATATATGGTTCGAACTGCGTACAATTTGAAGGTGTTCTATCCCAACCTACTTCATGTCACATGCCTTGTTCATGGCCTCAAGAGGGCTGCGGAAATAATACAGAACCAATTACTTTGGTCAATGAATTAATTAGTAACGTGAAGAAAGTGTTTTTAAAGGCTCCGCTACGTATTCAGATGTACAAGGACCGACTGCAGATACACCACTTCCTCCTCGACCTGTACCTGTAAAGATGGGGAACATGATTGAATGCTGCCACATTTTATGCTGATCATTTTGCAGAAATAAAAACCGTCCTTTCGGATATTACCGATTCTTCTTGATGTGTTACGGAATCGCATAGATTGTTCAACGAGAAACTACTGCCCCAGCAATTGTCATTCATTAATGGAACTATAGTTTTATTCCAGTAACTATTTTAGCGTTGGAAAACAGAACTTTAAAAGAAGTTGCTAACATATTAAAAGGCGATTTTAACGAAACATGTAGCTTAAGTGCGGAAACAATATATAGACTAAAAAATGCGCCAATAACTTCAATAGATGTGGAAAGAACATTTTCAGTGTATAAACATATGTTCATAATTTTTTAGTAGAAAATTTTGAGAAATATTTAGTAATAAAGTGCTTTTATAATAATAAATTAATGATGTTTGCTAATATGTATTTGCATGTATTTTTAGACTTTAGTGCAATTTTAAATGTGTTAGTTTGTTACCTGCATTATAATATATTATCTTAGTACACAATATTTGTTTGTAATAAACCTGAATTACATTTTTATTTGGAATTTTCAGTTGCATATTTGTTTGGTTTTTTGTATATTTTGACGAAAAAGCCTGCATATATATTCGCCAATTTATAGGTTAGTGCATATAATCCGGTCTTTATTTATTACATTTCACCCAAATTTTAAAAGCATCTTTCAGTGCAAACTTACAAACTCTTGATAAACCTTTATTACATTGTTGACGTTCTACTTTTGAATATTTAATATAATAAAAGAATTAAAATATTCGGTCTCTTGTGCTTTAGTTCAATTTAAATAAAACAAGTTTTCCATTAGTTATAGATCTATAATTGATTTTGATAACGTAAATATTAATTATTAAAAAGTAATAAAATAATATATGTATATACACCGTGGAAGCAAGCAAACGGAACGGTGTGGGTGATGCCGATACCCCACCTATTTCGATTGGTGAATGAAATTAAAACACAATTTTCCTTTTATTACGTATCTGGTATCATCGTTTCTTGATTGTATGTCTGGTTGTTTTTTAATGTTTTTACGGTATCTAGTACTCTCACTGTTGGTGTGATAGCAGTATACACGGTGATGGGGAAATGTAAAGCGCCGTACCGGCGTTTAGTTACCTCGCCTCCATGGTGTATGTATAATTTGTAAAGTGCTCGTATATAAATTACAAAATATATTATGAAAAGATATAGGTCATTCGTAAGTTTGAGGGTTAATATTATTTTGTTAATGAAATAAAGTAGAAAAATTATAAATAATATAATTTAAATAGTATAAATATTCACGTTTTAAACAAATAAATATTGAATTTAAAATAATTAAGGAGGGTACAAATTTGATGGAAATTAAATTGTAAAAAATTTACATGAAATTAAATAAAAAGTATGTAGCAAGTATGTATTAGTATATATTTTAGAGAACGTAAGCCTCTTAAATGATAAAAGACTATAAGACATCGTATGATAGATAAATAAAATGCGTAAGAATTAGATTGTATTACTTAAGGCAGCTATAGAGCTTATCCCTCTGCGATTTTCCCAGATCTATTGTGCTACTCACATCTCATTAGATTACTTTCTCTAGCCCTATTCATTTTTAATTAGAGCTAGCATCCTCGAGGACGAATCTTCTAAATATAGTTCCACTTCAGTAAGTTGATCTCACATTTGTAGACCGCGTTTTTGTCAACCATTTGCCATGGCATAGAACGTGAGTAGCAGTTTCCTCTTCTACTTGGCGGGATCGATATATATATATATATATATATATATATATATATATATCGGTTTTTTCTATCAAACCCATATTATTCATATGTTTCTTAAGCTTATAATGTTCCGCTAATAAGCCCATTGTCATCTCAACAGACAATATATTTCTACTAAGTAGGTCTGATGTAAATTGTTTTACCTATTTCGATTTCACGTGTATCGGATCTAGTGCCTTTAGCATTGCTTGGCTGTTAGAAGATGACTTGTACGATTTCTACACAATGAAATGCAGTAGGTGGGTCAGCATTTTTTCTTTGAGTCCGCAAATTCCGGGTCTGACACCTTGTTACGTCTTAGAACGAACCGTCTACCAGATAGATCCCGCCAATAGAATTGAGTATTTCTTCAAGTTCTGGCATCTGGAGTAATTATGCATGATTCGGGGGACCTGCCTTAAAACTTGGCAATGCCGTGGTCTTGGCATATAGGAGATAAACCCTGCATATTGTTTCTCCTTGTATATGGATATCTAAGTGCGACGAATTGAATATTATCTCCAGCACAACAGTTATGACACTTAAAGTGACACTCAGTATTACTCAACAGCAGCAGCAACGACCTGAGAATGGCAACAGCGAGCCGAGAGGCCATCAAGAAAATAACCCCGTCGAGGGCCCGACAACTATCTGAACCAAGCAGTTGGCAAATTTCGGCCGTGAAAATTTACACATTAACATATATATATATCGTGCGTCATATAGATAAGTCGTCTATTACAACGTTATAAGCCAAGTCACATTATAGATACAATTCGCAAGTAAAGTGTGCTAGAATAGTTTTTGAACTGGTGTTCATTTACAGAGTATCCAGTGAACAGATAGCTCCCACACATCCAAATGCTCATATATACAGTTTGTGTTGATCGTTGTAACAACTGTTTTTCAATCATTTATACGAAGATGAATCTTCAAAGATTTACGGCCAAAACAAGATACATGATACAACTAGTTTACCGTAGCTAATAAAAATGATTCATTAATACCCTTATTACTTCATCAAACTAATTGAAAATGTCGGCTTAATGCAAGCTTTAGATTCTAGAAATTTGCCGTTCGCATAATACAAGAGATAAGCTGAATGTATCGAGAATAAGACAATCTAGTAGACTGTGAATCATACTGTGTTTATTTATAACAACTCTTTATCTGTCATTTGACGTGTTGTTGTTGAAGTTACGTTCGTTACAACTCAGTTAGTTATTTTTTAAAAGTAAAAGAAAAAGGAATTAACGAGAGAGCACTTCTGAATCATAACTTATTATGATTTCAAAAGAGGTTTAAGCGCTTATGAGTGCAAAGAGACTTTAGATTGAGTTCTTAGCGAACAAGAACCTTTGAACGCGAAAGGAATTCTCTTCAGCATCAAGAAGGAGCAGGGCGTCCTCTTACGGCTGTTACCGACAAAACATTGCTGCTGTTAAAAAATAATTGAAGAAAACAATATACTTATGTGGCGAGATTGGATCCTCAGCTGTTAAAACAATCACACACGATCACCTGCATTTTAAAAAAAGTGGTCTTTTGTGCCGCATCACCTTTCTGACTTCCAAAAAGCAGAGCGTGTAAGAATTTGCCATGAAACATTAAATTTATTAAATAACGGCGGGCACCCAATTTTTTCCAAAATAGTGACAGGTGGCGAAACTTATATTTCCTTTCTAGGCCTTCCTACCCGTCAAGCGAGTTGTGCATTAATTCACGAAGATGAGAAAACTCCTACAATGACTAAGAAGCAGCGAGCTATGAAAAAGGTTATGTATGCGGTATTCTTCAGAAGCACGGGGTTAGTAATGCTAGATGGACAAAAGACATTTACAAGTAAGTGGTACACTGAACAATGTTTGCCTGAAGTGTTCAGTAGAGTTCCAGACAAGGGAATTAAGCTTCACCGTGATAATGCATCGTCCCCTACGGCAGGTTTAACTCTCCAGTTTTTTGCTGGAAAAAATATCAAAGTAATAGAACATCCGCCGTACTCACCTGGTTTAACAATGTGTGACTTTTGGCTATTTTTTGGACTTAAAGGCAATTTACGGGGAAGATGGTCTTCGTTTGAAGGTATTCCGAAAGAAGATTGGTTGCGAGCTTTTAAACGGTGGAAAGAAGGAATGGTCAAGTGTACCATTGCTGAAAGGAATTACTTTGAGCAAATTTAAAATAAATTCCTAGAAAATATTAACCGTTTTTTTTATTCTCAATAATTTCAGCTTGTCCCTCGTATTTGTATCACTAAATCACTGCCTATTACTAGTTAGGAAGCACATCCCTCGTAATTTCAATAACTTTTACGATTATTTTCCAATGAATATTTTACTACATAAACAACAGTTTATATATTGATTTTGCATTTAAGCGGTTGACCTTATATTTGTATAATACAGAATTTAGTATACTTGCCTAGACGAAGGTAATGGTTTCGGCGGTGGTCTGAGAAATTCCGGTGGCTGTTTGGGCGGGCCTCGCCAAGGTTCCGGGTAGGTCATGTACGGCAGTCGTCCGTCCACCTCTGCAGAAATCATCGACTTGACGCCTCCTTACCACCTCTCTGTAGCAAAACAACGTAAACATAAGTGTTTAAAATTATATTAAAGTAAACAAAATATTTTTTTTCGTGTTTATTGATCTATGTTATTGTGGAGGCGAAAAAATTAATACTTATAAATCTCATGATCTTTTTTTAAGAGGTTTTTTTTCTTAATTCGAAAGAGAAGAGACAATAATTAATAGAAGGTATAATTTAATACGATAAAATGGAAAAATGTTTTACCAAAAAATATTTAAATTAAAGTATTTTTTAAATCACTTTTTTGGGTTGCAAAATAAATCCATAATACATATACTGTATGACATGGAAACTGCAACACCAAGAAGGGGTGCGAATTTTTTGACCAAACTTGGTAGAAACGTATAACTATTCAATGGCAATAATTGATTAAAATTTCAAAGAAAAAAAACAAAAGGCTAACACAATTTAACATAATTTTTATTAATAATGTGTCGAGCCGCCCCTATTAGTTACACACTCCCTCACTCTTCGTGGCATTGATTCGACTAGATGGTCGATATCCTCTTGGTGTATGGAGTCCCAAGCAACCTGTAATTCATGCCGGAGAGCTATTAGTGTCTGCGGGGGATTGGCTAAATTCATGTTTTCGTCCCATAATGTCCCACACATGTTCTATTGGCGAGAGGTCGGGGGATTTGGGTGGCCATGGCAAGATATTGACATGAGTCTCTTCGAAGCGATTTATAGAAATTCTCGTTACGTGGGGAGGGGCATTATCCTGCTGGAAAAGTGGGTCTTCGAGCATTTGAAGATATGGAAGAATATGAGGTTCTACCACCTCATCAATGTAACGCTGGGCGTTCGTGGTGGCTTGGATGAACACCAACTGAGACCTACTCCCATATGCTATAGCATCCCATACCATAACACCCACTGCTCGATGCACATGCCTTTCAACGGAAAACTGACCCGTCCCCCATATCTTCGTCTGACCCTCATACGGCCATCATGCATCCCTAGACAAAATCGAGATTCATCACTAAACACCACCTTATGCATTCGCAATCTACACCACTCCAAACGTTGCTGTCGGTGTTGAGCCGTAAGTGGTAACACAAGATGTGGACGATAAGATTGTAAGCCGAAACCCCTAATTCGGCGATAAACGGTTCGAAGGGTTACTGGACGACCTTGATTACCTAACCACATGTCAGCAATTGATCTGGTTCTGGAGAACCTGTCTCTTAGTGCCATTAGGCGAAGGCGGCGGTCCTGTATCCCATTAGTTCTTCTTCGGCCTCCGGTTCCTCTTCGGCGTCTTTCCTGACCCTCCCTAGTCCATGATTGATAACAGCGCATAATGGTGGATTGGTTCCGGTTAAGGCGATTTGCAATTTCCCTGTATGAAAAACCACCTTCTCGCAAACCAACAATTCGACCTCTGTCGAATTCGCTTAATTGGCGATAATTTCCACGTTGCCGCCTCTAGGCATAATAAAACTCTCTAAACACGTTAAACAAAGGTATAATAAGACAAAACCGTTGAAATAAATTTAAAACAAACAATAAATACACCACACATTAATGTCAGCGAAAACTGAATGAAGTGTCAGAAGTGCCATGACCACTTGATATATCGCAACAAAAATTTTAATCAATTATTACCTTTGACTAGTTATACGTTTCTACCAAGTTTGGTCAAAAAATTTGCACCACTTCTTGGTGTTGCAGTTTCCATGTCATTGAGCATATTGCTAATAAAATAATATTTTATTTATTTTAGAATCTAACAGATAAAATTATTTAATTTAATTAATTAATAAAGTGAAGAATAGTTTCAGGCACACTATAATTTACAGGGGAATATAATATACCTATATATTTTAACAATATCCCTCTAAATCTACAGGCTCTGAAAGTAATATTTAACTTTAAAGGCAATTATGGAAAAACGACTTCCAATGTTATAATTTTTGCACACGTTCGCTCAATTATGAAGCCACCAACCATTTAAATTAGAATTAATTTTCCTATTAAGATATCTAGTTTTGCCAAATAATTAGTAGGAGTATTTTGTTCAAATTTATTTACAAGAAATAGATAAGTTCAACGAACTCAATATCTCTATTTTATATT
Source organism: Melolontha melolontha (assembly GCA_935421215.2). Lineage (NCBI taxonomy): Eukaryota > Metazoa > Arthropoda > Insecta > Coleoptera > Scarabaeidae > Melolontha > Melolontha melolontha. Next base: position 103,815,407 of record OW285235.1, read on the forward strand.
CAATTTTTTCAATTTCGTTAATTGTGACTAGCAATATATCGTATGATCAAAAAGTCTTTGCATCGCTATTGCCATGTAATTTACGAGATAACTATGAAATTATTTATTTCAATTAGGTTTTACATTTACTTGACAACTTTCAAGTCAGCTGGTTATAATTCAAAATGTTTCAAACAGAACATAAAATTTTCATTATTAAATCATACTAAAGTAATGGAAATCTTGGTGAAAATGGTAATTGGGTTTATTCGCCTCGTTTATGTTTGAAATGGGTTCCGTGTGAGATTTCTCAACTTCGCCATAATAGAACGAGATTTTTTTCGGTAACTTCAACGAACTGTGGACAAATTTGAAGAAACTGGTAATATAAGTGACAGTGTTCGATCTGGAAGAAGACGGGTTAGAAATGATGATGTTATTGATCAGGTTAGGTAACGCATGTAGGAAGAACCTATTTCATCCTCGCGTATATTGAAACAAGGAACCAATTTAAGTTATGGGACGTGTCAAACCATTGTTAAACATGACTTGAACTTGTTTTCTTATAAAATGCAGGTGTATCAGGAGTTACTGCCACCGGATTATCAGAAGAGAGTATCGTACTGTACCTGGTTTAATGATCATATGGATAACGATATCCTTGACTTAACATTTTTAAAGACGAATCTTATTTTTACCTATCTGGATACGTTAATAAATAAGTTATGCGTATGTGGTGCGAGCATAATCCTAATTTTCATCGTGAGGTTCCTTTACATAGTCCTAAGATTCGTGTTTGGGTTGCAATGTCCCGTAGACGAATAATAGGGCCAATATTTTTTCAACAAACCATAACCGCTGAAAGATAATAAATCAAATACGGGAGTCTTTCATCAATCAATTGCACGATGATGAGCTACATAATGCATACTTTCAGCAAGATAATGCGAGACCGCATGTTGCTCGAGTAACCTTGGAATATTTACGTCAATTTTATGACCAAAGGTTAAAACAGATGGTCGTTACCCACCTAGATCTTGCGATTTAAGTACTTTAGATTATTTCTTATTTCCATTGCTTAAGAATATCTTTTTTAAAACTCCAGTTCACACTTTACACGAATTACAGGAACGTATTGTTGAAAACTGTCGCTTAGTAACACCTGATCTTTTAATTAAAGTTTTTAATAACATGGGCCGACGTGTTAACCTGTGTTTTCAAGAACAAGGAAGACTTTTCAATTTTTTTTATAATTTTTTATTGTAAAAGTGTACCTGCCTGAATGTTATTGTTTCATTGTTAGAGTTCTTTTCTTACCTGTAATGAACCTGATTTTTGTATTAGTTATTAAAGCGTTGTTTATTAATTCTCTATAAATGTTCTAAAATATACATAAAATGCAACTAATTACCATAATCTAAAATCTATTTTATTTGTGACTTACGTGTACTTCAAAGTAAAGAAGTACAAAAGTAAATAATTCTATAGATGTTTTTTACACTTCATGGCTATCGCGATCCAACGACTGTTTGATCAAACGTTACACATGCGGCTTAAATTAGACGAACGAACTTCAGAAGCCCGCCTCGAATAAGTTATCTTTTTATATATCCGTGGTATTACAGCGAATTATTATGAATTTTATAACAGTTGTTCATATTACTCCCACTTTGTTAATACACAGGTTTCAACGATCGGTTATGATTTTATATACTTTATACAAGAGAAAATAAGTTAAGAAAAGATTAATTCAAATATTTACCCAAGTCATAAAATGTTAAAACTGTATCCGGCGCCCTACAACCAAGTGAATATTTTTCAGAAATTTAGTAAAGCGCTTTGAAGCAACGGTTAGTTATATTTGAAAATTCTCATGCCTTTATAGAATAACTAAGAAAGCTTTAGTTAATATTTATGCTATTGAATGGTATAGTTGTAATACACTAAGTAAAATATGTAGTATAAGTTACTAACATTGTAATAAGCGCTACTACAAATGATAGTTACCACAGCGACAACTATCGACGTATAATGAAGATACAACATTATTGTGGTTTCTTAAAGTGATTGCTTGTACAATGCAGTTGTGATAAAAATAGATACTATACGGCGTAGGAATTGTTAAAGTTAGTGATTCATAAAATAGTACTATGTATAACAATCTTTCTTTCTTTATCTGCTTCTATATCCTTCTTTCGTTTTTTTACTATACTATATTCACTGAACATATAGAGTGGGAAAAACGCGCAATCACTGCGTGATTTTCACTGCCTTTTATTGTTTCTTATAGCTGCATAGGAATCCCACAACAAACGATGTAAACCAACATGTGTTTGTGAGGTACATATTTTAATTACCTAAAATGACAAAACACATGAATTTTGTAAATTTAAATTAGTTCACTATTTGATATTAATTAATATATTGCTTTTTCTAAAATTTAAACATGTCGTAATTAAAAGATTTTAAATTTCTATTGTTATATAGCACAAGTAGTCTATTGTAAATTGGGCTATATTGCCATACTGTTGACACTTATGCAATGCAACTACAGTTACATCGCCTCTGATTTATTTATAGTGTATAATAATGAGAAATTAACAACTTTATTACTACAGTATCATTTTAGGTACTTATAACAAACAACACTAATAGTTTCGATTTTAATAATTTCCTTCGACAAAGATCACATTCTTGCTCATACAAGAAATAATGGTTAAATTTCATATTCATGTTTGAACTAATTGTACTGTGTGTACATATTAGGTATCGCATATTAAGTACTAATGTTTACAATTGTTCGCATAAAAGCGTTTGCAAATTCTACTACCAACCACTAACACCAATCTCCAAAAGAAAAAAAAAATGGTTTCTAGAATTCACTACAAATATTAGTACAACTATTACATGTTCACTTACAATACTAGCACCAACATTAATAGACAGTTCCGAATAATTCTAAAGATATTAACTTTTAAAATGTAACTATTATGACTAATAAGCAAAACAACTGCCAAACATTACTGTAAAGTCAAGTTAACTAAAGTGACGACCCAGAATGGAATTGCTTTGAAACAAATTTCAAACTACTTCATTATTTGGTGAATTTGAAAAACTGATGTATGTTGTGTTGTTAATATGATGTAAATCAAAGAAAATAACAAGCCACTAATTAATTGAAAATTAAGTCTGAAAGTGTATCTGTTAGATTTGCTTATATTCAACAACACATAAAGTTGTTAAACCACAGCAAACCTATATCGCAATCATAATATTAATAAGTATTGTATGTATGTATATTTTACAATGTCGTATAGAAAAAAATACCTATACACGTTAATATAACATTCGTCAATGGTTAATGGAGCGAGTGAAATCTAGACAGGGACCCAGTGACCTAGAGCAAACCGGGGTTGTTTCGAACTTGAAGGGAAGAGGAGAATCGATTCCAGTTGGATCTACCAACACCATCGCCGCCACAGTCGCCTATTCCTTTTCTGTCGTAGTGAGGTAGAGCAGTGGTCGACCCGCCTTCTTTAGGGGGAACGGGCAAGGGAACGTGAACTAGTAAAACTAGCTCGCTTCATGAATCAACCCGTCGAGTGACGCCCACGCGATGCGCGATGTTGGCGTCGACGCCGTCGTTTCTCGTAATAGTATTTACGAAAAGACACGATCTTATGCTATCCATAAGCTCTACACATGTATCCGTCGTAAATCTCAGAAAAGTGTAGTAGAGTTACTACTTACATAAAATATGCAGTACCTACAAGTTGTATAATTTTTTTAATTTATCTTTTTTTTGGAACTTGTGATCATCATTTTGTCTTTTGATAAATGCTTCAGTAAAAAAATATTCAAGCGATTTAATATTTGCATTTAAACCTGCACACTCAACCTCTCACCACTCAATTGACAGTCTTGAAATGGGAGAATACATTGAACAATTCATTCTTAACATGGCGAGATGTTGCTATGTTATATTCTAAAAACAATTATGACTGGCTATACGTGTTGTTATATGTATAGTAGCGAAATATTGTTACGTAAGCTCTTTTGAATATAATATAATATGAATACATTGATTATATAATTAAAACATACACCAGGATTAACAAAAATTCTATTTCTTTCCCAAAAGTTTTTTCAATTGTTAACAATTCATTTGCTTCCAATTGTTACCACCCTGTTTGAATGTATTACTATAATTTATAAGTATGTATAACTATAAGATAATTAGATGTTGGAAATCTTCAAATCGTATGTATTTAAATAAAAACCTAAATGTAGTGAAAACCCATATACGTTTTAACTAATGCAGTTTTGTCATGAATTTAAAGCATTTACTTCTCATTTATACTATAGATCGAAGCATACAATTGAGTCTTCGAAAATTGTTCTGCGGAATATACATTCCTTCCCTAGCATATTATATATATATATATATATATATACAGGGTGTCCAGAAACTCTCCTGACAAACGAAGACCGGAGTTTCCTCAGATAATTTTAAGACAATTAAACCCAAATTCACCTAGTCCGAAAATGCTTCCTAAGGGAGCTAGAGTTCTTAGAAGATGGCGCCTTGTATTTATTTTTTTTTAAATTCCTCCAGAACGCTTCTATTTAGAAAAACAAAAACTGGTATGCTTATTTATCCTCCAGAGATGAATCGATTCCATCAGTTGCGAATTTCTAGTACCGGTCATAGGCGTCCGTTTTGGGTAGGTCAACGGTTATTTTAAGGCATAACTTTTTTGTCTTTAACTTTTAAGCATTTGTGACACTAGATTATTAAATTTTCAGGTATTCCAGTACTAAAAGGTACTCTTACTTTAAGTCGGTAGGATACACCGTTTTCTAGAAAAATCGATTTGTAAATTTTTCGTTTTTTCTTCATTAAAGTTCAATTTTTTATTTTTTGCAATAGTTAGCTCTGAACTGCCAACAGAAGTAAAACCTACGTTTTTCATTGTCAAATTGTTGTCAGTTCGCGAAGTTTATTTTTTCATTTTTTACTTTGTGTTATTCAAACACAACGATTTCAATTAAAAAAAAAATGGTTTTTACTAATGAAGAATACGCCGATATGCATTTAGTTTATGGCGAAATGAGGTGTAACGCTCGAGCAGCGCAACGTAGATACGCTGAAAAATTTCCCAATCGTCAGCATCCCACTCACTTAACGTTTACAGCTCTTCATCAACGATTAAGAGAAACAGGTTCAGTGGTCCCAAAAAATAATGAAACAGGGAGACATAATGATGTAACAGCAGAACATGAAGATGTTATTTTAATGGAAGTTGAGGAAAATCCAGAAATTAGCGTTCGAAGACTATCTGCCATGTACCCCACAATTTCAAAATCTTCCGTAGGAAATATCTTACACAAAGAAAATTTATATCCTTTTCATTTTACAAAGGTGCAAGCACTGCTAGAAGGAGATTTTCCTGCTCGCGTAGAATTCGCTAGATGGTTACAAAATCAGAAAAATCAAGATGAAGATTTCTTCAGGAACATTTTGTTTGGTGACGAAGCTACATTCTCAAAAAATGGAATTTTTAATGTACATAATGCACATTATTATTCGTACGTTGGTGACAATCCCCACGTTGTTCAAGAATTTAAGCATCAGCATAGGTTTAGTATAAACGTCTGGATAGGAGTAGTTGACGATTATCTACTTGGACCTGTGGAATTACCTGCTCGTTTAAATGGTGCTGATTACTTACATTTCATGCAAAATATTTTACCTGATTTGTTAGATGAGGTGCGTTTAAATATTCAGCAAAACTTATGGTTTCTACAGGACGGCTGTCCGGCCCACTTTAGCAGGAATGTACGAGACTTTCTAGATAATAACTACGAAGACCATTGGATTGGAAGAGGCGGTCCAGTTGCTTGGCCAGCAAGGTCGCCGGATTTGAATCCTTGCGATTATTGTGTTTGGGGATACATAAAAGCGTTTGTTTATTCCGTTCCGATACAAAATCGCGCACAACTCTGCCTAAGGATACAAGATGCTTGCAACGAATTTAGAAATAACTTTGGAATTTTTGCAAGAATTCGGCGTACTCGGCGTAAGCAAAAGGGTAAACTTATGCATAGAGACTAATGGTCATCACATCGAGCAACTTTTGTAACAATCTACCTTTGATACTTGTTCTTTTTTTGTTAGTTTCGTTCCATTGTAATAAATAATTTGTTTTTAATTTATTAAATTAATTTTCATCCATGCCTTGATAGTCCAAGCCAACTTCGTCGCTAAAAATAAGTAGGTACATAATAAATTGAACTTTAATGAAGAAAAAACGAAAAATTTACAAATCGATTTTTCTAGAAAACGGTGTATCCTACCGACTTAAAGCAAGAGTACCTTTTAGTACTGGAATACCTGAAAATTTAATAATCTAGTGTCACAAATGCTTAAAAGTTAAAGACAAAAAAGTTATGCCTTAAAATAACCGTTGACCTACCCAAAACGGACGCCTATGACCGGTACTAGAAATTCGCAATTGATGGAATCGATTCATCTCTGGAGGATAAATAAGCATACCAGTTTTTGTTTTTCTAAATAGAAGCGTTCTGGAGGAATTTAAAAAAAAATAAATACAAGGCGCCATCTTCAAAGAAATCTAGCTCCCTTAGGAAGCATTTTCGGACTAGGTGAATTTGGGTTTAATTGTCTTAAAATTATCAGAGGAATCTCCGGTCTTCGTTTGTCAGGAGAGTTTCTGGACACCCTGTATATTGTAGTGGTACAAGCCTCATGAACTTGTAAGGGAACAAGAAAAGCACACTGATTGCATGTATGTTAAGAATTTTATTTTTGTTATGTGTATTGGGAGTTTTATTATTATTCTATACTTTTTGTAAATTAATTTTAAGTATATTTTAAGATGTTTAGAAAGAGTGAGATATGATAAAATTGGTTATATTTATTTGAATAGAATTGGTATAATATATTAATGTGTGAATACAAAGGCCATGAAAAATAAAATAACAAATGACATAGAGATATATAAATATAAACAGTTTGAATAATAATAATGTCATTATTGTAGATTGGATGTTGATAATAAAAGAAGAAAATCTTCATTCAAATAGGGTCTGTGCATTGAAGTAGCATAAATCAAAATGTTAACAGATTAGGTGTGTAACCTATTGAAATAACTGTGGTCGAAGCTGTATATCTGGTTATAATATATAGCCCTGTTTCCTCCACCTGGTCCTTTTGGCTAATTACTTATAATCCAGTAAGGATTGCCTGAATCCTCAAAAGATTGGTTTCAGTTACCTGTGTGAATAGACGTTGACTTCCTTCAGCTTGGACAAGTATTTATTAATATTATTATACCAACAAGGTCTCCTCTTTCAAATTATTGTGCACAATCAACTAAATTTCTAAGTGAAACTTTAAATTAAATTTTTCATGTGTGGTTTCTCACATCATTTGTAAATGTTGATTAGTGACTGTTAGTGTCAAACTCACATGTGGACATTTTCCTTTATAATTATTTTGTAGGCCGTAGACTTATAAATTATTTGTGAAATTTTAGTATATTGAGATAGGTAACTTTACTATTGCAGTTTATTCTTGTTTATAAATAAATTAATAATTGTTAATTGAAAAGCTTGTTATTTATTTTATTGACAAATATTTGTACCAGAACCGCCACCCATAAAATTTTATTGATTTTCTTGAGCTGGTGCATTTTGTAATACAATTTTAGTGTTTGGTTTATACAAGTATCCCGTATCGTTATGTTCAAATTTTAGGAGTGTAAAGTAGGCCTCATTTCAAGTTACAAAAACGCAAAACTTGTATATCCATTTTTATTTGTTTCAAAGTTACAGATCTATGAATGTGATTGTCACATCATGAAAAAAAAATGTAATACTAAAGTCAATATAAACTGATTTTATTTAAAAAAATGTATAACTGTTATAAGATTCAATAACAGGCCTGTGATTGCTAACGTCGCATAATAAAATGTTATCCTAAAATAAATAAACAGGTGTCGTAGTGCATACAGTAATTTCTTGGACATCTACAAAAAAGAGTACTGGAAATTGATTTATGATAAAGAAGGTTCTTACTTATTTCGTAAGTGCTGAACTATGAATAGCATACAATAAACAAATGTTCAGATGACTGTTAACGTTGCATTTTTTAATACAAATTACATTACGTTTTAGTTCATACAACAGCTTATTAGTGAGTGGACACGTTTTCTTTATTCAAAATGCTTTACCGATTTTCTTCTCAAGAGTATGCGCACATTAATTTTGTGTATGGCTACTGTAACGGCAGTGCACGTCAAGCCGTTATTGAATATCGTCATCGGTTTCCCGATAGGCGCATTCCTCATTACAGAACGTTTCTGCAAGTACATAGACAATTTCGGTAATGCGGACTGCGTGATTATCTTTTCGACCGAGGAGTAAATTTGCCAGTAGACTTAGAGGAAGAAGCAGTAGCTATTGTTACAAGGAATCCAACTCTCAGTCTACGTCGAATCGCTAGACAACTAGGAGTGCCACGAACGACAGTTTGGCGAATTTTAAAACGTGAGGGCTTATATCCATATCACTATCGCAGGGGACACGGATTGCTTGAGGCAGACCACTATGCATGCTCGTCTAGTTTATTCTACCTGGATATTAAGACAGTCACAGCTTCATTTTAATTGAATCTACGTTCACGAGAAGTGGTGTTACAAATCTGAGAAACCTGCACAGGTGGTCATCAGAAAATCCCAAGGCTATACGCCCATCTAAATTTCAACATGAATTTTCTATTAACGTTTAGGCGGCCCTAATCGATGACTTATTGATTGGTCCTGACGTTCTTCCTGGGAGGTTAGATGCGGACAATTACCTTCAATTTCTTATTGATGAACTGCCAGCTTTTTTAGAGGATGTCCCACTGAATGTTCGACGAGACATGTGGTTTCACATGGATGGGGCACCACCACATTTCGGAATTGCTATCCGAAATTGGGTTAACGTCAATTATCCAAGATGGATTGGTCGAGGTGATCCTGTTGCATGGCCACCCAGATCACCCGATATTAATCCCCTTGATTTTTGTTTATGGGGGTACATGAAAAATTTAGTCTACGCGCAAGTTTCGAACAAATCGTCATAAAATCCTATAGAATTATAGTAGATTGCTCAGTACAGGCTTGTTGGAAAGATATTTCTTTCACCTTTTAGAATCACTGTTAATATATATTTTTTTTAATTTCAGGGAAGATATGAGGTATTAATACTAAAAAAATAGCCTAGATGGGACTCTTAACATGAGTTATCGTTTTTCTATGATTTTTTTAATGAAAACATATTTTTTCCTTACACCTTATTAAAATACGTACAATTTACAGGAACTTTTGTTATTTTGTTTTGTTATCGATTTTTTCATATTCGAAATTGTTTTAGAAAAAAAAAACGACCTGAAGAAATAATTACTTTGAAGAATTAAACAAAACAACACATTTTTTTAATTTTTAAGCTGATTTATTTTTAAATTTTTTATCAACTTAAAATGTACAATTTGAACGATTTTTTAAATATATAGTTTGTGTCTCGTATTACTGTTTTTAAAAGTTTTGTTGTTTTTCATTCGAGGTACTTTTTTACGACTTTCTATTATTACCGCTGTAATACCTTCACGATTCGTTTCTAGAACGCGTTTGGAAACACCAGTACATGTCTTTCCGTTCCTTGTATATGCATCGGTATTTGTGAATCAGTTAATGGTGGTTCATCAAACTCATCTCTAGATTTAATTTTTGCTCCAGCTATCCTCTGAAATTTATGCCTTTGTAAAGAGCTGTTAATAAACATAAAGCCATATTATCTGAAACTGCAAATCTATCGCACATCATAGCAAAATTCAAAGTGTCGTATTTTTTAGTTTAATGCTCTGGTTTCATTGGAGTAGATACTCCTGCAACTTCTTCATTTTCAATTATATCCACATCTGATTGATATGAAATGTATGTTGGTTCACCACCCGTTGGAATTCTTGATATTATTGTGGATACTTCTTCTAAAACGTTTGTCAATTTTCTATCATTATGTTGGTCCATCATAAATTCTTTTAGATACTATGAAATCAAACCACACCAGCATTTTGTTGTTTTTAACTCCCGATTACATTTATCAATATAAACTAAAATAAAAAAAAAATTTATTATAAATATAGATAAGGCTTGCTTCAAAAGTTTGAAATATTTTTAACGCACTACAATTATTTCACCAAACCCTTCATCATGTAGTTGATAAATGCCTACCACACAAAACACTTAAATTATACATATAGTCGAGTCCCCCCCTTCACTCTGTAGGGAAGGCGCAGGTTTATATGTTACAAAGATAAGTTAATTAGAGGGGAGTTGTTTACGTCTAATTGATTGTTTAATAATTAATTTATCCTTGTAACTTATAAACCTCCCCTTTCACTCTGTATCGACTATATAATTTAAGTGTATTCTATAGCAGGAATTTGTCAACCACCCGATGAAGTTTTTTGAACCGATTGTAGTACATTAAAACCAGCGTTTCAATCTACATTTAATTGTCGTTTTAACACGCGTCAATCAATTATTATGCATTATATTAATATAAAATTTTATTAAAATCGGAAAATTCTAATACGTAATTTTATATGTTAATATTAACAGCTAAATTTTTTGAAATCGTTGACCAGTTTTCCAGGAAATCTTGAAAAAAGAGCATTGACGATTCTTGACATATGGGTCAACGGTGATGTAACTAAGACGTTCCTTCTAGCTCTGCTGACTAAGAATGTATCTCTGGAGCGTGTTGCGTAGATTCCCGAGCGGTGGTGCCAATCCATCTCAAGCTAACTCAGGCCAATCCAAGTCAACCCAACTCATCTATCAAAGCAGGATAACGAACAGGCACCTGTTACGTATATAAAGCCTTGTACACACTGCAGTCGCAACGTGTAAAGCAACAAATAATGCCACGTGTGTAGACATGCGTTGCATGTTACAGCTCGCGTTGCAGATATTGCGCGCTGCTGATCCGTCGGTTGTCGGTTTTTCGTGCGAACACAAAGGAATTCTCGGTTGCAGTTTGGACGAGCATATGAATAATTGGTGAGTGTGTACATATTGCGCGCACGTGCATCAACATCAAATTTGTGTGTAAATCTGTCTACATATGCGTTATTAAAAATGTCAATATCACCAGAAAACTCATTATCAGAATCACAGGATGAAGAAAAATCCATATTGCTCACTCAATTATATAAGCAGAAGGAAATTTTATGGAATTCCACAAATATAAATGATAAAAAAGTAACCTAAAAGCGGATGCGTGGAATGATATCGTCCAACGCATGGGTACGACGGGAGAGATTTGCTACAGTGCGTGGAAACAACTAGAAACGCGTTGAAAGTAGGTTACACGTTCTCAACGTTGCGCTGTCTATTTCAACCCGTCCACGTTGCGTTACATGTTGCTTTACAGGTTGCACTGCACGTTGCGGCTGCAGTGTGTGTACAAGGCTTTACAGATATAAACCATGAAGAAACATCTATCAGGTATCCCATTAATTATCTGTTTTATATCTGTTAGATTTATAAGAGGTATTTGCTCGCTTTGATAGTCGGATTTGGTTGGCTCGGGTCAGATCGAATTAGGTTGGGCTGAATTAGTTAATTCATGAACTTTATCAATCATTTTTGGAGAAAATGATACAAATATGCATAAAACATATCTATATATGTACACATAGACACTACGTATTTACCAGCGTTCACTTCAACCACAGACGCATGCGTTTCTGTCTTATCACTTCGTCAATGCGGGTTTATCGGCGTTGTCTCTTTTGTCCGTCAGATGTCACGACATTGTCTGGCTTCATTTGATAGGACAAAATTTACTACTTGACCAAAAAGCGTACCTCTCTATTATAACAATACATTTTAGCGTCAAACGCTGGAGTGCTAAAATATAATATTATTTAGTAGCCCTTCGTTGGACCGCCAAAATATTAAAATCTTTGATACAAACGTTTACTAAAAAGTGTTTTTAATGACGAAATATTATACTTTAAAGCAGTAAAATGAATTTAAAACTCGAATTTTTACCCCCGCATTCTGATATACTTCTCGCAGGTCCAATAATTAAATATAAACGTTTGCAGTTAACAATCATAACCTCTACAACCAAATAGTACTTTGGTCTTAAAAGAAAGTTTGATATTTAATATAATTTGGAGAAACAACAAACATGAGTTCTCTAATATCTCCAGGGTCGTGAAGATTCTGTCTGACAAAGAAATTAAAAGGTATGTTAGCTCAGTATTAATATGATAAACTAATTGAATTCAAACGACTTGTCTTGGTTCTTAAATTCCGTTTATTAAAAGGAAAATCTTATCTTTATTTAATAATTTTTATTTTTATTGAAAACTTAATTATAAAATTTAATGTTTATGTGGAATTTCTTATAGGTGAAAAATTGAAAATTGAATCTACGGAAATGAGACATACTAGGCTACATAAACAAATAGATTCCGATAAATCAAATTGCTGAATAAATGAATTTGTATATAACCTCCCTACTTACAATGTTTTAAACAAAATGGTCATTAAAGGAATCTTTATTTACCTTCGGTAAGTAAATGTTTCTTTTTACTTAAAAAAAATGCAAATAATAAAAACTTAGCTCAATATTCTATCACAATTATCCGTCTAGTCTCTGGAATTAAGTCTTGCTTCCCTGACGTACGGTTGGTATATTTTAACTTCAGGAACAACGGTCACAATCCTGGCAGATCTCGTAGGTTAGGATCCCCCGATTATTCAAAGGTATACAAACTTTTCTAAATTCTGCTTTTCTAATTTACGGTCACAATCCTGGTAATATAAGGCCTTGTAATGTTTCCTAATATTTATCTAAAGCTGGTACACACTTTTTTTGTGGCTCATTAATTGATAGCGGAGTATAAGATGAAAACAGTTCAAATCTTGGTAATATAAATTATACTTGCTATTTAATATTTTTCAAAAAAAATCGTTTTATCCAAAAAACACATTCCATTAATTCAAGTGCAAAAATTCTTCTCTCTAATTGTTTTCAATAACTCACTATGGCAACCCAACAGCTTTTTCTGTTTTTGAAGCTCATTGGTCGCTTTAGTTATATAGAATTTTCCAAAATATTTGACATTTATACTATAATTTTGATTCTTAATTAATATTATGAACTTATTGGTTTACAATTAAATTTTCCTTCACACATAACCTTTGATATTACCAAACATTAACAATAGTATACAAAATTAACTAGATTTACATAGTTCTATAATTTTGGTAAATGTAAGAAAGTCATATACTTTTGAAATTTAATTATAGATTTGACACTCTAAATTAAGAAAACAATACAAATATAATAGACTTCCAACCTTCTAAGAAATCCCAATAACAGAAATGTAACAAATTAAAGCTAGTGTCTTCAATAAATTAATTAACATTTTTATTATAATATATATATATATATATATATATATATATATATATATATATATATATAAGGTAAACTTAATTAGTCGGCGATTAAAGGTCTGGTTGTTACTTCAAAGTGTATATAATTAAAATAATAAAGTAATAACCAGACCTTTAATCGCCGACTAATTAAGTTTACCTTATCATACCAAGGTCACGAATATACTATATATATATATATATATATATATATATATATATATATATATATATATATATATATATATAGATAGTAGATTTAATTAGTTGGTGATTCAAGATCTGGTTGTACTCAAAAATGCATATATTCAAAACAATCCTTAGGCTGTATATTAATGTCATACTATGACATTAATATACATACTGGCATTTATATTTTATATTCTTTGAGAAAGGCATCACTTGCCGAAGCATGTAGGATTGTTTTGAATATATGCATTTTTGAGTAAAACCAGACCGTGAATCGCCAACTAATTAAATCTACCATAACATACAAAGATCACGAAATAATTATCTATATATATATATATATATATATATATATATATATATATATATATATATATATATATACTTTTGTAGAAAATTGAAATTGAAACTAAGAAAAATGTATTTGAAGTGTTAATATTGCAACATGATAAATTAAGAAATTTATTAATTTTTCTTTTTTCTTTTAGTAGAACGCCTAAGTACTGCCAATATTTTGTAAATAGGATATAATAATATCTGAATTTATGCCATGTGTTAATAGTATTAGTTCAACTTGTTTAATCTTCTTATTTCCAATGTTATGTTCAGAAAACTCCTTTAGAATATCACTTACAAGTATATTTATTATTGTAGTTAAAGTGATAGGAAAAATAAGAGACTATATTAGCCGAGGTTAGGGTGATTCTTTTCACAAAACCTCTAAAAGAAGGCATCAACGTCAAGAAAAAACAGTAAGATACTTTTAGAGAAATATTTATTTTTGGTAATAAAACTAAATAAGCAAATATAAACTCACTACAAGATAGAAATGGAAATACTATAAGATATAAGAATCTAGTTTTATAAAACTGTCAAAATAATACTATCTTATTGGCTTAGTTCTGCACTTGTTATTGAGACGGTGTTAGTTGTTTTGGCGTTTCTCACTGAGCACCGCTGAATGTTCTTCTACGCTCTGTCTGTTAATAACTTCTGTGATATAGCGAAGTGGTTGTCTTGTGAACGTGTTTTTCCAACTGGGTTGTACCGATGATACTGTAGAAAGATGAAACACGAACCTACGTCTCTGGTGAGATACTTTCACAAATATATGTAATAATAAATTGTATTATGTTCTTCACAACCGATTTTTAATCATATTTTGTATTATTAAAAATATTTTTGTTTAATATTAACTAAAATTAAAATTTAAATGAAAAATTAAAAAGAATATTATTGATGCCTTGTCGTCGAGAATGAAGTGAAATCGAGTGAAATTATGACCAGATCTTAATCTCGCGATAGTAGTAATAAAACCTCTATTGGATTTTCTATTTTTATTATTTTGTACGTTTTGAATATTATTTGTTTTTCAGCAAGAGCCTAAATAATCAAAATTACTGTATTTACTCAGTGAAGAAACTCGAAAATTTCGAGTGGTATTTGGTGTCACTTTGATAATATAATGTAATTAACATGCAGACACTAAACAAAAGGACTGAATTCTAAAAAACCTTGCAAGAATAGAGTAAATGAAACAGGAATACTAAAAGTATACAAAATAACTCAATTATCAATAGTATCTACTAAACAAGTGGGCACATTGGGCATGAACAAAAAATTAATCATACTGCTACTACTAGGTAAGTGATTCTACAGGTGGTACATCGAATTGAGAACAGTGTAGATATAAAAAAAAAGATGAGACTAGAATTGGGAATGGAATGTTGGACGTAACGATAAAACCGCCGTGTACATACAGAGAAATTTTATGATTAATTAAGAACGCATTAAGAATGGGAAGAAAACTAGCAACACTAACAAAAATTCTATATTAATTTAGTACATTCAATACTTTTGAAAACATATTGTCATTGTAAGGATTGAAGAATATTTCTAATATTAATAACAAATAAACAAAAAAAGTTTGTGTAATGTAGAAGAATTTGTGACCGTCTCGGGCGTTCCTTTTTCGTGTCAAATTTAAAATAAATTGACTTTAAGTCCCTTGACAAGTTCAATAATTATCTCTTAATAGAGGCTAAATGCTTTTATTGGTTTACTGTTACCTGCAAATTTTACGCACAAAATGGGATTCAAGAAAAAGAAATATAGTTTGGACGCCCGAAACTAGAATATTTCAAGTAACATTTTTAGAAGCCCGAAAGGAGAAACGGGAAGGTATCATGTAGAAGATCATATCTTAAGAAATTAAATATGACTCACTTAGAAAATTTGGGTATGTATTTTTGTTGTGGTCAGCGTAGACAATGACATTTCAAGCCAATTTGAATTTGACAATTTTCTTCTATTGAATATTTTTACTTTAATTAACTAAACTTAAGCAGAATGAATGGATGAATTGCTGAAAACACTGTACATATGTAATTATACTTCCTATTAAATCCTGTACCAATTATGAAAAGCAGTTTATGAACGGCGCGAAGAAATAAACTTCAGGTTGTATTAAGAAAATGGTTTAAATAATTGTATAATTTTCAATTACATTTTAAATTTAAACCAACAATTTTATGGAAACTTTATTTGTAATTATTTGAAGCTTAATAACTACATCTGCATTTGATAATTAATTTGACTTCGAATTTGATATGAAATTTAAATTGACCACTCTTGAAAAACTAAATGTGTTAAAATTACCTCAGGAGAAATAATTACATCTTTCTTTGATTTTACAAGTGAACAAAATATCACAGAAACTGTATGTAAATGATAAAAATAAAAAAATACATTAATTGACATTAAGATATTTTAATTAGATATTTTTTGCGATAAACATCTTAATATTTTTTTTATCTGATAGAGCAATCATAGGTTGTTTTTAGTAACCATTGTAGCAGATATGTTGGTATTCAGGTGATAATTGTGCACACAGATGTAAAACTAATAAATTTAAAGGATTAATAGTGGACAGTCATGTGTATTATAATTATCATAATATTGTTAACATTAGTGCTTATTTAATAAATATAGCATTTTACAAGACACAGCTATTTTAATAGTATAGCAAACGCCAATTAAGTTGGCGCGAGGAGGGGTAAGTTCGCGCAGGATTAGAAATAGTGGGGAGATTTGTATTTGGTTTTACATCAAATGTCAGATAATTCTAATCTCTGAGCGTGTATCACTTTATGATCCCTTAGCAAAGACATTATGTTCCGTCAAACGACAATGACAAATGTATTCAAATAATTACTTGAGTAGTGGGGGTGGATGATCCTAAAAACGGCTTCTGCGCACCCCCTCCTCGCGCCAACTTAATTGGCGCTTGCTATACCTATAATGTGACAGCATTATATATATATATATATATATATATATATATATATATATATATATATATATATATATATATTAAAACAATCCTACATGTTTCGGCAAATGATGTCTTTTTCAAGGAATATAAAATATAAATGACAGTATATTAATTAATATACTGTCATTTATATTTTATATTCCTTGAAAAAGGCATCATTTGCCGAAACATGTAGGATTGTTTTAAATATATATATATTTTGAAGTAAAACCAGACCTTAAATCGCCGACAAATTGAATTTACCATAACATACAAAGGTCACGAAATAATTATCTTTATATGTATATATATATATATATATATATATATATATATATATATATATATATATATATGTATATATAAAACAGTAACTTTTCTTTATAAAAAATAATGTAATATAATATAATTTTAGAAATTAAAAATTAATTTTTCAAATATGTAATAATAATGAAAATATTACCGAAAAGATAAATTCTTGTAATTAAATGATAACTGTGTGAAATATATGTTGTGGTAGAATGATTAATAAATTATTGTGCTTTTTAATATTCATATTTACTATTTGCGATTCAGATTAATAATAATTTTATACAAATGTCATTAAGTCATTACAATAATATTGACAAAATAACAAATGAAATTATATAATAAAATGATTAGTATGGCAATTTTCAATTATATCTATGCATATGTAGGTATGTACAATAAATTAAAAATAAACCAATGCCAGCGACGTAAATGTTTAATTTAAAATCCATAAAACCTATTTCTGGAATGGAAACACATCGTGGTATACATATATAATTCACAAGTGGAAAGAATGATAAAAAACAAGGTTAATGATTGGCAAGTTATAATTCAGTTACATAAAAATGAAACGTACGTACGTTTCAGCTGGTGCCGGTATTGTGTAGTGTGTTGAGAAAGGTTAGGCGCATATAACCTCAGCCTTGCACTCGCGGCTTGTTTGCTAATCACTGTTGCGACCTTGCTTGCTACAGAACACTTAATTTCACTGTGTTTACTGTTGCAGATATTCGTTGAAACGTATTCATTTCTACCTGTGTACTGTCCGTCCACACTTTCAGGTAAATAAATCTTAAATAAGGTAGATGCAGACTTGCTCTGCGAAGTGTTAAGGTATCATGCAAGAAGGTTAATGTCGCACATATCATGTTTCCCTTTTCAGAAATATATCTCTCTATTGACGTAAATCGCGGTTATTCGGCATCAACTGACTAGTAAAATAAAAATTCTATACCTGATTGAAACTATTTTTATAATTAGATTTGATTGGTTGAAATTTATTGTGTGTAAATTATATACATAGAGAAATGCGTATTTTATTAAAATAAATGAATTATTACGACAAATCTAAAAAATCCCATAAAAATAGGTAATTATGTAATTTGAGTTCTGTGTGTTCGATGTTCTATAAATTTTATTCTTTGGCTGTAACTTGAATACGCTCATTTAGTGCATGTCATCACCGCCATTTTTAAAGGGACTGGAGACAATTAAGAATTGCTGAAAAAAACAAGTCAATCAACGGGAGGAAACGTACAGACGCGTTTCGTTCTAGTTGGAACTTTTCAATGCACGGCATTCCTCGAAGACGGACATTGCTTTTTCATTTCTATACTTTCTGTATATATAGTTAACATTTGGAACTTACTGCAAGTGAGAATTAATGCATATTAAATCTCATTCTTACATGTAAATGTCGACTTATGTGATGCGTTTCGTAACTACAATCCGACAAACTAAGTTTGTACGAGTATGCAGAACACACCCTTTCGCGACAACGAACTTCCTGGTGATTAGGTTAATTAAGAATTGCTGAAAAAAACAAGTCAATCAACGGGAGGAAACGTACAGACGCGTTTCGTCAAACAAAATCCGTTTACATTAGAAATTGTCATAAGGGATCAGAAAAAGATAAATTGCACTTAATACACAAGTAATTAGACAGCTGAAGGTACGCATATTTGTGAAGTTGTCTACTACATTTTCTTCTGCAAAATTTTCATGATTGCTTGTATTTTCTTAAAATTCAATAAAAGTACACAACCTCAAATTTTGCTTCAAACTCAATAAAATTTTTTCTAGATCATGAACGTTAATCGTAGTAGTCAAAATATTTTAAAATTGTTCAAGAATCACGAGAAAGAACTCGAACTTCAAAATGCGTACAATAGTGGTCATGTTAAGAAACTGACCTTCATCCGTGGAAGTCCTGCATTGTTGAAGGGTCAAGTGCATGTAGGCATTAAGAAAAAATTCTATAATGTGGAGGTATGAAAAAATTATTAAAATAAATAATTAACGTTACTTACTTCATTCAATACAATACATTTATCTATCGAAAGACTATGTACGTGTTTTTACTGCTATTTAACTTATACAACGTTTTTCAAAAATGATTTCATCTAGGTGTCCATGAATTTCTCCTATAAATTATAATGTTCTGCATTCTTGAAATGCGGATATAGATTAAATGGTATGAAGGTTACCAACCTGTTACTGTTAAAACTTATCATCGAGAGATATGGTGATGATATTAATAACAAGTACAATTAGATTATTAATTTATTTAATAAGAAAACTTTAAAGATGGAATATTAATCAAACAACCAAGGTAAGTAACTAATTTGTAGAAATTTTTATTAATAAAATTTATAACAAATGTTCAAAATGGTCTCCATTCTGTTGAATGCATAATGCAATACGACGTTTCGTGTTGTCAAAAATATTCTGCAATACATTTGGTGTTATTTCATTACATTTAGTTGTAATTGTATTCATCAAGTCATTTAAGTTATTCATTCTCGTCTTATATAGTTGATTTTTTAGCAATTCGAAAATAGAAAAATTTAACGGAGTAAGATCTGGTGACTTTGCTGGTTAAACACCTTTGCTTATAACTCGATGAGGGAAGTAATATTCTAAAAGTGCTAAATTTTCACGAGTTGTATGTGCAGTAGCCCCATCTTGCTGGAAGTAACCTCCATTGAATTCGTCTCGTTGCACTTGAGTTAAAACTGGTGTTAATAATTGTTATTGTGAAAAAAATATTGGTCCTATTTTTCTACGACGAGATACGACTAAGCAAACTCCAACTTTAACAGGATGTAAAGGAACTTCGATGTGATTGTTTGGATTGTTTATAGACATGTTTGTTTATTTACAAACCCACTTAAATGAAACCATACTTCATCAGTAAAAAAACTTCGTCGTTATTTAAATTTTCTTAAAAGAAATCGCAATAAATAAGCCTACTAGCGTGATCTCTAGGTAAGATCGATACTTTGTATGGATACATATTGCTATAGACTTTTCCCCGCAAATATTTGGAAAAGTTTTATTATTTATGAATGCACATTTATCTTGAACTTATATTTATTTTTGACTAGTGTAGTTGAAGCACGCCGTTTACTTTGCTGTGGACGGTTGTAAAACTGTATTTTTTATACGGAGCCGATGGCTTTGCTGTATCCGATTCAGACGCTAATGTTCTCTGAGTTTAGAAAGACGTGTGTATGAGAAGATAAATTTTTATCTTTGTTAAGTAACTTCGTGATTTGATTTAATTTGTGGATGGTGTTTGATTCATTACCGAGATTTATTTACGAGTTTGTTGATCTCGTAATATTGTTTAATTTTATACGCTTTCTAGCTCATTTGTGTCTCGAGAAAATATATATATTTTTTATATGTAAGTAAATTATATCTTATTATTATTATTATTGTGAATGATTTGAATTGTGTATTTTTCACTGTGTGAATTTTGAGATATATATTTTATTCTTAGTTATTTGATTTAAATGACAAAGAACGTTTTTTAAAATTTCTAATATAAAAAAAATTCTGTAACTATAAAATTTTGTACGCTTGGGATATCAAGGGCATATTTTTTCATGTGGTTGCACATGTTCTAGAGATTGCTTCGCGTTGTCAAACTTTATTTTGCTTCTTGTGGGAGAAATTAAAAAGCTTCTTGGTAATTTATTAGTTTTAATTTTGATCGAAAGTCACAAAGGAAGTTTTTTATCGTGGGCTGCGGTCACTTCCGCACGATATTTTTACCTTTATAATATTGTTTAATGACGCAATATTTATCTTTATACTTCATAAAGATATTTTTTTTTTTAAATTTTTGTATTAAAGTTTCATTTAAAGTTTTCTGTGTGTGTTTTTGAATTTTACCTTTCTACATTTGTGCTTATAAGTAACTCAAAGACATTATAATTATAACATTTGTCAATACTCTTTTACTGGCGCATTATAAATTTGTAGAAGAAAAAAACCACGTTTTCCGATTGGAACCCTGAGGGAAAAGCAGTCTCATCTAGAAAATAAACCGACTGAATATCTAAGCTGGACAGTTTGGTTGTGAATAGTGGTACTATTAAATTCAAAACCACTATTCATAGCAATATGTAAACGACGCTTCAAAATACTGTGAACAGTACTTAGAAGATACGTTCGTTTGAGCTGATAAACGATGAACTGATGTATGTGGGTTTTCTCCGACGAGGATTTCTACGTGTTCAGCAATATTTTGCTATGTATGTGGTCTACCAGAACTTCTGCTTTTAACACAGATCCTGTAGCCCGAAACATCTCCACGACTTGACAAATGTGATGATGTAAAGCGCTATTATCCACAACTCTATTAGGAAACTGAAAGTGAAACTGTCCTTTACATTCCGCGTAGAAATATTGCCATTCTCCGTTAAGAAATTGTGCACTTGGGAAATATGCTTCAACAATAAAAATATTTTCCTGCAATGTGTACATTATCTGGTAGTATTGTTTATTAAGTAAAACAAATATTTGTAAGAAAAAAATATGTTGCTAGTCACAAAATGACATTAGATAAATAGTTAATTATAAATAAAAGGCAAGTGGCCTATAATAATTTGCAAGTACTAGTTACTCAGTGCCTACTGAGATGAAGTTGCTTTCGAAACAAATTGTATAAAAGCAAATATAACAGTAATATAATCAAAAAAAATGTTGTTGCCCTATTGAAGAAATGTTAGGTTTCCTCAAAGTTAATAATCTGCTCGACTAATTTATAAATACAAAAAAATAAAACACTAAATATTGGTTTTCTTTAAATTTATACGAGTATTACTATGCTTCTCCATTTTCTTTATCAATGTCGAGGTAAACTTAAGATACCTCCTTAATTAATGGGTAGATACTGAAGATTGGTAAAAGAGATTTGTTTTATTACCATCTCTGAAATGGCTTCTACATACCCTAAAATGAGAAGCCGATTGTTCATCTCTCCTATAACATAAGTTAATATTTATATTATTAAGTATTAAGGCGGTTTCACACGATCAAAGGAATTCATGAATTTTGTGACCAGTAATACACAAAATTGTCGTTAATTTCTTGACGACAATAAATTCATGAAGAAATTGACGAATTAGAACCAGCCAGCTCTACTTTTTCATCAATTTTTTGGGAAATTCTGGTTACATTTCGGTTTTAAAGTTATTGTCAACCTTTGCGTCATCAGGTGATGTAAATATTTGTAATAAAAGTAATAAGTAAGTAATGGTAGTAATAACTGGATAACTTAAACAAAATATTCGATCGTGTAATATAAGAATTTATTTTCAATAAATTCATCCTTGAATTTCTTTAATTGGGTAAAGCTGCCTTTAGATCTTTGTTTATAGTCACTTTATATATCTATCCTAAGTCAAGGTATATCTAATGTTGGGCAAAAATATAATTATATAGTTACCTTAACAAAATTAGCCATTTTCTATGTAGCTTAGTACGTATTTTTGGGAAATCTAAAAAAATTACATCGATAACTAATATTATTGTGATTGCAATGAAGCAAGGTTACTAAATGTATAAGGTTGCCTCGTAACTCTCCACCAATAATATTCTTACGCGGGATAGCGTCACTCAGCGTCCCCATTCAAATTAAAATGATTTTTACTTTAATTTTATCATTAGTTAAATAGGTATAAATCGAGTAAATTAAATCACTGTTATCTATAGACAAAACGATTGGTTCATGTACGACCTAATCCCATATACTTATACAAAGCATGTCGTCATTTATTTCAAAATATTGGTCTAAGTAATGGTTAATGAGTCATTAACCATTACTTAGACCAATATAGTCATTAATAATGACTGCTAGTTATTGGTGTACTCATGGCTGTAAAAAGTATTTAATGTAATATTTTTGCCAAAAAAATGCGCTTATAAATTATACAGGAAATGAAGGTGGTTGACCCAATGAAACACCGTCACATATTAATTAATTTAGTATTCTACTGTCACAACCCAGTTCTTTCAATAAACTGTTATTACGGAGTTAATAAAAGGTTTTGTATGTCTAAAAAAATAGGTTCACAAATGCAAATACTAACTGGATATCAAGATGTTATTTGATGCAGTTTTCTTATAAATAACCAAAATAAAATAGCAATCTTTATAAACAAAAAACTTTATTGAGTTAATACATTACTTTAATTCACAATTTATTTAAAATTTTCAATGTTTTGCTCTCACTATAATGTAAAACACTTATAAATAGTCAACGTTTATATATAAGCACATCAAACACTATGAAATTAGAAAACGCTACGAACACTACAAACATCAATCTAGACCGGTAATTTTGCAACTATAGTCAACTAGACAGGAAACGCATGGCACGCCCGATGACGCGTAATATGGCGATCGCCATTAGTTACGAGGCAACCCTTACCTATTTACTAACTTTGGCAATGAAGTACCCAACAGTAAATAGTATTTTAAATATTTACGACGTGGGTCACACTTAACCTATAAATAGAGCAAATACGTAATTACTTCACCAAAATATATATCTTTTAAACCTTTTTTAAATATATTTGTATTACAGAAGACAGATAATAACGTTTATCTGTGTTAAATATGGCAGACTTTAACTAAAACATTATTTTTACGTTTGGTATGTACATATTTACATTAAAAATTCGTGTAAGCCACAGCCATTCCGAAGCGTACAGATGAATTTCGTTCTTATTGGTACTTGTCAATGCACGGTATCCTGAAGACAGATATGACTTACACTTCCTTCACTACTTCCATATATAGTTAAGATATTGAAATATATAGTTAAGATATTAAAATCTCAATTTACATGTAAATGTCGCCTAATGTGTCGCGCTAATTCTACAATTGGTCAAACTAAGTGTGCACCAGATTGCAGAACGCAACACAGCAACCTTCCTGGTTGAAAAATTCGTGTAAGCCACACCAGGATACAATGCATTGACAAGTTCCAATAAGAACGAAATGTATCGGCACGTTCCGGGATGGGTGTGGCTTACACGAATCGTTAATTATCTTAACAACCAGGAAGGTTAGCGTCGCGCCGTGTTGCGTTCTGCATGCTGGTACAAACTTAGTTTAACGAATTGGAGAATTAGTGCGACCCATTAGACCACATTTACATGAAAATTGAGATTTTAATAATTATAAAATTCTTATTTGCAGAGAGATTTACATGTACGACCGGTTTTGTTTGCATCCAGTGCTGACGCATTTACTAAATGAGCGTATTGATGAGACACACTCTTCAAAATAAAATTAAAATAAGCAAGGACATACTGTTTTGTATAAGTTCATTTAGAATTATTAAATTTAAATTTGTAATATCTTTGGTATTTTTATTACACTTGTTTTAGCAAGAAGAACAGAAACGGCCGAGGATCTTTCTGAAGGTGACGATATACGCTGTCTGAAGTGCTTATCATTGTTTAGAGTGCAATAAAAGTACTGCATATGAAATGTATTACAATGTACCATCATTAAAATAGTTATTTCAATTCATTAAAAAAACAAGAAATCATTTTCTATAAAAAAGACTATTCAACGTGCAATATTATACAAAATTTAGAATATGAATATTCTTGTAATTGTTAGAGAAAATAGGGAATACCTCTTCATTAATTATTATTTATGAATTCAAGAAATTCGACAACATATCACAAACGATATATATTTTATTTTTAAACACAAACATTTATAATTGCTTTTGTATGTTGGTGGATTAACTATTATAATTTCATATTTATGTCACAAGCCTCTTATAACGAGAGACCGGGGACCTCGGGCTGAAATGAGGTCTCTTTCTACTGTGTTCAAATGTAACAAATCTTATAACTTATAAGCTTTGTTACATTTGAGCACAGTAGAAAGAGACAATCTTATTGACTGTATTTGAAACCTCGCTTGTTTAATAACGTAAATTACTCAAACTGATTTCGTCTCTCTAATAGTTTACAAGGAGTGGAAAATAAAAAGAAAATAGAATCGCAGTAAGTGCACTTTGCAACCGTAGAAAATATTCAAGTGAAATTTGAAGCTGTTGAAACCACTTCACATTTTAAAAATGTTTATTTATTCTTCAATAAAACGTTATAAGGACTTGGTTACTGTAAAAGAGAGATCACGGAGTCCCTCTAAGCACAGTTGGCGCATCACAAACAGTCAAAGCTATATGAAGTCAAAGTGTATTCCGGGGAAATCCACTCAGAAAACAGAAAGTCATGTTTAGGTAACGCAATATTTTAATCAGATCAATGTCGAATACTATTACGGGCAATTTACATATATCGACGCTCTATAGGTCAAACTTAGCAACTTAGAACCGTGAGATATAACAGATTGTTACAATGGCATGCGAATAAAGACCACAAAATACTCGAACGGATGAAAAAAATTTTGTCGTATTGAAGAAAAATCTATCACATTTTCACTATTGCAAAAAAAAGGTGTTAGATCATGTTATGAAACCGTAAAAAATGATTCTTTTTTGAAAATCGAAAGGCAAGTGTTTCAACAAAACTAGATTCCGACGCGTAAAGTCAAAGCTACAGACGAGTGCCTAAAAATAATGTACTGAAGTTTATTGTAGGCGTCAACTGACTTTCTAGTAGCCTAGGCATAAACCTGTTCAACTGTCAATAAAAAATTTGATTATCCCTGATGAAGAATGGAGCGGAAGACTAACTGTTTTGATGAACAAACTTGTTGGTAATGTCTAAGAAAAAATTCGTGAAAATCGGTGATTCACAATCACCTTTTTCCCTCAAATTTTACGTACAGCGTTGTACGAGGTTGTTACTGAACATATAGACTACCACAAATTTTGTTCACGATGGGTGCCAAAACTTGACATGTTGAAGGTGAAGATTTACTTTAATTTTCTGAGCCAGATTGTAACAGGTGATGAGAGTTGGGGTCGCCTATGTCAACGTTGGGACGCAAAGAGAGTTAATGCAGTAGGGTCGTTCTAATTCACCTACGAGGAAGCCTTTGAAGTGCCTTCAAACTTTTTCTGTGAGAAAAGGCATGGTCACTGTCTTTTGGGACAAGAAAGGCGTCGTTCTTGTAGATTTTATGCGCGATGAAGAGCTGCAGGACAGTGTTACAGCATTGCTTAATTCCCGGAAGAGTTCTATAAAGATGGTATTAAAAAGCTGGTTTATCGCTATGGCAAATATCTCAATCTTAATGGCAACTATCTGGAAAATAACCGAAAGTAGTAGCTTTAAGCTGTACATAATAAAAACCTCTTCATGTATTTTTTTTTAATAACCAAACGGAACTTACTTTACGAATCGCCCTCGTATATATTTTGGCATTCCCTACCCTTAGAGATTTTCTATTTATAGGTGAAGAAGGCTGTAAAATTAACATTAAGCAGAGCATTTGTTAAATAAAAGTGGCATGAACTACAAATCAAATTAATATATCATAGAAACTTACTACATATATTACTATGGGTAGAAATTTGTTGAATAAAATCAATGTTCAAAATATTTGGTGCACAATACAATAATCATTAGATTACCTACTTGATACAAGAAATATATATGAGTATTCTTCAGGTAAATACTTAGTTAATACTACGATAGTTTACAAAATTTCGTTACATGTTTAAATGACGATGCTCGAAGTATTTCTGAGTGCAAGGAACTAATATAAATTCCAAATTTAAAAAAATCAGTTGTACTTTCTTCAGGAACACTTTGGAAATTTGCCAAAACTAATCACTTATTTTGAAAATCAAAATCTCAAATTAAATGATGGATTAACCATATTAGATGTGGCTATTAATATTTGAAAAATATTCTAAGTGACTTCGGATGTGGCCTTCGGTAAAAGTTCGACGCAGCTTGAGAAAGTATTGCTAGTTAATATTAATACTCCTTTACTCAAGAATGAACAAATAAAAATGTATTTCGTATTTTATCGATAACCGCCCGTTTGTTTTCCAATTATATAAATAAAATTAAAAACTCTTTAAAAATACAAATTTTCAATAGTATGCCTTTGAGCGATGAGTCATCAGCCTCTCGTGTCCCGTCCCTAATAACTACACATAAATTAAACATTTTAACAATTATTGTGTGTAAGGGAAAAATAGTCAGTTTATTTTTGTCACAAAGTCAAAACGAGTATAATTCTAGAACGTGTTCATATATTTCTAAAGATCTATAGAAGCTATGTATAGATTAAGTGAAATTGCAAAACATTATCTACCAATTTGTTTCTTAAGTTGTCATTTGCAAAATCTAATATACTAATTAATAAATTAAAAAACAATTGTAAAGTTGTCGCTTTTGAACTTTTTCATGTAATTTTTCTGAAAACACGAAATAAATTCAAATACAAGTGTTCCTACCTGCTATAACCGAAAGTTTCCATATATGAGGAGCAATCAAGCAAAACCTGTTAAATCCATTTTACATGAAAAATAAACTAAGTATGTACTGTTATACTATTATAGTAAGAGGAGTCACATAAATTCATTGGTGAATCCAGAATAAAGTAAAACGCAATATTTCCTGTTGAACCTAAGGTTCAAAACTTAACCAATCAAGCAAAATTGGATAAATCCAAAGAAAATAATTTGAACCAAAGCTGGATAAATCCGTTTCTAAAGATACCTGCAATAGAACTATGACTGCAGTGTTATAAATCCGTAATGAAGATGGCATCTACATGGCATTTTGAAAAAAGCCAATATCTGTCAGTGTCATTATTACTTTGAACGAAGCACCACAGTTTACTCAAGAAAGGAAAAGCGATTCCAATGGAGTTAGAATAAATTGACTTAGGTCGTAATCTTCCTCATAAAAAAAATAAAAATGGAAAAATTTGGGCTGGTACAAAAGAATACTGTCTGAAGTTGGTGATGAGCTCGAAGGCAGTGACAACGAAGAATGTGACCGACCGTCTTGAAGATGACTCTGGCATATATATTTAAAAATCCAATCAAATTTCATATTCAAAAAATATTTTTTTGGAGTTTTAGTATAAAATTTTATTTTGTTATATTTTTCCATTGGAATGTTAAGAAACATTAATAAAACGTTTTCATAATTTTTTAATTGCATCTAGTAAGTACTAGGTGGCGCAAAATTAATCACCCTGTCGGAAGATGTTATAACTTTTGCAAATGGCGTCGAACGTCAACCATATTTGACATTTGTGAACTAGACAGCTGCAGAATACAAACAGACAAACAATGGAGCGCTATACTCCGCAAGAGCGTGGAATAATTGTGTCGATTTTTTTTACCAATAATCGGTCGGTGGTGTTAGCGCAGCGTGAATTTCGTCGTCGATTTCCTAATCGTGTCGCGCCAACTGGACAAACATTACGCCGCTTAGCTGCTCGACTCGAACAGACTGGAACCACAAGAGATCTTCCAGGGCGTGGCCGCCACCGGACTGGTCGTTCTGTCGAGAATATCGCGGCTGTTGCTGAGAACGAAGAAACATCAACCAGACGACGTGCCACGCAATTGGGCGTCAGCAGACGGACCCTACAGCGAATTTTAGTGAAAGACTTACACATGTTCCCATACAAAGTGCAAACAGTGCATCAGTTAATGCCTACTGACCTTCAGTCGCGTGTGAATTACTGTAGAGCCATCCTCAATCTCAACAACGAAGTGAACGATTTTCAGTCGAAAATCATCATGAGCGACGAGGCGCATTTTCATTTAAGCGGTTACGTCAATAAGCAAAATCTTTGTTTCTGGGGCACTCAAAATCCGCGTGTGATGCACGAAAAGCCGTTACATCCACTCAAGGCTACTGTGTGGTGCGGTGTTCACGCGGGAGGAGTGATTGGACCGTATTTTTTTGAGGACGCCATCGGCAATACGGTTACTGTTAATGGCGAACGCTACAGGGCCATGATAAACGACTTCTTACTGCCAGAATTGAATGAGCGGGGCTTGGTGAACATGTGGTTTCAACAAGACGGTGCAACCGCACACACAGCAAGAGCCACAATGGATATTGTGAAGGAAGCATTTCCTGGTCGCGTAATCTCCCGTTTTGGCGATTTGGCATGGCCAGCATGATCGCCCGATTTAACCATCCCAGACTTCTTTCTTTGGGGCTTCTTGAAGTCGCGGGTTTATGCCAACAAGCCTCAGACAATCGCAGCCCTTAAGGAGAATATTCGACAAGAATGCAAACAGTTATCACCAGAAATCGTGCGGAAAGTTATGGAAGATGCGATAAAACGGGCACAAATGTGTATCAATACTGGCGGCAGCCACTTGGCGGATATCATATTTTCCAATTAACAGAAAAAATTGTAAACGTCCAAATAAAGATTTTCACCACTCAAAAATTTTTTTTTTATTTACTAAAAAAATTATTCAAAAACAAAATTGGATGATTAATTTTGCGCCACCTTGTAGTAGTATCCAATAAATACCTATTTTTCTTTCATTTTTCAAACAAAACTAGGTATATTCACTTCTAATCAAGCAAAACAGGATAAATCCATTTTATTTTTATTAATTATCCTGGTATGAGTGGAAAAAAATATTTAAATTTGTAGTTTGATGTGTAGTGACAAAGCTCTATAGAATACACGGGTTACTTTTTATTTAAATATATGAGTTTCATCACTAAACGTTTTTCATTCATATCTCGAAACTGTTTATAATGGATTTAACCGGTTTTGCCTGATTGCTCCACATATGTAGGTACAGTAAAAGCATTATTCGTTAGTTACTGTAAAAATTGAATTGATGAATAGTCATTAATAATACAGAAAAATAATTTGGTAAGCGTATATAGATATATTTTACGCACAAGATATTAATGTAATTGTGTTTTGATTGTTTCCCAGAAGATAAAAACTTTTCACTATCACTAAGTATACGAAGTGCCGGTTAGCGAATAAAACGCAATTGAGAAATAAATTTATTATTGTGTATAACATTCCGAACAATGAATCATTAGAAGGTATTCCGCAATAAGCGACCCGTGTATAAAAGATTCATGAAACGAAGCAAGTCGTCGGGAGCTAGAGGCTATGATTTTAAACCAGGTGTTTACTACAACGTACCTACTACTCTTCACAAACTAGTCTTGCTTTCATTCTAGCAAAACAAATTAATAAATACCTACACAGATACTCAGATACAGTCATATATATATATATATATATATATATATATATATATATATATATATATATATATATATATATATATATATATGTACATACATGTATGTATGTATTTGTGTGTGTGATTACATGAAAAACTGGTTTTTATTATGAGCCCGCAATTCGTGTTAATTGTTGATAAAATTCGGTTCTACTTAATGGTAGAAACTTTCAAAATAATTATCTGCTACGATTCGATTCACTGCAATTACAACGTTATTGTTATAGTTATTTTTAAATACTAAACAGAGACAACGATATTAGAGAACCGAATGTGTTATTGTTGAGCGGTTCAATGATTAAATGAATGGTATTTATGTACTGATATTAATATAGTATAGAACCTAATCGTTGTATATGATGAGTAATTCTGAAGAGAATTAGTACATTATGGTGTAATAATCTTCATTATGTGTAATACTTCCATGTTTATATCGTTACTTGAATAGTATTACAATACAATAACAACCTTGTGTAAGAGAATGTACATATTTTACAATTCGATATCTCAAAAGCTGATTATAAATGCATTCAAATGTATATATAAATAAAATCGCATAAGACGTTACAGGAAATAACAGTATGATGTTATTAATAATAATAGTTTAATTACGTTAGGGCCGTTTTCATAACAAACTTAACTTTAAATTGTTAAAGTTACTTTAAGTAACAAGTGTTTTTCATAACACAACTTTAGGACTTTAGCATAACTTTATTTTAAAGTCGCAAAATCGTCGCTTTAACCCAGCTTTAACCTATAAATTTAAAATATTTTCTGTGCTTGTCATTCGTGAACTTGTTATCCGAAAATAATACAATGGAAATTGGTATATATATACAGATTCATCACTGTTTCGTAGTAGTAGTGTAGTGATGAGTTTAACACAAGAAGACGTAAAATATACAAACAGCGAATTATTATTGCTACTGCAGTTCTGTATAATTAAGCTATTGAGATGAAGGAACCGCTAATTGAGGAACTGAATGATCACATTGATCACTACATTGATAATGATCCTCCGGTGCAGATTCAAAATAATGAGGATAATGGACAACAATATAGAGCTTTGTTTATAGAACAAAATTTTAATTTTCAATAAAAAAATATTAAAAATAATTTATAATGAAAAATATTGTGTATTATACAAAATGGATATAATTATAATTACTTTAAACTAATTTCTTAGCATTTTCATTTTGCACCTGAATTAGCTCCAGGTGTTTCTTCTGTAATTCGTCTCTTCTCGCCTCTTCCTTTTCATGTTGCTCAACCCGTCTTGCTTCCTCATCTGCTATATTTTTTACCTTTTCCGTTAAATATTGCTGCTTCAATGTTGCATAGCGTATTTTGCTACTTCTGCTTCTTTTTTCTTTTCCCTACGGCTCTAATTAATGAAAGTTCTTCATCTTTTGTAAAATTTGTTCCTCTTGAACGTTTTTTGGGCACTTCGCACGAAGACATCTTGTAAATAACACGTGCACAACACCAAACATAACCCCCAATTCTCTTAAAATCTAATGTAAGTACTACCAACAACTCTAAAATAGTGTTAAAGTTCTCTTTAGCTAAAGTTGTGATTCAAACTTGTTATGAAAACCAACTTAACCAACTACTTTAAATTTCTTTTGAAATTATAAAGTTACTTTAGGAAATTTGTTATGAAAACGGCCGAAAGTAGCTTTATGATTTAAGACGGTATTATACTATACTAAAGTCGAGGCAAGATAAATATCAATGTACGTAATTGATCGTTAGTGACGTAATATATTGCGCGTTTGCCAAAGTAATTTGACAATCATCTATGGTTTGTCCTTGTCAGTGAATAAATGAACATTAGGTTATGTTTAGCGACGTTCTCAATAATTTGACAATTACATATGATTTGTCCTCGTCAGTGAATAGATGAACATTAGGTTATGTTTCTCAACGTTCTCGACACCAATACGGTATTAGATAACATAAACCGAAATAAATATTCGGCATTTTAGCGTAATACAGTCACCAAATATTTACTAGAAGTTCTAATAAGAACTAATTTTGATAAAATATATAAATATCGTAGACAAAATAGGCGTTGAATAAACTATTATAACCTAAAAGAACGGCACAAGGACAACGCAAATGTCAGAAATGTCTGACAGATACAAAGCGACGATGTACTTTCATACCAATATATGAGAATAACTCGGTTTGCGTTTATTGATAATAGTTTTTAAAATAATTAATTATTGAAAGTGATAATATGCGCCAAAGTGTAGCAATCTCAATCATTTACGCCTTAGTCTATCAATTATAAAACACAATTTACATATATTATGGACAATGGCAAATACGTATTTTAGAGTTGGTAGTGTGACGTAATAATAAGTCATAAAATACTTGCATCGATATTTATCTTGCCTCAACTATAGCTAAACTGGGCCATGCTTCGCTGTAGCTCACTCTGATATAAAATGAATGGGAATGTAAATCGAAATATTGTAGCGGACATAGATTCACCGAGAAAACACATTATTCAATTCAATACCCTGCGTTGCTGTGGCTATGTAGAATGAAAGGAAAAGAAGAAAAAATATGTTTTTGACAAAAAATATTTTTAATTGTAAAGCTAGTGGATTTACTACATTTTTTGTTTGTCCGTTTTCTGCACAAACATAAAGGATCAGACGGTTTACCGACTCTGAAGCATGCGACGTGCAATTACCCAGGAGAGAAGCAATGGTTTTCTAAATTCAAACCGCACACTTGCAAAGATTGCCCTTGCGCTTTATTAATTAGTCATAGCAAACGCAACGCGTTTTGGTAATTGAAGTCGTTCAAAAACTCTAAATCTGTACACAAATAAGAGGAACTCTGGACCAAAAAATAATTAACTAAAGACTACGAAACACATACTTGATCTTGGCAAGAATCATAGACAAAACAACCTGTCTTGTCGTCTGTATTGTCCATGTGTACAGTTACAGATATGTAAATTATTTACATGTCTGTTTCATATTGTAAGAATCATATTCACTTTCATAATTTTTCATTTTTGTATCAAGGTAGATAAATCTGTCCCATATGATAGTTGTTGATCTTCTAATATGATTAACATTTAAAAATGCACCTATTATTATACTATATAATATATTATTATAAATAAATTTTTGTATATTCAAAATTTCTGCCAAAGAGCTAATGTGAATGCTTTTGCCTAGAACCAAAGTACATGCGAAAGTACATGAGACATGCAGACTATCGATTTTGAAAGGAACGAAGTTTAAATTTTAAAACTTATGAATTTTTGCCTAACATGAAGAGACTTCATTTGAAATTTATTGATTAGAAGAGGGTAGTCAACTCCTTTTTCGCGTTAAATAAGTGGGTTCTAAACAAAAAAGTATTTAAGAAACTTTCGTTGAATGTTCTCAATGCTAAATTTGTGGGATTCGTACTGGAGCCTAGGACCTACAAACCTTCAAAACAAGGATTTTATTGTGGCAACTTGGAATGGCGAACAGTTCTGAGTATAAAGGTCAATGATGTTTGGATTTTATAGCTAGAAATTGTTCGTAAAAATTAATTAAAAAAGTTTAAAATTGTCACACAAATATATTACATTTCAACCTTTATAACAAAATCATGTGTTACAATTTTATAACATAAATCAATTCAAGATTATCAGCAATGAAAAGAAAATGTATGTAACATAAAAAGGATGATAAGGAGTAAACTACGGGAAGCAGAAATGTACTTGACAGATTTTGCGTATAAGGTTCGACCGCCGTTCTTTTTATTTGCAGGTTGCTTCTGATTGTGATGATGCGTTAAATTATCGGCAGCTGAACAATTTGATGATTTTGCTGGTATATTTATTCAGAAGGAATAGCTTTTTGCAGTTAATAATTTTCCTCGAATTCTGTTCAAACATCAGCGTCGACGTTTATAAAAATGTTTACCGGTACCGAATGCTAGTCCAGACTTATTTCCTCTTCAGGCCGTTCTTTGAGAGGTGATGTGCGCCTATTTTTATTGTAAAATAAATGTTCTTTATAGCTTGTTTGCCTCTACGGTGCCGGCAGGATTAGATTCGCAATCTATTGTCTCCACTCCATCCTGTAGTTTGATTTCATTGTTAATTCCTGTACTGTCGCCTATTTCTTTTGTGCTATCTATGCTCCTGTTTGACACCAGTTTGGACAGTCCTTCGTTCTGCATTCTTCGCACATGGCCTAACAATTTTAATTGCTTTTCCTCAATTATATGATTTACTGTTTCTCGATTTAGTTATCCACTGATCTCTGTTTCTAAATCTGTCACTTGTTGTTTTCCCAGCAATTTTCCTTCATCACTGCTGCTATTACTGTTTTCTCGTTTACTTGTTAATGGCCAAGTATCGCTTCCATAGGTTATCGTTGGTACTAGTGCATTATTTATTATTAATTTTGTCTTTGCACTTATTTCTTTTTTCCTCCGCAAAGTTTTATTTATTTGGCAATATACTCGTATTTGGTAGGATTTTACTGTTGTATTTAATATTTCTGTATCGATTTCGCTATTCCTGCTAATAATTGTTTCTAAATATTGCGTTGTAGATGCTGCTTCAAGGATCTTCTCTCGCAAGCTAAACTTTTCCCAATTTTGTACATTTTCAACGATTTTAATCGATCTTCGTTTTCTTTGTATTTACGTCTATTCCCATTTTTTCTAGTTTTCTCACGTTTATTAATTGTGTTTTGTGTATTTTCTCTTCCTTCTATTATTAGTATTATGTCATTCGTATATATCAAAGTTTTGATTCGTATTGGTCTTAGGTTTTTATAGGCTATCTTTACTTTAGGGGTTTTGTCTTTGCACTTATTCATATTTATATTACACAACGTTTTGGACTTAAATATCGCCTTGTTTCAGTCCTTTCCCATTTAAAACCTATTGAATGTCTTTCCTTTTATCCTATTTTCTGCAATTACGTTTTTGTATATACTTTTGCTTACTTTTACAAGTTTCTTGTTAACTTATTAATAGACTGCGGAAACGGCGCTATCCCGTATCGGGTGTGATTCATCGATGCTGACAATGTACAATCGATAAACTTAACATGTATATATGAATGTTATAGCGCGATGGTATTGATAAAAGTTGTCCGCTTGTGCATCTTTTAATGCAAACAGACGGAGTTGTGTATTTCGCCAGAGTCGTAATAAAGGCAATGAAATGTATATACGGAAATTTATTTTTTACGAAAATAAATCAAACAAAATGCATTTACTTTATACAATGAAAAAATTCAAAATATTGAAAAAGTATAAACTTGAAATTAATTATATCACCTATAATTAAAGTGAACGCTTAGTCACACCACAGTAAACATTTTTTATTCACATGAATTATTGCAGTATATTCTAAACTTTGTTCTGTAAAGTGCGTTATTTTATTAGACAGTATGTCTTTAAATATAGAAAACTTCGCTCAACATCAGAGCTAATGAGTGGCGCATAGAAATAATCTTTGAATTTAATATATCTACCGATTTCCGTATTTTGAACATTACTACAAAAATCTTTCAGGATATTAAAATCAGGGCTACGAGCGAATATTTCATCTTATTATTTAAGCGAAACCGACTCGGTCTCTGCGCCTGCATGACTCATTAGAGGATAGCGTCTGTTTCGCAGTTTACTTATTAAGTATATTATATATATATATATATATATATATATATATATTACAAAACGTATTTGGCTTAAACTATCGCCTTGATTTCGTCTTTTCCAATTTCCATCCTTTTGATTACTTTTACGAGTTTCTTATTAACTTATTAAGTTATTCCAAGTAAAAGAAATTTAAATGATAGTTTCTATGTTTTTTAAATACTAGCGAGGTCTTATATGGAAACTGTTAACTTTTCCTAATTATCTAATGTCTGGGAGACGATTAAAATAAATTAAACCGAAATGTCGTGAAAGTTAAACGAATAAAAAAAAGAGATTCAGGTGTAGTTTTTAATCTTCCCTAAAGAAGAGGGTTAAATAATTTTACTTCAGAATTTTCTACGAAAAAATGATATATTTTTTCTTGAATATAATTTATCTAAAAATAGGCATTCAATTGCTTTATTATTTGGAGGTATTTCGCTTTTTGAACGCTCTGTATATTTAAAAATACTTCAGATGATGACTCTTCATCCCTAATTTTCACGTCTAAAATTTTATTACAATATATATGTTAATTTAACAGATATTTCCATGGTCCCACACATTTGTCCATTACTGTATATAAATTTTTAGTAATTCATTTATTTATTGTTGTTTTTTTATTATTCAGTACCACATATAAAAGATGTAACATAAGTTGTACGTATATATATATAAATTATTTTTATAATAATAATAATTATTATTATTATTACGCCCGCGCTTATGGAGCGATTGAAGATATTTGTCTGTCGACATTCACCTTAATCAAGAAGTAAAACCACGAAAATCTTCTGGAACAACAAGTCTCGGAACATCCGGCATGATAAGCCAGTGACTTGCCACCGTGCTATACAATCTTTAATACGAAATAATTACTATAAATTTAATAATGCTTTATAACTCTTGGTTTCATATTGAATTCTGAAGCTAACAAAATACTGTCTACCATTGTATCATTTTACATAACCAACCTGTAGTTCAAATTAAACACTAAGTTAATAATAGAACAGTTTCTTATTATAAGTGCACAGAATTCATGAATGTTGGATTAACTTATTTCGATTTTCGTTTACGTATAAAATTATGAGTTGTATGGTTATAGTAATCTCAATAAATAATAAATATTGTTCTGTTATATATTTTATAGAATATTTGTTGAAAATCTTACATTATTATTGTATTTGTCAAGTAATTCCATTGACTTTGTTCATATGCCAACCTATTTTTACTTGAAATCAAAGAAAATAACTGTAGAATTATGTAGGAAGCAATTTAGAACAAGTAAATTTAATATGTTCACGTACAGACGACGCCAATTATTCCCTTACTCTTTATGGTAAGTTGGTAAGCTACATAATTAAGGTTGCAAATGTGTCAATTAATTGGCTCCGTCATCAAAATTAAAAGTGGCACAAGTCCAATATTATACTGACGACAAAACGACCGCTGCGCGTCTGTGTTTATCTGCCAACATCGATTCAATTGCATGATAATATTGCTCCTCTTAGTTGTTGATCTCGTTCGTTCCTCTCTGTTGCTTTTCTGTTATTAATGAACGTCTGAAAGACCAGCACGAGTCACTAGAGTCAATAAATAGTTGACCCCATGCTTGAGAATACAAATTGTATACACGCGGACGTCTAACATCGCATGTACATACATATTTTTTGTTTCGAGTAGCAAAATAGTACGAGTTAGATGATTGAAATAATTAAGAATAATAAACGTAATTTAAATGGTACTAATGGAATCACAAAAATATTAGGACACAGAATATTAAAAAAAATGGGAAACTATTTACTATTACACTTAATACTTTTCTATATAAATAAATTTCTAGCAACATTTTATTTTATTTGATAAAAATAGAGTGGCGAAAAAAAGTTGGGACAAAATAAATTTCAAAAGTTTCGTGAAATACTTGTAATATTATATCTAAGTAGCGATATAATATTTATACGAGTGGGTATTGATATTTAGTTAGCCTAGGCCATTTTCCTTGAACAAAACAAAATCTTGTTGTAATACCAAGAAATAATGACATTTTAAAAGTGTCACTAAAATCTTACATCAAGAAGTTGAAGTATTGATGTGTAGTAAATTTTGAAAGAAAGCATGTCGAATGCAAATGTAAAAATCGAAAAATTGGTGTATCGAGGCATCATCAAATACTTGTATTTGAAGAGGTTAACTGGTAAGGAAATTTACGAAGACATGCTTAACACACTTGGCGATAAATGCCCATCATATGCGGGTGTCAAAAATTGGACTGCGTCATTCGAAAGATGAAATCTTACCGTTGAAGATGAAAAGCGACCAGGATGACCGATTTCGCTGTCCACCATCGAAAATATTGACGCAGTTTATGACAATTATCGGACCGTTGAATTGGGCTGAAACATATAGCTGAGGTACTAAATTTTCATATGAACGCGTCCATCATATAGTTCACCTCGATTTAGATATGAAAAAATTTAGCAAAATGGATTCCTAAATGTTTGAACGCCAAACACAAACGAGCAAGAGTGAAGGAGATCCAGATTTTTTGAATGGATGTCCGTGGAATAATTATGATCGATTATCTAAAAAAGGGTCCGAGCATCACTGGAGATTCTTATTCTCACCCTGAGAGAGAAAATTATGGAAACAAGACGTGGCATGTTAACGAAAAGTGTGTTGTTTTTGCAGGACAATGCTATCATGAATACAATTCGGGATCTAGGGTGCGAATTTCTGGAATATCCGCTCTATTCCCCAGATTTAGCGCCCTCAGTTCCCCCGATTGAAAAAAAAAGTTTAAAAGGACGTCAATTTTTGTGTAACGAAGAGGTAATAGAAGCTATAGAGGGCTGGTTTGCAGACAAAGAAGAATCTTTTTTTAGAAGGGTAAAGACGTTGCAGGGTCACTGTATTAAGTGTACTATCTTAACAGGAGACTATATTGAATAACAAAAGTCCCAACTAAATTGTTTCAATAGTAGGCTAAGAATATATCAATACCCTCTCGTATAATAATATTAATAATAACATTTATTCAACCCGAGAGATTAATGTAATCCAATTACTGGGTAAAAAAATATCTAATAGATGAAACTAAAAATTAATAATCAATACAGTACAGTTTTATATAAATAAGCAATAAAAAACGATATTAATACAAACCGAACACGCTAATGTATGCTATCAAAAAAACAGTAATAGTAATAACTAAATTACAGAGATATAACAACTAAGCCTGAAACATAAAGCTAAACACAAAAAGAAAAATGAAATGATAATAATTATTAGTATTATTGCACATATGCAGTAACGGAGCTTTGTAAATGACATTCGTACGCATATTAGGTACAGAACGCATTCGATGACCTAATGCTATACATTGACACTAGAATTTGTCGAAGCAGAGAGGTTGATCAACATCACAGTCGTATAAAACGTATAATTTGTCTGATTTACTGGCCAAGATGACGACCCTTAATAACAAACTGCTTATCTTCAAGCAAAAAATGACCATAGTTGGATATAAAATCAGTGTCAACGGATATGTCGAATATGCCGAAAACAGAAACAAGCAACTGTGTACAAAAGAAAATAGTAAATGATAAACGATAGTAAATGAAATACCTGCAAACAATAAATAGAATTACGACAAAATGTGACTCTATGATAGATGCATTTCACTCGACAGCCAGTACGACTCTAGCTCTGGCTCAAGATATCCAAATATGCATGTATCGTAAAAATTCATTATTGATGAACCGATCAGATAGAAATACATTAAGAAGATTTATGCCACCCTATTAATACGTACTTAAGAATTCGATTTTATTATTATATTTATTTATCTGTAAGATCTTTAAGACTATCGGAAACATTGGGTATTGTTTGCATGTAGGTACAATTTCTAAGGAGTAATAATGTAGGTAAATTCCACAACAATTACGTAAAGCACATACGCACATTTTAGTTATTTATGGGTAGGGGTAGTGATATAATTTATATATACTTGTAATACAACAAATATTATACATTCTCACTGCGATACCTGTTCTTGCAACATCGCAGTGAGTGCATCTACGACGATAAAACGTCAATACGAACCCGGAAGAAATGGCCGGAAGATATATCACCAAAACCGTAACAAATATAACTCTGAAGAATAACTTCAAAAGAAGATGTACGCCGCAGCAACGACAAGACGCAGAAATTATCATTAGCCAAACAACCGACGAAGAAGATATCCAAAAACTTCTACAAAGGCAACCGCAGATATTCATCGTCGATCCCGTCCAGCCAACGTGTGAAATTGAATTATTAGTATCGCCCGAAGAAAATGAAGAAGAAGAAGATACAAGCCCGGCAAACCCGCCCGACAACAACTCGGATCACATAATCAACGTCCAACTCCAAAATGATTTTAAAATGGCGAAGAAAACGGCAAAAAACAAAAAACAGATCACGCAAATACACCTATAGAAACAAAAAACGCATACAGTGTCCTCGAAAAAACAATCACCGAAGAAAAAATGGAAGAAGAAACTGAAATCAATCCACAACCGTCAACTTCATACAACAGCACTCCCAGGGTAAGTGATAAGACACACACTACACTTAACACAAAAACTGAAACAAAAAAAACACACAAAATCGCACCAATTATCATAATCGAAAAAGACAAATGGACATACATACGACAATTACTTAAAACTAATAACATCAACACGACAGAAAGCAAAATGGTGAAACCAGGAATTCACATAGAACCGACAACTGACGAAGACTACAGAAAACTAAAACACACTCTAGACAACGAACATATACAATACTACACTTTTCAATTGAGAAGTGAAAAGACATTAAAGGTGGTGATGCGTGGCATTCCCACCTTTATCACCGAAACTGACATCACAGACGACTTGACGGACCAAGGATACCCGACTTTAAAAATCAAACGGATGAACGGCAAACACGGAATACCAGCACCACTTGTATTAATCGAACTGACGAGACAATACAAGTCAATCTACAACTTACGCGACTGCTGCGGACTGGCGATCAAAATAGAACAACTAAACAAACGGACTGACATTATACAATGCCACAAGTGCCAGACTTTCGGACATCACCAACGGAATTGCAACATTAACTACAAATGTATGAAATGCGGAGACGGACATTCGACACATCTATGAACTAAAACAAAAACAACCCCACCAAAGTGTGCAAACTGCGGTGGTCCTCATCTATCCACTTTCATTAACTGTCCCAATAACCCAAACAATCCTACAAATAAAACTACACCTCAACCTAAATACGTACCAGCACCACCCCCAACAAGTAATCCATGGACACAAAGACAAAACAAGACAAAACTTAACACAGTTGACGAATTAGCACTTGCCTTAGGCAATATGCTAATAACACTACACTCGACTAACGCAACAAACGAACAAATACAACACTTCGTTACACAGACACAGACAATAATAACACTATACAACAAAACACATTAAACACACACAACTGAAACGCAAAAAAAAAAAAAATGTAAACGCGACTGACGCACAGACTGCACAAACAAAACACGTGACAACAAAAACAAACACAACAACGCACGATATTAATCAGACACAAACACTCACAACCCTGGGAGATACTTAACAACGGAGTGGAAATGGAGGCAATCTTCGACCACGATTCAAAATTCAAAGACTCA
Source organism: Melolontha melolontha (assembly GCA_935421215.2). Classification (NCBI taxonomy): domain Eukaryota; kingdom Metazoa; phylum Arthropoda; class Insecta; order Coleoptera; family Scarabaeidae; genus Melolontha; species Melolontha melolontha. Next base: position 103,857,321 of record OW285235.1, read on the forward strand.
TGAAAAAATATTATACAGACATTCTACAAAAATCATTCTGCATACAACAGACATACAATATACAACAATCAAACAGAAAAGAATTAAGTTCAAGTTTACATTAAGTGTTACATTGTGAGAATTATCTTATGAAATTAGGTTTAAATGTTTAAATAAAACATTCAGAAAACACACCAACTTTCAATATAACTGCCAGCAACCAAAATAAATAATCAGCTTATGCGGAAGTTACGCCCCGTGAGCGGTGGGTCAAACACAAAATTATACATGGTCCTTCGAGAAGCGAGTACAACGCAACATTCGGTACGTTGACCAGATATAAGATATACATGGTCCTTCAAACCAGGAGGAATAACAAATTGTCTTAGATATATTAGTTGACAATATTAAACACAACTTCTTATAAACTACATCACCTGTTTGTTTCTAATAATGTTCCTGTCACTTTCCTGTAATTGCTTCTATATATCACCTTCCAATAACTTAGTCTTCCTTAACTTTTAAAATTATATCGCTTGCTTTCACTTTTCCAATTCTTGTATCTTAGCTTGAATTCATATAATAGCACTGTATTTTCTTTAATGATTTATTTTCTTATACGTGATCATTGTTTCAAACTTTATAAACTTTTATTTTAACGCCGTTCCATTATAATTTTTCTATTTTTGATTCTTACTATTTTCGATTCACTTATTATTATATCCTTTTTACCAATAATTCTTATTTCCAATTATAAGTTTTTCATTGATAATAAATTATTAATATGTATTTAACATTAATATAAGTAATTTTAATAATGAAATTTAATTTCTTTTCTATTTAATACTTTTAAATTATGACACAATTATATTTCTTCCTATCATATTTTTCTTCGTTGCTATCAAAAAAAAAAAAATTAATAATAATTCCTCTCTCTTTTTTCTTTCAAAACCGCAGCTAATTTTTTTTAAATATAAATCTCATTAATAATTTCACCTTTCACATTTGACAAGCTTCTGTCATAACTTTTTATACATCTTCCTGGCATTTACATTTAACATACAGGTACACATTACTTATATATACTTTTCATGTAAGACAATTCATTCAACATTAAATCATACTTATTTTCCTTTTATAATTAATATTTCATAACACAAACACACACACATATTATATATATATATATATATATATATATATATATATATATATAAACACACATGTTTACTAGTAATATGGTTAAAAACAATTTATAAGAGTAAGAAGAAGTGTTTGTGTGAACTATTACCCAACTAGGAAAGAAAGTGAGTAGATCCTTGTAATCAAAAAATTCTATGTCCGTACTGCATTTAACAGGCAAAAAGTAAATACTCCTTCTCCTAAATTGAATATAATAATTTTAAAATAGTGTTATAAACCAACTAATCAATTGAAATACTTTCTACATTTACTTAAATGTTGTGTGCCACATATGTACACTGCCATTCATGGAAGTTCAAGCGGTTACAAAAAAGGGCGTATTCGTATTATGTATTATGATCATAGTCAATACCATAGTACACATAAGGTTTCTCACGGTTTTACTGATGTTATAATAAATTATACCAAACCAATGTATTTTTTATTCGATGTAAATGGCATAAAAAACATAGCAAAACGTCAGAAACGAATGAACAACTCTAGGTCTGTTATGTATTACTTATGTATTATTTATTAATAATTATATATATATATATATATATATGAAAAATTTTGTGAAAAACTTATCTGCGCGGAATGTGCATATATCGATATTTCACTGTTTTTTACAGATCATCAGTGCACCTTACCGAAGACAGACATGATATTGACTTCTATACTACGTGTATATATACGAACTGTAATGAACTTCATGTGTATGAGCATTAATAATTATTAAATCTCATTTTACATGCGATTGTCGCTACAAATGCAACAAATTATAGCGACAATCGCATGTAAAATGAGATTTAATAATTATTAATTCTCATACACATGAAGTTCATATATATATATATATATATATATATATATATATATATATATATAATTTTAAAACAATGACAGTTCAAGTTCACTAAAAGAAATAAACTTTAAGTTGAAAGACTTATGCGGTAGGAACATGGATAGTTTCGGATTTTTGAATAAAGACGCTGGTATCTCTGTTGGGGAGTGAAAGAGAAAAAGATAATCGATCTGGATGCATGGAACTGGATTTGTATTCGTTTGAAGTTGATTTTATTTACGGAAACTGGTGATTCAAATAAAATAGATAGGATGATAGGTAAACGTAAGGCTAAATCATTAAAACTTTGCTCCATTGATTGTTACTTCGTATTCATGCATGATAACCACTCCAGATATGTTCATTCGCATGTAAGATTATTTTAGATTTAAGTTTTTGAAGGTTACCACGTGTTTCTCCAAGACCCTTGCTTTGAACTTTTTAAATGTCAAGGAAACTTGAACATATTATTGTAAACAAGTAAGATGTGATTTGGAATATTTTACAAGCTAAGTCAATAACGATACAACTGAGGATCAATCAAATATAAATTTCCAAGGAAAGCAGAAGGTAACTAAAGCTCTTTATGTTATAAAAGGCAGTTCATTTTAACACACGATTTGCAAATACAATTATTTTTCAATTAAATACATTTTCAAAAGTTAATATTAATGTTAACACAATTATTTATATTATGTTGTATATGAAAAAGCGTAGAGACGAAATAATTAGAGGCATTACAAGAAGAGGTAAAATAAGAATTTAACAATGATAAAAGAGCTAAAAGTGATACCCATCTTAAAGATTATAGAAAGACAGCAACTTCAAATAAATTGGAAATATTGCAAGAGTGGAAAGCCAGAGATAAAGAAATCGAATATAGTAAACACAAAGCTGCGAAAAAGAAAAATAGAAAGGCCTAAGAAATCATTGTATCTTCTTATGTTTGATTTTTAACTTTTGTTTTGTATGTATGTATTTTGAAATAATAATTTGAAATACTAATTCGTTATTTTCACATATGAAAAAGCGACAACGCCACCACTTTTCTTGGTGTTTGTCATTGTTCTGGTTAATTTTAAAGTATTTTTCGTGGTGGTGTTGTCGCCTGTTAAATATCTTGGCGGATGGTGTATACTGGTATATATGTCCCTAGTGGTATCGCTGTTCTATGAGGCTGCGTGACTCAGCGGAAATAAAAGAACTTCGGTGTGGTTGACCTCGATCACTTTCGTCTAGTCTTTCAGTCAGTTCAGTTGTATTTTGTTTATGTGTGTGCCGCTGGAGATTGGTATTGTGAAAATTTTACACTGAAATAGGTAATTTATTGGCGGCCTACTAAGTTTGATGTACCGCAATTTTATGTTTAGGTAGACGTTATTGACTAGGCCGAAGACTAACTAACCTACTGGAACAGCTGTGGGTGAGTAATTACTCACCCTCACACACAACTTTCTTTGCGATATACCTTTGTGTTCCCAATCTTCGTGTTCCGCTAATTCTAATGCATAAATTAACATCTGCAGGGTTTTTGTTACGAATTCTTTTAAGTAATTGGTTGCTGAAATTTGCTGGACGAGTTGATAAATTAATTCACGTTTTCCAGAAATCATTTTCGAAGACCATGTGTGAAACGGAAACGACGCTAAAGTAGCTGGATAACCGTGAGCAAAATCAACAAGCTGTAAGGTACTTTTGCCTATAATTACGCCGATTCATCCGATCTGTTATCACTCAAAAACTTGCATCGTACTTTTAAGAAAATAAATATCCACTAATCTCTTTGTTCGTAAAATATATTGAGATAGTTTTCATTAAATTTTATTTTATTTGTCTTAATCTTTAAATAATTTATTTGTTGTAAATATATTAGCATCGTTCACACTAATTTTTCATTCTTTTCATTTGTCTTGAACGACAATTAATTTCGTTTACCAGTTCAAACTTTAGTATTGTTCATACCATTTAGTAATTGATTTACTGTACATATTTAATAACTGTGATGATGTAATTTAGATTAAACGAAAATTGGTTGTTTCAATTTAATTAAGGATTTCGTGTTTAAGAATGTATTTAATTTATTTTTACTAAATTTAAATAACGTCATAGAATACGTAGCTGAGATTGCGTACATAAGATTTAAATTCGTTTGTGAACGAGTACTCAAGGTCTTGCGTATAAAGGAAGACAAAATGTAGAGAACAAAAATATATAAATTCGTTAATAACAGCTCCAGATTATTCAAAAGAGTAGACTGAAACAATGGGAAAATAATGGCAGGAAACAGAAAGATCTGCGCAAGATTCGTACACGCGTAGGAGAATAATATAAAATATATGAATGGTGAATGTTTCTTCTGTAGAATTGCAACATGTAATGAAAAATGGATCTATCTTTGTAATTCTAACAGATCAAGTCAGTGGTTGAACTTGAACCAGTTTCCAGAATCTGTTATAAAACTTAAAAACTTTGAAAAGTGCGTTCGGTGGTATTATGATGGTTTTATTCAATTTGTACCTAAATAATCAACTAGTATCTGAAAATAAAGCGATAAAAGCTGAACTGTACTGTGAACAACTGGATCACATGTATACTATTTTGCGGGAAAGATATCCCACATTGGTCAACAGAAATCGTATACTTTTCCAAGATGACAACGCCTGGCCGCAAACTGCTCAAAGAACTAAATTAGAAGAACTCTATGGACTAGACTTGCTAACACATTATATACAGCTCTGACTTATCATCATCAGACTATCATATGTTCAGTTAAATGGTGCACTTTCTTTTTTCAGGACGTCACTTTGTCAAGATCGCGGTGATAGAAGCAAGGTATTCGGAATTCTTCGCATTTAAGACAATGGCAACGAACCATCCAACTTAATTGACTATTTTCTTATTTCTAATTGTTATGGTATTTTTCGTTAAATTAATTAAATTACTGTTTTATACTGAAAACGAAAAAACTTTTGTTCTACCTTAATAGTCGTCACATTGTTAAAATACGAGGAGGCATCGTAAAGTTTTAATTATTACAAAAAAATAATCGAGATGGAAACTTGATCTTGATTTATTATTCTTAAGACGTCTCTACATAGTCACTAACCAAAGTGATACATTTCTCCCAGCGTCTCTTGATTTTTAGAAATCCGTCATTGTAGAACTCAGCAGATTGCGTCAAAAACCATTGTTCCGTCTCTTGAATGACGTCATCTGTTTTGTCAAATCTCCGACCTCGCAATGGTTTTTTGAGTTCTGAGAATGAGAAAAAGTCCCTTGGGACAAGATCTGTAGACTAGCGCTGATGTGGCAAAATTACAAAGCCACATCACTTTAATTCCTTAACCGCACCTCGAGATAAGTGATCAGTCTCATTCATGATCACTTGGATCGTTATTCTTTGGTCTAATAGAATAAAGTCTTACACTTTCTTTATTGTTGTAGCATCGTCTGTGAGTGATGGTCTACCACTTCTTGGATTGTTACTTTCACTTACACTTCACAACAGTGTCATAAGACTAGCCCGTCTTATGACACTGCCACATTTCCACAAACAGTCATAATTTCATCTTGGATTTGCCAGGCTTTATAACCTTTCAAATGAAGGAACTGAATCACATTGCGGGCCTCTATCTTCTCCATACTGCGGGTTACTTCAATCTACGGCTTCCTGAATCCAAAAAAATCAACATAATAGCTGTAATTGACAACATTACGTATATATAAGGATAAATTAATATGCAGAATACATTTTATCCAGATATCTAGGTTATTTCTTAGTTATAATTAAAACTTAACATACCCCACGCGCATGTCCGATTTACCTAGAATATTACGCCAAACTCTCGTGTACTCTATTTTGAATTATGAAATTTGGTGAATGGCGTATCACATTTAAAAACCTTATGTATGTGGGATGTTGACTTAAAATAACTAGGCAAAAGCTTGTTTTAATTGTTCGAGTTGAAAATATTTCTAGATTGTTTACTGCCAAATTTTCAATAACGTTTGTTTACAAAACCTTTGCGTCATAGTAAATAAAGAAAGTCCTATTACGCTTATAGAATGTCTATTTTATAAATATTAAAAATACATAATATATGAATATGTAAGCAATAGTGCTGTTAATATTGGTGTTGCCAGTAGCATAGTCTTTTGGGTTTTACCATGCATTACTGTTATTTCTAGTTAATACTTGTATCACGACAATGAAAGATTGGTAGAAGAAATAACGGAGGGAAACCCACGATAGATTGCAACTGTAAAGATTATTCTTAAAGTAATTATCCATTGAATTCGATTTATGTGAACATACTAAGTCCCACTCTTATGATACTGCAAATATCTTCTTTTTTTAATTTCATGATGTAAACAAAATATTTGAAATTTTAAACATGCTTGCAAAAAATTAATTTGACTACATATCTCTTGCGTTCGTCGTTGCGGATATTGTATAATTAGATTTTTTTATGTGTTTGGACTGGCTACCGAATCGCTGTTTACAAATTCTAGCCGCATACACCATGCGGCTAGAATACACTTGCCAACATATTGATTCATAATCATAAATTTGCGAAAACATAGTGGAGTTGTGTTTAAAAATTGTCTCCAATGGAAATATTATTTAAGTTAAAAAAGTAATTTGATCAGGAGTATTTTTTGAAACTATTACTAACAAAAATTCATAATCTTTTCCTGTAAATATTTGGCGTTTTCTGATAAAACTATTATAGAAAGATGTGTTGCAAGATTGCATCCAATGTAAACGCTTATTAAAAATAATCTTATAATTGTTTATTGCATCTTGATTAATAATTGATAAAGAAAAAAAACATGAATTCGAAGAAATTGTTGACAACGGACAAACCCACTTACCAGTACGAGAGAAACTAATGAGCCGTAATATTTGCAGACGAAACCATTAATAAATATTACCAGTAGGTAACAAGCAGTATCCACGATAAGGAAGGAAAATATTGGAAATAGATGACTTATAGAATGTAAATATTCCTTTAGGGAAAATTAGAATAGAAAAAGGACATAAATATTAATATTTACAGCTTGTGCAATAATTAAAAATGGTCGATAACTTACTAACAGAAATGCGGAGAGAATAATGCGAGGGCTGTCTTCTTGTGTTGCATATAGTCTCATAGAGGGCGCCAGTAATAAAATGTCAGGTGTCAAAATTAATCTCAATCTTTCGTTAACCTAAATCTAAAATTTCATCAAGACACGAGAAGTGATTTAGTCATAGTGAATTTTTAAAATTTATAAGTTGGTCGAAAAATGGAATTGACTCGAGGAAATTTTTGCGCAATATTTTTTTACAATTTTCGTAGAGGATTAAATCAACAATAGTGTCTTGCTGAATTAGTTTCTGTTTTTGAAGATGAAGCACCACATCAATCGACAAATTCACGTACGTATTGTGAATTCTAACGTGGACGCACCCGCATCAGCGACGTTTACAGAACAGGTCCAACAGCAGTCACCCAGAAAAATATCGTGCTGTGCGCCGCCGGAAGATTAGGCACGTGATATATCGTAAAATTGAGACAACTATTGGTATTTCAAAGACCTCAATCCAAATGATCCTGCACGATAAACTGGGCGTGATAAAGCTAGTTTACCGTTGGATTCCGCATGTTTTAACAGAAGACCAAAAATCAGCTGGCCTTAATTGGTGCCGAAAAACTCAGCCGGTTCAATAATGGAAACTCAAAAAACGTCTATAGCATCGTGAGTGGCGATGAATCATGGATTCATTCCTATGAACCCGAAAATAAACGTCAGTCCGCTGTTTGTGTGTTTCAAGATGAAGAGAATCCGACAAAAGTTACTCGTTCACGAAGTGTGTCGAAAAAGATGGGCGCAACGTTTGTCTCAAAATCAGAACATGTAGCTACAATCCTTTGCAAGATCGAAGAACGGTTAATGTGGATTGGTACAGAACAGTTTGTTTGCCAGAAATAATCGCCATCCTCCGAGAAACCAATCCACAACGGCGAATCATTTTGCATTATGACAATGCGAGTACGCAGACAGCTCGAAAGATAATTGCGTTTTTTGAGGAGTAGCAAAATATCGAATTATTAGATCATTATTAGGTTCCCAAAGATCAAGAATGGAATGCGTGGTCGACGATTTCAGTCGCCGAAAGAAGCAGTAGATGCCATCAAAACAGCAATTTTGACTGTCCAACTGAAAACTGGAGTCACTGCTGTAACAATTGGTTTGAACGAATTCAGAAGTGTACCAATTTTTGCGGAAAATAATTTGAAAAGCAATAATGCACTTTAAGTCAATCCAGTGTTTGATTTTATGGCTATATGCAACACTAAAAAGACATCCCCCGCAGCAGATATGTTTCAGCAGACGGATTACCGCAAAGTAAAGATAATTTCATATTAAAATAAGTTCCGTATACGCGAAAAGGTTTTAAAGTGGTTATCTTGTGCATGCATCCAAAAAGAGCCAAAAAATGGGTGTAAATGCTGTTGTAAAATATTTACAAAAGTTGAGAGGTTTGTAAAATTAGGCATTAATTAATATAAATCAACAATGACAGTAGATGATATCCTAGGTCGAGATAGAACACGTGCAATCACAACAGAACATGGTAGGATAATTGTTAGGGTTATTGTGTCTTATTACATAGTTAAAAGCCTGCATTAATGTTGTGAGAAGGATAAGTAGAACTGGCAAAGAAGAACAGACGATTCAATTTGATTTCGTTACGGAATAGATTACGTGAGAGTAACGTTATTAATTGCAGTACGTTAATAAAACTGTTGCTGTCACAAAACAATCGGGAAAGGCATCTTACTTGTGCATGCAATAATATGGAGTCAGGTGGTTCAATGTTGTGTTATCAGGCGCAAGTAGTTTCTGAATCTAGATTCTCAGAAAGAAAGTATGGTTCGTCGCATACAAATCTGCTTGCAAAACGTTCAGTAAAACATCCAGTGAAAGTGCACATGCAGGGTATTTCGTCATGGGATCAGGATTTGGATCATTGTAATTTCTTTACTTGTAACCTATATGGAACTCCTAACACCAGTACGAAAATGGTTTGATTAATCACATGGAGGATTAGTTATTGCAAAAGGATAGTAACTCGAACTATCGTAATAGACTGTGTGTCGAATAGAAAACAGCAAACGCGAATTCAATCGATTTAGTGGTCTTTGCAGTCAGCGAACGGAATTCATTTGAAATCCAAGCTAACTTAATGCCCATTCATACGTTATTCAGAAGATCCAACATCTGAGAATGTGTGATTATGGTGCAATATTTGAACACTGTTTCAGAATCCTTGCTCTGAAATATGATAATTCCAGTTTCATCAGTAACATCTGGTACGGTGACGAAAGTCATTTTCATTTGTCGGGTCATGTAAATAGACGTAGCATTAGGTTCCCAACAACCAGAAGAGGTTCAAGAAATACCGTTGAATAGTAATAATGTGACCGTCTGGTGCGCAGTTTCTGGACGAGGAATTATTGGGCATTCATTAAAGAAAACAGACGTCCAGTAACTGTTAATCAAGAGCGCTATATTATTCAAGTTCTGGCACCGTTTGTAGATGATTTTCGGTGGTTTTGCAGATCAAGAAACTTACCCTTCGGTAGCCAGCTTTTTCAGCAAGATGGGGAAAAGTAGCACAGAGCACATACTACAAGAACCTTTCTGCGGGAGACGTTTGGAAACAATGTAATTTCATGTTTCACCGATTTTTCTTTTCCATGTCACTCTGCGGACGTAACATTATTGGATGCAATGTTTGGGGTATGTTGAAACTATGGGTTTTCCGAGATAACCCTACGTCTACAATACAACAGTTAAAAGAGAAAATTACAGAAGCGGTGCCAACAGCCTCTATTTTCAGATTTAGTCACAAATATGCAAGAACGATACAAACTGCGCGTTCATCTTAATGAAGGGCACTTGGAACATGTTATTCGTAGCGCTAATACTTAAGTGTTAATTTATTATTACTTATTATTTTAAGTGAATAGAGTTTGAAAGTTTTAGTACTATAAATTAATAGCAATACTGTTTAATAATCGGAACTAATACAGCAAATTTTCCGAGAATTTATCTAAAAATTATTTTTTTCTGGGTTAATTATGGATCTGAATCAATTAGGTAAGCACTTAGGGACAACCTTGAATTGAAAAAATTAGTCCTTTGTAGTTATGTTGCATTATTTATTCCATTCCATGATCAATAACTCTACTAAGTATTATATTATTGTCACCGAATATATATTCAAGCACGTATTTTCTGTAGGCTTCACCAACTGCTTACTTCTCACATCAGTAACACACGAGTGAACAAAACATGTTTTGTGTTACTGCAAGTACACCACGGTCTTAACAAAAGGGGTAAAAGAGGGAGTGAAGAGTGCTTGTATTTGCGTATAGCTTTATGTGTATGTGTACATGTGTGACAGTGCATATGTAGGCGTCCGGACCGGGATGAATGAGCGCCGTTGCTATGACAACCACGCCACGCTAAAGCTGCATTGATTTTAGTCTCAAGGTCGGTGTAATTCCGGGCCACGGTACGGTGCGGGAGTGGCACTACCATTCAGCTCTTTCGACGGGCTGTTTCCGAACTTTCTCGCTTTTTGGAGGGCGAGGGAATAATAAATGGGAAAGAAAAGGCGAGGTATACATTTCCGTATATAGTATATATATGTATAATACATATGAAATGTTATTTCATTCAATTACTTACGACATTGTTATATTAGTTTCTAACGGCAAATTGATAGTACGCTTTTTAAACTTTCATCGACTTTAATGACAGGCAATCTCTCACAGAGTACTGTGTACATTCTCCGCAACTTATTTTTTTTAACAACCACGCTTTCGGCAATTTTTTTATCATTATGACTTTCAAAACGGTAGCTACTATTAATTTTTTTTGTATTGCCAGCAATCTCGACCTAAATATTAGAATATGGGAAATAATAAAATCAATATTTAGTTCCTGCATTTTGCAAAGGAATATTTATTGAAATTAGTAAAAGATTTTAAATTACTGTCTTAGTGTCTTCAAGATGAGATATATAATCAACCAACATATGATATGAGTGTCTTAATGACGAAATATAACTTTGAGAGATTTAAAAAGGTATCGAGAAACGATGTACGTTTCTTCCCGAATTTTTTTTCCAGTTTCGGCTTATAAGATAGAAGTCAGCTTCTCAAGTTCCTTCATGATCAACTTTTGATCCTAAATATTTTAAAACAACCACTTGTTAAATCTCAACGCCAACTTTAATGTTTAATGTCCATTTTGTTGCTTCCGCATATACTGAAAAAATCAAACAAAATAATGAAATTTTAAGGCAGTGGATGTTACGCTCTAAAACGTTGTAAATCTACAGACCTTACAAACAAATTTGTGCACCGATTTGTGATTTATATGTGATTACATAGATAGCCTTTCTAACTACAGTTAATTAGTAAGTATAGTTTTACATGTCAGATATTAAATTGTCAAATTTAGTTATAATACCAAAGCAAAGATTGTAAGTACGTGTATATAAGAGTTAAAAAAACGATACATACATAGTCATAACCGCACCATATGGAATAAATGTAAATAATTGAAGATAAAGCATATACTTTTTTATTACTTTCTGTCTGATAGAATAGAATAGAATAGATAATAGTACATTCACTATATTGTGTTTCCAGTTTAAACTGAAAAAGAATTTGATCGTTAAGTATTATCTTCTTATATTGCATGGTTTACCGCAGTAAAATGGACCATTAAAATAGTGTTCGCCTTTCAAACTGCATGTCTAAAATGAAATATAGTGTATTGTATATTGTTACTAGTGTTTGGGATGGCTAACCAATAGTTTTTTATTTTAGCTTGGTTTTAATGTTTTATGCATCCTTTACGACTTCTCAATCTTTTCTTCCGTAATTAATCATTTCCCATTCGGTATATTGTTCGCTGTGCTAGCGTACAGTAAATTTTGCGTTAAATTTTACATTATGAAAATATCACCCTTTTTATTATGAACTACGTTACTTGAATTATTATATCTCTTCTTATTCTTTAGCCTCTTTACAAACTTTGGCAATCAAAACTAGATGTAATTTAATGAAGAAATGGTCATATGAATGTAGGTTCTATCTTTTTTTTGTTGAGCAGGCACAGAGTGTTTTAAATAATGGTCTCTTGAGCACTAATGAGTAAACGTAGCCGCTTAGGTCACTGCGTTAACTTTCCGTTCGAAGTACCCCTACGCATTTTCGTAAATACTTCTATAAACAACTTCACACTTCATAGCTGTTCATGTACTTCATACATATAGCACGCGAAGTACTGGTAAAGTGAATCTCCCGAACCTATTACTTGTGCGAGCCTCATGAACCGGCCGGTGTTCACTGATGACTAATCATATTTTAAGAAAATTAAAAACATTTATTGTAACCAAAAGAAAGCAACATTGAGACCACAGTAAATGTTCAAGTTGTTTGACCCCATAAAAAATTTAATCGTAGAAGCAATGGTTTATCATAAAGTAAAAAAAAAACTTGTCAATAATAGTTTGTTTATGTCTAAAGTTTCTGTCGCGGTTTGTTAAAAGTTGTAGTTGAGCTAGTAATGAAACATCTATTTTCTAACGAAAAATATGCCGACGTTTTTATGTATAAGATTTTGTAATGAAAACGCTCGCAATGTAGCGGCAGAATATCGAAACAGATTTGCTAATAGACGTCGACTGGCACATTATATATTTAGCCTTTAGAAGACTTCGCATTACTGGTACTGCCGTTCCATCAAGGTTCATTCACCCCTGTGATGTAAGTATTGAAGATCTTGAAAATGTTATGGGTGGCTGTGACTTAACAACCCTGAAGTAGTACCAAACGCCTAGCACAAAATTTAGGGCTATCATCAAGTTTTGTATGGCCGAGCACTACATCGCGAGAGGCTGCAACCTTATCATCAACAAAGTGTACAAGCATTGGATCACGGAGATGCTCAACAGCGATTCAATTTTTGTCACTAGATTTTGCAACAACACGCCTGAGATAACAACTTTCTTTCAAGACTTCTATGGTTACATGAATCCCATTTTTCAAGAGACGGTATTAATAATTTCCATAATTACCATATTTGGTTTCTGGACAATCCACGTGCGACCCCAGAACGCGTAATTTTCAGCAAAGATTTAGCGTAGAAACTTGGGCTGGTTTATTTAACAACACCATTTGTAAATGTATTTGATGGAAGTTTAAATGCAGAGAGGTACGATAACTTTTTGAGCTCCACATTTTTTGACATTCTGGAAAACGTTTGACTCCACCTGATGCAAGGTATCAGCATGACGGAGCTCCATTTCACCGAGCAAAAGAAGTGATCGAATGGCTGCATACTTATTTTATATATAAATGGATTGGTAACGGAGGTCCTATACCATGGCTACCTAGATCACCACAATTATTGCAGAGGACTCGAGACGCTGTAACTCATATTAGAAATATAGTATTTTTACGATAAAAGATCAATCACGTCATAACCAGTAATATCAGCTACGGAAACCTAAGAAATTTGATAAAATTTGTATTTTCAGTGTTACCTATTCCGCGCATTGTTGACAAGTATGATCATCAAATGATATCCGCTTGTCATCTGTCCGTCACCGTTTCATATTACTATTGCAATTCACTTTTCCGACTATTAATATTTTTAGTTAATGTGTAGTTAGAAATTCAATTTATGATATGTACAGGAATAGTAAGTATTATTCTATAAAACTTATAAAAATATTACCTATTCTTTAACAATTGCAGAACAACATATTACTTCGGGTACATTGAACAGTGTTCTTCGAGAACGAGAAATATTCACTGGTTGCACTATTCCTTTGTGGAAAATATTGCAAAATATTGCTTTCCATTTTAAGAAAGATGACCCTAAACGATTATTAATGGAATTGCCTCATGTTGCTTTGAAAAGAATAACGTTTTGCAACAATATATGCGTTCTAAAAATGGAAATGCATTCCATTTTGTCTTTCTTGATAAAACCTTTTCAACATGGAGCTCCCAAAAATCATGTCAATATGGGAATATTAAATCTGTAAAAGCAAAAAAAAGTAGGTGGCAAAAGGTATTAATTATTTAAAAACTATTAGTATGGGCAATATATCATTGACTTTTGTTCTGTAAATACATAGTTGTACATGCGGGTAGCAATAATGGCTTCGTTCTTGAAGCAGAATTAATCTTTGCAACAAATAGTATATGTATGGATTATCACAGTGACATCAATCGAGAAAATTTTCTAGAATGGTTCGAAAACCAGGTGCTTAAAAATTTAGAAAGCTCTTCAGTTATTGTTGTGAATAATGCGAGCTATCATACCACAATAATAAATAAATCTCCTACTTCATCTTCAACAAAATACCAAATTCAGGAATGGTTAATTAACAGTAAAATCAACTTTGATAAGACAGCTTCAAAAATACAGTTACTGGAGTTGATTAAACTATTAGTCCATAAAATAATTACTAAATTAAGTTTAAGTAGATAATAATTTTTATTTAAAGGTATAAGCAGTCACCTATTTATGAAGCCGATGAATTATCAGAGCAATATGGCCACAGAGTTCTTTGACTTCCTCCATATCATTGTATTTTTAACCCTATAGAATGAATTTGGGGATTTGCAAAAATCCCCAAATATAGGTAAATATGGCAGGACCAATGAAGGCTGTAAAAGGTTGTGGCTATAAGCACTAAGTCAAATAATTGCTGAAGCGTGGGTTAACAGTGTGACGTGCACTGAAGCTGAGACTGAAAAATAGTGGGATAGGGAAGTGGGATTTGATCAAAATAATATCGCATCTTTCATAATTAATTTAGAAGAAGAGGAAGATGATGTATTAAGCTCAAGCGATTAACCCTTTTGGTCTCTTTGTATTTTATTGACAAATTACAGCAACTCAGAACTTTTTTACATTTACTCATATGCAATCATTCTTTTTCGTATAATGAAGAATAAAGATAAAATCTAGAAAAAGGTATACTTCACTAATGTATTTAGGGGCAAAGAACTAATTATTCTCGTTGATATTGAAAATACATACATACATATTGAAAATTCATAACATACGAATAATGGTTTTAGATTTATAAGTTACAATTGCACTTTTACCTTTCTATCATAGATTTATCTATGAATTCTTTTGTTCCAGTGAAAATATTTGTGAAATTAGGAGCTTAATATAGCGTTTTGATTTTAGTATCTATTTGACTTTATATTAGACCATATTTATATGCTTTGGAGGCACATGACTAGTCAACTTCGAATACAGTACCAATATTACCTGTGCTAAGAGAAACAAATGAGTGTAATTTTATAAAAACTAGAAAATATAAAACTTTTATATTTAATCAATTTAACGTATGTACTGCTCTATTATATCATTATTATTAATATTGACTGTAATAAACTATTCCCATTCCTTCCGTTTTTTATTCTAAAACATTAAAATTATTTTTATTAATTTTGCAAGATAAAACTACTAATACAATTGCCTTTATTAATTATATAAACTATGTATTTTTCTAAATATAGAGTGATACACTATTAATATTCTAAACAGTTTAGGGTAAAACCTAAATGCCATCTGTAAAAAAGATTATTGAAATTTTTAAGTGTACTATAACCTATAAACCTAATGACACTTATTTGCAAGATGTAAACAATAGATTTGTCAACGTTGTGTTGTGCACATCCGTCGTTACAATAGGAAAACATTCAGCTAAAAGTTAAAAAAGAAATTGCAGCTGCATAGAACTCTATTGTGAAATGATCATATTTCATACCTATTAACTACTAATAATTTATTATGTTTATTTTAGTTTATTGCACAAATTAGCCTTTATTATGTATTAAAATTTTGATTTTTATTAATTAATGTGTAGTATAGTGCATTTTGCAATGATTACATATACTATATTTTTACTGGATTTTTATTAATTAATGTGTAGTATAGTATATTTTGCAACGATTACATATACATACTGTATCTATAGATAAAGTTACTTCTAAACATTGAGTGTTTGTGTTTTAATTTCTCAATTATAACTTATAAGTGTTTAATTTAAATAGTTTAAGTTTTAATGTACTTCACATACAATACAAAAAAAAATCAGAAGTTTAAATTTATAGATTAGAGAATAGAACCATAGAATAGAACCAGAGAATAGAACCATACATATCATATGACAGAGAAGTCACATTGTATGCAACATGGTGTAAGTGCAACGTGTAAATTAGTCACTAAGAGGGTTTTAATAAAACTGCATAAATATAGACTGAATGAATCGCAATGCAATACTCAATATTCATCGTATCGCATATCACTAGACGATAACGTAATGATAATAATGTATGCTTTATGAACATTCAAGGCCACCGTACGTATAGACGGCTAGACTATGAATATAGTTTGTAATAAATTGCTTTGGAAGCGCACTAAAATTATAATTACATATACCGAATGCCTCGACAGTCTCTAGCAATACATTCAATGATTCACGTATTTTATTAAATAATATACGTGTGTCTATAGGATCTAAATACGATTTACAATGATCTTATTTATGAAATATACTATACGAATTATACAAGGTGTGACTATAAAATAACGAGATAGATGCTACTACAGTCAAACTACGCATGCGCTAAAGTCGTGCGATCAACAGCTGCGTAGGTGAACACTTTTCTTTCCATTGCCACCCCTTTCGTGCCTGTAGACATAATAGCCTGGCCGTGGGCTTCGTTTGTATAAGATCTTTTTTTTGTTTTGTCGGAAAAATGACAAGTGTATTAATACGAGGGATGATCCCTTTGCTCCGCGCCTGACCCATTTATAAACCAAAACAATTATTTATCTTCACGTCGCATTGTAACCTGTTATGTATAGACTAACTCTAGAAACTTACAAGTATGAAGCTGTTAAAGCGTGCTTACAGTAGACGCCCGAGGGTGAGACAGTAACATATCAGTATCAAAATGGATCGTGTCAAGCAACGAGCGGTGATTAAATACTTATGTTTAAAAGAGATAATACATAAATTCATCAAAATTTGGTGGGTACACTAGGGGAATCTGCAGTATTATAAGATATAGCCAAAGGTGGTGTCGTGAGTTTACATGTGATAGACTGTCGTGTACAGACGAACATGCAGGTGGAACGACCACAACCGTTACTATCCAATAAACTATTAAAAAGGTCTATGATCTCGTGCTGCAAATCGACGTGTGACTATTAGACAAATAGTTGAAGACACTGGTCACTCATACCATGTGGCATATAATATAATTACAGCCGAATTGAGCATGAAAAAATTGTCTGCAAGATACCACGAATGTTAACAGATGCACACAAGCAAATTCGAAAGAACATTTGCATGTGGTCTCTTAACGCGGTATAAGATTAGTGACAATGGATGAGTCCAGGATCCATCATTATGATGTAGAGACCAAAATACAGAGTAAGGAGTGGACATATCGAGGTTCACTATCTTCAGCAGGGAAGGTTATGCTATCCGTATTTTGGGATGTACAGGGCGTAATTTTAGTATATTTCCCGCGGAAGGAGGCCACAATTACAGGTGCTTATTATGTCAATTTAATTCCCAAATTACGTGACTTGATGAAAGAAAAACGTCGGGGGAAGTTACTCAAAGGTGTTCTCTTGCATCAGGATAACGTACTCAGTCACAGGTCCACCATTGCACAGCTATAATAGCTCAAGTAGGCTTCAAATTAGTTGAGCATCCGCCATATTCGCCAGATTGGGCCTCCAGCGATACTGACTGTTTCCAAAACTTAAAGAACGATAACGATGTAATATGTGCGGAAAGTCAGTGGTTTACAGAGGTTGAACAATCTTTTTTTCGAGAACTATTAGAAATGCTAGAACACCGATGGGAAAAATGTGTTAACCTTAACGGAGACTGTTGAAAAATAAAAGTAAGATATTTGCCTATTTTTTTATTATGAGAGGATCAGGAGTAGAGCAAAGGGATTCACCCTCGTAGAGCAACGAATTATCGTGGAATTTCATATGAAACTTGGAGAAACGGCTGCTGACACTTGTCTCTTATTAAAATAAGTATATGGCAATGTTTATAATATCTGAGGGCATTTGAATGATTTAAGGGTTTTACAGATGTCTGAGAAAACGTTGAAGACGGCGTACGCCCAGAATACACTTCCACGTCAAAAACGGATGAAAATATTTAAAAAAATCGGTAATCTGATCCGATCTGACCGTCGGTTAACTATTCCTACGATTTCTGAAACTGTAGGAATTGACAAAGAATGCGTAAGACCACATAAGAATTTAAACATGCAAAAAGTGTGTGAAAATGGCCCAAACTTTTTGGAAGTAGTGACAATATATGACGTATGTTAGTTTTTCACCTATGATCGAGAAACTAAGCCTCAATCAATGCATTGGGGAACAAAACTTCACTGAAAGCTAAACAAGTACGAATGAACAAATTAAAATTAAAATCTATGATGATTGCTTTTTTCGCTGTATCTTAACTGGATTCCTAGGTTAAAATGTTAATCAACATTAATCAACTTTAGGTTCTTGCTCAATTCCCTAAGAAAATCAGAAAAGAAAGACCCGAATTGTGTAAATTGGGTTCATGGGTTCTTCATCAGGACAACGCACTGGCGCACATTGCATTGTCTGTCATGACGTTTCCAACTATAACATCCCAGTATTGACCACCCGCCTTATTCGCCTGACCTGGGAGAATGTGATTTTTATCTGTTCCAAAAGGTCAAATCTGCATTAAAAGGAACAAGATTTCAGATCGTTGAAGCTGTGAAAGAGAATGCAGCAAGCATTGTGAACGAGCTCACGGAAGAAGGCTTCCGGCACTGTTTTGCACAATGGAAAATTTTAATGTAGCGGTGTAGCGATAGAGAAAGGGTGTATATTGAAGTGGATAATAATTAAACTGGGTGGAAACTACTTATGGAATAAATTCGGTAAGTTTCAAAATTATTGATATTTTTGTAAAACGCTGAAACACGTCAACTTTTATTTTAAATTGCGCTGGTTTAAAATTACTGCACCTATTAGTGACGTCGTCTGTTCCAGAGTAGTGCCATCATACGCATTTATTTATGGAATCCTATATTTTTTATAAATTAGAAGATAGTATTATTAAAAATATTTTCAATGAACCACACTAGTTAACTCTATTTTCATCAGTTCTTGAGAGATTCTTACATTTTTACGTTCCAACTACAGCAGCAACTACGAGGATTCTTTTTATTTTGCATATAGATCTGTAATAAAACAATAGATAGTTTTGACTTTATTGTTTTATAAAGTATTCTCCACGAATATTTATGCACTTTTGCATGCGCTCGAAACAACTCTGGAAGCAGTTATTCCACTCGTTTGTTGGTACAGTCAAAATTGCGTTTTGAAGGCATCAACTGCTCCTTCTGACGACTGGAACCTTTGACCACAAATCGTTGGGACTTTACGGAGGATGATTTAACAATTCGACGTTTTGTTGCGTTAAAAATTATCTTGCGAGCTGTGTACGAACTTACATTGTTTTGGTGGAAGATGATTAGTCGTTGTGAGTTGGTTTCTCGGAGCTCAGCGATGACTTGCGGCAAACAATGGTCGTATATCAATCGACAGTAATAGTTCTTTAATGTTGTAGAGAAATTGTTGCTACATGACCTGCTTTCGAGACAAATGTCGCGACCATCTTTTTGGAGACACTTCGAGAATGAATTTTCGGGCTTGTAAGAGTAAATCCAAGATTCGGACGTATGTCAGTTCCGCCACGGCGACAAGATATGCAGGTAAAATTACTAGCCGAAGGATTAAGATGACCCTACAGTTCCACCACGAGTATTTACCACTTGTCGGTAGGGGGGCTAGTTAATGACAAGGGATCAGTATTTAAGCGTAGGTTTTGTTGATACTGTTTCAGTTCTATTTAGTGAAATTCGCAAATTAAGTGAATGTTACAATGGAAAGTATCTGTGTCATTACAAGTGAAAAGGGGAAGAAACTGTTAGTTGTAAATAATTATAAATTTTATAAACCCCACGTCAGTAAATGCGGCAAAATTCGGTGGAGATGCTGCAACAAAAATTGTGCGGTCGTGATGTATACATCTGTACCAAATGAAGAACATGTAGTTGACAGAAACGGCAATCATAACCACGAAGCTTCAGAGACAATCGCAAGGCAAGCTATAAGCAACGCCATCAAGAGGAAAGCTGTTGAAGATATTTCCGAACGACCAGCTAAATTGATTCACGTCGAATTATCAAAAAATGATTGGGAAATCACCACGGATGATCTTAGCTGCGTAAAAAGAAATATGTATATGGCCCGCAGGAAAATCATGCCCACGCTTCCGAAAAATCAAGAAGAGGTGCTAGAAACGGTGAAGTCTATGAATTTAAGTACTCATAAAGGTGAAAATCTTGTGCTTGGTGTTTGTGAGCGAAAGAAGATTGTCATTTTTTCCTGTTATACAAATCTGCATTTTCTATGTTCCAGTGAATATATATATATGGACGGTACGTTTCAATATTGTTCGAAATTCTTTTACCAAATGTTTACCTTGCACGGCTTTAAAAATGGCCACTATGTTCCGTTAGTATTTGCATTATTACCTAAAAAGACAGCGGAAACATATACAGATTTATTAGAAATTTTAGAAGAAAAATGTAAAAATTTGCACTTAGCTCTAAAACCAAAGCAAATTGTAGTAGACTTTGAAATAGCCATTCATAAAGCTTGTCAAAGAATTTGGAAAAATAGCGAAATTATAGGGTGTAGATTTCACTTATCTCAAAGCTGGTTTCAAAAAATACAAGAGTTAGGATTAGTTTCTGAATATAAAAACAGTGAGTCAGTTATTGGCAAATATTTAAAAACTCATTTTGGCATTCCGTTTTTAAAACCTGACGATGCGTTTGATTTTTTTAAAAACGAAATGTTCTATTTAATGCCTGATGATGACAGAATAAGAAATTTTAGAAAATATCTTAATAATACGTATTTTAGTAGTAGCGCTCAATTTCCTCCTTTTATGTGGTGTAGTGATGAAAAATTTATTTAAAAGCTCATCCAAATATTTTCAGTTTTACAGATCGGTTGCTCCAGTTTCAGAGTGAAATATATATTAAAATAAGAAGCGTAAACAATTCCAAACAAATGCGTAAAAACATTATAGAAAAAATTAATACTATAAATGAAGCAATTGCTAAATATAAGCAAAACATTATTTCTAGATACTATTTTGTTCATTTGGTTAGTCATAAGTTTCTTCCCTAAAAGTACTTACATGTATTATAATTTTGTAAAATTTATATAATAAAAATATATATAATAAAATTTATATAATAAAAATACATAAGTATTGTAATTTTGTAAAATTTATATAATAAAAATATATATAATAAAATTTATATAATAAAAATACATAAGTATTGTAATTTTGTAAAATTTATACAATAAAAATACATAAGTATGTCATAACTAGAAAGTGCAATTTTCTAATCATTAAGATCACAGTTAATCCTTTAATCCCAAACCCTTTTAATCCTTGGTGGAACTGACCGGTAGGATTTAAGGACACCCTGCTGGCGTGGTGGAACTGACAATCTCCGCGAGATTCATCACCACTAACGATGTTGTATATGTTTCCTGTGTTGAAGCGGTATAGAGTTTTTTGGTTCTTCGGTCAACAGATACAGTATATATACAACGGGAAACTAACACAACTCTCCATGCAAAATTTTTTGAATTGAGGTGTATGCGCACAGCATCCACGTTTTTCTGAGTGCCCGCCGTTTTTGGTGTACCTGCTCTTGGATCGTTGCTACCGTCCACGGTTGAATTCTCTATATCAATGAGAAATTGTCTTCCATTTTCCGACTAACTTCTCAACTTTTACAGTTAGTTGTAGTTACAACACTAGACGTGTCGCACAGAAAATTTGGATTTAGGGTAACTAAAGATGGAGGTGAATTTTTAGTACTAACATTTGATTAATGGCACCCTCTATGTCCCAGTATGCAAAACATAAACGACATCTCGTGTAAAAAATGTCAAGGTAGGATTTACAGATACAATACAATTTTTTATCTTTTATTATTATTATTTTTTATCTTATTTATTTTTATAAATTTTTGTATACAAAATTACATTACACGATATATTTCTTCCAACTGTAATCATTGAATTGAGTTATTTCTTTTCTTTTATGTGCATACATCTCTTGTAAACATATGATCCTATATTGTAGATATTATTGTAAAATAAAGTTGAAAGTATGCAAAAGGCCATAACCCGCCCGTCATAATAGTCTTCCTTTTCTACAAATTACTCTAAAACTGCAAAATTACTTTAATTAAATAAGTGTAAGCACTGATACGAAGGCAATCTGCCCGAGCATTACCTAGCCATATACGCAAATTTGTTTTTGGGTGTTACAATGTAAAGTATATTTCTTGTTTTAAATTTATTTGTAACAATTTCTTTAGAAGAAGGTTGACCGCTGTGTTTTTAAACTATGTCGACTTCAATGATTTTTTTTTTAAATAATATAATGATAATAAGCTAGATACTTTTACCAACCATGTCCAAAACAAGTTTCTCTACTTCTTTATACGCTTAATAGCTAGATTTCTTTACATGCAGTCAAATAGGCAAGACATACAAACAGGATGCCTTCGCTAGAACTAGACATCCGTAAAATATTGACAGACAACATAATAAAAAGCCAATTAGCAATCACACATGCGCTACATTTATCGCAAATGAGGGTTTTAAGAAATTTGAATTGAACTCTACAAACATACCTAATTAAGAATCGATTAATTTATGCACGACAGAATGCAATGTACACACTAATGCATGTATATATCATGCTTTCAGGTATCCACTTAAAGATGAGTATGCCTCGAATGTAAATTACACTATGATCGTTCAGGTTTGTACGCAAAGTATGATTAATGGCCTTGTTATTAAGAAACTCGTACGCTGCGAATGTAAATGCGTAAAATATACGTTCAATGTCAAAATTTAATGTCGTCATTCTAATCGTAATTATGCAAAATAGTTTTGTTAAAATGTCATAGAAACAATTTTATTAATGGACTGCTTTAATTTATTCGAAATAATATAATAATCATTCAAACTAAAATAACACATTTCTCTAGAATTTCATATTCACAAAAAAAGCTTTACCTTGGTCAAGTTAATTGGTAGGTCGTTTAATTTTCATATTAAAAATATTTGTATTACGTTTTTATATTCAAGTAATTCATTGAAAACAAAATAGATCCATTGATCCATTTGTCCATAATTCTACTCAGTTTTCACGAAAAACTGATACACAACGATATCATTTTTGAAGAGAGAATTTCGTTTGTTCGCCTTGTTTTTAAACGTCAATATTATCTTAATTATCTTCAAAAATTTGCAACATCAAATTTAAATTTTTGTGGTGATTTTGTAATAAAATATTGGTTGGATTTTATATATCTGACCATAATTGCGTATTAAAAAGATACGCGATGCAGATAAGTCTATATACTAATTTGCAAATTTGATGCAAATACCGTTGGACAGAAAATGTATAAGGAGAAAGAGCTATATTCAAAATCATATACAGGGTCGCTATTATGTATAGAAACGGTCAAATATCACGAGAATGGTCCGAGATTCTAAATGAAATATTGTATACAGATATAAGGAAATGTTTGGATCTTTTTGGCTCTATATTCATTTTTTTTCTTATGGCATACTTGAAATCCAGGTAACTTGATTTTTTTTTAATGACAACAGTTCATAAATTTTGCATTGGCGGAAAGATATTTTTTTCTGAATTAAGTGATGTGAATATAGTACATCTTTTTTCCAAAATAGTCAAAAAAATGGATAAAAGTGTTTCGTTACTGTTAACCGTTAGCGCCCATCTGTGAGTTTTAGATTTGTTTCAATTATCATACGGAATTAAGATGTATTTAATTGAGGGACAAGGAATTATAATAATAGAAATGGTTGGATACGGCGACAGAAAACGCACTTAGTACCTTTAAACCATAACATGTTTAATAATAAAATTAAAAAAAAAGAGTTTTATCCTTACAAAATACAATTACTGCAAGAATTAAGTGAAGATGATTTTGATCGTAGAATTGAATTTTGCGAAGTTATAATGGAAAAAATGAATACCAATCCAAATTTTGTTTCAAATGTAATTTTCAAGGATGAAGCAACATTTTGTTCAAATGGTCATGCTAACAGACACAACTGTAGATACTGCGCTGATACAAATCCGCACTGGATGGATCAGGTTCATACACAATATCTTCAAAAATTAAATGTTTGGATGGGAGTTGTAGCAACAATATTGTAGGACCTTTTTCATTCATGGCAACTTGACAGTAAGAAGATGAGTATTTAGAACTATTGGAAGAAAATAGCATCCCTCAACTTAATCAAAACCAGTAAATATGGTTCCAGCAATTATAACGTTGACGTTAGAAATTTTCTTAACGCTACTCTTCCAAACCGATGGATCGGGCGACTAGGAACTATCGAATGGTCGGCAAGGTCACCAGACTTGGTATCATCTGATTTTTTGTGGAGGTATTTAAAAATTCGGGTTTACGTAAATAGGCTAGAAAATCTCGAAAATCTCAAGTTACAAATTCGTCAAGAAATTTTTAATAAATTTGGGAGAAAACGCAATTCCAGGCTTTAATTGACGTACTTATTACTGCCAGGAAGTTAATGGTGAACACTTTGGACACCTTTTGTAAATAGTTTCTTCTTTAATAAATGTTTTTTTATTGTTGTTACCCCAAAAGATATCGAAACACTTTTTATCCCTTTTCTTTTAAACTATTTTGCAAAATACTATATTTACATCGCTGAATTCGGAAAAAAATGTTGTACTGTTGCCAATTAAAAAAAAATCAAGTTAGCCTTGGATTTCAAATATGCGATAAGAAAGCAAAAGAAAATATAGCCAAAAAGATCCAAACATTTCCATTTTCATACATAATAGTGATCCTGTATATTATCTTCAATATAGGCTTCATTATTCGTGTCTTTTTGGTACTACTGCACTGCAAGAGTGCGTTAATTGTCATGGAGGCTACTTAAAAAATGTCATTTTTAAGAAATAAACAGATTAGTAAATTGCAATGTTGTTCAATTATTTTTGTCTCAGTGTTTTCTTTTAAATTCATTTAAGAATCAGTATAACTAAGACGAAAGGATCGTAAATAAAACAATTTCGCAGCCCACAGCTTTGGTTTCAAATTATATCATCAAAATATTAATTTGGTGTTCGATTTATTTAAATAGTTATTATGGATTCAAAATTGTTTAAACGATATTATTCACATCATATTAGGAATAATTAGGAACTATCATTAATAGTAAAAATATACACTATCAAGATAATGTATAAATTATCAACTAAAATTATAAAAATATAAACTTGAGGATAAGTAAATGGAGGTCATTACATATATATATATATGGTAAACTTAATCAGTCGGCGATTAAAGGTCTGGTTTATTACTTCAAAGTATATATATTCAAAAAAACCCTACATGTTTCGGAAATTATGCCTTTATCAAGGATATAAAATATAGATGACAGAATATAAAAGTCAAAATGACATTTATATTCTGTCATCTATATTTTATATCCTTGATGAAGGCATAATTGCCGAAACATGTAGGGTTTTTTTGAATATATATACTTTGAAGTAATAAACCAGACCTTTAATCGCCGACTGATTAAGTTTACCATATAATACCAAGGTCACGAAAATATTATATATATATATATATATATATATATATATATATATATATATATATATATATATATATGAAAAATTTTGTGAAAAACTTATCTGCGCGGAATGTGCATATATCGATATTTCACTGTTTTTTTTTTTTTTTTACAGATCATCAGTGCACCTCACCGAAGACAGACATGATATTCACTTCTATACTACGTGTATATATACGAACTGTAATGAACTTCATGTGTATGAGAATTAATAATTATTAAATCTCATTTTACATGCGATTGTCGCTATAATTTGTTGCATTTAATATATCTATATATATATATATATATATATATATATATATATACACTATCAAGATAATGTATAAATTATCAACTAAAATTATAAAAATATAAACTTGAGGATAAGTAAATGGAGGTCATTATATATAATATACATATATATATATACATACATATATATATATATATAATATAATATATATATATATATATATATATATATATAATATAATATATATATATATATATATATATATACATATATATACATATACGAGGATATATTGAAAAATTCTTAGCCTTCTATAGAAGCAAACAAAATTTGAAAGAAATATTTTATTATTCAACATACTCTCCTCCTAAATTAATACACTTAATACAGCGATCCTGCAACGCCTTTAGACCTTTAAAAAAAAATTTTTATCTTGCTCTGCAAACCAGGCTTCCACAGCTTCTATCACCTCTTAGTTGGAAGACAATTTATGACCTTTTAAACTTTTTTTCAGTTGAGGAAAGACATGATAGTCGGACGGAACCAGATCTGGTGAATAAGGTGGGTGTTCGAGTAATTCTAAGCTTAAATCACGAATTGTTTGCACGGCAACATGCGATTTGTGGCATTGTTCTGTAAAAACAAAACACCTTTGGATAACTTTCTTCTCTCTATAATTTTTTCAGTAACTTCGAATAATAATTCCCAGTTATTGTTCTACCTTTATCCAGAAAATTAATCATGATTACACCATGGCAATCCCAAAAAACTCAAACAAGAACTTTTCCAGCAGATTTTTGAACGCGAAACTTCTTAGGGCTTGGAGAACCAGAGCGTCTCTATTCCATCGATTGTTGCTTTGTTTATGGGTCGTAGAAATGTACCCTAGTTTCATCCATAGTAACAACGCATTGTTACTCTGTGCTCGGTCTGAAAGTGATGCAGACCTTTCAAGCTCTAGCTTAAAAAGTCTGCATCACTTTCAAACCAAGCACAGATTGAAAGCGATGCTTCCACACTTGCACGCTTCTGGTCAACATTCAGACATTTGGGGATTTATTTTGCAGATTTTTTTCTCATGTCCAAATCGACGTGAATTATATGATGGACGCGTTGATATGAAATAGTCAGTGCCTCTGATATTCGATACTACAAAATCATGTCATAAACTGCATCAACATTTTCGGGGACGCACACAAAACCTGGCCTTCCCGATCGGTGTTCATCTTGAACGGAAAATTTACCCCTTTTGAAACTTGCAATCCAATTTTTCACGGTCGCATACGAAGGACATTGATCGCCAAGGCTATTAAGTATATCTTAAATATGCTTACCTCTTAACTCCTTCAAATACAGGTACTTGAGATGATGGCTCGATTCTCCAATTTTTCGATTTCACAATTTCGAACGACTCCTTTTTCTAAAATTTTATTGCGCAACTTTGGTTTGACTTTTTGACGTAATACTTTACACTGACTCTTCTAATACGTTATTTTTCGTTGTTATGGTATCGCGATATTTTTTTAACCACGGAACCGGTCTAGTTTAATTATATATCAATACCCCCTCGTGTATATATATACCGGGTGTCCTTGAAATAAAAATACTACGTATGAACAATGGAAAGATGTGCCACCTATGAATAGGAATGTCTATTAGAAATACCTCCTTTGAATGTATGCATATGCTGCAGTGTTTATGTTTATAAAAACCCTTCAATGGGGCAGCTTTGTTAACCTAGGGTTCAATAACCTCAATTCAATTACATACGGATATATCTGCTGTGAATCATTTGTGGACGAATATAAAATACATATTAATATCGATTTAGAATGTCGCTATTGAAAGCACACACTGCAATGGTTATTGTTATAAAAACTGCAGAAGATAACATTAAATAAGCATCTATGTATAGTAAGAGTTCAATAAGCTTCTGCGAAAGTCAGTTGTTAATAAATGTATACTTCCATGTGAAATTTTAAAGACGATATATTAAAATATGCTTTACGGGCATTTAACGTCCTATTTTGTAACAATCTATCTTTAATCAAAGACGTAAATGAAAATTGTATCGAAGGTATGTAACGATCGACAACTATTCTTTTTGTTTTGTCGGTAAACTTTATATCGTCTTTTATAATATAGTACCGCGCAGTGGCGTGACAAATTTTTTAAAAATATTTTTGTCATTTTGTTTCTCACTTATGAGAGCGAATTTTGGGAAAATATTATGGATGTATATTCTATATAATTATATCCTTCCATTTTTCATACGTTGTCTTTTATTTGACGGGCACCGGTATATATATATATATATATTTAGTGTTTATAAGAATTTTATTTTTCTTATTTATTTTATTGGCCCTGTCTTAAATGTTATAAAATCCCTGAAAATAAAACCAACCTTTTTCAAAAGATATGTCGATGATGCTACCAGAAAATGAAATAAACAATGTACAAATTAGTTTCAACAATTTCCATCCAAATTTAAACATTACTATTGAAATAGAAAAAAACAACTCCATAAACTACTTAGACCTAACACTGATAAAAACATACAACAACATACAAACAAAATGGTACACTAAACCAACCACATCCGGCAGATATGTAAACTTTTTTTCAAATCAACCCCTAGCCCACAAAAAAAATGTAGTAACAGCGTTAGTAGACAGAGCCTTAAATCTCACTAATCCAGTTTTCAGACCAACAGTACTAAATAAAGTAAAAATAATTTTAACAGAAAACAATTATCCACCACAATTTATACAAAAAATTATAAAACTAAGACTTAATAAAATTTATAACACAACAAACGGCCACAACAAAAACAAAAAAACCAATGAATTAACATATATCCCCACACCCTATATAACTGGATTATCCGAAAAACTAGACAATATATTTAAACCATTTAATTTTAAAATAGCACACCAAAGCGGTAAAAACCTAAAATTCCTACACACCAAACTAAAAGACTCACCACCTACACTAAAACAATCACACACAATATACAACATACCCTGCAAAGACTGTGACAAAGTATACATAGACCAAACAAAACAGTTACTACAAGAAAGATTGAAAGGTCACAAATACGCAAAAAATCAAACTGCTTTAAAAAAACACCAATTGACACTAAAACATAATTTTGATTTTGATAACACCAAAGTAATAACACAGAAAAAGAATACAAAAGCTAGGGTGATCTTAGAAATGATCCATATTTTCAAAAACAGCAGAACAATCAACGACAGAAACGAAATTGATGGACTTTCTAAACTCTATTACCCACTCATTAAACAATAGATAAAATCAAAACCCCCCCGCACACACAAACACAAACCAAAAAATTTTTTTTATCAGTTCCCATTTGTAAATACTTTTACTATATACCCCTAAACACGGTCCTGACCATTTTGCTAATTCCAAAATAGAACAGAAATTAACCTCTCTAAACCAAAGACACAGACACAATATTCGAACCAGTGCGGGTCGGTCCTTAAAAAAAGGTCTCGGATGTCCCCGATAACACATGTTGCACAGAATGCGTGTTTTTGAAACTCAAAAAAAACGGTGAGTTTATTGTCATTCAATGTTTCTTTACTGTATTTGTAGTTTAATTCAAATTTTCAATTCATTTATACAGATGTAATCACTTTAATTTTTCCTTACTTATGATTAATCTAATTTTAATTTTAAGTTTAACTTTAATTGTTAATTTAATTGGTAATTCAGTCTTTAATCTAATTTTAATTGTTAATTTAATTGTTAATTCAGTCTCACAAAAGCAAACACAGTTCTCATGTTTTCATTGTATTAATTCTTGTTTCTGGTTACTTGAAAAAGACTGAATAATAATAAAAGTCGAAACGTCGTAGAATAAAACATCAAAATTCAATAAAAGGTCGCTAAACCAATAAAAAGTCTATTATTTTTAATATATATATATATATATATATATATATATATATATATGTATATATATATATATGTATGTATGTATATAAAATACCTATAAATATAATGTCCATTATTTTCATTTTTGTATTTTATTCTTGGTGAAAGACGAATAAATGTTAGTTTGCTGGCGATTTGGTGAGGCCTATGTTCAATTAGATCATATTCACCAACAGCGCGATGTCATGGCATTGAGTGGTATTTTATATAGCAGACGTACACGTCTCGTACGTGTAACCAAATGATGCGTTGCCAATATGTAAAGGCGAACCATCCCAGATTCATGAAAACAGCGACGTCATGGTATAGTATGGTGTCTCATATGGATGCCGTACACGTCTCGTACGTGTGCACAAGACGATGATGGATCACCCATATGTAGAGAACCTTCTGTGATCGATAACAGTTTCCTACACTTGTACAGGTATATATGCGAAGTTATGACATAACTTTCGTATAAATTGCGTTCCTGGCCTGTTCGTTTACCAAATTTGAATTCGATCAGGAATATATGGGATATGATAAATCAGAAACTTTAATTGTATCGACTAACTGTAAATAGGTTTGTTGAGGAGGCATTTAACGTAATATCTAGTATCTAATCGATACCATGTTCGCAGTAGTTACCATTTAAGAGGAGGTTTTTCTCGACCGAATACTTTCCCACTGTAAGTTAGTATATTTTCTCTTGTATATAAAATTTCGTAGTATTCCGATTATGAGTTGAGAGATGTATACAAAACTTTTGGTCAACACTTTATTTTGTGAACCGATAATGAGAGAAATTAACAAACAATATGTATACTTATGAGAGGCCATTTTTATTAATGAAAATCTAATAGAAAGAAATTTGTTCAACTGCTAAACCAAGTTATGTTTTTGGTAAGAGTATTCTCTTACCACTTACTCGTTAAATATTTGATGTTATGGTAATTATGGTAATTCAAAGAAAATGACAATTGCTCAAATATTTAATAATAACGAAATCAATGTCGATTCTTCCAAAAATCTAATAAGAATATCTAATGTTGATTCGGTAGATATGCGCAGTATTATATCATTGCATATATTAAGAAAATAAATGTGTACAACAAGCGACAATGTTAACATAACAGCAAAAAATATTTCAATAATTTCAAATCCTATTTCAATATAGTTTCCATTACAAAGAACTTTATTGAATATGTTGAACTTATAATAAGCAAAATTAATGTCTAGACTCGTATAAATGTATTAAATCATTGTTATTATACATATATTTCTTGTGTTGTATATTATTGACGCATATTGCTAACATATAATTAATTTTTATGTGCTGTTTTCGCCATTTTGAAATAAGTTTTATTTCTCTGTTAAACTTTTATATATGTACTTGTCTCTATTTGACGAATCGATGTGCCAACATCTACATTTTTGTTTATCAGCTTTAAAACATTACTTTAGCTACAAGAATTTTAAAATATTTCTTTATATTTTATTAAAACTTAATAAACTAAATATACACCGATATGGAAAGATATAACTTAGTTGTGAGAAAGCTCGCGGTAAAGATATTTAGGTCGCTTTTTAAAATTTTTTAAAAAAAGTATGAGGTCCCTATTTACAAATTCGTGTGCCAAACACCAGGTGGACCGTCAGGATTGGTAATCAAAATAGTTTATGAACATTGCTATGAAAATTGTGAAATCCATCGGTGCTCAAAGTTGACTACGACGGCTCTTTAAACTACGCAATTGGAATCGAGCGAGTCCGCTGAGAACATAGATTTACTTCTACATACAGACGTTAACGGTTTTCTTAACAGCTGAGACATGTCATTTAAATAGAATTAAATTGAAGCTACAAGGGAAAGATAAAAACTATTACCGATGAGATTAACCCATTAAATGCTTTTCAAAGCAGCTACTGATTTATAAACTATGGAAAAAATTTGAAAAGTTTTCCGGCTTTGAAAGCAAGGACACGTCCTCAGTTAAATCAAACTACAAGATAGAAGTAAGAAATATTCTGAATTAATTTGAAATACGTTTTCCGAATTTTAACGAATTGACGAATATTTTAACTTTCATGAGTTATCAGTTTTCTTGTGCAGACGTTGATAAATCTGTCAAACACCTTCTGCCGAAAATGAAATTTTGAAAATAATGTCAGATACACATCTTATAGTAAGAGCAAGTGATGTAAAATTTTGGTATTTTATATCTGGTATTTTATATCTGGTATTTTATATCTGGTATTTTATATCCACGTTTAAAAAAAAATTGCGCTTCAAATAACCGGATTGCTTGGATCAAATTATCTTATGTGATTCTGCGTTTTCTGAAATGAAAATTATTAAATTGAAATATCGCAATCGGCTAACTGACGAACATCTGTCATCGTCCTTGCGATTGTCAATCAGTAATTACGTGCCATCCTATGAAAAGTACGTGCACAACATGCAATGTCATGCGTCAATAATCCAAAGATTAATGTGGGTTAGTCACATAGAAGTGCAGTTTGACGAGAAAGTAACTTTTGAATGAAGTATTTATTTTGAGGTAAAAAATATATTTTATTTTTTCGCATAATCTCCTTGCTAGTCTACAAACTTAGCCCAACAATTTTTTGAAACCATCCCAAAATCAGCAAAATACGCATTTATCTTGGATATCACCTCTTCATTTTTCTGAAATCTGTTACCACCGAGCCATTTTTTTAAAATTTGGAAATAAAAAGAAATAACCAAGAGTCAGATCTGGCGAATTTGGTGGCTGAGATAGCAATTAGTAACGCAATTCGACAATTTTGTTGTAGTAACAGCGGATCAATGTAGATGCGCATTATCGTGATGGAACACACTTTCCTCAAAAAATGCGGTCATAATATTATGCCGGTTTCGGACAACATTTTCGGTAGTGGACATTTTAAAGTTTTTTTTTATTGATTTTTATCACAAATTAATCTTATTTATTACAATTTTCCTTATTTTTTTATTTAATTAACCCAAAAACCAAGTTTTTTTTCTTATATTTCATCGTACAATTTAAAATTTAGCATAAAAACTCAATTTTTTGTATAACAATCAAATTTGAATAAGTATATCCATTGAATTTTGAAAACAATTTTAAATATTTGAAAGAGGGATCAATTTATTCTCAAATTTTAAAAGACATTTCATCATTCTAAATATTATAATATATTCCATATTAATAAACAATGTTTTATTATCTAGTTTAAGGAGAGGATAAAACGCCCTCCGCTATAAATATTGACAAATAATAGGTTTATTTTCATTAATATTATCATCTAAACTAGAATCTACAAAATTATGTAATTCATTGTTACATGGGGTCTATTGTAAATACACCCTATAATAAATTATAATACGCAGGTTCCCGACCGTGAAAGTTTGAACCCCATATGAATAGCTGTATTTACAATTAAATTCTAACATTTTTGCACCATATAATATATTGCTAACAAAGAAGAAACTATAGAAAAATTATATGGGGAATATGTAGAAACAAAACTTGTTATATGGTAAAAATATTGGGATATGAAAATAATTGAGATGTCATTATAAAACATGTAGATGTTGATGATAAAACAGATTATGGTCCAATAAAGAGGGAGTCGCAAAATACGCCCCCTATAACCATATATAAACAAACTAAATTTACTAATTATTCTGGATTAGATTCCTTACAACGACCACCAATTTGTGAATCTCTAAATAATATATATATTATGCCGGTTTGGGACCGCATAATTTTGAACGCACAAATTCAGAAATGTTTATTGATTTTACAGTACATTTTACTTAAGTTCTTCTCATCATTATCATTATTTTAACACATTTATATCAAAAACCATGTTTTCATCAATTTTAGCTCGTACAAACCAAAAATCAACATAAAAATTCAATTTTCTGAATTTGTGAACGAGTATAAATAGTTATATTTACAGATTTTACTCTAATTTTATACTCATATTTATATCTTTTGTGATATACTTGATGTATTACTATCAGGAAAGCTTTCTAAAGCGAACGTAAACATTAAACATAGAACATAACGCAAACTGGTAAACGTGAACATTGAACGTAACGTAAACGTGAACATAAAACGCAATAATTCTAGTAATATAGTGTCTAACGAACATTCAAGATCGAAAGTCACATTTGATGTCTAATGTGGAAACAACATTTCAACAAAACATTGATGCTAGTTATTTGATGCAAATTAAAACTCTTTAATAATATTTTAATTTTTTACAATAGTAGATTTTATTCAGATTCATTAGACGTGGATGGGGAAGAAGTTCTGTCGGAATCTGTACTAATGTCACTGTAACAATCAAAACCCAATACATTTTACATTAAATGTCAACTACTACCTACTATTATATGTAGATACTTTTGCAAATAATTTTATTGCCTGAATGTTTGCCGAAGAAGTTGTAAAGTTCTGCCTCTGTACAAGGTATCTGCAAAGGTTAATATGATCTTTCCTTCGACTGTATCGTTGAACTTTATCTTATTCCCATTTATTGTATCATATTCTCCATCTATTGTGTCATCATTTAAACAAATTGTTTGCATATTATCTGGCATAATTAATATTTCCTGCCTAAACTTCCTTAACTGTCCAGTTTCAACTTTTTTAACTGTATTAGTAGTATTATCAATCAATTTAATTTCTACAGAAATTGCCGGAATTTCTTCCATTTTTCGCCTGCGTTTATCGAATTGCAACTGGATGTAACTTTGTATCATATTTTGCATTGTTCTAACTATAATGCTATATCTATATAAAAAATTACTCTTGTTTTCTTTTGATAAATTCAATTTTTTCAAATTTAAAAAACATTAGGTTTAACACGTGGATGGCCTTGAAAGAATGAAAGAAACGAATAACACTCTTTTGAACCTTACATTTATATTTTTTCTTTACTTGAAACGGTTAGAACAAAGATAAACAGTAGCAGTATAAAATATGTTACGTATATACATAACCCGACATAACCAAAATGATAACCATAGTAATACACAATTTTCTTGTTTACGGTTTTCCTCTTGAATAAGATTAGATCACAACAGCAAACTTGGTTCCGGAAAATTAAAATTCATGCACCATCTCTTAGATGGCGCTACAAGTCTCGTATCGAAAAGCTTAAAAGTTACAAAAAATTACGATCAACATTTTAGACTTGGTTGAAATATTCAGCTCACATTTTAGTTATGATTGTACCTATTAAATCTTTTTACTGTTGTAATAATTATACGTATTGCTAATTGTAATTTTATAGTTATGTATGTTTTTACAGAAGATCTTACTACATTTCTATTGTATATTATAGTACTATCGATTACAAAAAAAAGTGGTACAGTAGTGAAGTTATATGCACTATTTTTTTTTGAAATCGTTGGTACATACTTGAATTAATAACATTCTGTAATCAATAATATAATCTGTTTTTGATTTTCATGTATTTATTAATTTTGTTCCATTATTGAAACTTCCAATTTTACTACAAATGTATATCCTCTATTTCCATTATCAAATAAATTTAATATTTTCTCTTTTGTAAAATTTTGGGAATCTTCTCTGAAATCACCTATTGGAAGAGGTTGGCTTAAGGCATACCCATATAGATTGTTACAATCTAAATACATTATATAACTTATATGTTTCTTACTAGCAAAAAACAAATTGCATGTCGATGCGATAATTCACATCAAGCTTTGATACAAAATAATACAAATCTGTATAAAAACAAATTTGTATCTGTATATGCATGGACACACAGTACGTATTTACCAGCTTTTGCTTCAACTACCAGACGCATGCGTTTCTGTGTAACCACTTTGTCAATGATAGATTTACGAAGACAAAAGACTGTAGGTGCACTTGCGGTCATGTAGCAAGTTTTGTCCTATCCGAAGACATCAGATAACCTCATGCCATCTGACGGACAAAACCGGCCACGCCGGTGCAAAGTGTTTCTTCTCGAATAGCAAAGCTATTACTGGAAAAGAAGAAAAAATACGCATATTACTGTGAGTCCATTAACTCGTCGCCAGGTGGTGTAGTAAAACTGATGGACGCTTACTCCTGATGCTTGAGATATCTGTCGTATCGATGTCGCATTTCCAAGCACTGCGACCTGACCTAAGACTTCGACGTTGATATCTTCATTATTTACCCGATGAAAATGTTTTTTGTTATGCACAGAGCCCGTTTTCATAAATTTTTGGATTAATTCCAGTACGTACTTGTATCGCACATTTTGGCCTGCATGATTTTCGTCGAATAAGCGATCTGTAGATCTTTCACACTTCCCATTCTCATAATACAAGGTCACTAATTCCAAACGTTCTTGGATAGAATAGACCATTATTTATTAATTGTGAATTCACGATTAAACTAAAAGTAAACTCCACTAAAGAACATTCCACTAAACAATACAAATGTAAACTAATATCGTACAAAATAAGTTTCTGAAGCTGAAAACAGAAGCCAACAATGTGGAGAAATTAAAACACCTTTTGAATGAGTGGTCACAAGACCCATCTTCTTCATTTAAATTTTGATGGTGGAGACAGTTGCGCCCCCAGAAATGATTTAAAATCGTCAGGGTCAACATTAAAAGTTGTCCCCCTTGATATGAAAATTGACAGGTTTCATAATTTTATATAAATCACAGCAGGTAAAGAGTTATTTGAGGTTGCTCGTTTAAATTGAAATGCCTTGTATATTGGGAACTATGCTACACGTAGTCAGAACTTTTTGTTATACGGAAGCTAGTTGTTGTTTACAGTAACTTGAAAATTTTATTTCAGTTAAAAAATGGAATTAACTCGTGAACATTTTCATGCGATCATTTACTACGAGTTTTAACGTGGAATATCTCAACAACAGTGCATCGATCGATGAAGGGCCATTTAAAATTACTGCATATCACTGGTTTAATGTATTTAATTTAGTGTAATAAACATACGTAAAAGATTGCGTGAACAAGATTTGTTCGCGTTGGATTCCGTATAATTTGACAATTGCTCAAAAACGCTATCGTCGATTAGCGCAAAGAAATGCTCAAAAAATACAATCGTGATATGTCAAAGCCATACAGCTAAAAAGGTAGATCCAATTGTGTATTGAAAGTTTCTTAATCAGGCAAGTTGAGAAATCAGAAAATGCACGAATTGCATATTTTTGTCCACTTTTTTTTTACAAAAGAGTGTTTACTCACGATCGGTTAGTAAACTGAACATTTCTAACCTTCAAACCGGTTAGAAAACATACCAAGATAGCACTTTACCGGCTAACTTATGTCACTTTCCCGGTTAGGTAATGTCTTATCAAACGTCAGTGCCATTTAAATAAGTAAATTAAGTTATAATAAAACTATTCACAAAGCTTTATTAACTAAATAACAAGACAACGTTTTAATACATACGCTTTTGGAATTAATATTAAATGTTACATTAAAATTTCCGAGACTGTTTACTGTTAGAGAAAGACCATGTTTAAAATCGTAGGATAATAACTTAGTAATCTGTCAGAACATATCACTATTAATTGTTACGATACCTAGCAACAGCACCTATCAAATGCATTTGTCAAAATGCCATGAAATTTAGTGCTCTTATATTTTTGAAATTTAGTGATTTAGTAGTTTATATAATAATTAATTACTAACCGATCGTGAGTAAAATAGTATACAAACCTCGCCGGAAAGATTCATTCCCGCCTCGAGATTAACTTTCTAATCTCTTGACGCTAAGAAATCATTTTACGCCTCGGTATGTAATATACTATTTTTTAGCTAACCCGGGGATTTAGAAGAGTAAAAGTGTACACAGATGGGAAGAATCTTCTTTTAAAGCCCTAAATATAAATGTTTAATTTAAGTTAATTGCTTATTTACTTGTAGTATATATCTGTTTCCCCTTCTTTGAATTTAGTGAGTGAAACTATATTAATTAAAAGTCTTTGTTAGTTGGGGATATTTTGGAATATTGGTGAATATTGGATCTATTAGTATGAAGCCGAAAGCAACAGCAGTGAATGGTGTAGGTGTTCCAAGGTGAGCCAAACCCCTAATGTTGTTCATGCTAGAAGCATTTCGAAGTAAAAGGTTACCTGTTTTTTGGGGAAAAAAATTACAGTGCCACTAAAGGAGCATAGAACGATCGATTCTAAATGTTATACGACCATTTGCTTGACGCCTTTAAAGCCTGTAAAGAAAGAAGAAAAAACAACTAGAAACGGAAGATTATTCTTAGCCATGACAATGCGAGCTGTCACTCATCGGCACAAACAACAGAATATTTGACCCGTCAAAATAACTTTGATTTAGCATCCAATGATTTGTTTTTGTTCCTCTACGTGAAGAATAAACTACGCGGTTAACGATTTTCGACAGCAGAAAAGCGTGTTGATGCGTTTAAAATGAGTGTTGTTTAAACACCTCAATCGGAATGGAAAAAAGTGGGGAGGAAATTGATTCAAACATATACAAGTGCATCTATCATCACATTCATCACAGAGAATATTTTAAAAAGCAACAAAACCATTGTTAATGATAAATATTTGTTTTTGTTTGTTATTCTCAATACTTAAATAGCTCATATTTACAAAACTAAGATGACTTGCTATCAAGATTTCTAAGTTGTAAAATGTGGGTTACCTTAAAAGAAAGACAGCATTTGTAAAAATAACAGTACTTCACAAGTAAATAGGATGGGATGTAAAAGAAACCAATAAATAATCAAACCATTTAAAAGATAAAATGAATTTTTTACTATACCTGAACAGGTATTAAATAATAAATGTAAACGAAATATACTTTAATAAGCTCTTGTTTAATTATGTATACTGAAAAGTATTACGAAAACCATTGTTATGAAGGTGCTCGTTGCGATTAAACAAGAGCTGTCTGTAATCTGTAATGTAATAGACATCGCATATTTTAAGGAAAGTAATAATGCTTTTTTTCTACGGTCACAATTACAATAAAAGAATTATTTCTCTGAGCACGTTCTGACCTTGAATCAGGAACAATGGATGCCGAGACGCACTTGCATTCTGAGAATGTCAATGATGCCAAAAATTGCAATAACTTTTCGCAAGCGTTCATTGCCATACCTATATTGTATGTAGATACATTTCAACTGCTTATTTAATTGTTCATAATAAAAGCTGCTGGTATAAAAACAAGTATTATACACATATTTAAATACTTTTTCTGATACTTGTGCCTTTGTAACTTATACTTTTGCATGTTTATTATTTTTATGTAATTATCTTCAGTATTATTATAGAAAAGTTAGTTATAAACTAGGGCAAAGTCGAAATTTACCAAATAAATTTATCTACGATGCGGATTAAATATAAACCAAACTTTTTAAAATTTTCAAATTACACTGCTCCAAGAAATTAACTTACTACTAGGGAATCCTTTATAAAACTATAGTATATGACTAGATAGAGAAAGATATTCGATTCTTTGATAATTAACAACCTTTAATAAACACACTTTGTTTAATCTTTTAATAAATTAACCTTTACTAAATAATACACAGTGAAAAGCAATGAAAAAGGGAAAATTTCGAAAACATTTTTAATGAAATGACCTCAGTATTGAGTATTTCCACTTCTGCTTCTAATGATTGGTTGACATCGACGACTCATACTCAAAATAAGCAAACTTATGTCATTCTGCTCCAATCCATTTCATATTTCCACACGGCAGTGCCCCTACCTCTTCCAGATTGTTGGCTGGGTTCTGATAATCTTGCAGGTGTTTGCCAAGCATGTCCCAGACATGCTCTATTAAATTGAGGTCTGGACTTCGTGCTGGCCAATCCATGGCGTCGATTCCAACCTCTTCAAGATACTTTTGAACTATGCGAGCAGTGTGGGGTCGTGCATTATCTGTCATTAATAAAAAAAATGGTCCGATATAAGGCGAGAATGGCATAACATGGTCTTGAAGGATGTTAGTTATGTACCGATCGGCATTAATATTTCCATTGCTTAACACTATTAAGTCCGTACGAATTGCCAAAGAAATGCCGTCCCACACCATTGCAGAATCTTCACTAAATAATGTGGTATTCGTAATGTTGCATTGAGCATATCGTTCATTTGGTTATCTATATACGCGAACACGTCTACCATAGTTATAAAGACAAAATCTGGATTCGTCTGTAAAGAGAACTCGTTGCCAGTCATTCTGCAACCAATTAACATGATTTTACAAAAATTAGGGTCCCGATATCCTACGAACAAAACTGGAC
This sequence comes from Melolontha melolontha, assembly GCA_935421215.2. NCBI lineage: Eukaryota > Metazoa > Arthropoda > Insecta > Coleoptera > Scarabaeidae > Melolontha > Melolontha melolontha. The sequence goes on from OW285235.1 coordinate 103,897,734, forward strand.
CTCGAGTGGCTGGTGACATACCAAATTAACTTCTCTTAAAAGTTTACGAACTATTTCTATGCTAATTCGAGTACCATGAACTCCCTGTAGTTGAAATTGCAAACAGCTGCTTGAAACGAAGCAGAAAGTCTCAAAAAGCGATCCTAGACACGATGTCTACCTTGCCCAGGCCGTCGGATATGGTTGCCAGTGTCCCTATACCTTTGTATCATTCGGGATACCGATGTGTCAGACACACTAAACCTTTCTCCTATTCGGCGATTACTCCAGCCTTCCTCTAATAACGCTACTGTTTGCGCACATTCCTCTCTCATCTAATTTCGAAATTCACGTTGCATAATGGCGAAAAGGCAAAACAAGAAACAATAAGATAACTTTACTAAGACAAAACACGATATAAACACACGATATAAAAATTGTAAACTAATAGTACATTAAATGATTATTGGATGTGATTTAATTTTATGTAACTAACATCAAATGTCAACACAAGTTTGAAAACTGAGCGTCAAATACCAAGTTCATACAAACCAACAGCAACCGCTACAAATTATCAGCAAATAAGATAAACATTTATTCGTTTACTAACTGGTGCGTTGATTTCTTGGAGCAGTGAAGATGGTTTTTAACGCTGATATCGAAGCATAAAATTGGCCGTCTAACATTGCCCACGAATACGCCTGGCCTTTTTCGTTGACAGGTCAGTTTTGCTTCATCAAGGAGTTAGCAGCAGTAGTATGTTGCTCATGAAAGAAATCAATAAGCAGTATGCTTCTCCACTCTCCTCCTCGACAAAAAAAAAACAGTTGATAGGGCTCAATATTTACCTGCTTTGATTACATAATGCAATGATGCATCTACGTCTCATAGCAGGTGACAATATGGCTTAAAAATAATCCACCTCTGGTATATATCGCGGCAAAAGCTTTTAACAGACGTGTTTTCAGATCTTCCGTCAGTAGCAGAGAAACTCACTGCCGACAATTTTCTGAAGTCAAAGTCACTGGAAATGATTGAATGAGCACCCTCGTATGATATCCTGACCTTTACAGCAATTCTGCTCAACTGTCCGTCACCTCCAAACAAGTTACGGATGGCACGGATGTTTATTTCAGTGATTCTTGACCGAGGTTGTCGTGCGAAATTCTCGTTTCTCACTAATTCTCGGTCACGTTTTTTTTTGTGGAAGTGGTAGACGTGAGTCTTGGAAAAGGTGTTTTTAATTGACGCAAAATTTTTGCAGGTTTTACGCCCTCACCTGATAATATAAAATTTTACGAATATATATGTAATATAAAGCAATTCTATCTTGTATACAATAAATTGTCTATATTTATTTGCATTTAATAAACGAATGTAATGTATCAGAAATTATTTTTAATGTATATTTTTATAATTTACACTACCTAAATACTTTTTCAAGATCTTTAACTATTGCAGAGATCTATTTAGATTTTTTTTATTAAAGAAAATCATTTAAAGGTAATAAAAGAGAAAAAATAGGCGTTTAACGATAAAGGAATTCAGAATATTAAATTCTGTACATCTTTTAAAACTTGAATCCAAAAAATAAATTAATTATAATTGTTTTTATTCTATGAAAATAAAACTTAACTATCAAAAAATTGAGATAAGATATATATTCATGATAAATTGAGTTTATCAGATTGCAGTTCTCTAATAAATAAATAAAAATTTATCAATGGACGATTTCTGTAATATGGTATCAATCTATTTACGAGTACAAATAAAATTTAAAATTAACTTATCTACTTTTAAAACTAAAATTCAGCAAAGCTTTTACTAAGGATGTGTTTTCTGGACATATGAGCTGTACTAACAAAAACAATATCCTGAAATTGAAAATTTCTTGAGTTATTGATGTATTGTTGAAAAGATATTTTCTACAGACGGAAAATCCAACGCCAGTCTTTCTTCATCGAAACACTTTTTCATAGCAGTAGGAATCCTCGTTTCTGATGTGAAATAGAGACCATGTGAAGAATTCTTCTTGATTTTCTTTCAGGTTTAAATTACTGTCGCGATGGAGCATAAGCTTCTTATTGCCAGGCCTTTGTCAACTTCAGGCAGGTAATATGTGTGTACTGAGACGTGATGGTTGTTGTAATTATTTCGTGTAAAGTGCAATCTCTAATAATACTGATCATGTGTGTACGCATACGAAATAATCATCTAGATAAATAAATTTTGTTTTTGAGAGCAAGGTTATTTTATTTCATGTAACACTTATCCTTCCTTTCTTCAATTTCTCATTTTTAGCTTTTAGGCTGGACTTACTACTTAATGGAGGCTGGACACCATTAAGTAATAGTACATGAGAAACATGCTCTTTCTGTTACCCCCCAATAGATCTCTCACTTCCACTCTGTTATTTCTGGGATTTCGATAAAAGACACTATTCTCCACAGTAGAAACTTGAGTACCCTTGTAGGATCCATTGGATTCTTAGCGAAATGTTTGTATCTGAGTTCCTTCAGTTCCTCACAAGTACGCATTATATAAAGGCTTTCTTCCTGTTTTTCACATTACCTACACCAGGGCTAGCTAACCAAACCCATGCTGTATCAAGCAGTATCATGCAGTATCAAGCCAGCGATAATTTGAATTTATTTTTTGTTACTTCTAATTGGGATAGGTAACTTTCCGGAAGTTCGAATTCTTTTCATATTACCTTTCCAGACATGATTAGACCTTCTGGTTGAATCCTTAGCGATTTCACCTAATGGTTTTGGCTTTATGAAGTTCCTCTTTGAGCCCTTCTTCGCCAGTTCGTTGGCCATCTTATTGCCTTTATTCTTCTCGTGCCCTGACACCCTTACAAGTGACACTACATTGTATTGTGCCAGTCTATTGAAGACTTTCTAACAGTGTTTAATCAGTTTCGACATGGTAATTGGGCAATTCCATCCTTCTCCATCAAGACTACCGCCTCATAGGTTATTGTTATTATCATTGTGAGCAACCAGTGCACCAGACTTTTGGTTTAATCCCCAGGTCTCTTACCAACAACTCTTCGGCATTGCCAGAACAGCTCTGTCGCCCTATCCGTCACTTTAACTATATTGTCCCGAGAATTTAGTTTCCTCATATTGGTAAAAGCTACTATTTTTGTCTTTCTAGTGGATTAACAGATCTCCATTTTTTGCTATCCATAGCTCGATTTTCCGAATTCCCTATCCCAATTCTTTTCGAGCCTTCTTAAACTGCTTTTAACTATTTTTTCACAGATTACCTCTCATCTTTTTGACTTCCTTGCTTATTCTTATCAGTTTATAGGATACTCGGTTCTAAGCATTCAACACGACCTAACCATCCCACCCCATGTGGCAGGCTTGCATGTCTTATTATTGGTTCCTTAAAGTGGTCTATTATTTCCTTTAACTGTTATCGGGATAAAATAAAACAAATTTGAATTTCACTACTTTTTACTTTACACAGTAACGATCGTTTCGCTACAGGAGCTTCGTCAGACATATAACTAACTTATGGACATATCTTTACATAAATGTACCGTAACAAACATGTTTTAAATAGTTAAAGGAATGGGTAGGTACTTTTTATTACTTAAATATCTATGAGCAAACACTTTCACAAAAATATTGAACTATGGTTTATACAATACTGTTCGTAAAGTGATAAAACTTTAACACAATTTAGACCCTTAGTTCTATCACTTTACGAACAGTATTGTGTAAACAGTAGTTCAATATTTTTGTGAAAGTTTTTGTTCATAGACATTTAAGTAATAAAAACTACCCATTTCTTCAACTATACAAAACATGTTTTGTTACGGTTTGTATAATTAGGGCTTGTTTTATTTTATCCCGATAATAGTTATAATGGAATTTCATCAAGTAAAGTCCGAAACAATCCTATATTATTTCCTTATTTGTTCTTCTTTTCCAGTTTTCTTCTCCATATTTAAGTCTATCATCATACATTCCTCTTAACACTTTTCCTCAGTCACTCTGCTATTTGTTTATTGATCGTCCATTATTCCGACGCATACAGTGCTTTAGGTGCTTTAGTGCACACTATATTCTTGCTCTTGGTGACTCTGAAATATATTTGGATCTCAACATCTTCCTTACTGTTTCTCCCACAATTACACAATTACTTCACTTGTTCATTTTTTAAATATTTCTGGTTCTTCCCTACTTTCAACTACTGTATGTACTTCTAAATTACACAATTTTCTACACGTTCTCAGGTATTCAGCTTTGGTCAATATATTTACAATATACATACTCGTATGTATAATATACTTACGGTGAACACGGTCCAAAGAAATAGAATAGCAAGCATAGACGGGATACCAAATACCGTATTCAATTTTGCTTAATACATAAACATGGTACAATATTTTAAGCAAAGTGGTGTCTTTAAAGTATTCTGACAAACGCATAATAATTTCCAGAGCTTTGCAAATTTGAGTCAAATAAGGGTCGAAGATCCTTCGTTGTGTAAGTAACCACACAGCATTGATCAATATGCAACTAACATATCCAGATTCTGCTGAAGTTTAACGATATAGTCAATTGTTGAAATCTCAGAATATATTTGTATCATCTGCATAAGCGAGAATGGGACACTTCACTTAGAGAAGAAGATCATTCAAAAACAAAACAAATAGCAAGGGACTCAAATTTCATCCCTGAAGAACATCAAAAGCAGGAACGAAATCATTGGAGTAGAATCCATTGTCACGTAACATTTTCTTTAAAATAAATAAGTCCGAACAAGAGTGATAAAAGTTGGGACAAGACCAAGAGATCCTAATTTATGAAGCAAAATCACGTGATCAATAAAATCGATTGCTTTAGATAGGTCGGTATAAATAATAATTACAAAAGTGGATTTATAACAAAAGAGCTGTATTACTGTATTTAAGGGTATAAGTTTATTATACAAAAATATATTACAAAAATAATTTATTAATAATAATTAATTTTGATAAGTATTCTCATCTAACAAACTCGGAAACAGCAATCGAAAAGTTTTGACTAATAGTAAGGTAATTGTTTTTTAGTCTTTAGACTCTCGAGGGATGTTGATATAACTAAACTAAGAAGTATGACAACATCTAGCATATTCAGATCTAGCGCATTCGGAATTTTCCTTTTTTCAATTGCATAATTTATTGAATAAAAAAAACTTGCAAGTGGTTTAAATGAGTACTTGAACTCCAAACGAGCAATATTTTTTTATGTAGATATTAATCGGTTGCTGACGGTTGGAGACTGGAGGCATTTGAGATTTGAGATGTGGGTATACCGGAGAATATTGAAGATCTCATGGGTAGAGAGAAAAACCAACGTAGAAGTGATGAGACGTATGCATAAGGAGAGAGAAGTGATTCCGACAATTAAGAGAAGAAAACTGCTGTACATGGGACATGTCATGAGGGGAGAAAAATATCAAATACTACAAATAATTATGCAGGGAAAAATCCCGGGCAAGAGATCTATAGGAAGAAGACGGAATTCATGGCTGAAGAACCTTAGGGACTGGTTTGGATGCAATAATAATGAACTGTTTAGAGCTGCGGTTTCAAAAGTAAGAATTGCTATGATAATTGCCAACCTTCGAAGCGGAGACGGCACCTAAAGAAGAAGAATCAGTTGCCTGAAAGATAAAGATTGTGGTACCTAAGAACGAGCATTACATTACTGACTATTCTTTAAAAATTAGCACGTTTTATGATTACATTTTGTTTTACGATAGAACTTTCCGACAGATTTGATACATAGCTCAATGTACCGACTCAAGGGCATTGTCTTGATTTAATATTTTCAGATTTTGCGGAAAAAAATTACCCAAAACAGCATATAACGAGTGACTAAAAATTATTGAAACTTTTGTTATTAAGATGGCAACAATTCTGCAAATTTATGATGACATGCCTGATTTTTTAATTCAAATTTGCCAAACGTCAAACAAGCAAATAAATAAAACAATTTATTGTTTTTACTTTCAAAATAATCTTTACTGTCGAGCAAAATACATTTATTGTAATGACCTATTTTCGAAGCGACTTGCAAAATGAAGATGGTAATTGGATATATTCCAAGCAGACGACTTATGATGAATAATAACGAGATATATTCAGAAAAACAAATTGAATTGAATGTTGCTAATATCACAACACAGTGTTAGAATAATGGAACGGTTTTTAACCATTGAAAAGTAAATATTACTGGTCGTCCTACTGTTGGTACACCCGATATTTTGAGAAATACGCTTCAAATTGTTGAACAAAATTTTCATATTTTTGTACGTTGTCTATCCCAAGTAACAGGTAATCATCACTTAACAATTAATCTGTTTTTTAACCTTTTATGGATCTATTTCAGAACTTTCCTACGAATATTCTCGGAAGATGCTGACAAAACAGCTACATTTAGTATACTGATCATCTGCATAATAACATTGACTACCAAAATATTACTTTCTATACTGATGAAGCATTATTTCATCTGTCTAATTATGTTTCGTAAAGAATCCGGTCGAAGGACCAAAATCTTCGGGCTTGATGTATCAACTGAAGACTCGAAGACCAAACTATTTGGGATGACTCCGGTTTGTAAAGTACCAATGTTATGGTTGTATCTAGTAACTAGAATCTCGACCCCGATGTTGCTTCACCATGCATAGATTGTCAGGTTGTATACACTTTACTATTTAAATTTTCAGTGAATGTTAAATGAATAAATGTACTTTCATCTAAATGTATTTATTTACACTATATACATTTATTTTGGATCTACGACTAATACTAACGCAAACTGCTGAATGATACTGTGTTTGAGTTCATACTTTAAGTATCTTATGGCTGGTATGAGGCTCTGAATGATACTGTAAGACTGTGTATCTTATACTAATGTTGAGTTTGTACTTAACATAAAACTGCTGTTGAGACTGGTGTCTCTTGTTAACGTATGATTATTATGTTGACGATTAAAGCAACACTGTGTGTCTTGTACTGATGTTGAGTTGATACTGATCTATTCTGTACTATCTTTCAAGTAGGTAAAAATATACCACTACCCCTAACTATTCCATATTAACATACGCGAATTGGTTGTACAATTTATCGGTTGACGTCATAATGGGGAATTTTCGTGTTATTACTTCGTAGAAATTGTGCCTATAAGCAATAATACCCAAGGTTTACGATAGTGTCTTAAATATCTTACTAATAAATAAATACATAAAATATCTCTACTAATTAAGTATTAGTAGGTTATCATAAACCTCTGCATCTAGTTCCGGTTAATTCCTTTGCACAGTAATGGAACCTTATTATACATATTTAGTTAACAATGGGTGGTCAGATTAAATATCGTCTACTGAAATATCGTTCACTGATAACCCTAATCAATAAAACAAGCGGTCTGGTGTATAAAGCAATAAATGAATTTGGAAAAAGATGCTGATTACTAATAACCCTAGATAATAAAACGAGTGGTCTAAATTATAAAGTAGGTAATAAATAAATTTGTAAATGTAAAAGATATCGCTTTCTTAGAATATAAAGAAAGTTTTAGTGTTAGAATGTGCTAATAAAAGTATGTTATATAGTGATTCAAACTCGGAAATGAACGTTAAATATTTATAAAATTGGAAATATTTATGTTCTAATTCTATATCCTAGATCTATTTATATTTAACAATAAAAAGTGTTTGAAATTAAAATATTATAAAATGATAGTAAATGTATCCTTGACAATGTTAAGTCTCAGAATTATAAAACTTGGGTGGTATATATTCCCCACAGTCGAAATTTCATTGCGTCTAGTTGAAATTGTTAAGGTGGTGATTTCAAAGCAACGAATTATTGGGACGATATCTTTTCAAGAAACAATTAACCGCCACAGATACTAAACCATTATTTTATATTGATTTATAAATCATTTGGATAACATAGAATTAACTGTTAACATAGAAATGTTTCTAACGATTTCCAACAAGATTTTTCCATACTATGCACAGTGCATACAACTACGAATAAAGTAATTTTACCGTGTAATTTATCCTAGACGGTGTGATTTATGGCCAAGTATATCGCCTGCTTGGATGCTTCTGGATTTCTTTTTTCCTGTGATTTAAAAAATGTAATATTTTGGAATAAACAATTTTCCAGAACTACGGTACGCAATTGAAGAGGCAATGTATAAATGTAAGTAAGTTATTAAGCAATTTATCACTACTGTTTACAAGTAAGAAGCTAACCTTTTAAGCATTTTCTTTGTACATAATTGTACTATTTGTAATATAGGTTCGTAAAATGTGTTTCAATCATTTTGTATAAATCACCTTTATATCAGCTAATATGGATTTACTAGTAATGATAACTATATATATATGTTATTCATATTCGTATAAAATATTATAATTTAAAAATATAAATATAAAGCCACTGACCAGGCAAGTCAATTTCTCATAGTTGCCAAATTAAAGTTTTGTTTTGCTTCAATAATTTATAGTTACTTAATTATATAAACATAAAATAATATTATGAAACGTAGAAGAATTTCATAGATTAGTAGTACTTGTTGAGAACATTTGAAAGAAATAAAGTAATTAAACAATATATAAATCTACTAATTAATCCATATCTCATTGCTAAAGCTGGGATTATATGAAAACGCATATTTTTTATTTATGATTTATTTACTAACATTCCTGCAGATGTATACGGATCACGTAAAAAGAAAGCGTTTGCAACTACTTTTGTTTTGCATATCTTGCATATAACAAGTGTTCATTTGAAAAGTCAATCTAGTAGCATGTGATTTACTGAGAACATTTTGAAGTATGTATGTCGTAAATTAAAATTTACTACTTAACCTACGAAGTCGTATATTTTGACAGTTTCATACATACAAATAAATAACAAATAATAGGTATTTATTGAAAACTATAACAAATGTTTAAAATGTTGTCCTTCAAGATCAATGCACTTTAAAATGATTCGCCTTTGGCTTATCGCTGCCCAAACACCAATTTTCTCTGGATGTAGTGATTCTTCATTAATTACATGTGGATTTTCACTACTCCAAATTCTTGTATTTTGTGAATTTAGGTATCCCGTTTTATAAAACCATGCTTCATCAGTAAAGATGACTCTGCGAAAGTTCCCCATTATTGTTCATATTTACAAACCAATTACAAAACTGTAGTCTACGTGGGTAATCTAATCAATCTAATCAATTTCTAACAATTCTTGTACTGCTGTGACACGGTATGGATAAAGTTGCATATCTTTTTTTTAATAACTTGTGAGATGTACCAACAGAAAGGTTTATTTGTTGACTCAAATGTCGAACAGATGTTTGTGGTTCATTTTCATTATTTCTTCAACACGATTGACAACTTGAGGTGTACGTTTCTTAACTGCTCCGCTGCCTGATTTTCTTAAGAGACTACCAGTTTCAGAAAAAAGTTTTAAAGTTATATCCAAAGTATTCTTAAATTGTATATAATCTATTAAACAATGTGGAAACCCAACTTGAAATTCTACCATGCAATCTTGAACTGAATAAACCCATAAACCACCAATTTTATTACCACTTCGACAATAAGCCTGGACTAAAAAAATTTTATGTTCTAAAGTGAAAGCCATTTTAAAACTGAGAAGCAATTTATTTAAACCAGAATCGACGCATGATTATTTTATGCACTAACTGATATTTGTGATTGACATTATCAAATGTCATTTGGATTTACGTTTACGGAACAACAAACACATACTAATATATTTGCGTCTTATTCTATCAAAATTTCAAAGTAACCTAGATTGACTTTTCAAATGAACACACGTTACCTAAATACTGCTTTGAGCATATTTCATATAAAATTGCATATTTGTTTATATTTTATAATTTATTTCTAAACTGCACCGTAAAAAAATATATAAAACCATTTATTCATAATATATCAAAATTACACTAACAGTCCGAATGAGCATTTCTGTATAGTGGCAATTCCCAGATTTGTGTTTATCAAGCCGGGGGCGTTCCAGTGAATCTACGAGCAATGAGGTTGACCTATAGGTCAGTCATATCGCCAGTTGTGTTTAGTTAGTTCTCGAAACTATATGTACACGCAATTTTACCTTGTTATTTTTGATATGTCGAAATCGTATTTATATGTGTCGATTTGGATAAAAGATTATGCTGAATTTTGTGTGGCAGAGTGTTTTCTAAGTATTGCAGTAAAATCGTAAGTTTATATTAATTTATGTTTAATTTCATATTTTAATACAGGCAATTAATTATTTTAGATTCTATGCGACAAAAAACTATGATGAAAATTAAGGAAACAATAGATGAAAATTATATTTATTTCGTAGCCGATGAGATAAGACAGACAGTTATGGACGCTATATTTCTTATTGATTGGCATTTTAAATGAAAGCTGCACCGGCCAATCCTTTTTAATTGGCACAGAAGACTTCGAGAAAACAAATAACTTAACTATAACAAAATTTATAAACGATAGTTTAACGAGGTTTTATTTGCCGAATGCTGTTTCAAGTGACAAGGTGATACTGATGCTATCGGATGCTGCGACATATATGGTGAAGTCAGCACAGAATTTGAAGATTTTTACCTGAATCTGATGCACGTAACATATTTGACCCATGCTGTTAAAAGAGTAGCAGAAGAAATATGTTACACACTTCCAGATATTAATTCATTGATTAATTTGACAAAAAAAGTATTTATTAAAGCACCGTTGAGGGTTCAAGCGTACAAAGATAAGTTATCTGGTCTGGCACTGCCACCGCAATCCATAATAACAAGATGGAGCACGTGGCTTCATGCCACTGTATTTTAGATACCTTTAAACAGATAAGATAATTCATTCTCTCTTTTTCAAACGACTCGATCGCAATTGCAGATTGCAAAGATATACTAAATAAATCACAAATGCACCAAGAGCTAGCTTTTATCAAAGCAAACTATGGTTTTATTAGTGAAACACTACGAAAACTTTAAACTCAAGTAGCTGAACTCAGTGAATCGATAATGTGAGAGGTACCATAGGAGATAGAACCGCTCTCCTATGGTACTTATGGTAATTAAATTAATTTCTGGAGAAAAACCAGGGCTTTAATCAGCTTAGTACAATATCCAGTGTGTTGCACGAAAACTATGATGAACTATTGAGATTCAATTATCTGAAAATATAAGTATGCGCCAATAACATCAGTTGGCGTTAAGATCGCAGAAGATAATTTTTAGTTGAGAATTTAGAAACGCATTTAATTGTAAATGTTTACAATACTATACAAAGGCAAATATAAATAGAAATAGTTACATACATAATTTAGTTGTGTATCTATCACTTAAACTGTACATATTTTTGCATATTTTAATAAAATAATAAACTTTCGTATTTATTAAATGATTAAATGATGAATTAAAAGATTTATCCAGGGGATAATATAAAACAAAAAGAAAACATTTTTAAACACTCGTTTGCTTATACGTCTTTCTGTCGATATTTTGAATAACTTTACATATATTTTCTGGATTGAATATACAATTCTCTATTGGAAGTAAACATTCAAAATTATGTCCATTTAGATGTTTATGTATTGACGAGCCATATATCTGCCTGAATTGTTTCCTACTACTAATGTTAATATGTACACGTTTCAATAAAACAGTTGCTACGTTCATATAATTTATAGCTTACAGTATGGAACGTGGAAAAAATAGGGCAATAAATTTGAATATACAAATATGTGCATCGAAAATTGCCCACAAGAACGCGTAGGTCATCATTGTGTTGACTGAATAATAAATCGATCGTAGATGAATAAATACATTAGCGGATCTAAATTTACAATAAAAGTTTAAACAATCTAGGTTGATTGTTTATAATATGTATTTTTGTGAATATATATATTTTGACAATATATCACATATGTATATGGATAAGAATGATTAATTATGTAAAGGTTATAGAATTTTATATTTTTAGAGCTAACTATGACGTGAACATACTACGGTTGCGATCTAAAAAAATAGTACTATAATCTCTCAAATTTGTGGTTACATTACAAAGTATAAAATTTGTCCCGAAGTAAGCTGTTACATTTCACTATATGTATATATTATACATATTCTCTTTTTAAAGCAAACTTACAGATTGTTCGATATAATTGCCAATAACATATTTTACCATTAAATATTTAAAAAAACTTTTATCTTGTTGCCTAACATCAAGATTACGTTTAATGGCATTTGGTAGACTATTATTACCATTAGATATCATAATTTTTTCCATACAAATTTGCAACGAGAAGAGGACATATTTTCAAGTTTTACCATGGATATTTTGTCAAAAGCGTGTTTTTACTGTCTCGATAAGTTCATTAATATTGGACACCTGCTGCTGTAAATTCTAGATGGAGTTGGAGAAACCTAAATCTCACATATTGAAGTATTTCCGTTCATCTAATGCAACTTAGAGATTGCGGGAAGTTTGCATAATGTAAAACCACTTCTCGTTAATGTGGACACGATCCGCCATGTCGTGAAAGCAGGAATTTGGAAGGACATGGTCTATACAAGGTTCAGTTGGACATGTTAAGTGTCGAACAAGTAAGTAAACGCGATCTATTCTTTATTCTACATCATTTTTTTGGGAACTAGCATTTAATATTTGATTGTTATCATTTCTGCTTCCGTATACTCTCCTCCATAGCCAATAAATTGAAATTTGATGCATGTTCAATTTTCGTGCAGCAGTACCTATGTCGTTGCCATAAGTGCTGTAATACAGCATTTGGCACATTATCTGTCATTTCAGGTTTTGTTCCTTTGTCTCTTACGTTTTTACTTTTTCAAACATAAAATTACTTCCTTCATTCCGTCAATGAAAAAAATTTCTTGTTTACTGTTGATCCAATTGTAAACAGCAGCCCGAACTATAGTGTTTGATGAAAAATGTTAACCTTTCAATATCTCCTTTAACTTTTGGAATAACCAGAAATCTGAAGGTGCCAAATCAAGACTGTAAGGAGGGCGCGAAACAACAGTGAATTTCAGATGCGTGAATTTCAATGCGAAAAATTTGTTCATTCTAGCCTTACTCAACGAATACGATTCTTCAGTGATCGTAAATTATTTCGGGAAATATTAGGTATGAATATCATTTCCTTTGCGTACTAGAAAATTGAGCATGACTTGCTGCACTGGTGGAATTCTTTTGAATTTTCGTACACTTGGCGAATCAGGACGATATTCTACTGACTGCCACTTGTTTTCGGGTAAGGACCCAAGATTCGCCCTCAATTTCAGACCAATTTGCTTTTGCGTAATGTGCCTATGATTCTTCTCATGCTTCACTGATACTGATCGATCTGATCGCTTTTCCTCAAACATCTTCATTTCACCTCTATGACAAAGTTTTGCACGTTTAATCCGCTAGCGAACATTCTTCACATCAATACAATCGTTGTCATAAACAGTTTTCAAACGACGTAAAAGCGTCAAAAATTCTATCACGGATCGTTGCTTGGTACGCATATCAGAAATAAAATTCATGATAAATGACACTATTACTCAACGCTATCCACACAACGTCGATGTTGGAGACCTCATATATCGATCCGCGCTCGTAACTTCATTCTTGTATTTACGAGGGATGTTTCCAAAGTTCTGGGAATTGTGCTCTAACTAAATTACGCAGAACTTATAGGCAATGCTATTGGTGATAGGCATGTCTTGACATGTTTATGCAGCTACCCAGTGCAATGTCGTTCAGTCTAATTAAGGTGCTCAACCGATATAGACGCATTTTCGTAGCACTGTTTGTGTAACCATGGGAGACGTGGCTAAATCTCAAAGAGCAATAATTTTCTTTTTGTGGTAAGGGGGAGTGAAAACTTAGAAATTATTAAACGTCTGCAAGGAGTGTTTGGTGAGTCTGCAGAATCTAAAAGTGCTGTATATCGGTGGATCAATCGTTTTAAAAGTGGTGAAACATTATTAGAAGACGTTCCACGCAATGGTCGCCCGAGCACGTCGGTAAATGAAAGAAACATTACTGCCGTGGAGAACCTACAGAAAGAGGACAGACGAATGACTATTTTTCAAATTAGTGTACACCTAGGAATAGGTACACGATAAGTTCATGAGATCTTATGTGATTGTTTGAGCGTAACCAAGGTTTCAGCCCGTTGGATACCAAGGCTGTTGGGATCAGAATAGAAACTGAATAGGGCTGACATTTATCGTCTACTTCAAGAGCTGTTTCAATCCTAAGTCCAAAAGTCAATCCAAAGAATGGCGTAAACCCGAAGAAGGGCCTCCATTTAAGGCGCGTGCAGTTCCGTCTGTTGGAAAGGTAATGTCTGCTGTATTCTGGAATTGCGCAGGGATTATTTTTATGGATTATCTGGCGAAAGGTGCTACAATTGACGCAGAATATTATTCGAACTTATTATCCTGACCACTGCGGCAGGCACTGCCTGGGAACTTGCATAACCGTCCGTTATTGGAACAGAACAATGTAAGACTGCATAACGCAAAAAAAAAACGAAGGATGTTTTGAACAATTTACGATGGGCATTGCTTCCGCATCCACCTTATTCACCGGATCTCGCACCGAGTAATTTTCACGTTTACGGAGTGTTCGTTTTGAGAGTTTAACTATCGTAAAACGAGCCATAAATAGGTGGATTGAGAAGACACCGAAAAAGTTCTTTGAGGACAGCTTAAAAAAATTAATTTATCATTGGGATAAATGTATTCAATTAAATGGCGATTATATTGAAAAACTACATTGTAATATTATTATTAAATTATAACTAAATTCTCAGAACTTTGAAAACATCTCTAATCATTTCTTTTTACATGATATAAATATATATATGTATAATACAAAGGTATTAGTAATAATATAAAATATTATTAAAAATCTGGTGTGAAGAACACAAATACAGGTTCACTATTAATATTTTTGCGAACGTGTCCGAACATATCCCTCCCCAGAGACGTAGATACGTATTTCGCCTTTCTACAGGCTCATCGGTACGCCCCTGCTGGAGAAAGGATATCTTCAGACACATTCACAAAAAAGAACACATCGCCACATCACAGAAATTATCCAGACCGAGCGTAGAAGTAAATTCAGCGTTGCCTGTTGTCAGACAGCCGAAGTACCTCGCCCCGTCCACATAACCAATGTGAAGCAAGGTACTTCGGCTGTCTGACAACATTTACTTCTACGCTTTTTGTGAATATGTCTGAAGATATCCTTTCTCTAGCAGGGGCGTACCGATGAGCCTGTAGAAAGGCGAAATACGTATCTACGTCTCTGGGGAGGGATATGTTCGGACACGTTCACAATAATATTAATAGTGAACCTGTATTTGTGTTCTTCACACCAGATTTTTAATAATATTTTATATTATTAAAAATACCTTTGTATTATACAAAACTGGTCGGGTTTACCTACTCATGTATGTATCAATAATTCTGATATATATGTATAAGCATAAATGTAGGAAGAAATGATCCAAGTATCTTTGGTTTTCTCATAACACACATTTTCCTATTTCTTAACTTCCTTTCTAGTAAAGTACTTTATTTTTCGGTTGCTTCTATTTCATTGTATGAACAGGGTCATGTGTTATGTTCTTTACAATTTTAGCGGTCTAATATTGATTATTCTAATTATATAAATGAGTCCCTCTTAGTTGTTTTATTATCAGAAAAATGTTTAATTTGAATAAATGAAATTAATTAAAAATATTAACTTATAAAGTGCTCAAAGAATTGTTTTCAGTGGAATTGGATCAGCGTTTTACCTAAAACTACAAATGTTTAGAATCAGACTTGTTATGTAGTATAGTAAAATTACTTATTTACTTTTCCCAATATGACTTTAACAATTATAATACCGTTACTTAATAATTATATTAGATTGCATTATGAGCACGATATACTAGATAATGAATTAATTTAAAAGAAGAGTTGACGGCATATAGCATAATAATATAGGTTTCTAGAAAGGTAGCACAAAGAGGAAGTCAAGACGTATACAACATGCAGTAGACAATCATCGGCATGTTACGTTAAATCGAATGATCAACGGAGCGCGTACAATTTCGTAACGTTGTTTCTTACACGTCTGCATCGCAATGATCTTTCTATAATAAACACAAAAACCACTGGGATAGTAACTTCCGCATTTACGAATTCATTCTAGTTAAATGCACTCGTTTAATTATTTCCGTATGAATAGAACGTTTGCAATAGAGTTTAAAACTGGTTGGTACTTCATTATATGCCGCGTTCATTATACGTATACGTATACTTGCGAGAGATTGATGTCTGTTATGTAAGAGATTCTTCTATACAGAACGATTTTCATCGTCTTTTCTAAAGTGTTATTACAGTGTATCCATTCATGCAACATAAGGACGACACGTTAGTGTTTATCTGCGTCAGTCTCAGTTGGCTACATTGTTTACTTTTTCTTTAGGTTTTATTCATTACAAATCAGTAAGTATTACATAAAATTCGAACTGGTAACTTGTAAAATAGTAAATATGTATGTATATAATCGTTGGTGCTCATCCTTGATTTCATAAAATGGTAATATTTATATATACGTTCAGTATAAGCAATCATGTAATCGAATTACGTATGCCTATACATGATGAGAAATACGACATTGCATGTTGTTCTTTATAAAAATTTTCCATATAAATATCTTCGTTGCAGAGACGTGTAGTATATTCGCTATCGTTCGTGGAAGTTTGCAAGAGTGAAAATTTCAAATCAAACCTAAAAATATTGATGCAAATTGAACTTTCCATTTTACGCAATCATTTTTGCTTCCACCCAAGTTTTTTTTCTCTATTTTTCTAAGTGTGTTATCTCATTTCTCTTTAATGCTTCAATAGACTGACTCTATTTTGAGGTGGTATTCTTTTTTACTATTTTTACTCTCCTTAAAAATTTCATTTTGCTTATTTCACATTTGTATATAAGGAAAACTTTATTTGCATCTGCTTTGTTACTTCTTTCTTATTTATAACAACATTATTCAATGCACGCTAAACTTTACTTGCCTTTCCTGTACTGTTATTTAATACAACGTCTTATCTGTTTATTTCTTCAGTCATAGTCTTCAGGTATTGTTAACTTGTTCTACTAATTGATCCTCTAATCGAATTTTGATTTGCTTGTTTTATATGATAAACTGGGTTTTAGGCTTATTAACCTTCACAACAAACATTTTTCTTAAATCTATTTCGTTACCAGCAATCATTATATTTTCGTCTGCAAAAGCACATTTTGTAATATCGGCTCTTTCCAAATTTCCAAGTCGAAATATGGTTTGTTCTTTACTTGGTAAGAGCGATTAACTTATCTATAAAAATAACAAAAAACGGTGGACTCAAGCTTTCTTCTTGTCTTACTTCCTCTCTGGTGACGAATATTTCCGGCTTCATATTAACAGTTTCTGGTCATTGTGTACCAGCATTTATTGGCTCAATTATTTTATTCTTCACATTCTTTTTCTTTAGATATTTGCATAGTTTTGCTCGTGACATTTTTTAAAAGCCTTTTTCATATCTAAAAATGACAAGTAAAGAGTTTACAATCTTAATAGTTAGGAGCATCCAAAATCACGTATTAATAATTTAAAAAATTATAACTAGCCTTAGTTATAATTTTTTAAATTATTAATACGTGATTTTGGAGGCTCCTAACTTTTCCAAATCCGCTCTGTGAATCCGACAAAGATGGATCCACTTGCCACCTTAACCTTGCTTCCAATATTTGCTCGATTAATTTCATTACCGTACTGAAAAAAGTTATACTTCAACAATTGTTGGTGTCGCTTTTTTCTTAGAAATAGACAGTTATATTGTCTATATTACGACAATAAGATCCGAACAACAATACCAAAACATCATGTCATTGAATAAATAAATACAGAACACATAATATAGCAGCAAACAACGGCTATTCCTATATTATTAAGAATACCCTTATTAACAAATAAAAAATACATACCCGCGATCTAATGTATCCCAAAGCAACTAAAGAACTGGTTCATTATTCATGCATGACATATATAGGAAAAAATTCGACAAAATTAGTAATTTAATTAAGAAAGCGAATAATGAGATAGCAGCTTACGGATAACACACTAGGAAGTTGTTTAAGAAGCAATAAGGATAGAATTGAAAGGAAGATAAACTCGGGGGGTCTATACTATAAGCTGACTTGTGAATGTAATTTGATTCTCTTATGATAATCTTTCATCTCTCCAGATATATTATATGTCGGACGTGAGTTTGCAAAAGAACCAGCCCTTCTCAAGACTGCCCTGAAGACGACAGTAGATTAACTGCCGAAACATCGGATTATTCAAGTCCTCCAAACGATGGAAATAGCCCAAACAACTACTCAATTCTCTACAGAGTTATTGAAAATTCTTAACAGTATCTCTCTTTTTCTGATGCTAATATTTTTATAATTTCGGCCATAATATAATATCCTGGTACTTTATCATTTTTAATTTCTATATAGCTTACATTATTTTTATACTATTTTGTTATATTTTACCCAACAGAACATTATAATTCCATTTACTGGAAAGACAGAAATCAAAAAATCAAATATATTTTTCGATACAGTGCAATTTCAAAAATTTTTGCGAAGTTCGATAAGATGGCAATAGCGGAGTCCGATAAGATGGTAATAAGACGTTGGTTATGTTCGAAATATCACCAGTCTTTAAAACGGGAACAATTTTATTTCTCTTCCAGAAAGCAAGAAAAGTGGATGTAGCGAGAGCCAAATTAAATATCGTCGCCAATGGTGTAGCAAACACGTTTCCACTGTTCCTCACAACAAAAGCAGGGATTTAATCATCTCCCGGAGTAAATTCTTCCCTGAGCATGTTAGTGCTGAGTAGTACGTCATCATGATATAAGTGATACCAATGGAGAAGCATTGAACTGGTTGATAGTAGATCTACGTTATTAGACGTAGATGTTATATCATATTAGTTCTTTACTTCTCCTGTTCTTAGAGTTAAACTGTCAACAAGTATATGTAAAAAATTAAAATTATGTTGTCGCGAAAAATTGTTGATTTTTTTTTTCATTAAAATAACACCTTTCATATTGACAATACAACTCGTGGCATTATTTGAATTATGTAGTTAGTTCGGTAAAGTTTTATTTGAGATATTATTTCATTCATTTAAAGAGAACGTTCGGCATCTATTCCTTTGAAGTAGAACCTACGGATTTTACACTTCTACTAAGTTATCCTCACTATAGGGTCTTGATCAGGAATTTGCGGTGGCCATGTCATTACTTGTAAAATATTAACTTGTCTTTGTCTCATCTGTCTACAGATGGTTCGCTCATTATTCTATTGTCTAATTTCCATGTCACCGTGTTCCCTTTAGTCTTGTCAATCGATTACCTCGACGCAAAGGAGATTTCCGTATTGCTATGCGACTGTGTAAATTCCTCTTTTCTACCGTGTTAACTCAAGTTGAATATTATCGTGCGCGATTAAATTTACGGTCTATTTCCGGTGCTGTTTTTCTTCCTTTTCTTGTACTCTCATTAATTGAAGGTATTAATGAACAATTTATGAATTGTTTGCGACGGGTCTAGATGCATCAAATTTTCCAGTTCGCCCGTGTATTGTTGATTTGGATGTTTAATCTAGTGTTAACCGTAGCTTCTTCGGCTAAGATACATCTTTAAAAGATATGCTCTTCACCAAATCGCCAGTGAGATAACATGGATCGTTCATATATGGCGAATGTATATTTTTATTCAGCTATAACGGACATTCAGTCATAACATATCGCCTTTTTAAGCGATTTTTAGGTCGTCAGAACTTTGTCCCCAATCTGGTTATAATGAACTAAAGAAGCTGCTGCTATATAACTTCAGACGACAGAGCAATATGGTCAGGTTTGTTTGCAGTAGTTTTTCTATAAGTTTCTTAGGGCTTTTAGAACTGATGTAGCTTTTTTTCCTTTAATGGGCACTGTAACTGCAGTAACTGTAAATTGATCTCTTTTACAAAAGGTTCCCGGCAGAACATTTAAGTTTAAAGATAAAAAATGTTCTAGAGGAAAGTTATCAAAGAAAAGAATCAAATCTTGGGTAAGTACAAATATGAATGTATTAGAGAAGAGGAAACTTCTTGTAATTGAAAAATAAAAATCAACTAGATGGTTAAAAACCCAACACAAAATCCTTGTTTTATGGTGTGTTTTATGTGGTAAATAAAAGAGCATGAAGAATTAGATTAGTTGCGGTGGTCCCCGAGCTTATTCCACTGCGAAATGTTTAGATTTGTTGTGTCGCCCTTGCAGAGAAATAAAATACCTGGGTGTGTGGCTGGACACGAAGAGTACATCTGCTGCCCACATCAAGCACGTCGCCACAAAAGTTGAAAAACTTATTGAGGCCCCGGGCTTGATGCCCAACTATGGTGGACCAGCGGCTACTAAAAGGGAATTGCTGGGAGGCGTTGCAAACTCTACAATACTGTATGCAGCGCCGGTGTGGGGTAGAGCTGCAAACAACCAGAGGCTAATCGCAAACAGGCGTCCAACATCTGACTAGCATCAGAATAGCCAGTGTTTACAGGACCATTTCAGCGGAGAGGGTTGTTGTAATTGCGGGAATCATTCCAATCAAGGAGAGAGAGGAGAGATGTGCTGGAGTCGCAAAACTTGCTGCCAGAGCGATTGTATGAAAGATGGCAGGAAATATGGAACAATGGCAAAAACCCAGCCTGGGCTCGAAGGCTATCTCGGAAGTTGGGCAGTGGGTACTTACATGGAGGTGAACTATTTTATTACGCGGGCACTGTCTGGCCATGGCTGCTTCCGCAGCTATCTGTACAGCAGAAGAAGAGCGAACACTGACGCGTGCGATTATAGTGGAGGCGTTGATTATGCGGAGCACATACTCTTCGTGTGTCCAAAGTAGGAGAATTTTCGTATTGAGTACACTGCAGAAACCAGAGAAACTTTCAACGAAAACAACATGATGAAGAACTTAATGGGATCTAAAAATCAATGGCTGTCAGTTTACAAGACTATACGTAACATCATAGCGACTAAGGAGAATGACCAGAGATAAGAGTCTACAAATGAACATGTAGACAACGCCAACACTGATGTAATGCGCAAGCGGGTTTCAGTGCGAGGTGTGTAAGACAACTGGAGGAAGGGTTTTTAGTCGGTATATTCCGACACTACCCACGATTAACATCTGCGTGGGTGTCTTGATATAAGATTTTCCCCTCCTCGGCAAAAAAAAATATGTTGTGGCCCTCATGTCTCGTTACATTACTTTCTCTTGCCCTGTTCATTTAACTAAGCTTAGCAGCTTCGAGGACGGTTTCTAGATATAATTCCGCTTTAGTTCCGACCTTCGCGTTGGCGCAGCACATGAATTGCGATTTCCACTTCCTCTTGGCAGAGTTTACAACGCTCTGTCATCCCACTATCATCTTAACAAATTTTCTGCCTATATTCAGTAGGTCCGTTCTAAACTTGGGCAAGTGTTTCTTAAGGAAATATTTCGCGTGTTTTTGACCTAACTAGTTCTTCCATCTTTCTATTAAGCTCTTACAAACCTTAGATGAAGAACTGGCAAACGGTAAATGAAAAATTTTCTGGTCTAATTAAATATTGGATTATAAATTGGCTCATAGTTGTAAATAACGTTCTATAAAATAATTTAAAAAAAAAGAAAAAGAACATTCTTCACCGTATGCTTAATAGAGAGATAATTAAGTTAATTATTATTGATTAATTAAATTATTAAAATTTAATGTTAAAATTAATGATTTAAGTATAGTATTATTTTCTGGTGGTTATCATCGCATCCATTGTGCTCTTTTGTTTTCAAAAATCCTTAATTAGGAAGAACGATGTCCTCCTTAAACGGGATTAACTTCTGCCCTCCAATTTTTAAATGTCAAGATATAATATTTGTGGCAATAATGTTAGATTATGTTTGCCTTGTTTCCGCCTGTAACCTTTCTAAATACCTTATATTCAATGATTATATTAATACTGGGTTATTGATACGATTGTATGCAGGTTGTAACTTGTTATAAGAAGAAATTAAAAGCGGTAACATGCATGATGTTATGTACAGTAATTCCAAGAAAGAAGAACGGGAGTGTCTGTAGATATAGACAGGCAGAACTAGTTCATTTGGATCTTTCTTCGAATTCGGCCGTATTGAAATATACCTGCATATATACTTGCATTGCTGCTAAATTGTGTTGTGCGAATTACAAAGAAGTTTAACCTTTCCGTTTGCCGTAAAAATATTAGTGCAGTTATATTCGAGTAATGCGCCTTCGGAAATGAAAGTGAAAAGGTTGTCAAACTAAGGGGTTATACCAGTGTGACCGCTGAAAATTTGGGTGATTTTCGGTATTTTTTTGGAAGAAAAGTACTCAATTAAATGTTACGAAAAATTAAGCATATATTTGGCTATATTTGACCTATATTACATAATTTTTTCATATAAAAATATTGAGGTCCAAGCGACCTATGCGCTGCCTCCGGAGGCGCAAAAAAAGTTCCTCCACTGCTGACATGATTCCGGTCGATTGAGTAGCTGAAACCGAAAAAGGAGAAATTGTCGTTAAACTGGAAGGTTTTTCCTGTACGACGACATAGGATTTTCGAAAAATATCAAAATATAACAAAATGGCGTAGTTATGAAAAAAAATCTGTTTTCTTGCCTATAAAATAGTCGTTTCTTTAAATGCCAAATCGTCAATTTTCATCCAATCGGATAATTTCTCTTCGAGTTACAATGTCAGCAAATTTGAAAAATCTCATTTTGAGAAAAACGCGTTTAAAGATTTAACTATCGATTTTTGTAAGATAAAATGATATTTACCATAAAAACTGCTAATCAGCTATACCTGGCCAATACAATGGACCCTCCTCTTCCTCGAATAATGCCTGCTGAGAGACTGAAGCTTTTCTTCGAGCTGTTCGTCCCTCTTTTGAGGATGCTTGATGACGTAACTCAGCCAGTTTGATTCGCAGATGGGGCAGTTTATACCTGCGAGCGGTTGCTCTTTAGAAGAGCTGCCATTCGGGGAGTATTAGAGTAATGTTGAGATACGGCCTTAAAATTTTCACAGAATATTCTTGAAAGTATAAACTGTCGAATAAGGCATCGATTTTTTTAAAGTGTCACACTGGTATAGTCCCTTAAGTGAATTTGATATATCTAGTAGATCATGATTAGTTAGTAAAAAACTTTTACGTCTGTGTCGGTCTGTATTGTTGTCTAATTCTTTCTTATACGTCTTAATAAATGAAATGGGTACAATATGAAAATGGGCTGGTTCTACACTTTAGAAAAATATTGTTATCAATGTGTTAGCGCAAACAGGGAACTGTTTTATGTGTTGCTTTCTTCCAATGAAATCACCAACTTTGATACGTACTACCATCAATTTAATCAGCTAAATCAGACAATTCAAGAAATAGGTTCAAGTTTGGCTAACTGAAAACAGATCCTGTTTGTTATCATGAAAGTTAGGAATAAAATAAATAAAATAAAAAAATAAATAAATAAAATTGTAATATTATTCATGTTCTCCATTATCTCTATTTTTGACTGTCGTTCTCTTTATTAAAACAGTTTTTTTAATCATTCTAACGTTTGTTACCACAAATTAATCAACTTCTTTGACAGAAGAATGATGGATAAGGGTTATTGAGAATTACGGACATTAGATAACTAATTGAATAAATTATTTTGTCAGTTCCTTATTCGAAAAATGTTTGATAAAGCAGTGTATTAATTGGTGTCTACGGATATTAAGTACATGTACTTCCTATAATTGTTAAGACACTAAATACAAAACTAGTATAACGTAAAAGTTCTCGTCTACTTTCTTCAAAACATCTTTTACACGTCGTACATGAATGAAAAGCAAGTAAAATTTTACTCGGTTTTTGTAAAAAAAAGTTGCTTGGTTGTAACGTGTATACATATTTACTTTCATACAAGTAACAAATAAAAATATGTTATTAATTTTAGTGACAAAAATTACCGGGCGAATGTTATCTAATGAAAAAAATCGATTATGTAATTTTGGAAAACAGATAGCAATTTATTTATAGATGTAATTGCACAGTATAAATATTTTTTTCTAAGTTTAAACACTCCACAGTAGGAAAACTATGAAGTTTTATGTACAAATGACTTATAACATAACCGAAAATAGTGCATATGATAAAATTAATCTGCTGTTGCTGACCGTGAGCGAGCTGTTCAAATTTAAAATTACTACATATAATTATTTCTAGAGACAGGCATTCCCGGTCAGCTTACACTAGCGTAGCAGACCATGGGGTTTGAGTGAATCAGAGCTGTCAAATCAAGTTGTGCGTCTCACGTTTCCCAATTTAGTACTTGAACAGCTATCATAACGCGTAGATGTATTTACGAATACGCGTATGTGTTATTCGAACGCAAAGCAATAAAAATGTCGAAAGTTCATACATAGAAATGCATCAACTCGCCTGTTTGCTAACAGGATAAGCAGATTTTTATGGCAATTGCCAGACTTAAGATATAATGGTAAAGTAGTGAGGTGCTTAGTTTGTGAGCAAAGTTTATTATGTTGGAATCCACGTTTGTGTAGGAAACATGTGAATAGTGCAACACGCAAATCTAAAGAAAACGGAGAGAGACCGTATAGTGAACTTCTTTGTAATATACCGGTTGAAAAAATCGGATAAAGAATGTTGGAACAAATACAATCCTACGTGGAAACTACCAAGTCCGATGACGCTACGTAGGTACATATTTACCGACGGTGCGCGAAAAAATTGATAATTATGTAAAAACAAATATCTTAATAATCGATGGGTTATTAAAAATATTAGAACGCGATTTAAATTTACTTTCGCAAAAAAGGCTATCAAGAAATATACGTCTCCCCTTTCGTCTGCTCAATTATCACATGATATCGAAGATATACAAAAAGATACAGTATTGTTTCATTTCAAAAATCTATAATGTCGTAAACATCATACACACATACAACCCAGTCCAACTTCATTATACTTTTCGATGTTGAAATATTGCTTTAGTTTATTCGTGCACGAATTTTATCCACTCTTTTTAATTCAAGCTATTACTTTGGCTTCAGTTTCTGTGTTTCCTGTGGTATTTCTATTCCTACCAGCACATTATTATATTCTTTTTCATCTTCATCTATTTCTTTTATACTGTACTCCGGTCGCTCATATATTTGCCACTGGAATAGATTCACTTATTCTTTGCATATGTACCCACCCATTTGCCTCCCTTGGACATATTCTAGTATAAACTTTTTCTGATTCTTTATTTGCGTGTTTTTTATACGGTCTGTCGTCATTATACCATTCCTTTGCTCCGGGATATTACCTCAAGTACCTCTATTTTATTTTTTGTTCTACCAGATAAAATCCATGTTTCACATCTGTATGTAAGCATCGGTGTATAAACAAAGGTGTTCCAGTGATTTAGTTTATGTTAATAAGTTGTTGCTTACTACATGGAAACGCTCATTGTTTTATTATTTCGTATGAGAAGCGAATTGAAAATTCAGATAGAATTTAATTACCTTGCACAGCTCGAGGAAGCCACCAGTAAAACTTCTTCTGGGGCAGTCCTTTAGTATGTGGGACATAGTTTGTTCAACATTTCTACAGTTCCAAAGGCTACTATCTGTTTCCATAGCATTGAGTTGACTAGTAGTTGACCATAAAGTAGTAGTACCAGTGACAATCTTTATTGTATCATTAAGTTGAATATCTACTAGCTTGGTGTGATAACTTCGATACTTCGAAAAGAGTAAACCAATGCAATGGCTGCCGTTCGCAGGGCCTCCTTATTCACTCCCATGAATTGCTGGCAAGTTTATGTAGTAGTCTTCAAGTTTTTACTAATTTTATATAAAACTAGTCAAAAGAAGCAATATTTAACGTTCATTGTTTTGTTTATTCTTTTATGTATTTCCACTTCCTGTTTACAATTTGTCTCGATCATTACCTCCAAATATGGAAAGTTTTGTTACAACCATTACTTTTACTTTTGCGTATTAATTTTCATAGTAAATTTTACTAATGTCTTATTTAATACTTGGAGATTTCCAGACAAGTCGTCTTCTCTTCCAGTTAATACCTACCACTACAATCGTCCACGAACCTATATTCGAAAATATTTATTGCTTGTAGCAGTTTGTATACCATGTGCAATTTTTAATAAACCAAAGCTCAAGAAATTTAGCTTTGGTTTGTTTATTTAACGTTTTTTTTTCCCTATTATTAGTTAGAGTTAGTATTAGAGTTAATATATGGCCCTCTACGCTTCTCCCTTTCTGGAATTCACTCCATACTGCTGACAATGTCTAATATATTTTCTCAGTTTCAGTTCCAATATTAATTCGTAGATATTTAATATCATGCTCAATTATGAAATCTTTCATCAATTATTAAAGTTCTTGCGTCTCCCACTTTACGTATTGACAGAAATATGTTTGGATAATGAAAAATTCGTGAAAAGCATTGGAGCTTGGGACACACAGTATCCTGGAGACAGACATATGTCTGTCTGTCCCCAAGATACTGTGTGTTGACACACAAGCTCCAATAAGAGCGAAATGTATCCATACATTCCGGGATAGATGTGGCTTTTCACGAATTTTTCATTATCGTAACAAGTCAAGTCTCTTGAACTATTCCATACTGCTAGTTAATTTTCAGGCGACATTCATGAATTATTACAAAATTTTTTAAAATTTATTATGAAAATAACTATAACTAAATACGACAAGATATTTTTTTATACTTTACGACAAAATGTTTTTCATAGCTATCACTCTTTCGTTCGTACTTATTAGAGGATGGTATTATTTGAATTGCAGGCACTCTTAATAAAATTTTTGTACTAATTATGCAATACTACTTTACAAGGTCATTCTAAAGTTTTGTACTAAATTTATTATGAATGATACTTAATAGAAAATTAATAGAGAGATTACTTTTAATTTATTTATTTAGTTTAATTTAATAATTTCGACTGAAGAAATAACGACAAAAGGAGTAAAGGAATGGTATTTTGTAGTTAAATATTTCACTGTTTCTCTTATAAAAATCGAGGGCATGAACAGCAAAATTCGCATTATATACAAGGTGTGTATAAATTGGCGGACCCACTACACGCGGCGATGTTCTTCGTTAAATTCGGAGTCCAAAATCCTAATACGAAAATGTACCATGCTCCATATCTTTGCACGAGGTTCCTAAAGTTCAGACTTTCAGTCTTGAAATAAGCATTATTACTCGATATTTGTTGACAGAAAGAGCTACAATTTAGAAGAAAGAAGAATTGTTGTTATTATCCTTTCGTTAAAGTTTTCTTTTTGATTTTAAAGTTTGTTTTTAATATTTGTTTATTAACTTATTTTGACGAAAAACACACCTGACAACGTTGTAAAACAATAAGTAGGCAGCCTAATGTTGTTCTAGTCAAATACATTACTACTGTCAAATTTTGACACTTATATAATCTACCTATTTCATTCGACTTGCTTATTTTTCGTGTTTATTTGTATAATTTTGTTTAGTTTTCGTATTTATTTGTATAGTTTTAATCAGTTTTCGGGTTTTCGTGATTACTAGTTGTTCTGTTTGTTTATTATGAATTTTACGTTCAACGAATATGCCGATATGTACATGATATACGGTTTCTGTCGTGGAAATGCTAGCATGGCAGGGCAGGAATATCGAGTGCGTTTTCCAAATCGGAGGCATCCAAGTAAAAATGTATTTCGAAGGCTGGACCAACGACTTCGTGAAACAGGTTCGTTTATTCCAAGAAATGCGAACGCAGGTCGACCAAGGCAAAGGCGTACCGTGCAACTAGAAGAGCAAGTTCTAGCCACAATACAGAAAGATCCCTCTGCGAGTACCCGTCAATTAGCTTCTACACTAAATATTCCCAGTAATAAGACTGTTCATTTGGTTCTAAAAGAAAACTTGCTTCATCCATACCATGTTTCTAAAGTTCAGCCTCTCTACGGAAATTATAACTTATTTCGAATCAATTATTGCAATACAATCTTAAATAGAATTCAGGAAGAAGGTGACTTTTTAAGACGTATCCTTTGGAGTGATGAGTATGTTTACCAGAGATGGTGTGTTTAATACTCATAATTTTCATGATTGGGCAGATGAAAATCCACATGAATTTCGCGAATACGGTCACCAAAGAAGGTTTTCTGTTAACGTTTGGCTGGGTATAATAAACCACAGGGTAGTTGGACCAATTTACTTACCAAATCGCCTAGATGCCGGTGAATATTTAAATGTTTTAGAACAAGTTATTGATGAGATACCGCTGAACGTACGCCGTAATATGATTTACATGCATGATGGAGCTCCTGCGCACTTTGCTCGTAATATAAGAGACTGGTTGACTGAACACTTCCCAGACAGATGGATTGGTCGTGGCGGTCCCCTTTTGTGGCCTGCGAGATCCCCGATCTCAATCCATTAGATTTTTTTGTTTGGGGTTTCATTAAAGGTAAAGTTTATGCTACAGCTCCTCAAGACGCTGACGAAGTTAGAGCCCGAATTGACGCCGGAGTATTAGAAATCACACCAGAAAGACTTGAGCGAATAGTACAAATGATACCACAAAGATTGCAGCTGTGTCTACAAACTGATGGATTTCAATTCGAACAATTATGTAGGTAATAATTACATTGATTTCTATCAAGAAGATGTTCAAAAATTAGTCAATATTATCAAAAATTTTTAAAACTTTGTAATATTTTCGTAATAAATATGTAATCTAAGAAACCAATTTTATTTCGTTTGTTTCCTTTTTAAATTTAAAATGTAAGGTTCACATGACGACGTGTAAAAATGTTCCGAAGATTATAACTAGCACATGCGTGTTCAATGTTGCCAAATGTATGTTTCTTTCAAATTAATTCTGAATACAAAGGAAGCCTGATACATCGTTTTCGGATTAGGACGTTTAACTCAAAATTTGACCAAGAATGTCGCCACGTGTAGTGGGTCCGCCAATTTATACACACCTTGTATAAATGTAATTTAAATGTAAATTAAAAGTATGACAATCTATTCGTATATTTATATAATTTACTAATGCAAACAAAAGTTCGTCTTAATATTCTATTAATTTCAAATGAAATTGCGTACACACAATTAAGTACTGTTAAAATATTTGCAATTAATATAATACTTCTGTTCATAAGATAATATGTACTTACGGTTTAAAATACGAACTGTTTTCGTCATATACTTTTCCTATGGAAAATTTTCCACGTACCTGGAACAAAATGAAAATATTATTCAGTTAGACATTAAACATCAAAATATTTACAGCTCATTGCACAATACGTTTATTGCTAACTACCCATTGAAAAAAATCCAATCCTTTTTTATGTCTATTAGATACAAAATCTCTCTACGTAAATTGAGATAAACTGATGAATTAACTAATCTAATCATCTTCACACCGGCAACAAAATTATCAGCTAAGATTTAAAATATCTTTTTATTATTTAAGCATTACCTGTACATTCAAGATTATAAAACTATAAAATTTTCCACGCATAAAGCAACATATATAGTAATATATTTGAATATATTCTTAACCGATGTATGAAGTCTATTAACTCATACTTAACTATATTTGGTATTGACTTTTAAGAATATTTCTACGTTATTTATCAAATATCATCGAAAATCTTTAATGACTTTCAAGCTACCGACTGGTCAGTTGCAGATTGCGGTTTATGACTTATTTGAAAGAACAGGGTTCGGCAACTGGTATAACACATTTTGAATAGTTTGCTATGAAAAATCAAATAATGTGATGTCAGTTAGTTTGACATTATACTTCATGTCTATACATGCAATTATGATTAGAATGGCGAAATTTCCACTAAACCAACGCATTTATTCAGTGAATGAGTTTGTTAGAAGTGATTCCGTTATCCAAGCTCAAAGAAGGTTTCGACTGGAATTTAATGTTAAAAGACACGGGAGAGTTCCATCGCGGAAGACAATTTTAAGGTGAGTGAATGATTTTAATGAAAGAGGCAATGTTGCATCAAAATTTTAAATTGGTGTTACAACTGTTCGGACACCAGAAAACATTGAAAGGGTTCGTGTCGCCGTTAACGTAAGTCCGATGCGATCTGCCAAAAAACATTCATTGGCCCTCCAAATCTCTGAAAGAAGTCTTCATAGGATTCTTAAAAATTAATTACTGTTTCACCCCTATAAAATTCAGATTGTGCAGTCTCTAAAGGAAGGCGATAGAGCACTTCGCATGACATTTTGCAAATAATTCTTAGAAATCTTGAATGAAGATTAAGATGTGTTGCGTTGTTTGTTAATGATGGATGAAGGTCACTTTCATTTAAGCGGTTTCATAAATAAACAGAGTTGTCGGTACTGAAAATCCTCAACAGTTACATCAGAAATCTCTACATGACCAGAAAGTGACAGTTTGGTTTGGAGTATCAATTTTTGGAATTCTTGGACCATACTTTTTGGATCGAAATAATCAAACAGTCACCGCTAACTTCTATTGTTATATACACATGCCACAGAATTTTTTGGTAGGAGAACCACGAAGATTTGGGCAAGACAACGTATGGTTCCAGCAGGATGGTACGACATACTATACAGCGAAGCAGATTCTTCTTACTTTAAGGGAAATTCTTCCTAATAAAGTTATATCAAAAAATGGCAACATAAATTTATCGGTTCCCGATTTCTTTTTATGGTTTTTTTTAAAGGATAGGGTATATAAGAACCGAGGACAAACTATTCAAGCATTGACAGATAACATTTTTCAAGGATGTCAGGGTATTAATGTTCAGCTGCTGCTCAGAGTTATCAAAAATTTTTAAAATAGTTAAGATTTGGTTTAAAAGACATTATTTCCGAAAAGTAAAATTGCACGTATTAAAGTAGTTATATATCGCAAATTGTTTTTTTTTGTAATTTTTCAACAATTTTACAGCTTTATGAAAATGTGTCATACCAGCTGTCGAACCCTGTATTATGATAATTTATGTATTTCCGAACAAAAGAGATTAGGCTTAAAGTATTATTCTAATTGCATCTAATGTGTTTTCACATGTTTGAATAGGTTTATATTTCTTCATTATATTGAGAAATATGTTAATACACTCAGGCCAAAATTTCAAGTTTGTAGTATTAATAGCAAGAGAATTATACTCAAATGAATACCTGCAATACTATAGGTATGCAAAATGAGTAATACGCAGTTATTTTATCAAAGAAACAAACATTCAACGAAATTGTTTATTTTGCAATGATTTTTCTTCATACTGCATGGTATAGAATTTGTTAAAAGGTTTCGAATAGAATCCATCGAGAATGAACCAAGAAAGAAATATAGCTGCAAGGAAAGGGCAGTAAATATGTCTCTAAATAAAAGTAAATAGATATTTAAAACAGTACTCATTAGGAAACACACTTCAACATAATTTTTGTTAAGGCTGATATACCTACTTATCCCATCGTGTTGTGGGGGCCTCAATACCTGCTGCATAAAAGTCTTTGAGATATTGCAAGATAGTTTAATGAATATTTTGTATCATTATTGTATAGGCTACAACATGACACTCGTTAGAAATATTGAAGAAAAGTACCGAAAGGTGCTTGACTATTGGATGGCTTTATCGCCACTGTTCGAAGTCGTTCGGCTTGAAATGGAATTCATAACTGAACCACTGAGTGATGTAATAAATGTATGAAAGCGAAAAGTGATTATTTCGAAAAAATTATATTTCACGTCACTGTTTTTTTTCCATCTTTAAGTCGAGAAAGTTGTACGCGAGACTAACATTAAATGTGGATATACATATTGCTATGGATTTTTTTTTGAAATATTTACATGTACATGTATATAAATTTAACGAGTGAGAAAAACTGGTTTTCCCGGCGTGCATTGGATGTGAAAATTGTAGAGACGTGGAGACGAAAATTATCTATTGAAAGAGAAGGTTGCTTGTTTTGTGAATTATATTATATAACGAGCCATCGAAAAAATTGTAAATTGAAGTAGACTGTGAAATTGGGTCGGTACTTTAGCCACTTCCACATAATGACATTTATTATTTGACATTGAAACTAAGTTTGTGTAAAATTTTTCAAAACTCTTATTAAGAAAATTAAATTTGTTTAGATGTAAATGGACAACATTTTCAACAACTTCTGTAGCTATATGTAAATTTTGATTATGATTTCGATATTAAATCAATTATTTGTTTTCTTTTTTGGTGTAGTATCATTTCAATGCCATAACCTTTTATTACAATGAAACCAAATGAAACTGTCAAGCATCAAGTAATGTGTCATTATGTGGAAGTGGCTAAAGTACCAACCCAATTTCACAGTCTACTCCAATTATGAATTTTTTCGATGGCTCGTTATATTTAATTGATTCGGGTTGATTGTTTGAAAGTGTTTTACTGTTAATATATTTGAGATTTATATTTCTCGATATTTAAAGATATTAATTCCCGTTATTTTGATGTTTAAATTAATCAAGCATCTTTGTTCGTAAGAGTCTCCTTTAGATTTTGTAAGTAGAATTAAAATTATATGACGTCATCTTAATATATAAAATTATTATAAGTATATTTCTATTGTAGCCAAGTTTGTAGTTAAGAGATTTAATTATTAGAAATACAGATAATACAGTTTATTATTAACATTTCTTTGTTAAAATTATAATTGAAAAGTTTGTTCGATTGGAATCAGGGTTTTTTGTGCGTGTCTATTGCACATGCGTAAGTTTTGTTCGTGTATCAGTATCTGATTATACAGTGTGGTTTTTTGGGAAGAATTTGATATTAAACTTGATTATTTTTAGATAAGTTTTGATCGGAGTCATTAAAGAGGATGTTTTCCATTCATTTAGCTGTCAATTTTCAATGAATGTTTTTATCTCAAGTATTTTTGTATGATATAGCATCTTTATACTTTGTAAAGATATATTTTTTATTTTTTTTATTTTTGTATTAAATATTTATTTTAAATTTTAAACTGCGTTTGTTTTACTTACTAACTCCATTTTTGTTGAATATTAATTATATATAGTACTAGTATATATACTAGTTGTTGTGGAAAGTGGTGTAACAAATTTTCAAACCACTATTCATAGCAATATGTACTATAACATGTGTTCATTTGAAAAGTCAATCTAGGTTACTTTGAAATTTTGATAGAATAAGACGCAAATATATTAGTATGTGTTTGTTGTTCCGTAAACGTAAATCCAAATGACATTTGATAATGTCAATCACAAATATCAGTTAGTGCATAAAATAATCGTGCGTCGATTCTAGTTTAAATAAATTGCTTCTCAGTTTTAAAATGGCTTTCACTTTAAAACATAAAATTTTTTTTAGTCCAGGCTTATTTTCGAAGTGGTAATAAAATTGATGGTTTATGGATTTATTCAGTTCAAGATTGCATGGTAGAATTTCAAGTTGAGTTTCCACATTTTGTAATAGATTATATACAATTTAAGAATACTTTTGATAGAACTTTAAAACTTTTTTCTGAAACTGGTAGTCTCTTAAGAAAATCAGGCAGCGGAGCAGTTAAGAAATGTATGTACACCTCAAGTTGTCAATCGTGTTGAAGAAATAATGGAAAAAGAACCACAAACATCTGTTCGACATTTGAGTCAACAAATAAACCTTTCTGTTTGTACAACTCACAAGTTGTTAAAAAAGATATGCAACTTTATCCATACCGTGTCACAGCAGTACAATAATTGTTAGAAATTGATTACCCACGTAGACTACAGTTTTGTAATTGGTTTGTAAATATGAACAATAATGGAGAACTTTCGCAAAGAGTCATCTTTACTGATGAAGCATGGTTTTATAAAACGGGATACCTAAATTCACAAAATACAAGAATTTGGAGAAGTGAAAATCCACTTGTAATTAATGAAGAATCGCTACATCCAGAGAAAATTGGTGTTTGGGCAGCGATAAGCCAAAGGCGAATCATTGGACAAATATTTTTTCAGGGAACGTTAACTGCTCAAGGTACCGTACGGAAATTTTACAACCATTTGTTAATCAGTTGCATGATGATGAACTTCAAAATGCATATTTCCAACAAGACGGAGCACCTTGTCACTGTACTGCAGAATCTTTGGATTATTTAAGAGAATTTTTTGATGAGCGTATAATTAGTCGAAATACTGAAATTGCCTGGCCTGCACGTTCATGCGATTTAACACTTTGCGACTTCTTTTTGTGGCCTTATCTAAAAAATAACATATTTCGAACACCTACAACGTGTCCAGGAAAGTATGCAACAAAGGAAAAACTTTTTTATTGTCTATTTCTCAGAAAATTTTATTCTTTATAAAAGTTTCTACGTATCTACGTCTTTGGAGAAGATACATTCAAAAATACATATGAACTTGTATTGTGTTCTTCACACCCCATTTTTAATAATATTATATATTATTAAAAATACTTTTGTATTATACAAAATTGCCTACTCTTTTACCTACTCAAGTATGTTTCAAATTATGTTGTTATATACGTATTCGGTTTACGCCGACAAGTAGTGAAGACACGATAATACAGTTTTTTATAGATACGGTGGTTACCGACTATAAGGAACACCCGGCTAGTTCTGCGATTATTATATAGACAGCGCTGAATATTCCTTCACGCTCTGCCTTAATAATATCTGCGAGATAGCAAGGTAGTTATGTTTTGTTGAATGTGTCTCTTCTCCAACAGGGGCGTATTGATAATCATGTAGGAATGTGAAATACGTATCTACGTCTTTGGAGAAGATACATTCAAAAATACATATGAACTTGTATTGTGTTCTTCACACCCCATTTTTAATAATATTATATATTATTAAAAATACCTATTATTTGTTATTTATTTGTATGTATGAAATTGTCAAAATATACGACTTCGTAGGTTAAGTAGTAAATTTTAATTTACGACATTGTGCAGTGGAATTTTCTAGCACCACGTTGGGTTAGCCAATTGTGCAGTGGAATTTGCTTTGAAATTGCTTTATTTAATTTTAATTCACACTACAGCTTATATCGCCGGCTATTCAGTCTAGTAGAATCCTTGAGCTTACGTCTCTGGGTCGATCCTCTCGGATACCGGTATATTAAAAATTAAAACACAAGGTGTCAGATAATTTATACGCACATTTTTTTCTTTACATTAATATATATTTCAAAAATAAAAAAGAAAAAAAAAATCCCTCTACAAAGTGTATAGGGTGCTAAAGCGTCATTAAACAGTAGCAATGAGGAAACACTCTTTGTGAACATTGACTCGCACACAGAGAAAAACCTTTTGTGAAACACGATCAAATATAAAACTAATAAATATTAGTGAAATCTGTCAAGTTTAACCTCTACTGTGACCCCTTCAAACAAATATCAAAAACAAATTAGTTTTCAAAACTCACGCTAGTTGAAAATTTATTCATGCAACAAATAACATGACAAGATCCATCCCCACTACAATCTCTCCAACCTTAAATTCAAAAAAAAATTGTTCTCGAAGTATAATATTAAGAAAAACAACTTCCCTTAAAAAAAAACATGACAAGCTTTCGCTAATATCCATATACTACTTTCAAACACATTATTATTACAATAAATACAAAATTTATAGCACTGAAAATAATGCTAATATCTAATAAATAAATAAAATAATTTTTATCAACTTACATTAAGTTTTTGTGTGATTTTAAAATACACGAGAGGCATCTTTTTCACAAGATTTCAAATAACTATGAAAAACTTCGCAAAAATCGAATTAAGGTTTACTTGCACCTTATACTAAATGCAAAACAAAGTACAGACCGACTTTATAAAACAAAGAACAAAATTTATTATTTTATCCTTTTTAACTAACCACTTTAACAGTCAAGATACCTCTAAATCAAAAATGAAAAATTCTTCATATCCGCCTGGCTATCCCTACCATCTATCAAATCAAAATATACAGACAATACATTTTATCAAATACAATATCCGAAAAAGCGGCAAATTCAATTCCTTGGTCCACCTAAACATACGAGGGCTAATCACAATTTCATACATTAAATATCTTATTTATAAAAATATTATACCTATCGATCCCCATCTGAAATAAATAAATATACAAGTAAAATAGCTAATTTTTTTATAAATTGTCCCTAGTACAGAGTTCAATAATAGTTCAATCTTTTTTCTTGCTTGTCCATGGAAAATCCATGACAATATGTACTTTAAAATGTTCTCAGTAAATCACATGCTACTAGATTGACTTTTCAAATGAACACTTGTTATGAATATACAGTTAAACGGTCAAAAAGAAAAAAAAGAGGAAAACAAGTACTTTTACTTGTGTAATTTCGATCTTTGGAGTAGGTTAATGCGAAATCATAGAGTAGCTGTGTTGTTTTAGAATGAAATTACGCCACATAATATAAGTTTTTCTGATTTACTGCTATAACAACTCAATTAAAACATCGGATATAATGAGCTTATAAATATGTTTCAAACTAGTGCAATTTTGTTTTTCAAGAGTGGTAAATTGAAAATTTCATATCAAATTCAAACGTTGAAAAATGTGAAATCGAATGTCAAACACAAAAATAGCTAATTAAACATCAAATAATAAAAAATAAATTGTCTATAAAATGAGTGGTTTATATATAGAATGTTATAAGTAAAAATATACAGAGAGATCAAAAAAGGTTGACCGTGCCGCTTCATCGATATATCAACTTTAGTACGAGTTTGCCACACGTTAATTATTGTAGTATGAATTATTTGGTTTTGTAACTTCGCTAAAATCGCTGTCAATCCAATATTCTGTCATTTGCATTATTTTAATTTGTCAGTTATATAAGCTTTTTGTTGTTTCTCTTTCCCTTGGTTTACTATGTCTAATTGAATATTAGAAATATCTTTCTCAAGGCAATAAAAGTGACATTTCGTTACTTTAAGTTTTTTTTTGTGTTTATACGAGCATCATTATCATCTTTGCTTAATTTTCGGGTAGCGTTAATATCGACAATGCATTTACATAAGAACAAGATAAGTTTATTGTAGACGCTTATTTTCGTAGCAGAGAACTGCTACCGAATGCAGAGTGGAAATATTCTACTAATTCGTGTAGGCATCAATTTCACACTCGATTTCCTGAAAAGTAATTCCCAAATGATTTTTCAAGATATGTCAATCGTGTTATTAGTCGTTTTCGAGAAACTGACAGTGTATTTAGGAAACCCTCTTCTGGTAGACCTAGTTTACTAACACAAGAAGTCCTAGAAGATATTGAGGAATGGCTGGACATAGTCCTAAATAATCTTTAAGGTGATTATCAGCACAGACAGGTTTCATCTAAGTGGAGTCATTTTCATGATGATATTGAGTTGCTGTAATGCAACATTTTGAGGGAACATTAGGGGATTATTTTTACAATTATAGAATTATTATTAAGTAATCATTGTAATAAAATGCCTTGAAATTAGTGAAAAATAAAAATTATAAAATTTTCAAAACTTTATTTTTTCTATCCTGTTAAGAACATATGATACTTAATAGCATTTTGCTTGTCACGAAATTTGTGTATAAATTTAAAGTATACACAGAAATTTATTAGGAAGCTAACGTGCTAAAGTTTACTAGTACATTGTACGTTTTGGTATGTCTAGGTACTTGTATTACTACTATTATTACAATTACTACTTTACTATGTTTTAACGGTGTATCTATTAAAACGTATATCGATCAAAAACGTTTCGGGAAAACCTAACATTCTAATTCCCTAATATTTGAATCGTGCGATTAATAGTATACTTTATCGATGGTGGAGAATCTATATTAAGCTCTGACCTTGACGACTACGTTTTTTCGCATTTTATTTTTCATAATTGATCGACCGCCTCCCGTTTCAAAGTTCACGTTCACAATCTTTATTTATTAAAATAATTTACGGGTTTCACGTAAACTGTTTATGGACACGATGTGCATGTACAGACAAGAGTATTGCGTATAAAAAGATAACGCTTGATAAAAGTGTACATTTTATAATAACAATGGCTGAATGGTTTTTCAACAAATATAATCGTGTTAATCTTCTAGGAAATCAAGTTCGGCTTATCGTACACTTTTAGATTTTTTTTTTGGTTTACGTAATTGATAAATTATGATAAGAATCGATAATAATAAAAATGACAGTTATCTATGAATTAATTATTTTACCCAATTTACTATGTTTTGTAAAACATGATCTGCAGGAAAATTACTACAAAAATTATTTTTCAAATGTATTCGGTATATGTATTTGAAAAATATATTTCCTTGTTCATGCGAAATTAGAATAGAATAAACAAAATATTTCTCTGTAATTATGTACGGTCGCGGTCACATAAAAGCGACCGGCACTTTTTCCTATTGTATACATCATGTCACTTAATAATGAAAAAAGTCAAATATTATTTAATTTGTCATTATGTAGTGTCATTACTTACAAAGCCAAAATTTATGAAAATAACACAAAATGTCAAATTAGTGGTCGCTTTTATGTAACCGCGACCGTATGTTATACCAAAAAAAATTCAATTGCAATGAGTCTTTCAAATTAAGCGCCATATTTTAAAAATAAATAAATATAGATGGCGCACCGAATTCGTCTGGGTATTTTGAAATTTACGAAGTGTGATGTATGACATTTATAAAAATACCTTCTTACACGATACAACGACGCGTTCAAATTGTTGAATTCTTTTATGAAAGTCAGTGTTCTGTGAAAAATGTTTTTAGGAAATTACGTGAATTTTATGGTTTACATGATCGTTCATCTGAAAGAACTGTTGGTCGGATTATTAGAAAATTTCAAGAGACCGGCTCGATGAAAGATAAAAAAAGAGACAGATACAGTCGTAGTGGTCGTTCACAAGAGCATATTGGTTTGATTCGTGTAAGTGTTGCTGAAGAACCTGAAATGTTCATTAGTCGACGTGCACAACAAGTTTGACTCAAGTTGAATCAACAACATGGCGTATTTTACGAAAAGAATTTAGCTTTGAAGGCATATAAGGTTCAAATAACACAGGAACTAAAGCCATTTAACCGTACAAAACGTCGTGCATTCCTCAGTTGGATTAAATAGCAACCAGATGATTTTTCACAAAAAATAATCTTTTCTAATAAAGCACATTTTGAAATTAAGATACAAAATTGTCTAATCTGGGGTGACGAAAATCCACGAGTGATTCATGAAAGACCTTTGCATCCTAAACGAGTCACTGTTTGGTGTGCATTATGGTCAGATGGTGTAACTGGACCATATTTCTTTCAAAATGCTGCTGCTGATGCCGTAATAGTGAATGGTGTTCGATATCGTGAGATGTGACCTGAACTGAATGATATTGATCTAAACAATAGATGGTTTCAACAGGACGGTGCAATACACCTCATTTTCCTAATGAAACAATTGCTTTATTAAGACAAAAATTTCCTGGAAGAATTATTTCTGTTAATTGACCACCAAGATATATGATCTAACATGATTGGACTATTTTCTTTGGGGTTACATAAAAAGCCAGGTCTATAAGAACAAACCACAATCAATTCCTGACTAAAGGATGAAATTTGAACTACTTTTGCGCATCGTTAAAACAAGTACATTTTAAGTATGCCTAATGGGTAGTAAACTCATATGAAAGATTGCTGAAGGAGCCTAGAAGATTAGTATTGCTCTTTCCATACGTGGTTTTCCAGAATGGAAAAGTGCATTGACTCAGAGTGTTGAAGAAGCATAAATTTCGTCCCTACAAATTATCAGTATCACAAACTTTACATGAAGGTGATAACATCAGACGAATAGCTTTTTGTAGATGGTTTAAAGATCAGTGTCAAAACGATCCACACTTTTCAATGAAAATATTATGGACTGATGAATCTCGTTTCACAAATTGCGGAATGTTTAATAGGCACAATGAGCACATATGGTCTCAAACAAATCCACTTCACGCTGAACATAGGAGACCACAAATTAAATTTGGGTTTAATGTTTGGTGTGGTGTTATAGGATCAACTGTTCTTCCTCTTTTTATTTTTGATGGATCACTAACTGGCAATCGTTATCTTAATTTTTTACAACAAGATTTCGAGGAAATGTTAGATAATTTAAATTTAAGAACCCGAGCAATGCTGCAATGGTTTCAACATGACGGAGCGCCTCCGCACAATCAACTGAATGTTAGAAATTATTTAAATTTGAACTTCCCTAATCAATGGATAGGACGAAATGCACCCATTGAATGGCCGGCTAGATCCCCTGATTTATCAGTTTTGGATTTTTTCTTGTGGGTGTACTAAAGGACACAGTATACAAAAGAACATATGAAACAATCGACGATTTAAGAGAAGCTGTCTTAGTTGATTTTAATAACATCGATAGGCGTAAAGTCCGCAATGCTACAAATTCTGTTGTGAAGAGATGCAATTTGTGTATTAATAATAATGGAGGTATCTTTGAACATTAATAATGTTAAGTGCCCTTAATAAAAGTTCTTATAGTTTTCATTTTATTACTACATAAGATTTCAAAATAAGTTTTCGTTTGGTTTGTATTTTATCAGTTCGAAATTCAATTGTTTTCCATAAAAACCATAAAAATGTCTATATCCTCTTTATTTTTTAAAATAACCATATCAAACCTTATATCATTGTAATCAGCAAAAAATAAGCTTTTTAATGATGTCAATGATATGGTTTCCATTTAAACAAACACAAGTTTGTGTCATAACTCGATAATGGTGAACGAAAAAAAAATATTAGCTACATAGTTTTATTTGGCGTATAATTATCTAAAACGGAGAAACAAAAGCAGTTTTAAATCAAACTCGTAAAACTGCGCATCTTTCCAAATTTAAGCGTTTTTCTATCATCAGTAGTTTCTGAGATCCCAATGCTAAACATTCAAAAAAACTCACCCTGTATATATAATGATGTGCTTTATTTGCAAACTATGGTGTTAGGTCGTCAAGTGTAATACTTTTTCTACTGTTGATGATGACTTGGTTGTTGAAATACGTATCCAAGGTTTAAGGCTATATTGGGCCAAGGATTTTTTAATTTTTTTAATTAATTTTTACAGAATAAGCCACAATGTCCGGTTTACTCAGATACTCAGAAACAAATAATAATTTAAATTAAAAGATATGGCTATCATTCTAGTTTTCTGAGATTATTAAAAGATATGAAGGAAAAATGTTTTTACAAGTCGCTGTTCTGTTTATTATATACATATATAAGATTCATATAATACATACTTTTCACACCAACACGTTCAGAACAAAACGGAATTTTTTGTATTTATTTTCAAAGGAGACTTGAATTGCAATGTATCCTATTTCATCCTCTCTACGATAGTGACTAACAATCGGAGGATTTCCGGCGAGCCTTTTCTTAAGATTGGCAAATATAAAATACTGTCGTTTACTAGAAAATTTGAAAGAAAATATGTATGTTATTAGGGGTGAAGTATTAGATTGTTGCCTGAAAGATAGGAATTATTTTTGATATAAAGCTGTGTGTAGATGATCATATGTGTTTAAAAGCTACGAATTTATAACAACGGGGGTTTCGGAAATATTTATTTAAAATTTGTTCTGTTTCTTATAAACAATAATTTATATACTCAGCTCATCACTAGGGACGGTTCAAGGACATTATGATCCCGATTTAACAATTTTCACATCCGAATCAAAATTCGTATAGAGAAACAAGTATCTACCAAGAGTAAATACAACTTCTTCAGAAGGAATATTGCAGGGTTTATAAAACATATCACTTCCACAGTTTATATCCAGAGTTCAAATGGTTCTAAATCACTAATAATTGTTCCATATGTTCATTGTCTGCCACAGTAAATCCATTTATATATTGAAAACAACATATTCATGACGTTAGTTGTAGAATATTGTGGGATGGTCGGAGTAACCTTAGATAGCGGTTGGTTACAGGCATTCTGGCAAAATATCCATGAATATTGGCTAAATCTACCTGGATAGTTGGGTCCATAAATACTTGTTGAGCATGTAAAACAGATATAGCATCATTCGGATTATAACTTCAACGTCGTCAAAATGCATGTGATAACAGGATGGTGCTTCTTTATATGTGCCCCACCGCGTTATAATAGGTTCTGGTGGTAGTAGCACATGTGGCAGTTTTTCACGAAGTCAATTCTTGCATGTAGGTGCCTTCACAAGAACTTTCTTGACAGAAGATATCAATTTATCTGCATTCGGGTAGCATTTTTTGGCGTCTTCTGATACTCGATAAATACCATGTGGGAAACATGTGTCATACTGCTGTATATTTATAGTAAAAGCCGACCAGTCGCCTTCAGTATGCAGCTCCATCTGTTACAAATAATAACACTTTTTCTTTTCTTCCATCGTGCTTTTCACCCCAAAGCGATTTCAAAGACGATGTTACGTTCCATGATATAAATTCTGCTTTAGTTGTTTCGGTTTTCTTAGATCCAAGTAGATGTGTAGACACTACCGTGTTGTTGTCCATAACATATTTACGCAAGAACTCAAGTAATTAATAAAATTAAATAACACATTGGCTGCCACAAATTTATTTAAGTCCCCTCCTAGAATGTACCCCTTGACTGCTGATCCCTAATCATTACATACGAAAAGTGGTAAGTACAGTGAATAAAGTTTGTATATTTCTAATTTTGAAGTAATCCCTCCTTTTAATGGTTTTTTTATAAGGTTAATATAGATTTTTTTAATTCCTCTTCCTTAATTCTTTCATTTGTTTTGAAGTCTAATCATATTCGTTCACTGCTGAATTTTAAGATCTCAAATCCAGTATTTTTCTTCTTTCTCCACCTTCACTCACAGCCACTACCTGCTTAATATATCCGTTGGCTTTCATTCTAAACAAGTGACGTAACTATCTTGCTTTTTGTATCTTTAGCACTTGGGTTATTTATGCAAGGTGGGATCTACATTTCTTACACCTCCGTACGTATTGACGCCTCCATTGATCATGTATTCTTGATATTCCAAAAACCATTTTCGTACTACGATTCTGTTCTAACAAAAGTTTATTTGGCTTTAATTTATTTTTTTCATTTACTACTATTCAGCCCTTCTTTTTTAACACTGCTTTTCGTTTTGCTTGTCGCCTTTATTTATTCCAACATAATGGTAAAATCATTTATTTCTATTGTTTTCTTTAATTTTAATCCATTATTTTACTTATTTATCATTCATCCATGAGTTATTTTAATCCATTCGCTAAGCATGGGCAACCAAGTCACTACCTGACACTGTAGAATTGTTTTTAAGTATTTTGTACCCTGTGATTTACGTGTTGGTGTTTTCGTATTTTGTATAAAATAACTCTGAATGGCGACATACGTAGCGAATGGGTTAACATATCTCTAATATTATTATGGTCACAATCTTTAATTTTGGTACATCTATTGCCCCCCTCCAATTGAAAAATGTGTGAAAGTGTATGAAATCAATGATCCAGAAAGGTTAGGATTAGGTTTCATTACTCCTTTCCACGGGGGTTGAGCTACCCACCAGGCGCGTCTCTAGATGGCGGATAAGGGGACAGTCAGGTCTCTCTCGGGGAACCTAATTCGTAACAGTCATAAGCAGTATGGGTAGGCCTAAAAACCTTCTAATCCTTAGCAAAAGCTGTCACCGCCGACCAGCTCCCCCATGCTACGATGTAAGACAACATGCTCAAAGATGAATGGTCACCGGGGTATATGTGGTCTCGAACGTTCCTCTAGGATCACCAGGCGGCACTCCCTTGTATTTACACTTTGTGCCCGTTATGGGAGATCTGCGGGCATTGACTCATATTCTTCCGTACTTGGGGGAACAGAACTAACCGGATATAAAATAAAATAAACTCAAAAAGATGCGAGTCTGGAGAAAATCCAAAGCTTGAGGAGTCTACTGAGCCTCCCTTGACAGTGGAGACTTCAGAAACAAAATCAAAAATAAATGAAGGTCAACGCAGGGTCACGTCCATATTATGATATTATTAGAGAATCTGAAGGCTACGCTTGCAGTCAACCTAATTAATAAAAAAATAAAACTATTAGCGGCTTGATAACGGGACACTGTCCTGTAAGGAAGTATCTGTACAGCAATGGGCTTGGTTAGTAAGCTCTGCTGTAGGAGATGCGAAAAACAGGAGGATACTAGTCTTCATGTAATATGCACGTGTGAAAAACTAAAGGGACATTTCGAAAGCGATCTATTGGATCCTACGACGGTACTCAAACTTCCCCAAGTACCCGGCGTCTAACCCAAAGAATTAGATAGATAGATATATAGATTAGAAAAGTTTAATTGCTGTATTAATCTTCCCATTAACGTTTATAAGTAGTTTTGCTTACAATATATATTTTTTATTTTACTATGTGATTCAATGTGTCATATAGAAGCTTCTACTTTTCACTCTCTCTCTCTCTCTCTATATATATATATATATATATATATATATATATATATATATATATATATATATATATATATATATATATATATATATATAATTAAAAATTCGTGAAAGTCACACCTATCCTTGAAACGCACAAATGCATTTCGCTCTTATTGGAGCTTTTCAATGTACGGTA
Organism: Melolontha melolontha; assembly: GCA_935421215.2. NCBI lineage: Eukaryota > Metazoa > Arthropoda > Insecta > Coleoptera > Scarabaeidae > Melolontha > Melolontha melolontha. Next base: position 103,942,577 of record OW285235.1, read on the forward strand.
TCCTGGACAGACATGACTTTTCACTTCTATACTTCGTGTATATATAGTTAATATTTTGGGTTATATCAGAGGTTATTTATATTATAGAGCAAACAATAATTGAAAAAATATTTTATGAGAAAAAATTATTTATTATAAACATTTTACTAACAATAAGTACACATGTAAAAAATAGAAATTATGCGATAGTTGCATTTGTCTTTCATTTAAAAGTTTCTCCATACGTGGATCTAAGTTAGAAATACAGAAAAGCAAATTGTTTTCTAGTAATAATAGACGATTTCTGTATTTAGTTTTTAGCGCAACCATAGACGAAAAACCCTTTTCACAGAAACAATACGTGGCGAAAAGGATTAATATTGTCAATGCTTGTGTGACTAAATTTCCAAATTCATTTCCATGAACAAACCCAAAACGTATTTAAACCTACACATGTAAATTGCAGTTGTAGCGTTTTGTCGGCAGACATTTCGATGAGATGGTCGCGAATCTCAACTGGTAACTTAGCAGTGGCAACAATGTTTTCACTAAACGGATTCAGTATCTATTTCTTCGAAAAATAATTTTTATCTTCCGGGAAATACTCCCTCAACTGAGTTTTTAGCTTACGAAAATGCATCTTCTTGCAACCCAAACTGTAGTGAATAATAGTGCCTTGTTTATTCAATTTTTTTTAATATAAACCGAAGTGAGTGGGAACATTTTGCTTTGAAGGTGAATAATCCTGATATTAAGCTTCTTAATGAAAGCATTTGTTATTAATCAAATGCTTTCATCACGTCCTTGCAAATTCACATTTTAAGTCTTTTAAATGTGAAAATACATCAGCTAAGTAAGCTAACAACATTCACTCATTATTCTGTAGAATTAATGAGAACCGCGTGTGTTTATCCTGGAAAAATATTATTAATTCATCTCGCAATTCCAATACCTGTGTTAACACTTTCCCTCGAGATAACCAACTTCTGTATGGAAAAGAATAGATCTTTTTATTTTCACCCATTTCATCGCATAGTTTAGCAAATAGCCTGTTATATAACGGTCGGCTTTTAATAAAATTAACCATTTTTACAGCTTTACAAAGAATTTTATTGAGATTTTCCGGCATGTTTTTTGTGACAAGAGACCAGGGGGGGTCGCAAAATATTAATTTTATTTATACTTTTTGAGGCCTTGCGGAGCTAAGAAAGTCGAGAATCGCTGTTGTAGAGACTTTCATATTGACTAGTTTTTAATTTCTTTGTCCCTGTATTCAGATAATACATTCAGTTTATTCAATTTATGTTAATTTTTTCATATAATACCCCATGCATTCTAATAAAAATGGACGTAGATACTACGATAAATTTAAAAAAATAACACAAAGATCGAAAACAACGACTATGTAATAAATAGTGTTAGCAATCTATGTAGACTCCTTAGTCAGCCAATTCGAATTGCATAAAAGATAAGTCGAGGTGCAATGATTAGGTTTATGGTTGTGGCGTGACTGAATACAGTTCATCATAGACCTTATCATGTGAACTGGTCTCAACAATTATTATGAAAACAAGGATAGATCGATACATAAATGGAAAGGTTCATTCAATCCCTCTGACCGTTGTACTTGAATACATTAATATACTGGTCACTGAACATGATCCGTTAAATTTGCACGAGATTGGAAAATGCGAAAATTGTGTTTTTTATTAAATTCATTAAAAATAAATTTGGGTGTGCTTGTTTCTGTCAGCGAGAGTCGGTTATAATTTATTCCGGGATTTTAGAACAAAAAGATACTGAGATAATTACAAAAGAAATTAAACTTTAAAATTTATCCTCGAAATTGAATTTCAAAAGTATCTATCTTTGAACATTTTAAAAGCCTTGACTACATTAATTATTATTAAATGCCATGTAAAATTTCCATGCTTATAAAAGTTGTGTTGTTAAAAATAAATTATATCAAAGCACATCTTTCGTCATATATAAATGAACCATGTATCAGAATCTATTTCAACTAGTGGCGCGTACTTGAATATTTCCAAAACGAATATAAAACAAAGGCGGTTTCTTTATGGGCGTAGATTGAAGCGTGAGGAGTTTTTATAATTTATTTATTTATTAGTTTATATTTCGTAAGATAAATATAGTACGGTGAGGTAGTTTCTTTTTTCCGTTGTTTTAACTGATAATTGGAAATTTGTATTTTTAAAGAGTTTTTAATTTTATTTATATAATTGAAGAGTGGAAGTACCAAAGGCACTAAGTGCCAAAATCTGAGTTTTGTAGATATTTACTTAAAAAGGTTGTAAGTCCCATCGCCAATGTACGAGCAAGGGTTATAAGTTATAAGTGTAATTTTATTTCTAAGCTTTAGTAAAGTAAAACTAGATGGCGCTCAGCACTATGTCCTGGAAGATTTTATTTTGAAAGGGTATAAGTTCCAAGGTCGGGTTGAATGTGTAAGCGTGCTTCTTTGTTTTTAAAAGTTTATTGGACAAGAAATTGCAGTGTAAACATGGAAGTTGTGCAAGAAAAGACTAAAGGAAGGTTTATAGAACAGCAGAGAATGAAAAAGAATGCTGGGAAGGCATATGTTTATAGGAAGAAGAGAGAAATTCGTCCGAAAAATCCACCTAATCAAGAGGTATGAAATTTTAGGTTATGGCGGTAGTTTAAGATTATTATGCAAATAGATAGTGACTCCTCGTCCATTGAACGGGCGGCGTATTTAGGTTTGCTGTAAAGTTAAACGGACGGTGAGTGATAAACGTAAATGTAAAAATATTTTATTGACCTGCACCTAAATATTTGCGTATCTCTTTCAGGTGGCGTGTAAGTGTTATTTTGACTGCAAAAAAATAACGTACGAACGAAAGCTTCAATTATTTGAGAGATTTTATGCTGAAAACTACAAAACGCAAGGGACGTATCTGATGGGCCTAATAAATTTAGTGAGAATAAAAAGACGTCGCCATGGAAATTATGAAACTTACTTCCAGATTAAGATGGAAATTTTGTGCATGTATGCAGAAAGACATTTATGAATGTTTTTGATTGTACTCAGAAGCGTTTGGTTGGTTTAATAAATATGAAAAAAATGGGAGATACCACATTTACTGATAGGCGTTCTAACAATAAGCCAAGCAAGTTCACGGAAAACGACCGCCAACTGATCCATCAACATATAAACTCCATCCCTAGAGATGTTTCACACTATTCACGTGCAAAATTAGAAAAGCAATATCTCAGTCCTGATTTAAATATTCATCGACTTTATAAAGCGTTTTTGTCGAAAAACAAAGAATCTTCTGTAAGTTATAAGTTTTATAGAGGTGTGTTTAAGAAGGGTTTCCCGAATCTAAGCTATCATCGTCCGAGAGTCGATACATGTCATACCTGCGATAGGTTAAATTGTGAGGCAAAGCAAACTTCTAGTGCTGGCTGCAGTGCGAAACAACAACTCAACCTTCACCACCGAAAAGTACAACAAAGTCTGGAATACATGAAAAACCAAACTGCAAATTCACAACTTCCTGGTAGTGACAAATGCTAAATTTCGTTTGATCTCCAACAAGTTTTATTTGTTCCTACGTTGACACATTCAGATATGTTTTATCTGTCTCAACTATCTTGTTACAACCTGGGAATACATTTGTCGGACTCTAACCATGCTTTTATGTGTATGTGGCATGAAGGTGTTAGTGGACGTGGAGGCAATGAGGTAGCATCTACCCTCCTCAAACTTTTAAATTCCGGTGTCACACCAAAAAAACATTTGCTACTATGGAGTGACAACTGTGCGGGGCAGAACAAGAACAGAATGGTAATATTTGTTTTAGTGTTCCTTGCTCATCATAAAGTTTTTGAGACAATAGAGTATAACTTTCTAATAAGTGGTCACAGTTTTATGGCTTGTGACCGAGACTCTCATCGAAAAAAGAAAGCGTGTTATGAAGGCAATGGTGCCAAATGATTTACAGAATGTAATAACTTCCGCAAAATATGATTTGCCATTCGAAGTTATTGACATGTCTGTAAACGGATTTTGGGATATAAAAGAAGCTGCTGACACATTTCTCAACACTAAATCCTTAAATATCAGTAAGGCAGTAAGAATAAAGATTGATTGTAAAAATCCAACACTACTTCATATAAAAGAAGCTTTCTCCGAGTTAGAAGCCTGGAAAAAAAATCAATGTATTGAAGAAAGGAAAAACCACGGAAGATCTAAGATCAGCAGAAATAAAACCTTTACCACCTGAGAATAAGATTACCGCTAATAAAAAAAAATCTCTATCGTCCATGATTCCTTACCTGGAAAATCCTGAACACAAAATATTTTATAGAGAACTTCTTAATTTAGACGAAGAAAGCTTGGGGCCAAGCAGCAGCTCAACTCAGCTTTAATTAGTACTTATAACCTTTAGGTTGTGAGGTACTTAAGACAAAATTTTGGTTTTTGCTTATAACCTTTGTAGGAATAATAGTTTGGCACTTATGCTCTTTCAGTTTTAGTTCTAAACAAACTTCAATATTTTATTTTTTTGATAGAAACATTAAGTTTGTGTTCTACCAGTTACTATTTCTAGATGCTAGGAATCGTTTTAAAATGTTTATAATAGAAAAAATTTAAAAAAAATTGCTTTCTAAAGTTGTTCTCTTTATCTCTGAATTATGAATATGGCACTTAGTGTCTTTGGTACTTCCACTCTTCAATTGGTAAACAAACGGGTGGTGATCTATAAAATACGAATAACATTTTTATTTGTTAATTTTGTAGTTCAAGTTGAGTAAAGGAGTATTAATATTAACTAGCAATTCGCAAGGTTCTTTTTGAATGAAATACACCCTTGTAGATAGAAAACGTCCCTTCTACATCGCAACTTATTATAGGTGCATACTGGAAATATTCTTTTGTTTCAGCGTATTTAGCAGTTAGATTTTGAGGCATTGTCCCAATACGCAATCGCCGCAATGTTATTAAATCTGGATTTCTATTAAAAACTACGTCGAAGGCCACATGCGAAGTCACTTGGAATATTTTTCAAATTATTAATAGTCACATCTAATGTGGTTAATCCATCATTCAATTTTCAAAATAAGTGATTAGATTTGGTAAATTTCCAAAGTGCTCCTGAGGAAAGTACAACTGATTTTTTAAGTCTGGAATTTGTATTAGTTTCTTGGACTCAGAAATACTTCGAGCATCGTCATTTAAACATGTAACGAAATTTTGTAAACTATCGAAATTCTCTGCATAAAAACTAGTAGCTTCCAACCATGTTCCCCATCTATTTATTACTGGAGAGGGAGGCAGTGACAAAGATGGAAAGTTTTCCCTGTAAGGAGCTACTCTCAATGGTGCTTTCCCGAAAACTTTTTTAAAAGCGGATACAAGTCTATAAACTTCCGCACAGGTGTCTCTGATATATTCACAGATTCTGTGGAGAGCCTGTGCTACACAAGTAATATGCAGCATATTAGGATATGTTTCTTCAGATACACCTGTCCGGAAATTGATAGACTTGTATCCGCTTTTAAAAATGTTTTCAGAAGAGCACCATTAAGAGTAGCTCTTTACAGGGAAAACTTTGTATGATCGAGCGTTATCGTGCATAAGTACGAATCTGTCGTATCCAATGTAGCCCACATAAGGCAAAACATGATATTGGAGGATGTTTTTGATATACCAGTCACTTCCATTGGCTTCCACAAGTTCGCTGCGACCATCCCAACTTATGCCTCCTCAAAGCGTTAAGCCACCACCTCCAAAACTAACAGTTTGTATGAGATTGCAGCTGCTGTACCGTTCTCCAACTCTTCTGTAGACATGATTTCGCCCATCTGGCTTCCATAATTGGATTCTAGTTTCATCAGTGAATAGAATATTTTTCCAATTCTCGATATTCCACGGAGCATGTGTTTTGGCAAATTGTAATTGACGAGTTTTGTGATTTTGGAGAAGACGTGGAACGTTGGCAGACCGTCTTGGGTTTAAACCAACTTCTTTTAGTCTTCGTCTAACCGTTCTAGAACTAACATTAACATGTCTTACATTTAGTAAATCATTTTTGAGATATGTGGATGTCAATGTGCGATTTTGCGTAGACCGGGTCTTCGTACGAAATTTTCAGTCTCTTGATACATTTTTAAAATATTCGATCCTGTAGATTGATCTCTCCTGAGACGTCGTGCGATATCTTTTGTCTATATCCTTCGTCACACAGAATTATAATTTCTGCCGCTTCAGCTTCACTGCAGTAGCTAACTGGTGGCTTGCTTGTTTTTAAGAGGAAGCAACAAACGAAAATCACTAACACTTACTTAATTTCACCACAAATAAGTTAATTCACGTTCATTCTTAAATCATGTGAGGAATTTTTAAATGACGCAACGCGCGATAGACAATATACGCCATTAAAATGATTAAAATGTATTAACCGTCAAAATATTTTAAAGCAGTTGAATATAGTCACCTACTAGATCAATAACATCAGCACATATACAACTTTACAGCGATAATTTAAAATTATATTTGAGTAATAGACATATGTATATGTTTTGTTTATAAATGTTCATATATATATATATATATATATATATATATATATATATATATATATATATATATATATATAAACTGGGGAACAATTTAAGTTCACATATTCGAATTACTTGCTAGAAAGCATTTTATAATAAATACATAACCAAATTAATTCACATTAACGAAATGATCTCGTTTCTGAAACGCGCAATTTTTTAGAGTGTGGGCGTATGGATTAACTACACCCACATGTTCGATAATTTGGGATACTCCTACAGAAGGGTTTAAATACCTAATGCTATTGTGTCAGTGTAGATTTTGTATCAAAATAACATTGATATTTTAGAACTAAAATAATCAATATTTATTTTTCTTTAAATAATACCTGCGTCCGATTTCGCCATAAATGTTTGGAATACATTAAATTATACATATAACGGGCCATTCAGATTATCGGAGAAAATCCAAAAGAATTATGTTGTCATGCTATAGAAATTATTATACCGTATGAGCGAGCGCTCTATAGTCACCTATAGTAGTCGCGTAATATACGGAAATAGAGAGGTGCGAGGGAAGTCACGGTTAGGGCTAGCGCTAGTTGCTAAACATATGTGCAGAGGCCTAAGTTCCGTACTGGCTGTCGAGTAGAACTTATCTATTGTAAAGTCACATTTTGTAGTAATTCTATCAATTGTTTGGAGTTAATCCAGTATTTTCTTTTGTTAACGGTTGCTTGTTTCTCGTTTCGACATATGTATTTATTATTAGTTCCGTTGATACCGATTTTATAACTATAGAAATTTTTTTGCTTCAAGAAAAATAATATGTTAGTAGATATCATCATCTTGGTCAGTCAATCAGATAAATTACACATTCATTTCAAACAGAATTTAAAAAAAAAGCTTAGCGCATGACGACACATTATGCATAATTATGAAAGCTATGGTTGGTTATATCCACAACATAAACAGAAAAGAACTTCATGAAATGAAAAACGAAATATTCTCATTGGTGCTCTAGTAGGATAACCGCAATTTCTATCAGAAAAATTACTGAGCAACTTATCTAAATAAATAAATTCCGTTGCTATTAGTTAAGAAAATCAAATAAAATAATTCCACACGACATCGTATTTGTGAAGGTTTGAGTTTTGTGAAAAGGATTAGAAGGTGGCACAATGTAAAAAATTTGTTAAAAGTATATTATTATGCTGCAGCTGTGCGACAATAGTTATTTACGAACCAAGTGCGTGAAATCATATTTCGCGAATGAGTGACCAGTTTAAAGCGCGAGCCGTAGGCGAGCGCTTTATGGACACGAATTCGCGAAATGTTTCACGCACGAAGTTTGTACAATATTTTTTGTACGAGAACTATAAACAATAATAATATTTATATAAAATATAAATATAATTTCAAAATTTTTATATTTATAAGTATTTTTAACAATATTACTAGTATCTGGCCGAGCGGTCTAAGACGCCAGACTCAAGGTTTACCTTGCCCGTTATACGGGTTCTCGAGCGTTCTGGTCCTCTCTGAGGGCGTGGGTTCGAATCCCACTTGTGACCATTTTTTTTTTAGTTTTCTATAAATTTAAAAAATAATGTTTGTTGCTGTTCTGACATTGAATTACATACCTTCCAAATATAACAATTTCTATTTCATTTCCTTTTATTTTCATAGAAAAACAACGAACTGGGTAGCATATTATTAAGGTTAGGGATTTATGATTTTAAAATGTCACTAAATTAATCAAGTTTCAGGAAGTACCAACTTTACTTTTACGTACTCGTGTTTAAAGTGACTTTTTACGCATGCAAATCGAATCGTGAAATGACAGGTTTTTATAAGCGAGTACAAAATATTTATAACAGTATATTTGATATCAGATAGACAACTTGTTGGGTTGGGACAAGCGCTATTCACTGGCCTGATAGGTGGTCTAATTTAACCCCAAACGATTTTTTCTTATTTTTTATACGGATTTTTTCTTATGAGGTTATATAAATTCGCTCATTTATACCAAAATTCAGTACCGATACTCGACAAAACTATCAAAACTTATATTTACCTCCGATTTCCACGATTGCAAACAATTATTCCAGAATCAAAACAATTAAGCGACACTTTCGCCAGCTGTCACAATCAGATTAGTCAAAATAATAGCTGCGTTCGCCAGAACTATGATACAAATAAACAGTTCGGTGAACATGTTGGGGTTGGGTGAACGATTTCTTTCCGCATGTCACCAAAAACAAAATAAGTGGAGAGCAACATAACCTTATTTTTTGTGTTGAATATAGATTATATTAAAATTTAAAAAATAATTTCGTATTGAATGATGATTTATTAAATTTGCATTTAGCAGTACATGTTATAAATGAATTAGCCCATGAATTGGATTTCTCCGTCCATTGAAATTTTAAAATAGCTAACATAATGAATGATTTATTTGTTTATGTACTAAATATTATACAAAAGTATTTTTAATAATATAAAATAATAAAAACCTGGTGCGAAGAACACAAATACACGTTCAATACTAATATTTTTGTGAACGTGTCCAAACGTATCCCTCCCCAGAAACGCAGAACGTATTTCATCAGTACGCCTCTGCTGGAGAAAGGATATATTCAGACACATTCACAAAAAAAAACGACTTCACTATCTCACAGAAATTATTAAGATCGAGCGTAGAAGTACATACAGCGCTGCATATTGTGAGACTGACGAAGTACTCTCGCTTTGTCCACATAACTAATGCAGAACTAACGTAGTTTTTTCAGAGGTGGCACTACCTTGTCTCTAGAAAATGTATTTTGTTTGTGTCTTCACTCATACTTACGGAATAACCGCATGCGTAATGTAACAAAATAATTGAAACACACATGAGAGGGTAAAACCTAACCAGTTTTGTAAAATACAAAAGTATTTTTAATAATATTTTATATTATTAAAAATACTTTTGTATTACACAAAACTGGTGTGGTTTTGTAACAATAATTGAAACATACATGAGTGGGCTCATGTATGTTTCAATTATTGTTACATTGCACATGCGGTAATTCCGTAAGTATGAGTGAAGACACAAACAAAATACATTTTCTAGAGACAAGGCAGTGCCACCTCTGGAAAAACTACATTAGTTCTGCATTAGTTATGTGGACAAAGCGAGAGTACTTCGGCAGTTTTGAACTTGTATTGTGTTCTTCACACCAGATTTTTAATAATATTTTATATTATTAAAAAAACTTTTGTATTATACAAAACTGGTGAGGTTTTACCCACTCATGTATGTTTTAATTATTCTGTTACTGAATATTATGTACAATTTGTCCATTAACCTCGATCAGCCTCAGCGTTGTTGGTTAAATTGTTGATTTTCTTTGTTACATGCGCCATTTTTATTTTGAGCAACTTGCGCTGAAACGTAGCGAACTTTGGAGCAAAATATTTTAACGCTACAAAAGATGGCGACCGCTTCCTAAACATGAAATAAAAATTAAAATAACCGCTATTCACCAGAATTTTTTGGAACAGTTCCATCTGGTGAACGCAGCCATTGATTTAGCAAGTTTTTTAGTCAAGTGTCAATGTCAAACGGCATCTGATGGAAACAGATAACAAACAACGCCATCTCTTATCGATCGCGTTTTTTAACGCACAAACACAACATTCAATTTCAAAATATTAAAACAAAAACAATCGATTTAAGGCATAACAACGCCTGCTGGGTCAGCTAGTAGAAGAATCAAATATAAATGAAACCCATATCCATTAATTAGCAACAAGAATTAAATCAAATATTACATAGCTGGTAGTTCATTATTATGAACTGTGAAGAGAAACGTCAAAAAGAAATCAGATCGTGGTCTATTTCAACTGCAAATATTTACAAAGTTATAGTACATAAATACTTAATAAGTTGTACACTTATACGTTGTAATTTTTCCTTGTATTGAAATTTGCATATTGCAGAGTGCAAATCGCAATACATAAATATTGTAATTATTGCGATATCTATTACACTATATATCCATTATGGATTCTTGTAAATATTTACCTGTTGTGTATATACGTATTTAACGTTTATCGATACAGTATATGCACATATGTGGGATATATCCGGAAACGAAAACCAATTAAATACTTTAATTGTTTCGACCTTTGCTTGATGTAAATCCATATCACAAATAAATAAAAACACACATAAGATGTTTTAGATTTACACTTTATTAATAAAATAATGACAGCTGTTTCGTTAACACAGTAGCTTCTTCAAATTCTACTTAAGACTAAAGATACATACAAGATACAAGATCCTAGAGTTTTAACTTGGGTCAACTACCTGATTAACGCTGTATCTTGTATGTATCTTTAGTCTTAAGTTGAATTTGAAGAAGCTACTGTGTTAGCGAAACAGCTGTCATTATTTTATTAATAAAGTGTAAATCTAAAAGACCAATTAAATACATTTTAAATATATTTCAAATATTGATAAAAACAAATTAATCCTTTGTTAAAACCTGTAACTAAAAGTAACGTGTACTGTTCAGTGTCTGATTTACTAATTTATTAAAATATTCATATATTATACAACAAGACACTTTAAAATACTCGATTATATGAAACGTATTGCCTGAAACACCACGAGACTAAGGGTCAAGTGGTGTTTCTTTAGGCAATACATCGAGTTTCGAGAATTTTCAAATGTCGAGTTGTATACAGGTAGACTATATCATGAAAATAGAAAGAATAAAAGTAGTGCGAAACGACCCATGATGATAACTCATGATGATAACTAACAAATCTGACAATTCAGTAGTCAAATTATTGAAGTCGAAATCATAGTAATCTAATTGTAGTTTTCGCAGCGAATATACAAGAGTTCGCATATTCGATTATACAAAGGTTCGTATATTCGATTTGCGTCATAATATGTCAATAACCGTTGTAATTTGTAATACATGACAAATACGGAAAATCCTGCATTTTCATTGGTTCACAATTGAAGAATGATATAGTCTTATTTATTTTTATTTATGATGTATGTATTTATGTTGTATTATTTTTGAGTTTGTTTTTCTTTTGTGAGAAACATTCATTTATTTACAGATTGCAAGGAACGCAATGAGTTGTCTAAAATTAAAAATTTAGTTATAGTATGAGGAAGCAGTATTCAATTCTTTAGAAATTTAATAAAAAGTTAGTAAAAACTTAATTTCGTCGATATAGTATATTAAAACACAAGTTTCACAAGACACATTTTAAAGCACGAATTCAAGTTTAAAAAACGAGTGGCGAAGCCATGAGTTTTAATGAATGAGTGCTTTAATGTCTCATGAAATGTGTTTTTCATGCTATTTTTTTGCAATTAGCTTTGTTAATGTATTTTTTTTAAGAGAAAATGAGAAATTTTATGGCAGTTGGTAACGTTCGCATATGTTTATATTTTTTTAATTTAATTACCTATGGTTGACTTGAATTAACTATACGTTCATAATAAAATATTTGTTATTGTAAATATAATTACCGTATAATAAAATGTTTATTAATTATCAGTTTAATCATAACCTTAAATTATCACTGAAAAAATACTGAAGACTTTCAAACAACGTATATTTTAAAAATATCAACAGGTGAAAGAAGTATCTAAGAGAGCACAAATAATTATTATCGATGTAATGGTATTTATCCAAGTAAGTAATTCATTCAGGTATGCAGAATTATTATCTACACATATGCGAGGATGATTTGACCGAAGAATGACATTTTTAAAACTTTGGCAAAACTATCGCCATGATGAGTATACTCCTGGCCATGTTTTAGAATATTACCGTCAAAATTTCGCCCAAATCTGTCAGATACTTTTGTAATCGTTTAAAGTAAACTATCTGTTGCTTTTGTGTTAATATGGAGATCAACGAACATCGGTTGTTAATTAAACATTTTAACAATTTTAAATCGAAAAACCATTAAAAAGGAAAGAAAAGTAACATAAATGTTGCGATGAATATGTTCCTCCCTATGAAATGATTTGTAAGTGGTTTACTGCTTTCAAAAGGAGCTACAAGAGCACAGACGATTTAACTGATATATAAAAAAATATATTGCTCGTACCTAGAAGTTAGCCATACCCCGTATCATATGAGTACAGCCGATTTAATTGATATACCATGTCTTCAAAAACTTTCCTGATTAGAGTAGGCTGTTTTGATTGACTACACTGCGATACTTTCAAATTGTACTTTAGATTGTGACAGCTGTCAGTGACAAGCTTAAATTAGAAAACCTTACATTTCATTGTATTATTTTCTTATTAACATGTTAGAGTTACAACACATAAAGTTTATAATCGAAAGTTATTTTAAAACTGGCCGAAAATTACATAATTGGTTTATTCCATTAATCAGTGCTTATGCACATGCTCTTCGGCAACAGTTTCCTAATCTGCCAGTTACTTATGAACAGCCAAGTCATGTTTATATTTCCTTGATAAATTTCCTGAAACAGGGACAATATCTCGTAAATCTTGCAGTAGAGCATCTAAAAAACGAACCGCAGATTGTATAGAGGAATTCGACGTCGAATGGATAACTCACCTAAAAAATCAATTGCAAAGCTTTCTCAAGAAGTTCATTTGTTAGTGGGAACATGCGTACCGTTTTAAAAAAGGATTTAAAGTTGTTCCCGTACAAAATTCAAGCATTTTTTTGAACTCACACAGATATATTTTAGTACGAGAACACAGTACTGCCAATGGTTTTTACATAACATAAATTTAATAATAACAACATTCTCGACAAATGTTTTTTTTCTGATGAGACTTAATTCCATGTTTCTGGGTATTTAAATAAGCAAAATATGAGTATGTGGTCGGCAGAAAACCCTCACGAATTCATAGAAACTTTATTACATCCGCAAAAAATAGGCGTTTAGCTAGCAGTTTCAAGTAGACGAATTATTGGGACTATATTTTTTTATCAAACCGCAATTGCTGAAATATACCAAAATGAATAATAATTCACTTTGTTGTTGTAACAACAACCTTTTATTAATGAACTTCGTGGTAACGAACTTACAGAAGGATTTTTTCAGTAAGACAATGCACCGGCACACAAATCTCGAAGTACAATAGCTTTTTTGCAACAATTTTTCGACGATAGAATTATGAATTTTCCTCCAGGATCTCCGGATGTGCAATGCAATCGAGTAAGCAAATAGTGGGGCTGTTATAACATGTTATAACACAATTAGTCATTCTATCGCTTCCGTCCGCTCTCTGCTAATCAGGAAAGATTTTGAAGGCACGGTATATAGTAGAATATATCGCGAGTACCTAGACGTTAGCTCATACCCCGTTAGTTCTTCTTTTCAATTCCAGATCTTAGGTACTAATTGACATTAAAGTCGTGCCTGATATTTGCTCTTCTTTTTCCAACCTCTCCTCCTTTTTGGATTATTTGAATTCTACCCTCTTCTTTTATCTTTTCCTTTTTCTCTTCTTTTAATTTTCTATCTCTCATTTATTTCTTTTCTTTTCGCCATTATTTTATTTTTATTTTTCTATTTTTTAATTGATTTTTTTCTATTTTCTATTTATTTTTTTATTTCTAATTATCTTCTATTTCCGTCAGACTCTTCCAATAGCGTTCCGGCAGAGTATCAAATCAGCTAAATATTAATCCAATCTAACGATGGTCATCCGGTGTCAATATTTCTTTCTTTCGTTTGTTGAGGCGTTGTTCTTCGGAATATTTCGCCGCGTTTGGATGATTTCGTACCGAGAAGGACAACTTTCTTCCTGACGTTTCGGTGACATCACTTTCACCTTTTTCTAGAGGATCTTCTCGTTGCGATGGTAACTTCAAGAGTGCGTCGATTTCCTGTGCAGCTCGTATTATATGGTCCCGTCGTAGTGGGGACGCGTGTCTGACTCCTGATTGGTCAGTCGGTTGTTCTGTCGCTTTCGACTATTGGTCGATCGGTTTGCGTTCGGTCCGAGTTAGTATGACTGGGCTGTGGCAAGTTGTTATCATTACGTCATTCTCACTGCGATCTCTGTTATAGCAGCATCGTAGTTGAGAGCACCGACGACGATACATCGTCAAGCGAACCCGGAAGCAATGGCCGGACGATATATCACTACCACTATTACCAACTTAGCTCTGAAACCCAGCTTTAAAAGAAAATGTACTCCGCAGCAACGTGAGGACGCGGAAACCATCATAAATCAAACCACGGAGGAAGAAGATATTCAAAATCTCTTAAAAAAATCACCGCAAATATTCATCGTAGATCCCGACGAACCGACGGTCAAAATAGAAATTTCAGAATCGCCCAAAGAAGAAACAAGTCAACCGGAAGAGAATAAGCCACACATATTCACCATCGAATTCACAAATCCGAAGAAAACAACGAAAAAACAGAAAACCGAACACGCAAGCACACCAATCGAAACAAAAAACTCCTACAGTGTCCTCGAAAAAACTAACGCCGAGGAAAAGATGGAACAAGACGCAAATGAATTCACTCCACAACCGTCAACTTCAAACAACAGCACACCCAGGGTAAGTGACAAAACAAACTCTACGCAAAACACAAAAACCGAAACACGCAATACACAACACAAAATCGCACCAATAATAATAACAGAAAAAGACAAATGGGCACATATACGACACATACTTAAAACACACAACATTAACACCGTACAAAACAAACTTGTGAAACCAGGCATACACATCGAACCGAAAACTGATGAAGACTACCGTACACTTAAACACATACTCGATACAGAACACATACAATTTTACACGTTTCAATTGCGAAGCAAAAAGACACTAAAGGTAGTTATGCGAGGCATTCCTACCTTTATCACTGACACTGACATTACAGACGACTTGACTGACCAAGGCTACCCGACATTAAAAATCAAAAGAATGAACGGTAAACACGGCATACCTGCACCACTTGTATTAATCGAATTAACGAGACAGTACAAATCAATTTATAACATACACGACTGCTGCGGACTCACAATTAAAATAGAACCATTAAACAAACGGACAGACATAATACAATGCCACAAATGCCAGACTTTTGGACACCATCAAAAAAACGTAAACTACAAATGCATGAAATGCGGAGACGGACACTCGACACACCTATGTACAAAGACGAAAACAACCCCACTAAAGTGTGCAAACTGCGGTGGTCCTCACCTATCAACATTCATAAACTGTCCTAACAACCCAAACAACCCTGCAAACAAAACCACACCAAAACCTAAATACATACCAGCACCACCCCCAACAACTAACCCCTGGACACAAAAACAAAAAAACACAACACCTAACACAATTGACGAATTAGCACTTGCCTTAGGCAATATGCTAATAATATTACACTCCACAAACGCAACAACAGAACAAATACAATACTTCGTAACGCAAACACAGACAATAATAACACTTTACAACAATAAACATTAAATACACACATAACTGAAACGCATAAAAGCGATGATGACCAGTAAACGCACACATATGACTTAAACGCAAAAAAGCGACGAACACACAGACTACACACACACAACACAGGACCGCACAAAAACACAACAACACACGATTAATTATTAATCAGACTCAAACACGTCACAACCCTGGGAGATACGAAACAATGGAGTGGAAATGGAGGCAACTTCGACCACAAAACAAAATTAAAAGGACTCGTATAAATATATCATTACGTCGCTTGTGAGTAATCTGCCTGTTGAGCAAGGCCGGCTTCCTTGTGTCAGGCAAACGCTGTCCGTCGTCACGTTTGTTCATACAGTTTTGCCGTTTCTCAATTTCTATAGCTTCTCTTATAATCCTGTACGTTAACCTCATACTGCGTGCTATAGTTTTATATAGACGACTATAGACGTGCTATAGACGACACCCTGGTGATTTGGCCGCATGGAAGAGAGAAATTAAGCGAGTTTTTACAACTTCTGAACACCAGACATCCGAAAATAAAGTTTATTGTCGAAATGGAGGAAAGAAATCGGCTACCGTTCTCAGACTTGATGATAATCAAAAAACCGGATGGCTCGCTAGGATACACAGTGTACAGAAAACCTACACATACCAACAGATATCTCAACGCATCTTCACATCATCACCCAGCACAGTTAAACTCCGTAGTAAAAACATTAATCCACAGATCTCAAACTCTGTCAGACGCAGAACATCGAAACGAAGAAATGGGAACAATAAAAAACATATTACAAGCGAAAGGATATTCACAACATACCATTAACAGAGCGACACGAATTAACAAGAATCAACCAAAAAAGAAAGACAAATCTACACGGACAGCATTTCTCCCTTACGTGAAAGGTACGACTGAGAAAATAGGTAGAATATTACGCCGACACGACATAGACACCATTTATACGACAGACAGTAAATAAGAGACATTTTGCCTAATACAAAAGACAAGATAGAACTAGAAAACCAAGGGGTCTACGAAATACCGTGCTATGAATGCGAACAAACATACATAGGGCATACTAACCGTAAAACCAGCGTACGGAGGGAAGAGCACAGAAATGCGGTAGCTAAAAAAGAAACAACATCATCCCTAGCTAAGCATGTGCTACATACAGGACACACCATCGACTTTGATGGTACAAAAACTATAGCACGCAGTACGAGGTTAACGTACAGGATTATAAGAGAAGCTACAGAAATTGAGAAACGGCAAAACTGTATGAACAAACATGACGACGGACAGCGTTTGCCTGACACATGGAAGCCGGCCTTGCTCAACAGGCAGATTACACACAAGCGAGTAATGATACTTGCCACAGCCTAGTCATACTAACTCGGACCGAACGCAAACCGATCGACCAATAGTCGAAAGCGACAGAACAACCGACGGACCAATCACGAGGAGTCAGACACGCGTCCCCACTACGACGTGACCATATAATACGAGCGGCACAGGAAATCGACGCACTCTTGAAGTTACCATCGCAACGAGAAGATCCTCTAGAGAAAGGTGAAAGTGATGTCACCGAAACGTCAGGAAGAAAGTTGTCCTTCTCAGGACGAAATCATCCAAACGCGGCGAAATATTCCGAAGAACAACGCTTCATATATATATATATATATATATAGAATCTTGTTTAAGTTACTTGAGCAACAGAGTAATTTTTATCAATCAATATATGTAATTGTACTTGAAAAAATATCAAGTATAAAAACAACTACATGCATACTTATACTCATTCAGACGATTGTGTTTAGTACTCTGACAAGGTTTAATGAATTTATTTAATGAGAACTGATATAATACATGATATAAAAAACGTTCATAATTAAAATGAAAAAGGTGTAATAAAAGTAGATTTTAATTAAATAAGATGTGTAATTTATTTATCAGAAATTACTATAATTTGGTATAAGTGATTCGTCAAATTAAAACAATTATGGACA
This sequence comes from Melolontha melolontha, assembly GCA_935421215.2. Taxonomy (NCBI): domain Eukaryota; kingdom Metazoa; phylum Arthropoda; class Insecta; order Coleoptera; family Scarabaeidae; genus Melolontha; species Melolontha melolontha. Next base: position 103,960,594 of record OW285235.1, read on the forward strand.
AACTTTTTATGGAAAATTTGCGGTTATCATTTTGTAAAAACTTGAATGATTTAAGTTTGTGAAAACATTGGCGATAATTTTACTGTGCGTGTCTGTGAATGAAAACCTGCTATATTTATTAATTTACTTTAATGAACATGCACAAAATCTTATAACGGGGCATGTCCTAATTTGTTTTCATAGTTCTATATATAAGGGACAAGTTTCTAATATTGAGCCTAATAAATGTAATTGTGACATTTCACTTTGGTGTGTGATTTTGACAAAAGTGACACATCCAAAAAATATTGTGGCGTTTCGAAGTTATAATCACTTAAATAAATAATAAATAAAATAATAAATAAAAAATAAATAAAGCTTGTACTATCATTTGGGTGTAGAGAAATCGTACACTAATTGGATACCCAATAACTTACCACCATCTTGAAAAGGCATCCTGTCAATTGCTATTCCTACACCCTTCAACCTAATATCCTCTCATATGGTTTATAATGATGAAATAAAGAGCAACAGTGAGATTTATTCGTGTTGACCCAATAAATGATTCTTCAAAATGAGACCATAACAAATGTTGTTCATGGAAGGAGGCACTAACTAGAAAATTGACTAGGCATGTAGGGTTTATAGCCTTGGATGGATTTATTATAGTCAATTCGGAATGTGTTTGTCTGAAGTTCTTAAAACGATACGTAATAATCGATTCAAAAGGAAAGGTCTTACTGCATATCGATAACACTTGTTCAAATACCCACCACTTGATCTATCTATATCAGGTTCATAATTTGTATGATTTAAAACAAAAAGTAGCCTGTTTTGTTGTAATCTTCAGATAAGTGAATCTTGTTTGTTGCAATATGGTATCTATATTGACTTTCTTTTATCCGTTAACTTACCGTTTGACGAGAATCAGGAAGAATAGCGTTTCTTCCACTTTCGAAGAGATGGTTTTTTGGATGGTAATTTGTGATCCTGATTGGAAATACTTTCTTAAGACTAGTTACTTGTTTGAAGTTAAAATTTCTTTCATTTTTCTATTTTTTCTGTACACTTACGACACGATACACGACAGATTTATTGTGTGCATTTCTTCACCGGTTCCCCTAATACTGGAATCGTTTTCAAATTTTGTTCTAATTTTTAATTTATCAAGATAAGTAACTTTTCTTGCCACTTTAAGTATTTGAAAGTATGTTTTACATCAAACTAAAAATTAATTATTTAAACTTTAGCTTAATTTTTTTTTGTTCTCTAGATTTCAACAAAAGAAGAAAACTGTTTCAGTAATGTATTTAATCATGAAATTACATAACAAACTATTAAACAAATATTATAACAATTGCTCGAAATGTTCGCCTCTTCTTTCTAAACATGTTGCTAGGCTTTGGGCCATATTCGGTTTCCAGTTAATATCTGTAAGTTCATTTTGTAAGGAATCTACACCTGCAACTATTCTTTCGATGAATTCTTCTCGAGTGTTTGGCTTACCGTTATAGTAAACACGGTTTTTTAGACAACTCCAAAAGTAGAAGTCCAATGGCGGAAGGTCAGGAGAACGCGCAAGCCATAATACAGGCCTCTCTCTGCCTATCCACCGTCCAGGAAAATTTTAATTTAGAAAGTCAATAACTTAAATAACTTAAATGCGGTAGAGCGCCGTCATGTTGATAAAACATGCCGACGCTCATGATAGATGTTTGGAAAGAAGAGGCGAACATTTCGAGCAACTGTTATAATATTAGTTTATTAGTCCGTTATGTAATTTCATGATTAAATACATTACTGAAACAGTTTTCTTCTTTTGTGGAAATCTAAAAAACAAAAAAAAATTAAGCTAGAGTGCATATGAACTTTTTTGTTCAGAATCGCCTCTAGAACGCATTGTGTAAGTTTGTCGGATACGTCAGGGAACAGCCTGTATGTCTAACGTACTTTTTTTATTATAATGTAACTCTAATAAGTTGTCTAAAAAACATATAAATTACGAAATTAAACAGCATTCAAAAGAGCCGAAACATTTGCTATGTTTACATGTCGTAAATACAATTTTCATTTATATTGAAACTATTCGTTATTGCAATAAATGCATTTATTGTTCTTGGAAGTATTCTCTTTAGAAGATGTAAGTTTATGCATTCGTTAAAATCACCTATTAAAACAAGCAAATACAATTTCTAAGAATTTTTCTATAATGTATAAATGTATAATAATAGTATAAATGAATATAATAAATGTATAAATGCAGAGCTTGCAACAATTCTCAAGGAAAGAAATAAGCCCTGGTCAGAAGCTGTGGTAATGACGAAAAACAAGAAAGAATGGACAAAGTTTGTGCACCTAAGTGATTTGTAAAATTTTGTATAGTATACTCCTTACACCTTAGGGTGAAAAGGTTACTGATTATATATATATATATATATATATATATATATATATATACAATTATCTGACAGCATCACTACTGAAATTAAAGATTGAGGAAGGGAAGACATTATGCAACAAACTTTTAGAATCTGTTAAAGCAAGACTATTTTCATACGAAGGAATCCTCCTTACTAGGGTAGTTACTGTTTTACACCTTCGATTTAAAAGAGAAGATTTTCGTAGTACTGAAAATGCTACTGGGGCTACTTCTTTTCTAGAACAAGAAATGTTTAATATTATGAAGAAAATGGATCCAGAAAATAAAGAACAAATGCTTGTAATCGAAACAGATATTAGTCCACATCAAAAGTCACTTTCATTATTTGGATTTTTGCAAGAATAAGAAAAAGCAAAATCAATTACAGCTGACGTAATAATAACTAAAAGGCAATACCTCGAAAGGCCAAATTCAAATGAAGACGTAGATCCTCTTTTATTTTGAAAGGTAAGTTTAAAAAAGGGTAATTGCATTTTTTATTTGGATTTTCTTTTAGGTAACAGGAATGGAGCTGAAACTCTTAAAACAATGTGCTAGGAAATACTTCTGTATTCCAACGAGTTCAGCAGAAAGTGAAAGAGTGTTTAGTACAGCTCGTTTAATAATATAACAAAGGCGTGCAACAGTAAAACCGAAAAATGTTAATATGATAATGTGCCTAAATAAAAATTTTAAAAATATTAATAAATAACCTAAGTATTTATTTTATTAAAATTACACCCAACCTTTTCCCATTAGCTAAAGAAATAACTCAATGGGTTTCATCTTACTATGCATTCTAACTATTAGAGATATGAAATAAAAATAAAAAAGCTATATTACGTAAGAAAATTAATACTGGTAGCCGTAACTTTGTGGTAATTCATTTTGAAAATTAAATAAAATAAAACAATAACTTTGTTATTTATACCACTTTATTCACATATAATTAGACAATATACCGAATTTACAGATAGCTCTTCCATAAAAAACGCAATACAGTTAACAGCTAAATTAAAAGATTGTAATATACAAAAGACCGAAATCCTGGTATCATTTGATGTTTCCAACATGTTTTCAAAAATACCACATAAGGAATGCTTAAGGTTAATAGAAAACATATTAGTAAAGAAAAATACAAACCCGGTTGTTATACACGAAATCATATCTCTAACGGAGTTAGTCACCAACCAAAGTTACTTTACATTTAACAACAAATTCTGCAAACAAACAGAAGGTCTGGCAATGGGCTCACCTCTAAGTCCTCTATTAGCTGAAATTTTCATGAAGCATATTACAGAAAAAATTCTTTCATCACAACTAGGTAAAAAACATATTAAATTTTGGTATCGGTATGTAGACGACATCCTAGCTTGCTTTATGGGTACTCATAGACAACTACAAATATTTCTGAACTACATAAATTCAATCCATTCTAATATCAAGTTTACAGTAGAAATAGAAGAGAATAACAGTATTAACTTCTTGGATTTAAAATTAAACAAATTAGATCAGAGCTTAGAATTTGACATATATCGTAAACCTACTTTCACTGATTGCATTATTCCCAAAGATTCACTACACCCTAAGACACACAAACATTCATTTTTTAATTCTATGATACATAGAGCATTAAATATTCCTTTGTCTAATGAATCTTTTGTTCGTGAAATCAATACTATAAAACAAATAGCGGTAAACAATAGTTATAAAAGTAGCGTAATTGACAGTATACTAAAGAAAAAACAGTTACAAGTGGCCCTTAGTTTAGTATATCCTAAAGATAGTGCTAATTTGAAACAATTTGTCTCGTTAACTTACTTCGGTAAAATAAGCGAGCAAATTGGAAATATAATTTCAAAAAATAATAGTAATGTTAGTATAGCTTACAAACCATATGTAAAAACAAGTAATTTCATTTTTAACGCAAAAACTAAAACAGATATTAATAATAAATCAGGAGTGTACAAACTATACTGTAACGATTGTAACAGTGTATATATAGGTCAGACTGGTCGAAGTTTTATTATACGGGAAAAAGAACACAGGAGGTCATATAAACTTAAAAAGACAGATTCAACATTTGCTAACCATCTTATTGCAGAAGGACATACATTTGGTCACAGTAAAATATTACATTTGTCCGAGAAAGGTCGTAAATTAAATATTTTAGAGGCCCTAGAGATTTTTAAAAGTCAGAAAAACACAATAGATATCGTATTAAATGAACAGTTGGACCTTATATATACACCTCTTTTCCAATGTTGTATATAATAGTTAAGTATATAGTAGTAATTTTAAATAACATCATAAACCACCCCCCCATATATATTTTTGTGCCATTTATAAGTTCTATGTAGGCCTGTAACTTTTGCAGTTTGATAATGACATTGTATGTCGAAACCGCGGTCACAATTATATGTGAATAAAGTGGTATATATAACAAAGTTATTGTTTTATTTTATTTAATTTTCATGTATAAATTCTGTAATTGCTGCATTTGCAAAGTGGTTTCTGACATGCTTTTTGACCATATACGATAGCTGTAATATTATCTGGATACTAAATTGAATAATAGACTCATTAAAAATATTACAATTTTGGCAGCGGTGCAGAGGTTGGATTATCCTAATGAAGAGATATAATATACACTCTCCACATTGACGCTTTTGCGATCCTGAAATGAAGTTAGTTGCTAATGAATGATAAGTTGCGAACAAAACAGTGACTATTTGCTTGTGGGAGTTTTTACCGTGGTCAACCTTTCTTGAAGATTGGTTCTTCGACTACAAACACCAAACACCAAATTGTTGTCGCGTTTCGGGATTATAATTATAGATTCGGGATTTGTCGTCCGTAATAATGTATGAAGCAATCTAACTACTTTAAGGTGCTTAAATTACGCTACTGTTAGTAGTAAATTAGAATATGGCTTTGTTATTTCTTCTGCACATATCAGCAGTTAAGCCTGGAGTGAGTATTTAAGTCGGGTGGACTTTGTGCGCGACGTAATGTGAATTACGCAGCTCTTCTTTAAAAACATTCTTTTCAGTCTTTAAGCAGTATGCATTCCGAGTGCCAAGTCTTTAATAAACCTCCTATGTAATAATAATGATTCTGTAGCATTGATTTCATAAGTGGATTTTGCCGTTTCTGCTTATGCTACTCACTCAGATGATACTTTTCTTCTGCCGAAAGTTAAATTAAATTTGGTAAAAATCGTAAAAAAATGCGTTTCATATTTATGCTTATATTTTTTTTTGTTAACGCCTTCGGAGATCTTCGACAGACGTCTATCCTGTTTTATTCATACGTAATATACTGCCTGTCACATATACAGTCATGTTTATGTTTTATGAGCGCATTACTGTTTTAATATAAATATAAGTGCTCATGTTTTGATCATTTATTAATAATTTTGGTGATATATATATATGTAAGTGTTTAGATAATTTCTTAGCCGTTTATTAAATATAACAATTGATAAATTATTGGAGTTTTTCGGCTTTTTATATGAAATATTTACAAATATCAAATTAGAATGTATGTAATTGCCGAGTAAGTGGGGATGTAAACATTGCTGTCTACAAATTACAAAGCAAATCATACGAAATTTTTAATTGAAAAATATGATCTACGTTGGGACTCGAACCCAAGTCTACAGCTTGCCGGGCTGTCGCTTTTGCCACTTAGCCACAATAGACCTAGGTTCAAGCTATTTATAAATGCATTTCTAAATAGCTTTTTAGCTAAGTAGCTTGAACCTAGGTCTATTGTGGCTAAGTGGTAAAAGCGACAGCCCGGCAAGCTGTAGACTTGGGTTCGAGTCCCAATGTAGACCATATTTTTCAATTAAAAATTTCGTATGATTTGCTTTGTAATTTGTAGACAGCAATGTTTACATCCCCACTTACTCTGCAATTAAATACATTCTAATTTGATATTTGTAAATATTTCATATAAAAAGCCGAAAAACTCCAATAATTTATCAATTGTTATATATATATTATATATACAGGGCTTCACCCATTGTTTTGTTTTAGTAATTTGATACTTTTTACTTTGAAATTTATATACAAAAACGCCTAAAATAAATATTGTTGCATATTACTTGTGTGTCGTTCGGTTCTTACTCTGTAGTTATAGCTTCCCTGGATGTAACCTTGTTCTAAGTGGATACGTTATCGCATGTACGTTCTCCACGTAACGTATATCCACTTTTACAAGGAGGCAATCGCGGTAGCGCCCATTTTAAATATAGATACAGTCAGGTTAACAACGTTTTGTACGGAACCTTACCCGTCTTCAATTGAGCTAGATCCGTGATACTGGCTGGTTGGCTTGTGTGTTTAATGGCAACTCGCCCACAAAACATATGTCCTAGGAAGGTTATTGTATCCCGAAAATTATCAAAGCCAGCTTTCGCTATTTCTATTGATTGCACTTTATGTGGGTAGCAATGCATGTAGCACACGTCTTAGTTTTTAATTATTTACTTGAATGTATAAAAAGCTGATTTTGTACAAGATAATGATCTTAGCATACAGGACATTATAACTTTTATAACATTAACAGTTGTTACGTATGTTAACATACGGTTTGTGTGTAACTTCAATAGAAATACATATTAACATTCTGAATATTTTGAATCCATAGGCGGAAAATGATATGTACAATTTTCAGGAGGTTTTTAATTTTGGGGTTCGCTTCATAATTGACAATATTCTGGATTCATATTTTATATAATTACGGCTTTCCATTTTTCATACGTTGTCTTTTCATTTCGAGGACCCTGTATGTACATATATATATATATATATATATATATATATACAGGCTGTCCTTGAAATAAAATGACAACATATGAAAAATGAAAAGATGTAATTATATAGAACATAAACATTTTCCCAAAATTACCTCTCCTAAGCATAAAAAAATGACAAAGATATTTAAAAATGTATAAGTTTATATTTTTCCTGTAATTGGGTCTTATGTCTGTTGGACAATCAAAATTATTGTTACTATTATGACACCGGCTTTTTAGCATAAATCTGCATTGATCAAAGTGTGCTTGTTTTTGTTCTATGGTTAACAAATGAGATATTTATAGGCCCGTCAACTTCCTTATAATGATATTTAAGTTCAGGCTCTTGCTGAATCTCTTGATGCATAATAATTAGAGACCGTACACATCGGGCTGAAGTGGACGTCATTACGACGGACGATATAAATAGTCTACAACATCTGTAAGTACATCACGCAGTTGTTGAATATCACTATTCATTCGGTTAACTGCACATCTATTTTTTTGCGTGCGGTTAACCGAATGAATAGTGCTATTCAATAACTGCCTGTGTACTTACAGATGTTGTAGATGATTTATATCGCCCGTCGTAATGACGTCATTTCAGCCCGATGTGTCCGGTCTCTAATAATAATACGCCGGTTTTCTTCATTCTTTCTTTTGAAAATCGATCGTACATTGTCCGCATTAAAAATTTATATATCATTGTTATATCTGTTAAGATTTGGAAATAAAATATTCTTTCTGTGGACTCGCATCTCAACTTATTGTTAGTAGTAGATAAAGCATAGTATTGCGATAACTCACTTGATGTATTAGAGCACTCGCCATCGGCTGGCCCTGCAAACTTCATCTGCGTGAGTTATTACCTACATTACCGCTCGTTGAATAATATACTATTACTCTCCTGATAATTCTTTTAAGTTATACATCAGTAGAGTTGTCAGATTTTCCCCACATTCCAGGATCCTACTCAGTATAAGTTAATATATACGTACGAACGTTTTCAAAACATATCGGGTTTTATACAGAACACGTGTTTGTATGAAATTACAACTCAGCATTTATGTTAATATATACAGTCCGACGAGATTTAGGTATTAACAAAGAAATTACTTATCGTAAGAGATGTTTTTTTTTACGAGACGAACCCAGTTACAAAAGAAAGGTTGCGAACGAAGATAAGATTGTGTTAGGTCGTGAATGCCAGCCAGATGTTTATATTTTAGTTAAGCACTTTTGAAAAATTGCAAAATACTCGGTTATCGTTAGTGGAGTCGGTACAAGTGCACGAAGTGAAAACATTACTGCACAATATATGCGACGGAAAAAAGCGCGTAGTAGAAAAGTTCGATAGCGCTTTAAACAAAGATATTGATTTTACTAGATTAAGACAAATTTGAGACGATGCACCTAGAGGTCCGTTATCTATTTATTAAGATTATTTTAATTATGTGTGTGTTGTATCCGTAGATGCCGAACGATCTTTCTCAAATTATAAGACATTTTTTTCACCACGGCAAACATTGCTTACTGTGACAAATGTGGAAACTTATCTAATAGTGCAAGCTGTTTGCCGATTTCATTCATTTTAGGTAAGTGTTTATTTATCTCTGGCTGAGTTATAATTTCTTACAGACACGCCTTTTTTACAAAACGCGATATACATCGAAAACATTTGTACATACATATGAACTTGTACTGAGTAGGACTATGGAATGTGGTTAAAAATAACATCTCTAACCATGAACCAACAACATTAGACACTTAATATATTTATACTGAATTTAAATCATTTGCCAATTAATACTAATCAAACACAATAAATGTCAATTTCTTTTTTAATAATTCAAGTTAAATATTAAAAAAAAAGGTATAATACCAATAATCCCCAGTATTGAACATGGGCACAGTAAAGCTAACACAAAATCGCGAAACACCTTATAAGGCATGCCCCATGTTCAACACTGTGATTATTGGTTTTACCTACTGAGGATGACAACTTAGTTGCCGAAATACGTATTTAAGATACGATTATTAATTGTGAAAAGGGGTTTTATATCTTTTAAGTCGCCACAGTCTCCAAAGAAAGACTATTCAAGTTAAATATGATTATTGTAATTAGGATTTAGCTTACTATATATAACTTATTAACTTTCAATAAAAAGATCTATAGATTTCATCTACTCACAAAAAAAGAAGGCATATTTATCAATTTACCACACGTTTTTTCCAAATTAAAAGAAAGTCAATCTTTATTAAGTGTATTTTTCATTTTAAATCTTATGTATTCATCACCAATTCAAATTTAGATGATTGACGCACTGTAATAATTAAGTTACCCTACGATTATGTTGTTCGATGAATTGTACTTTATTAATTATTATAGTAAGTAAGAGTGCATGATTGAATATATTTTAGAATGATTTAGATTTAGGATTAAATCATATAATCGAAGTTGCAAATGGTCTAGTCATTGATCCGGTAAATATAAATCTAGGTTCGGTATAAAATTTTTCAAGAAATGTAACCAATAAGTATCGATAGAAAAATTGCAAATAAATTATATTTTATGATTAATAAAAAAAAATAATGATTTAATATGTGTAGATAAGAAATAAATGTTTATAAATTAAGAATGACACACACCAAGCATAAAATCATTCTTTAAAACAAAATCCTGTACCATTAAGTCGCTTTCCGAAAATATTTAAATCTTAAATTATATCTAATATTGCGCAATTCATAAAACGATTATTAGATATTGACAGTTATTTGAATGAACACTATTAGGTATTATTCTTGAAGATATGGATCTTTACTAAAAGTAAACACGCCTTTAACGTAAATAGATTTAATAACATTGGCTAGAAGTAATATACTAAATACTAAAAGTTATTACTAGACCTCATCTATAAAAACAGGTTATATCTGTTTATAAATAGCACATTCAGGTTTGAATACCATTTTTTGTTGATTATTCAAAATAATTATTTTAATTATAACGATTTCCTGTTTATAATTCAAACAAGTTTCTTACCATTGACTTTAAATCAAATGTATCTGTCGCGATATGAAAAGGAAACAACAACGAAACTAACGAAACTTTAATGTACTTGGATTTATTTTTAGCAGTTTACTTGTTTTCTTTCTTTCTCTTCTCGTTTGACAACATTTATAGAATATCAATACACAATTATTAATAATTAATAATCCGTGAGATTTTCACATTTCCATAAATAATGATGAGTAAGCTTTGTATTGCTTAACGATGTTCTATTTATTACATACATTCGTAGTCGCGCAACAGCGCGTCGAAAATCCCTGACCGCTAAAAACAATGGCGTATAGTAACAGCGATAGTAAAGTTCGAAATTTACTACGGCAGAAGTGGCAACATTCCTGCGACTCAATCGACGCACAGACTGCTACCGTACAATCGACCAATGCAAGAGTGGTCGGTCGACGGGGACGATTGAAAATTAAATGGTTGCGTCCACGAGCGAATTGAGCCGACACACGGTCGTTTAAAATTGGCTCTAAATATGAGCCGGTAACAAACACGTATTTTCATTTAATTCATCCGACACGTAATCGTTTATTTTTTTCCTGCAGTTTCCGTTTGCTAGACTGTGTCGGAGAACGACGCAAGCCAACACAGAAGCACCTCAAAATGAATGAGTGAATATACAAGGTTGTCTCGAATGAAAAAGAGAGATAACTGTATAAGCTTCGCATTTCTGACAAAGAAAAATTAAGTTTTGCGTTATTACAACAGGACTATAACTCTTCTGCAGCAAAATAACGGCTTTATTAGTATACTACTCTTTTTAGGAAGCAGAATTGACGTTAATTCAAACATTTATCGTCACGTTCTAATCGCTTTGTTATTATGTATGTTTTAAATTGTAAGAAAAGTAAGAAGTACATAATTTCAAATCATATGATTTGTAATGTGGTTTAATTTTGCTTTTAAAATAATTATAAACTACTCAAAAATGAATAGGGAATTAGATCTTTTCTTAACAGATCTAATTAATTCGATTAAATTTAACGTATTTTCTCAAACTATAGATAAATTAGAAGGCCCACAGTCGTTTGTGGACATTTTATTTGGTAAATGTCTTTTCTGTGTGATAAAATATTGAATCTTGTATTTTAACCTTAAATTAATTTAGAATACAAAATTATAAAAATCGCATTTTTTGACAAGTATTATTCATTTTAAACGTCATTTCACATTTTCACGATGCCAAGACGTCATTTAAATAAAGAAACTTTTGATTTAATTGCGTTATTGCATCAGCGAGAGCAATCTGGAGCAGAAATTGCCGCAATTTTTAATGTGTCTCCAAGTATTGTTAGTAGGGCTCTAACAAGATTCCAACAGGTAGGATCTGCAAGGAGAAGACCCGGTAGTGGATCTGAGAGGAAAACAAATAAGAGACAAGACCGCTACATACGAATTCAGACAAGGATGAATCCGTTTAGAAGTGCTGTATGGTTGCAAACACAGTTACGTGCCGCCACTGGAGTTAGAGTTTCGGATCAAACCATCAGAAACCGTCTGAGGGAAATGGATTGTTACGCTTGGCATGTGAAATATTTTTATGTAATTTTAAATAATATTTCTTCTTTGAATATCTCTATATTAAACTTAAGACATTTCTTCTGTATATTCGTTTCCAAAGAGAAAGTATTTTCTTTTGTTATAACCCCAACCGCCGACGACCCTTATTACCTGGACCGTCCACCGATAACCGAAATGTTGAATTAAGAATATCGAATTCTTCTGGAACATTCTAATTTTTTAAATTCTTAATTAATATTATTTACATCTTCTTTTATATGTCTTGTTTGATATCGTTAGGAAGCTTATGTCACAAGGGTTATTTTAAGAATAATTATGACATTGACAGACGACGTCTTCAGGTCGCGCTTTTAATTAACTATAATTCGAGATATCGACCCCCTCTTCGATACATCATAAAACCAACCGTTCTAGACTTTCCTATCGACACGAAAACTAATAGTTCCTTCTTCTCTTTCGAACCTTTCGTGAGGAAACACACATCGTGCTGTTCAAGTGACGATGCTATCACGCCGACCAGGTGTTCTTCCGTTTCTAAGGTAAATTGTATTGTTCTATACATTACTCTTTTAAGTGAATCCAAATTAATTTAAACTAATTAATTTCTTATTCCCCCGGTAAAACATCGCTCTGCATATACTTGACCAAGGTATATCTTCGAAGACCACGTGGCCACCATCGCCGCAAATCAAAAGGTAAGCTCTGTATTCTTCGATACAGAGGTTATTTTATATACATATTAATTAACCCTTAATTTACTACCCCATTTAACGTTCGTTTCAGAGTATTTTTTGTGTTAATTTTAATCTACTTATCCACCACTCCACGTGTACATATTACTTTGTTTTAATTGCTTTTAAATATACGAGTTTCAATTTCTTATTATGTAAAAATAAATACAAAATTTAAGGACGCCGCTGTGTTTTATTTTATGTATTAAGTTGTTGTATATTTATTTTAATTAACCAATACCACGCACGTGCTGGACCTTTGATGAGACTTCACCAACACCACAAATTATCTTAATTATTACAAAATAACTAAAGTATAATAATTTTATTATTTATCTTAGAATAATTTCCTTATTATTATAAATAGCCGAGCCTTGTATTTGTAATAGGATCTTCATAGCTGCAGGCCTGTGAGACGCCCAAAATTAACTAATGCCAATAGAATGGCTAGAAGAACTTGGGTTAACAAACGACTAGCAGAAAATTTTCAATGGGAGCATGGTTTATACACCGATGAATCCAGATTCTGCTTATTTAGTGATAATCGTAGAGTAATGGTCTGGAGAACTCGAGGAGACCGTTATAGACGCGAGTTTACAAAAGCTGTGGTGCCTTTTGGCGGCGGTGGTATCATGGTGTGGGCGGGCATTAGTTTGTATGAACGCACGAACCTCCATCTCTTTGAAAACAATGTCAATGGACACATATACAGAGATGACATTATTCAGCAATATGTGGCCGACTTTCGTGAGGCTGTGGATGAAAACATGGTTTTTATTGATGATAATGCAAGACCTCATCGTGCACAAATTGTAATGCAAGCAATAAATGACCTCCATATTAACCATCTACCTTTACCACCAACGTCTCCCGACTTGAATCCAATTGAGCACATTTGGGACAGACTTCAAGAACAGCGCAACGAACATAATCCACCCCCAGTTAACGTGCAACACTTGCGGGAAATTTTACCGCTGTGTTGGAGAAGAGTGTCACAAGAACACATTAATAATTGCATTATGAGTATGCCCCGAAGATGTACAGCTGTGAGAGATGTCCGTGGCTATTATACACGATTTTAGAATTAATTGTTACAGAAAAATGTTTATTTTAGCTATTGTTAAAAATGTTGCTTATTACATTTTTGATCATTTCTTAGTAATCTAACGATTTTTCTGAATAAAAACACTTGAAAATTTTAAATTGTTGTGTACAATTATGTATCTAATATAATACACTACAAATATTTACCCATACTATTTAAAAAATACAAAAAAGTAAAAATTCCTTATTCATTTTTGAGTAGTTTATATATAAATGTAATTTTGAATAAATTTAGACAAAGAAACAATAATACCAAGGTATTTTTAATAATTTAAATATTATTAAAAATCTGGTGTGAAGAACACAAATACAGGTTCACTATTAATATTTTTGTGAACGTGTCCGAACATATCCCGACCCAGAGACGTAGATACGTATTTCGCCTTTCTACAGGCTCATCGGTACGCCCCTGCTGGAGAAAAGATATCTTCAGACACATTCACAAAAAAGAACCACATCGCCACATCACAGAAATTATCCAGACCGAGCGGAAAAGTAAATTCAGCGCTGCCTGTTGTCAGACAGCCGAAGTACCTCGCCCCGTCCACATAACCAATGTGAAGTAACGACGCCCTTCCAAAGGTGGCACAGCCATCTCTCTAGAATCTGCATTTTGTTTGTGTCTTCACTCATACTACGGGCTAACTTTTCAACAGCTACTGTTTTTTTATGGCTACTATGATTTTTAAAATATAGAGGAACCGAAGTTTAAAAGTAAATTGAATATCTTCCAAAATATTGAAGATAGGTGTAGGACGTACTTAACAAAAAAAATGTCTGCTAAAGCACTTAATATGAGTATTTAAAAAAATATAGGGCATTCCATTTCAAATCCACGAGTTTTTCGGGGCAAATTTCCTTCACTTTATGTAACTTTCGCCCACCCAGTATAATTAGAACAATTTCCGTACAAAAGTATCTCACGGTACAGCTTGTTCAAACGCCATTTCAAGTTATTTTATTTTATGCCATCGCACTCTCGAATTATTGGCACTTAAAGACGCACATAGAAATGTCATTTTTTTTCTTTAATTGTAAATATCTCGAAAACTATTGTCTCTAGCTGCTAAGTATTCTTAATAAAAAATATTCCAAATTTAACGTGTAATCAAAAATTAGAAATTTCAATTTAAAAAAATTTATCTTCTTTGTGCCAGCGATTTACAGAACATCTTGTTATAAGCCTACATATTTTTAGAATGTGCAGCAGTGGCAATCCCATCAGCTCCAGCATATTATTTTGATATTATATTCACTATTTGTGAGCAAATGTATTTTGTCAGATCGTTGATTCACCCGGTATATGCATATACGTACCATGCCTTTAATTAAATTTTCATTTAAAGTAGCATGATTTTCAATCTAAATTTGAGAACACTGTAAAACAGTAAGGTTTTTCGAAAATTAAATTTTGACAACTGTCATAGTAACAACTGTCACAGTAACATGCCACACTATTCTTAAATAAAGATTTAAAATTATATCCACATAAAATTCAAGCTGTTCATGAACTTGGTCCCGTTGATTACGATACGAGAACCAAGTACATACTGCCAATGGTTCTTGAATAATGATGATGTTCTTAATAAATGTTTCTTTACTCTGGTTTCATCTTTCAGGATATTTAAACAAACAAAATATGAGAATGTCGGCAGAAAATCCTCATGAATTTGTGGAACCAGCATTACATACACATATAATTGGTGTTTGGCTGGGGTGTCAAGGAAGCGACTCATTAGACCAATATTTTTTAATAGAAAAATAAATGGTGAAAGATACCGACATGACTTATTAGAACCCTTTATTAATCAGTTATAGCAAACGCCAATTAAGTTGGCGCGAGGAGGGGGTGCGTAGAAGTCGTTTTTAAAAATATCCACCCCCACTACTCAAGTAATTGTCAGAATACATTTGTCATTGACGTTTGGCGGAACATAATGTCTTTGTTAGGGAATCACGCTCAGAGGTTAGAATTATCTGACATTTGATGTAAAACCAAATACAAATCTCCCCACTACTTTTAATCCTGCGCGAACTTACCCCTCCTCGCGCCAACTTAATTGGCGTTTGCTATACATGACGATGAAATTACAGAAGGATTTTTCCAACAAGATCATGCTCAACCACATACGGTTCAACAAACACGTGCCCGTTTGGAAGAGTTCTTCGATAATTGAATAGGGAATTTTTCTCCAAGGTCTCCAGATCTTATATTTCTGGATTACTTCAGTTTTGATAATATAATCTCATATTTGTCAAACGCATTTGAAAACATGAAACGCAGAGTTCGTGTGTGCATCGAGACAAGAGGGCAACATTTCGAGCTTCTTCTTTAACGTAGTATTTTTACAATAAATCCATTTCTGTAAATAAAAGTCTCTTATTTAAAATATTTTACACGAAATAAGTTTAAGTTCTAACACAACTAAATTGCAATCTGTTACATGACAGTTGTCAAAATTTTACTTGCGAAAAACCTTACTGTTCAACAATGTTCCAAAATTTACATTGAAATCATAGGCTACTCTAGATGAAAATTGAATGGAAAACATGGTATACAAATAAAGAGTGATGAAGATAATTTGTGATCGAGTCATTCATGAATCCGAAATTGTATTGTCGTTTCTTGAACTGCACTTACATTACAAACGTCAAGTAAAATGTCAGTCGAACATATAACTATGCAACGGTTGCAATCGGAAAAGACATACGGACTCAAATTCATGAATGACTCGATTACAAATTATTTTGACCGCTACAATATAAATTGTAGTTTGACAGGCAAAACAAATTAATTTTTGTACTTCATGAGCAAAAAAAACGGGACACTGTTTCTGCGTGGGTTTAAATTGTGACTACTTAAGCTCATAATAGTAAGTCAGGAATTGTCAAAAATGTGTGTCTTATTGACATTTATTAAACATTTTTAAAATAAATGTAAATAAAAATTACTAAAAACGATAGCGAAAGATTATTTATTAAATTAAAATAATTATTACATTAAAATAATTAGTATTTCGTCATTCCACCGTTATTGTTAACTGCATCTAATCTTGTAGACATTGAAGCGACAATATATTGTACAACATTTATAGAAATTTGATGCCAAGCATTTTGAACACTCTCCCAAAATTCTTCCTGGGTAGCAGCTCTATCTCACTAATACATTTTCAATGTGATTTAGATAAGGACTGTAGGGCTGGATATCTCAAGTTTAAATTTCATTCTCTTGTAACCATTGTGTTACAAGATGAGACAGAAAATTGTGTTGTTCTTATAGCTTCCTTTAATGTTTTGAAAGGGTTGTGCCTAATCTCAGTAACTAATGTTTTCGTCTTCCTGCGTATTCGAAATTTTATTACGTCCGGAAATTATTTTCCGATTTAAATTATCCTCTTCCCTCCATTTTTTTAGCTGAACTTTTAACAATATTAAATTGAACCGATACACTTCCTAATGATTTCCCATTTTTCAATCTTAGTAACAAGTCTGGTTTTATCAGTTTTCGAAAGATGCGGCATTTCACAATTTTGAATTAGCAACCATGATATATAATTTGACGTAGAGTTTGAAAGTTAATCAAATGTCGTCAAAATTACAACGCTAAAAAATAAAGAAAATTGACATAACGATTTTGACACTGTCCCGATTTTTTTGCTCACGACAGTATATTAGTTACCACAATAATAAAGGCGGGAACAACACAAAGAAATGTTTTATAATTTCTATGTACTTCACATCGTAGAAATAACGTGGCTTCAAAAACTTTTCTCATTAGACACGGTCATGCTTTTTGATAATGGTCACCATTATCAAAAAGCATGTGCACGTAATATGTCACAAACGTATAATTTTGAATGAGCATTGCCGTCTATAACGAAGAAAGTTTTTGAAGGCACGTTATATATGTATTTTGACGATGTTATTAGCTGCCTCCTTATCTAAATATGTATGCAATCTAGTATGTATATGTGTCGTGTGGAGTGCAAAGCTATTAGTGTTTATTAGTGAGACGTCGCAGCTTCGAGAGCCTAAAAAAGAAGAAAAATTAAGAAATTATATTGTGCACAGACTTTTCATAATGAAATTTTAATCAAAAATATTTTCATAGCCGTTGCAAGGCCAAAATATTAGACATGTAAGTGTAAACATAAAAAACAAATATTGTAAATATCTTTAAAAGGAATCTTCTTTGAATATTTAACCATTCCCTACGTCAATATAATATAACTTGTGATATTTAAATGTAATTTAGCATCATTCACATATCAGTATTAAAAATACCATAACACTGGCTAAAATAGTCATGCACTTCCACTTGCTATTCCAGCTCTAGTATTACTAATAGAATATTTAATAGACACGGTAAATACACACGTAGCAATGCATAAGTTTTTAAATTTAACACGTGATTTCCATAAACCTTAACTTGTTTAGCGAACTTTCACTGAATGTCATTGTAATGACTATGAAAAATGTTCAAGGAAACTTTTGTTTCTTAATTGAGCAGAGCAGATATTTGCAGTGAATATTCATGACTCTTAGTCTCAATTTTTTTCAAGAAAATTAAAAACATATTTCTTTAAAGCAAACTAGAGTAATACCTTAAAGTAACAATTAATAGGAAACCAATTGTTAAAAGTTATTAAATTTAGGTATATTTGCATTCGCGTTTTGGAATATCGGAATAAGCGATCTATGTTTTTTGGAGTATTGTGTATGTACATATTTGTATAGGAATTTTTATTGTACTTAAATAAAATTACATGTTAGTTTTAGCTTCGATGGATGTTTATGATGTCATATACATAGTTTCCTTTTTAGATAGAACATTGTACTATCTATTTTTGTTATTTATACGTCATAACTAGAGCTGAGGATGTTTGCGGTACGGCAGGACCGTATGTAGTGCATCCCCACCAGCGTATAAACACGATGCAGCGAAACACTTTAGTTAGTCGTGAACTGGCAACGTGATCGTGTGTTGTCTTGAGCTCTATTTAATAAGTATGACGGACGTGCCCAAGCCAAGAAAGCGCCCATTGTATAACGACGTGAATAAATTTATCCGAGACTTTCCCGATTTGTATTATAATGGAGCAAAAGTGGTTTGTAAATTATGCGATAAACAGTTACTTTGCTGGGACAAATACGACTGTAAAAGACATGTTGAAAGTGTACACCACAAAGACAAAAAAAATAATGTGCTGTCTAAAACGCAATTCATTTTCGATTTATTGACAATGCTACTCGTCTGCGATGTGCCAGTTCACCTGCTAGATAAAAAAGCCTTTCACGACTTTTGGAATAAATACAATTCCAACATAAAGCTACCGTCACGGAGAACGTTACTCACCTATTTACCAATTGTGCGTGAGGACATTGAAAACAGAATTAAAGCAGTAGTAAATGATAAACAGTTATGGGTATGTGTCGACGAAGCGACAGATCGAAAAAAACATTCTATTGTGAATATTATAGTGCGTGTACTAGATCCTGTCAAATCAACATTTCCCATTTTATTAGCCAGCAAAAGATTGGAAAAGTGCACTAGCGAAGTAATTACGAAGGTAGTGCTCGATACGCTACAAAAATTTCAAGTTTCAACTAATCAACTCCTGATGTTTATGAGCGATGGTGCTGCGACAATGCGTTCTGTAGGCCGTTCTCTTAAAGCAGATTGTGAGAGACTTTTGCATGTGACATGTAAAGTTCATGCTTTACACCTTGTGGCACAAACTATTCGGCAATGTTATCCAGAGGTGGATGCATTAATAGCAACCACAAAAAAAAGTGTTTCTAAAATCTCCCAAACGAATTCGAGAGTTTCACAGTCGGTGCCCTGGTATTCCCGAACCACCAGAGCCAATCCTTACACGTTGGGGAAGTTGGTTAAAGGCGGCATTTTATTATGCCAAGTATTTCCAACAAATAAAATCTGTGGTTCTACAATTCAATCCTGCCGAAGCTGTAGCCATTAAGGAAAGCCAGAGGCTCTTTCAAAACCCTTCCCTTGATGCAGATTTACAAACTATTTATAACAATCATATAGGATTGTTTAACGCAATCGAGAAATTTCAAAATACTGCATTATCGTTAGCGGAGTCACTGCAAATACTGGACGATGTACACGCCCAGCTATGCGCAGTAAATGACAACAAAAATGTTAATGTAATAGAAAAGTTCGAGAGTGTGATAAACAATGATTTTGATTTTACCAGATTAAAACAAATTAGTAATGGTGCAAGTGTAGATTCGGTTTCTATCTATAAAGATTATTTTAATTGTGCGTGTGTTACATCCGTAGATGTCGAGCGGTCTTTCTCAAAATA
The DNA here is from genome assembly GCA_935421215.2 of Melolontha melolontha. Lineage (NCBI taxonomy): Eukaryota > Metazoa > Arthropoda > Insecta > Coleoptera > Scarabaeidae > Melolontha > Melolontha melolontha. The sequence continues at coordinate 103,980,554 of OW285235.1, forward strand.
TAAAAAAATTTATTCATCACGGCGTACATCGCTCACCGCTACAAATATGGAAACGTATCTAATGCTACAAACTTACTGCAAGTCTTATCCACTTGGCGCTATGCTATAATAATCGTAAATAAGGTAAGTGTGTTATTTATATACAGTACACATAACTGACATACCTAAGTGATATAAATAGCGAATGCATGTAAAGCAATAAAATCACGCATGCATCACCGATCGAAACAAGGTCATTATATTCGTGCGTTTAACTGAATACTATCCTGGCACACCGCAAACATCCCCAGCTCTAGTCATAACTATTTCTAGTCATTGACATCTAATGGGAAGAAATAATCAATTACGTGCATTTAAAATTTATGTGTATGTATACATATACATATACATATACCTATATATATATATATATATATATATATATATATAATATATATATATATATATATATATATATAATATATATATATATATATATAACAATTGATAAATTATTGGAGTTTTTCGGCTTTTATATGAAATATTTACAAATATCCATAATATAACTTTATAATTTCAAATAAAAAAATTTCGTATGATTTGCTTTGTAATTTGTAGACAGCAATGTTTACATCCCCACTTACTCTGCAATTACATACATTCTAATTTGATATTTGTAAATATTTCATATAAAAGCCGAAAAACTCCAATAATTTATCAATTGTTATATTTAATAAACGGCTAAGAAATTATCTAAACACTCATATAGCTATGGAGTAATAAATAGCATTTCCAACATTCAAATCTGACATGTGCATGCTCTCAAAATACTGACATCTGCTTTCAATAACTCACATTTACTTTCAAAACAGGCATCTGCTTTCTAATCTGACGTTTGCTTTCATAACTGACACCTGCATTCAAATCAGACATCTGCTTTCATTAACTGACATTTGCTTTCACTAACTGACATCTGCTATCAAAACTGACATGAGCTCTCAAAACTGACTTCTGCTTTCAACTTGACATCTACATTCAATAACTGACATCTGATTCATTAACACTGTTACTTTATAATGCATTTCTAAATAGCTTGAACCTGGGTCTATTGTGGATTAGTGGTAAAAGCGACAGCCCGGCAAGCTGTAGACTTGGGTTCCAGTCCCAACGTAGACCATATTTTTCAAATAAAAAAATTTCGTATGATTTGCTTTGTAATTTGTAGACAGCAATGTTTACATCCCCACTTACTCTGCAATTACATACATTCTAATTTGATATTTGTAAACATTTCATATAAAAGCCGAAAAACTCCAATAATTTATCAATTGTTATATTTAATTATTAATTATTATTATTAATTAATTAATTATATTAATAAACGGCTAAGAAATTATTATATAGGTATATATATATATTATATATATATATATTATATATATATATATATATATAGTATATATATATATATATATTATATATATATATATATATATATATATATATATATATATATATATATAAGTAAAAATTAATTAACGGGTGAGCGGTCTGTCAAGTAAAAATAAAACTACTTTATTCCACTCTATATTTCATAACGGATTTGTTACTTCATCAGGAGTGTAATTGAGAGTTAAAATTTAGCAAACAACGGCACTAAACATGTTAAAATTCATCAAATTTAAAACAGCATATTGATTTGATGTTTTAAATTTGATGAATTTTAACATGTTTAGTGCCGTTGTTTGCTAAATTTTAACTCTCAATTACACTCCTGATGAAGTAACAAATCCGTTATGAAATATAGAGTGGAATAAAGGAATTTAATTTTTACTTGACAGACCGCTCACCCGTTAATTAATTTTTACTTATACAGTACTATCGATAATACTTAATAGTCTATATATATATATATATATATATATATATATATATATATATATATACCGCCTGATTCTGAGCAAACGCAATGATCCGAACGTATGAATATTTCTCCCGCTTCGAATACAATTCCCCTGAACGCGTTTAGCGAATCACAAACCAGTCTGTCGCGCAACCATTTACAACTAATGTCACAAATTAGTGTCACCACTGTCACCCTATACGGAGTCTCTTAAGCGTTTGAATAGTGAAAATAAGAAAAGAAAATAGACATTACTGGTTCTGTACAAAATTTAAAACCATTATTCCCAAATCGCAGAGTTCCTAATGATACGTTCATTTTAGTATGCGCTGCAATAGAACTAAATTCAAATTTGACAGTTAGCGATATTTCCAACGATTTAGGCATATGCTGCTCTTCCGTTAACCGCATACTAAAATTAAATGGTTTTCGTAATTATAAATATTCCAGACATCATCAATTATTTTACGGTGATGAGTTTAAACGGATGAATTTCCGTTATTATATAATTCATTTCTCATTATGAACAATTTATTTTATTATCTGTAAGAGTAAATTTTTCTTTACATTACTAGAATTTAATTTAGTTTTTATTTATTTCTGAAGTTTATTTAGTTTACTATGAACAGTTTTTGTGACCTTTATTATTAAAACTTAATTTATTAAATCTCTTGATGCCTTATTTGCAATTTTCTTAACCGCTTATTAATAATTTCATTACGCTTTGTAGAATAACGTATTGCAATTTACTCATTACCATAACACAGGACTAAACAATTTATAGTCCTTTAATAGTAATTTGGTAATCAGATAATTTTTCTTACGCGGCTCCATAATATGTAAGTATGTATGATATATGACATTGATGTTGACACGCCTACAGCATTCAGGGGAATTGTATTCGAAGCGGGAGAAATATTCATACATTCGGATCGTTGCGTTTGCTCAGAATTAGGCGGTATATATACTCAAGGGGCTATTGATATCTAGTTAGCCTAGGCCATTTTCCTTGCGTGTACTGTGTTACTGTAAAATCTTACGTCAAGAAGTTGAAGTATTGCTGTGCAGTAAATTTTGAAAGAAAGCATATCCAATGTAAATGTGAAAATCGATAAATTGGAGTATCAAGGCATTATCAAATACTTGTATTTGAAGAGATTAAGTGGTAAGAAAATTTGCGAAGATATGCTTAACATATTTGCCGATCAATGCCCATCATATGCGACTGCCAAAAATTGGATTGTGTCATTTAAAAGAAGAAAACTAAAATTATGGTTTCGTATCTTTGGGTGTTAATTGTTTCTTGAAAGAATATTGGCCCAATAATTCATTCATTGTCTTGACATTGCCATCCAAACATCAATTTTTGGTACTTCGACTAAATTGTGTTAATTAAATTCTCTAATTCTAAAATAATCGAAAAATTATTTTTATCAAATATCTCAATTATGTGAAATTTAGTGTTATTTCGATGTAAATATTCTCACTTATTGAAAACAACTTTGTTGAATTCAAGAGAATTTATTTCAATAACAATTTATTGAATAAAAGCAAAATGAAATGCTGTGTTGAATTGTATATAAAAGTTAGGAATATACGATTCGAGATAGTAATATTGAAGTATTTTGTTAATTTCAAACGTGGAAAGTTTACTGAGATATTAATACATCTCTCTTTTAAGAATCTGAAATAATAATCAAACTTGAAAAGATCCCGAGGTAAAATTTATGTTCTACTGTTATGTGTGTAGCTCTCAATATTTCTAAAACTGCTTCTTCATAGCAACATTAAATTAAATTAAAAAAAAAACTTCATAAGGGAGAAATTCTTTTTTCATAAGTAAAAACACAAGAGCTTTTTTTTATTGGATAAATTTCTCTTTGTAACGAAATTATTTTGCCAATCAGTAATTTGACAAGAAAAACTTACATGAAAAAATCGGGAGACTGGAAAAATATTGAGTTAAAAAGAAATTTATCCGATTGAAAGAAAAGCTCGAGTGTTTTTTGGCAAGATAAATTAACGACATGAATAAAACTTTTTAAATTGTCTCCATATTGACGATTTTATATTTCTTGTGTATTGCGGTATTGATCTTTTGATATTTGTTGAAATTTCCCCAAACCGACTCGTACATTTTACGTTCAACGATACTTAATAGTTATTACCTGTCAGCTGCCAAAATAAATTAAGTGATGCAGGGCTACTAGATATGTAACAGGAAGAAGCATTTTTATCGGAGGAAGAAGCATTTTCATCGGTGATAAAAAGCTATGTAGGTTTTTATCGCTGTCAAAGTGTAAAAAATGTCACCCGCAATGGACATTTTTATATAGGAGTTAATTTATCAATTAAAAATTCTAATGCTGTCAAATATATTTTGCCGTATGGGCCTATATCTAATTTCATTAATTATTACGTAAAATGCCATCATGCGGATCTATATAACTTTGCACCGCTACTTGATCAATTGAATTTTTTAAAAAAGGTCATAGAAAGAAATTACACGGTACAAGATCACATGATCTTGGAGGAAATATTCGCTATTAAAACTAATTAAAATATTTCCAAACTTTCACCCGCTATCTGAGTACTAGCACCTTTTTGTTGCTGATTAAAGAAAGCTAAGAGTATTTGTGTTGATATTTTTCCGCTTTTAAAGAACCATTGAAAAAATTATAATACTACTTCTACTTATACCGTATAAAAATTATTGGGCTTTATACATGTATAATATATATTTGTGAGTTAATCCACTAACATGAAGCCATGCTTCGTTTGAAAAGAATGCTTTGTCTAGGAATTCATCATTATCATTATTTGAAAATCCTCCTCGTCGCGGATAATTAATATCGAGGATTGTTGCAAGTAAGTTATACGATATGGAAATAAGTGTAAATCTTGTTTTAAAGTTGTTTGACAAGAACCAACTGATAACCCAGTTTATTTGAACGAAGTTTTTGGAGCACCAGGCATTATTTATCTAACATTATTATACACTGTCCGGACTTTTGGTCGCCCAATACCTTCTTGTAGCTCCAGCTTCCCGTTTGTTGAAAAACTGAAATAATTCTCTTGGATGTCTTTTGGAAAGTATTATAATCAAAATCAGATTCTGACGATTTCTGACAGACATTTCACATTTAAAATTTAATATACATCGATAGACTTAAGTTGGAACAGTAAATAAATATTACCATTTTTGTGGCATATCCTCCATTGTTCTTTATTACAGCAGAACAAAGTATAAGTGTATATAATCCTGCGTGGAAAGCACCGCCAGGTTGATGACTGTATATGATATTGGTCTCATAGCCTCATGCAATCCTATTGATAATTTCTCAGAAATTCTTAATAGGGTTTAGGTTTGAAGATTGAGCTTACCGAGGCAGAACCCTCATATTGTTTTTCTTGAACCACTCTTAACAATCTTCGCCGTATGCTTCGCGTCATTGCATTGTTAGAATGTCCAGCAAAATGGCTTTTCTTTTTCAGCATACGGCCATCACTACGTTTTACGATATGTTTCTATACATAAAACGCAACGATACCGTTAATACGATATAGCAGACCCATCTCTTGTGAAAAAGCATCTTCATACTAGCACATTTCCACGTGCATGTTTGGTAATATCGGGGATTTAACTCTGTTAAATTGCTAATTGCAGTAACGCACTATCGACAATATTGGGCTTGGATTCACTATTAAAAATAACTGTTTTCCACTTTGCTACTTCCCACGCTGTGTTCGTGCGCATATTTTAATCGGGCCATCCCATTGGTTTGTTAACAAAGCCATTTTGACGAGTCTGTAGATGAGAGTAGTTTGTCAAGGACAACTTTCATGTGAAGATCTTGCTACTGTATCCCTTTTTTTGTTACATTTCAACATACCTATGATATTACAGATTTTTTCAATTTTTAGTAAAGGTTCAAGTTCTGCTTCTACTGCGTATTATCATATTTTCGTGCAAATCTACCACGATTCTTGTATATGCTTGGAGCGAGTTCGTTTGGGTAGTTCAAAATTTTTTTGGGAATAAAAAGTCCGCCGACTACTCTCAACACGTCTAAAAGATACTACTGCACTTCCAGCGAATTGTATGCTACATTTGTATTAAATTGCACTATTTCAACAGTCATTTTGATCTTTTTACAGATAATCTAGGCGATTTACGCGAGGAACAACGACAACGCTTCCATCACGATATCAGCGCTATGGAGGAGCGATGCCAGTGTTACTGGAATGTAAATATTGTCTTCTTGTCTCTAAATATTGTCTGACTATTGTAGGAGCATCCAGAATAGCACTATCCATGAGAAAATCGGAAGTTTTATGCAAGTTAGGTATGTTTAATTAATATTATAGCTTTAAAATTGTTATATTTTTATTGAAAATTTCACCACTTCATATCTTTAAAACTAAAGCTGGCACTGGAAAACGGATACCATATTAGAAATCAGCGCGAAAAACATATCTAAATTCATGCATAAGAATTCATTCAATAGAATTGCTGTTGTGCAGTATTATAAGTATTACCGTGGATGTTAAAAAATAATGTAAATGTGTGTACTATTGTTTTGTATCTTAGATATTGTAAATACGTTTTCATTCCAACGTATTGTGCTCCTAAATAAAGGCGCTGGTGATTCGGAAACTACGTGGCCTAACAAAGCCACGCTCAACACACTTATTCCAAGGATATTCCAAATTAGTAATGCCTTCATTGTAGGTCGGTGAATACAAGTCTTCGAAATAGCTAGTTACAGCAGCGATTACCTAGGAATTAGACGAAAATCCCTTACCGCCAAGCTATTCTTTCAGGTTTGGAAGAGATGATAATCGCTGGGAGCCAAATTTGGGCAATAGGGTGAATGAAGCACTAATTCAAATCCAAAGTCATGAATTCTTGCCATTGGAATCGCAAACTTGTGGGCAGATGGGTTATCCTGATGGAAAAGCATTTTTTTCTTTGCCAAGTGAGACCGTTTCTGTTTGGTTTTGTCGCTTAATTATTGCAACAAATTGGCATAATACTCTTCATTTAGTCTTTTCCCATTTTCAAAGAAGTCGACCAAGATAATTCCATGAGAATCCCAAAAAAATAGTTGTCATAACCTTTTTCCTGCTGACAAAACCGTTTTTGCCTTCTTTTGTGTCGGAGAACCTTTTTTGTCCATTGTTTGGATTGTTTCGGGAGTGAAACGGTGGACCCAGCCAAAAGGTTGAAGAGAAACACTCAGTTTTTGCCTCGGTGCAAGTAACCGCGGCACCCAATGCGCTGAATATTTGTTCGTTTCGGATTTTTTCATATAAAATTTCATTTGAGATACCTACAATGTCTGTTATGTCGCACATTTTTATTCGACAGTCATCCAAGACGATACGATGGACTTTTCAATCATATCCAGAACAGTAACAGTTTTTGGACGTCCATTACGGGGTTTAGCGTTTGTGCTTATACTACCACGCTTAAATTCGGCAACTCAGTTTTTAACCATTGAACACGAAGGACAGTATTCTAATAGCGTTGAATCAAGCTCTGCTTTGATTTCGGTTGGTGTTAAGCCTTTCAAGTGAAGGTACTTTATTACTGCTCTCAACTCAGTTTCTTCCACTATTACAAAATCACACGACACGTTCACTTTGGAGTACTGTCAAAAACAGACTAATTGACAGATTGCTCTGTCCTGTCACAATTAACCTATAAAAAGGTGATTCTACAGAATGGTAAAGAAGATTCCTAGGAATTCTCGCCAGTCTCTGTGTTTAGCCACGTAGTTTCCGAACAATCCTCGTAAAGCAGAACTAAATAAAATAGGATAATAATTCTGTAAAAAAACTATATTAAGATGCATACTGGGTATTAAAAAAATTAAATTAGAAGCAATTCTAATTAAATTAATTTCTTATGGAATTATTCACCTATTACTTTAATAATGGCTTAATAAAGGCATGACATAACGTTGGTTGAATTCATCTAGCCATATACGATTCCTCTATCGAATTCCATATATTTTAAGGAGCAATAAAAATAGCTATTTTACTGCTTGCAAAGTTTTGAGCTTCACGGTCCAAGCGGTCCTGCAATAATTCAATGGGTTTGCAATAAAGACTGCTGTGACCTCTTCATTAAAAAAAAGATATCTTTATTAGGTCGTTTATGAAGACAAATTTTGGCAATGTTTTAGTGGTGCATATTTAGGGCTAATTAATTTATTTCCAAATGGTATAAAGTCATTTCATAGAACTTTAAGTAAGAATATTAATTACATCTTCCTTTCTTTTATTTTAGTTAATTTACTAGTTCTATTCCTTGCCCGCGCCCACCTTTTCCTGCGTCGAAACCAAAACTATTAATATTTACAACTTTGTATTTGGTTGTTCAAGCAATAAACTTATATAACTTAAGTTTTGCCCAATTTAGTTTTTTCCTGTTGTATATAGGGAGCATCAGACGCATATTATTATTTTTAAAATGTGTTTACAAAGTCAGAAATTCAAAAGAGCATTAGTAATACTGTGTTTGTTTAATAGAGTAAAGTTAGAAATTTTATATTTGTTAATTTTGACAGTTAAAAATTGAGGCCTATCCCATTTAAACATTTTCTGTTGAAGTTTTTATGAAAATTGTTTCTGGTTCAACTTAATTTTCGACTACAATTTAATGTTTGAAATTGTCCTTCGCGTTATACGTTTAAAAAATGGATTGCAAAGTGGCGTAGAAATGTATGTGTATGCAACGGAAAACGAACGGGAGCTACCAAAGAGGCATGTACTGTTGGTAACGCAGAATTGATGAGACAGGCTTACCATTTGAATTCCGTTGACGAATTTTCCAATTCGTCAACATACATAAATATTTAATATCTCGCAGTGCTCGTAGAATCACAAAATCCAATTCCATCCTCATAAAATAACTATCCAAAAATTATAAAAGTGATTGTTTTGTAGACGTTTCCTAGTGGAGTATATCGGCATCGTGGGCGTCTCTTCATGAGTGATGAAAATAATTTTTATTTAAATGATCATGTCATAGATAAAACTCTTGCTATTAGGCTCTGACAAATCCAATAAATCCAAGAATGGCTAAATCACTCAAGTAAGGTAACAGTATGGTGCACTTTTTCCAGATTCGCAATTAATAGGTGTTATATCTTCGAAGAAAATAGCTACAGTTACGATAGCTTCACAAAGTCATACAGAAATAAATATTACAAAACTTTTGCAAATTCCAAATTGAACAATTTGCAAGTTATTACTGATTTCAGCAAGTTTGCGCAACAAGGTGATTAGGCGGTAGGAGCCTTTTCCTTTACGATTAATTTCGCAACATGATGATTTTCCATAGCCAATGAGATATCCTGATCTAACCACACCTGATTTCTTTCTATGGAGCTTTCTAGCACAGGATATACAAAAACAAACTTTAAAGTCCTGAAGATCTTAAACTTCCTATACATAATGTAATTCGTGCAATATCGAAACAAATGCTGCAAGATATAATGGTTAATTTTATATGAATGCAATAAGATAAATCTTACATATTTGTGGATTTTTTTACACCTGAGTACCTGAGTACACCTGTTATTATTGTGTATTGTTAATGATTGTGTTGTATTTTCGCTGCTTTTCTGTTAATTTTTGTTTTCCGATTTAAAAATTTTATTTATAAGGACATTAGAATAATGTCGCTTACGATGTAACATGATACATTTATTACTATGGCCCACTTTTGAAGTAGAATATAAACAAAGATGAAGACATGTTATCAACAGTTTTCGGCAGAATACCCTAATCAGGACATAGGCCTCCGCGTATCTAGACATCATCTAGACTAGACTGCTAGAGTGGTTCAAAAGTTTTTGAAAAGAGGTAACATTTTGAAACGAAAATCCATAGAGGCGCCAACAGTATTGACATATAATATTATGAAAGGTATTCGCGATGAAACAGAAATTAATCCAAGTAAGAAACAAATACGATATGAGAAAGAAAAATAGGGTTTGGTAATATTTGTGACATTTTCTAGGTGTTACTTATGGAAGTATTCGGACTGCATTCAAAAAGCGATTACGCATGCATCTGTACAAAGCATCTGTTTTACATCACTTACGCGAACAGGCATTTGAACAACAATAAATTATTATGATTTGTTTAGCGATATTTTAAATGATAAAAAAATTTGGATGTAAACTTTTTCTCTGTTGAAGCGTGGCTTCACTTATTAGGTTATGTCAACTTACAGAACTACCCCACTTTGTTAACAAACTCTTATAATTCTATTGAAACAGACCTACACATCTGATAAATAATGGTATTTAAATTGCAACTAGCAAAAGACAGATTATAGGACTTACTTTTATTATACGATAAAAGTTGACTTTTATAAAGCGAAGGTTTTTAAAATCGTTTATCAACAATGGAATAAGAAATTAGTTTTCCAACAGTCCAACAAGACATACTGTGCAAACTACAATGAATTATGTATTTGGAACAATTTTATGACAACAGGCTCATAAGCACTGATTTATAGCCAGTACTTATTTACTATTTGTATATTTAAGGGACACTATTTCAAAAAATCGAGTTCATAATTTAGATTAGTTAGAAGCTCTGGTTAAAGGAAGCCGCAAATAATATCTCTGCAGAAATGTTAAGGAACATTTTTACTTATATGAGAGGTTATGAAGGTTCTTTTTTTAGTGTATAATACTTGTTGAGGATACATTTAATATCCTTTCATAATATTTTAATTTCAGACATTTTTTATTGTTATATATACGTAGATTTAGGATATAGAGTTTAAATATAAAACATTTCCAATTTTATATATATTTAACGTTCATTTTCGATTGTAGGCCACTGTATAACAAATTTTTATTAGCACATACAAGTTGTAAAGCTTTCTTTAAATCTCTAAGAAAGCGATATCCTGTATACCCGCAAATTATTTATTATCTAGGATTATAAATAATCGGCATCTTTTGCCAAATTAATTTTTTGCTCTATCCATGAGACCGTTTGTTTATTGCCAAGAGTCATTAGTGCACGATTTCATTAGGCCCTTAATACCTGCCACTGTTAAATAAATATGTATAATAGGCCCACGATTCCTAAATATGTATGTACCATAAAAAACCCATTAGTGAACAAAGGCTTTAAGTTGGATATTCATTGTTAGGATCTCCTTTCTTAGAGATATACAATAAATGTTATTACTCTGACAAGGGACAATCCGGAACTACATATTGCAGTGGATTTTTCCCCGAAGAAACTGGGTAATGGACAATAAGAAAATTAAGTACATTTATTTAACATGCTTATTTGTTTTATATCTAGGTATATTCACATGTTTAGATTTTTGAGCTATTTATTAAGACAGTGACTGTACACTATTTTAAACTTTACAGGAAGGAGTCCGTCTTGCGGTCCTATTCTGTAGCTTTTTCGCTTGATGCCGGATCAGGCATCCGATTAAAGTTCAGAGGTATCAACTTCGTTGTTTTACATAGTCGAGTGTAAAAAACATAATTTTTTTATTCAGGTTTTTGGATTTGAAGTCGGTTTATTTTATTTTATTGTGTTTTTGATGTGTATTTAATTTCATTTACGAATTTTACAAGAGTTGGTGATCTCGTTTGTTTTAAATTTAAATATATTTGGTATCTCTCGCCCTAGTTTTTGTGTAAAGGTGTTTATATCGATGTAAGTACTTCACACATTTGATTTATATAAATTTCTATTTCGAGATAATTCTTTGATATCTGTGCTTATATGTTAAATTTTCATTATTGTTGATAGTAGAGTATTATATGGATATTTAAGAAAATTATCATGTTTTTGTGAGGGAGTTTTTTATGTCAAGATTTTCTAGAACAATTTTATTCAGGATTTTGGAGGGAATATTTTATCATGTTTATGTTGCGCATGATCTGATCATTGACACGCGTGGTTAACAGTTGGTCTCTGTTGACGTTTGAAGTTTGGGGTAAAGTAAATATTTGAATTTGACAATTTTCTTAATTATTTATTAGTTTTATTATTGCTCGCGAGTCATAGGAGGTTTTCCTCTATGTGCGTGTAATTTATCACACAGACTGTTTCCTCCTAGCTTTAGTTATTCAAGCTTTAGCTCTCTTTACATTTTGTAATGGGTTTTTTTAAATTTATTTTTTTAAATAAATCTTGTTAAGGAAAATTGTGATTTTTATTAATGGTACTTTGAATTTTATTTTCCACGTTCTTGCTTGTGCGAGAGCAAGACCTTAGGTACGAAGATCCTAGCTAGAAGAATCGACAATTGAGCTAATCCGGACATTTGTGGTGAGCTGCATTTATAAGCAAAGGCACAGTTCACTGCAATATGTACTTAGGTTTATGACACTTATTAATAGTTAATTAGTAATGATATTTTGTTATTTATTGGTTCAGATTAGATCTTTAATACATTATCGTAAGCCTTGGTTATTATTGCTTGTAGGTATAATTCCACGAATTAAAATAACACAAAATTTCCTCCGATACGCTTTTAATCGGTAATAGTGTAGGGGTAGTGGTATTTTTATCTATTGGTTAAATAAAAAATAACAGATCAGTCTCAAATAAACATCAGTATAAGACACATAGTCTTACAGTATCGTTCATAGTCTCATACCAAAAACAAGAAACATAGTCTCCTTCATAACATTCAATCATATTTTAACAATAGACACCAGTCTCAACAGAAGTTTATGTTAGTATAAGTCGTTGTAGATCCAAAATAAATATATAGGTATAGTGTAAATAAATATATTTAAATGACAAAACATTTATTCATTTAACGAACAGTCGTCGAAGATTTAAAAAGTGTATACAGTCTTAGAACCTGTGGTGAAGCAACATAGGAATCGAGTCGTGATTCTAGTAACTGAATTTGAAGCATCACCGCCAAAAACCGGAGCCATTCCAAACATTTGGCCCACGAGCCAACATCAACCATAACATTGGTAAATCGCCCCAACAATACTTTAGATGTGCAATACGTCGGTTTTTCAAATCGTTGTGTCAAATAAGGTATTATCATTACATATTTTAAATAAACATGCTGTTGTTTATTAATTCAAGCCAATACTGTTTTGTAAATGATAAACTGAAATTATTTTTTTATAAATATGTATTGTGTTAAATTATCAATTTTCATACGTTATTATGACAGGTTAATGTCATCACTATCCGTCAGAAATGACAGATGTCAAGAAGGGTAAGCAATATAGCCAATCTTACATTGATGCCAATCTAAATATTCTATTGCCAACTGCGAACACTTGATATTGCTCAACCGGGATGCGAAACATTTATTGTTATTATAAATACGAAATTATTTAAAAAAGACAATAGACATCTGTCGTTCCCTTATATAAGGTTTGAATGTGGTTTTACAAGTACTCTTGGGGTTGTTTCTATTAAGGAACGTTTTACAGTTAAAATGACGGTATATTACTGGTGGCATCATTCGAATTAATCTTTCTGTTATAATGACGATTTCTCGTTCTACATTTTTTACTCTAAACCACTGATTCTCAATACTAGATGAGGAGCGAACTTCATTGATTATTTTATCGATAAATAATTGAGAGTATTTGGGAATTGACTCTCTGAGAAATGCCAGCTATAATCGATTGAGTACAAGATCATGTAAATATTTCATTCAATGAATAGGATTGAGTGAGGACCTGGGTTCTTAACGTGGATATTTCCTTTTAATTAAACGACGAAAAAACCATTCAGAAATATTTAATTGTCGAAAAATATCTCTCTTTGGTGTTTGGCCTTTGTTTGGAGGCGAAGTTCTTTCATTTTTGTCATATTTTAAGAATGCAATAACGAACGCAAATAGTTTCCAAAACTCTGAGTCAAATACTACATTAGAAAAAACTCTTAACAACTTAAATACATACTTAACTTTATAGACACCTCTCCAATTTAATCCGCCCTTCCCAAATTTAAATCAATTTTGTTCTTAAATATATTATTTTAAATCCTTTTATGTTGTAAGTATTATAATGACTTGATATTATTGAATTTGTTACCTATCTTTTGATAATATTAATTTTATTTTGTTTAATTACGCGCTCAATTTCTTGCGTGGTGTAGGTAATTAACTATATGAACGGTAGTGTTAATTGAATATTTATCCTGCTGATTATTTCATACGTAATGATCTCATTTGAAATACTAAAGTTATTTTCATCTGAAACATCTACGTCACTTAACATTCATGTGATCCCATCCCGTATATGCTAGAACCGCTAATCCTAGAGCACTAACATAGAACGTCTCGTTTCAGACACTCGTTAGCTTGACATTACATTATTATTAGTGATATCGAAGAGAAGAGGTAAAGATCAGACATACATATGGTGCGAACAACGCAAGTGTTGTATAAACGAAATACATGTTTATAAACACACGAATAGCATGCGGTTGTGTTCTAAAGTGGCGGGTTTCATTAGCTAGACATAATACACACACATCTACACACATACACAAGCAATGAAGTGCGCTTGGCAACAAGGCTGGGGACGAGATTTTTCGATACTTTTGATACGCTGTATATTTCACATACAAATACAAGATTCAGAAACGACCAAACCGGCTATCTTCGTATCTACATTCCTTACATATCCTCCAAAATACAGTGGCGATCGTAAAATTCCAGGCTGGAATGATATCATAATGATCCGGGCATCCCCAAACTGATGATTTGATGATGATGATGATTGTATTTTTATATATGTTCACCTACCTTCTTTACGGGTGGTCTTGGAAATAGCGTCATGGGGCCGTCATATTTCCTTATTTAAACACAAGATATAATTTTGAAGACGAACAAGATCAATTTGTATGACGAAAACATAAGATTCTCGTTCATAACCACTTGCGGTTAATGTATTATCTCGTATTAGTTAGTGTCTTTTCTAATGTATTTGGAGGTCTTTATGTTTTGTATACGTGTGTGTGTGTTCTGTGACGTAATCCGTCCCACAGCTGATTATAAAACGTGCGGTGCGGAAGCAACACAAACGTGAACGACGAGATTTTCGCTCAACGACGGCCGAGCGGGGACTAAACGAACGCGAGCAAGTGCTTTACGCTACATTACTATACACAGAGGACGGAGTAGATTCTACGCGCATTTTAAAAGAGACGACATCACATCCCAGACAGGGCGTCTTCGTCTCCCACATACAGTTCACAATATCGTCTCGGCCGAGTTTAGATAAATGGAAAACCGATTTGCCCGTGAGTCTCTGCACGTAAACATTATGTAACACACGCGCGTACATATTTTCTGTGCAAATGAATTTTACTGTCCGACATGATAGTTTCCTAGAGGCGTGAAAATTAGCGTTTCGTGCGTACGTGCGCGGGAGACGATTAGAATAGCGAAAATGTTCCTTTTATTGAAGCACGGAGGGTAGTAGGATTCATTAATAAAATTTTTCGAAGCACGAGCTTACGATGGTGAATGTTGTAATAGTAGCGAAGAACGAGTGGAAAGAAAGGGAACATCGCCGAAGCTCAGCCCTCCGAGTGAAATGATCAGCTGCTGTTCCACACTGCTCTACTACTGTAAATTGTCGGAAAAGGAAGTTATCCCCTTTTACACGAGTGCTTTATTCCGAATTACTGTGCAGCACAATGAGTTGTAACGATTGTTTAAATGTAGTTTCGTTTACATACTTTTATTAAAATATAAACGTGAGACTTATAACAACTAATAATTTCAACTATACAGTGTGCGTCATTTAATTTTAAATAAAAGTATTTTACTCTCAGCCCATACTCAAAACTATGTATTTTTATTTTATATGTTTTTCTTTCTGTTGTCAATAATTACAATTTTGGGAATATAGCGAAGAGTATATTACAACAAGCGTGTGCATTAAAATACTAGTGATGAAGAAAAACAGTTTAAATTTAACTAATTTCAAATATATACACTCATTTAGTGCGTTTCATCACCGCCATTTTGAAAGGGATTGGATGCAAACAAAACTCATTGACACTGGAAATAAGAGATTAGATAAAGTTAAATTGCACTTAATATAACAATAATTAGTACAACTGAAGATACGTATAATATTTGTGTTGTTGTCTATTAGAAATATACCACATTTTTTCCCGCAAAACCTCCAAGATTGCTTGAATCTTTAGTTCACATAACCTCAAAGTTTTTTCAAGCGTAATCAATCTTTTTTCTAGATAACGGAAGCCAATCGCTTAATAAAATTTTATATTATGTATTTTTAAATTGTTTAAGAATCACGAGAAGGAACTCGAACGTGCTTGAAAATGCAAGTAATAGTGGTCATGTTGACAAACTGAAATGTTACCCTGCATTGTTGAATTTATCTATCGAAAGACTGTCTACGTTAATTTTTACTGCTATTTAACCAGATATATACATTAATATAATTAAAACAAATGTTTTTGGCATGATGAAGAAATGTTAGGTATCCTCAAATTTAACAACTTTCTCGAGTAATTTACAAATACAAACAATAAAACACAAAATATTGTTTTTTCTTTAAATTTATACGAGTATTACTATGCTGCTACATTTTCTTTACCAATGTTTAGATAAACTTGAGATACCTCGTTAATTAATGGGTACTGAAGATTGGTAAGAAATATTAGTTGTTTTATTACCATCCCTGAAATACCCTAGCACTAGCATTCGCAATTATTAAGTATTATATCTTTGTTTATAGTCTCTTTATACAGACGGTCCGTGAAATAAAGGGACAACGTAGGATAAATCGAAAGATGTAATATAGAACATAAATCTAAAATATTGTGAGTCAATTACGACACGAACCCTGAAATTAAAAACGCCCTGAAAATTTTATTACGTGACGCCTATAAATTCAAAATATTTAGAATTCGTATAAATAATAAATACCTCACACACACTTACACTACAGCTTATGTTTATATACGTAACAGCTAAATGAGATAGACAATAACAAAATTATTCTTTTTGTTATTGTCACTCAACTTTACGATATCGTCTTTTATAATATAGTCAATCACACAGTGGCGTGACAAAATTTTTTAAAATATCTGAATTTATATTCTATATAATTACATCTTTCCATTTTTCGTTGTCCTTTTATTTCAAGGACACTGTGTATAATTAAATTTGTTCTCAACATTAGAAAAATCACTGTTTTAATATTTTGTGGAGCCCCCATGGTTATTTAAAGCATTTTGTAATCTTTTGAACATAGAAGCGATTAAATGTCGCATATTGTAAATTTGTTGTAAATAACGCCATTCGTTTTTAATTGCATTTATTAATTCGTTTCTGTTTTGTGGTCGAAATTCATAATTGTATATATTTCCGGTCATATATCTCCAAATATTTTCATATTATTTTCATTTAACCAATTACTTACAATATAGGCTGTAGGAATATCAACATATCGTTGAGCATTTAAATGGCAATCAATAATATGCAATGCTCCTGGTCCTTGGACTGATATCCAGGCCCACATATAGGAAAAACGAAAAACCTTCCGCTATTTGCTTTCTGCCATAAAATTTTCCTCGAACGTCTAACCTTTTCAACGGCAAAACTCTAAGTTTTCCGTTGTATGTGGACTGGAACACCTTTTCATCTGAGAACACTATACTAAATTCGGAGCCTGATTTAAATATTGGTTGATGAATTGACATTTGCTTATTTTATGTTCATCACTTCTGCATCATTGCTGCTACACTGTTCAGAAGACCTTAGTCGTTTCCTGACCGCCCTTACTGATGCAGAAAAATTTGTTTCTTCAACTGCTTTCTTCGCAGTAGTAAAAGGATGTTCATTTACATACTCTATCAAATTGTTGTACATTTCTAGAATTGACTTCTTTAGGGCTCCAGAACGAACATTCCTAAGTAAGTCGCAATGACCACTCTTCTTCCAGTTTTTCAATAGCAAAAGCCTTTTCGGCGTTCGTAAGAACATCGTTTGGCATTATCTAGTTGAAATGCAAATATTACAGTGTCTATGCGGTGACAGATATTGCACTGACAGTAATGACAGTCATGACAAATTATAAATATTGAGTAAGCCACTGTATAGAGTCATATCAATACAGGAAAGGCGAACCGTGCGAAATTTAACGGCCGCGACTGTAAAATCTTGATTCATTTTTACAAAAATGTTGATATTTGATTTCGTTTTAAGGTTAATCTAGAGCATGTTTAGTTTCGAAGATACATTAGTAATCATTACTGCGCGTCATCTTGAAATAACGAACGGACAAGTATGACCAAACAATTTTTGGGGTAATTTAGAGAACCAATTTCAGTCAGAGCGACATTTAGTTATTAACTAATGTTGTAAGCAAAAGAAATAATTGTACAAAAATAAGAAACATTTTGGGAGATCATCTGGATCCGAAGAGTGCAGTTTTCAATAGTAACACAATACAAATGCATTAGGTACTTTATCGTCTATATATCTCGAAATGCAGTAACGTAAATATCGAAAAATTTATTCAACGATAAAGTGTCATTTCGCATTTGTGGATATGTTACTGAATACAACATCACATATCAGCTAACGAGTAACCAAATGAAATTATACAATAACTGAAGAATGCCCAAGAACTTAATACCTAAATGTATTAAATTCGAAAATTTACTGTTCATGGAAAAACTATAATGGCGTTTACCGATAAAATTTAGATCACGTTAACATGTCAAATTTTTATTTCTTTCATCGAAATGGATCGACAGTATATATGCCTTATCCAGTAATCAAATTACTCGTTCCTAGTTCAATTTCCACGCCTTCTCAGTTTCGGTACCTTGCTTGGCGCACAGCTTTTCATAAGTAATTTGGTTCCACTTCGATATCGAAACATTCTATACAGAATAAATAAAGTACTCAAGGGGTGTATGCCTAGGTGATTGATAAAATTTATTTTCAACATTACGTGACAATTTTATAGCATACTCTTATAGAATTAATATTAATTAGAAAGAAGCGAAATTAAGCTGTGCGCAATAGGCGTGTGCATGATACAAGGTATATAAAATCAAGCAAATAGTAAGTACCTAGTTAGGAGAATTGCTAGCTGAAGTTTTTAAGTTTAGATGTTTTGAAAGATAAGATGTATTATACTTATCTGATAAGAACTTACAGAAAGGGTAGAAGCGTAAATGATGTTAACAGTTGTTAAGAAAGTTTGTACATGTTGTTTTATTAAATATATACTTTAATTTAAAAAAAATCATTGTGAAGTTATTAATAGTGAGAGTGAGAAAGTAGTTACGAGATAGAAGCATAAATATATGCTAATAGTTCAGAAAGTGGGATTAAAGAAATATACAGATAGTTGTGATAGATTAGGAGATTAAAGAGAGTTTGTGAAAGGAACAGAAAGCGAAGGACAATACCCACGAAGGACAATACCAATGATACCAACGGTATCATTAGTGCAACGTCTTTTGCTTGCCAGAAGTATTCGGAAAAATAAGGGAGACCAACCACCGAAAACGGATCATTGTCCACCAGGACAATGCGAGCTCTGACACATCGGCTCAAACTAGAGAGTTGATGGGTCATCTGCCGTACAGCCCTGATTTGGAATCCAATGACTTCTTTCTATTCCCGCAAATAAAAAATAAATTACGAGGTCAACGTTTTTCGACGCCCGAAAAAGCGGTTGATGCTTTCAAAATGCATGTTTTGGAGGTACATCAATCGGAGTGTAAAAAGTGCTTCAAAAATTGGTTCAAGTATATGCAAAAGTGTGTTGATCTTATTTTAATTGAGAATATTTTGAAAAACAATAAAGCCATGTACGATGATTCATTTTAGTTTCTGTTCTCTATTCCTGAAATATAAAAGGCATCGCTCATATACAACTTGATAATTGTATTACGTAACGCCTATGAACTCAAAATATTCAGAATGTGTATAAATAATAAATACCTCATACATACGCTACAGCGTATGTTTACAAATGTAACAGCCGGATGAGATGAATAATAACAACACCTTTTGTTGTTGTCGGTCAACTTTGAGATATCGTCTTTTATAATATAGTCGATTGCACAGTGGCGTGACATAATCTTTTTACTTCGTCATTTGTTTTTCTCACTTATGAGAGGGAATTTTGGGCAAATATTTTGATTTACATTCCATATAATTACGTCTTTCCATTTTACATCCCTAGCGTTTTTATTTCAAGGACACCCGGTATACCTTTGGTAATATACGAAGAAAACTTTTACTTAAATCACAAGTCTTGATTTATTTTAATACAAAATATATTTTTGCAATTCAATTAAGGAAGGATCTTTTAAGATTTAAACGTTTTCTAATTAACTTAATTATAATATTTAAAATAACAATATTTTATTGATGTTTCCTAAAGAGAGACAGACACACACACACACACACACAGAGAGAGAGAGAGGGGTGAGAGAGAGAGAGAGAGATTTATAATATAATGCACACCATCATGACTAAGTTTCTTTGTGCAGCATGTTGAAAGGGATATACTGACTAGATTAAAATGAAAATAGTCATATTTAACATTATGTGAAGTCATTAAAGCAATTACAACTATATACTACGACATGATAATAATATTTTATACTTACAACTGCAGACGTCCGCTACTTGTAATTATTGTGTGCAATGAAGTTGCTAACTTGTTTTAAGATATTAATTCTTTAATACATACCTACAAATTGGAAAAGATTGCGTTTTATGTCTGAGCTGTTTCAATAATGTTATGAACATTTCAATTTAATACTTTCTCACTTTTTATACTATTACATACATATAGTTCATAAAGTATAAGTTTTCAGTTCAAGGTCAAATTCGAAGCATATGATTCAAATCAGTACTGCAGAGTCAAATGAAGTCAGTATTCAATCGCGGAAACAACCGTTTGTCATCATAAAATATAAACGTCATGTTTCAATATTGTCAAAATTTTAGTATGTTACTTGCTATATATAACCAAAGAAAGCATATATAATATTTGAACAAATTATTTTAAATGTTATTTATAATTATAAACTCTGGAAAATATTCGATCAAAAATTTATTTAAAAAGAAATATTTCAAGTCAGATATCAATAGTGAAATGCATAGGTATTGAAAAGATCTTTAGTGTTAAAAATGTTTGCATTATTAAGAATGACATACCTACCGAAATCATTTTCTTGCACTAATCTGGGTTAAGAAGATTGGGAATATATTAATTTAATGAATAATTTAGATTTCTACTTAACTTATATATTGTTTATATTTTAAATAAATTTAAATATATTGGAAAAGAATGTCAAAGTTATGTTCGTAACTCTTTGAAAAAGAATTAAAACCTTTTGAAAGTTGGAAATATATGTTGTCAAATTACATTTATAAAATTATACATAAAAGAAACATTTATATAGTCTACATTTAACATTTTATTGTTTCTTAAGAAAATAATGGTATAATAATACAATCCAAATTCATATTATCCTTTATTAGATGAAGATAATATTTAACAAACACATGAGGATTTTCTGATAACTACATTTGATAATTTTGCAGGTTAGTACACTACCAAAAAAAAACAAAAAACAAACTACACCACCAATAAAAAAACAAACTTCATTCTAATAAAACTTAGCCACGAGATCTTTATCATGTAATGTTTCGTTGAACCAGTGGCAGTAATTTCTTCGCTGCTTTATATTATGTGCATGCAAATGATACACATTGATGGTTTTTATGGCGGTATTAATGTAACCATATTAAACTTCTACAAAATATAAATACAAAAATACTTTGTCAAAATAAGATAGTTACCTGGTTATTAATGTTTAGTGAACTTTTATAGAAGTAAACTTTCCTGTTTCATCCAAATAAAACCTCAAAAATATTACTTGTATTATTTGCAATATGTTATTTTTAATGTGAATGGAGTATATATTACAAAAATGAATGAAAACTAGTCAGTTTTTGATTCTGACTCAAAACTTGAGTCATTTACATTATTATTGGAGCAATCTCTGCTCTATCAAGAAATTGCTCTGGCTCATACCATTTTTTAATTAAATTTTCCGTATGCCTAGCACAATTATACCAAGTAATTTCATCACACTGTTGCAAAGCTTCATTCCACATTTCTTTAACTCTTTCATCTGAATAACCATTTCTTCCAATATTTGAATTATAATAGTTTTTAACCTTAGTCCAAATCATTTCAATTGCGTTCAAGTCAATAGAACAGAGGTAATCTTGAAACTTCATGTCCACTTTCACATTATTTCACCTATAATAAATATCTTGTCTTCTTTATGATATTTTACTAATTGAATTAATTCATTCTTAGTCATTGCAGGTGAATAGCTTCTATCTTTTTTTCTCAACCATTCCATAATTTCTGTTTTTCTGAGGAGGTATTTGGTTGTTTATTTTGACTAGCGCTATGATAAGGAGCATTATCTATTATTATAAGTGATGGTACCTCAAGATTTGGTATAAGCTGATCATTTACCCATTGCTTAAAGGAGTTACCATTCATTTCTCCATGGTAATCACCAGTGATTGTTTTTGATGGAAAAATCCGACTAACTCCTTTAATGAAGCCATTTTCTGTGCCAATATGTACAATAATAAACCGTTTACCATCATAGTCTTTGGGTTTCCTAACACTTTTTATATTATCATTTTGCCAGGATTTCATTCTATTCTCTTTCGAAAAGATTCAAATTTCATCAAGGAACATGACCTGACGTATAGTTGAATTTAAGTTATTCATATATTCCCTTAAAAATACATTTCTCATTCAGACTATACATATTTAATTTCTCTGTGAGCACTCTCCTGTTACACTCTTTCTTATACATATTTAAAACCAATATCTTTAAGCAATATTGCTAAAATAGTTGTACATGTATGAACAAATTCTTTCATAGCCAAAACATTGCTTAAATTTTTTAAGGTAAGATGTTTTTCTGAAAAATTTTAACATGTAATAAATATTTACAATATATTAAGAACATACTTTCTTTATACATGTCATAAACAGTATTTCGAACTTCCATTTTAGTTGCTTCTGCTAAGTCCTTAGTTTTTGGCTTCTTACAAGACCTTTTTTTTCTAGGAGACGATAAGACTAGATTCTGAATGTAACGATGTTTAATAGTGTAGACCGTTCTACTAGAAATATTAAGGGCTTCTGCTACCCTCTAAAATAAAACTTATTTCATAATACCGCCTTATCTAACTGATTATGTGAATTACCTCATGAACGCGGTCGATGGACATAAATGGTCCACCATTCTCCTTTACCTGTTAATAGACTGTAAGATTTAATACAAGCTGTTTCGCTTGAGAACCAAGAGGTTTACTTGGCATCTAAGTAATATTCTGTAAAATAAATAGGTTAGAAATGTCAAAGTAATAATCAAACAATTTCGTACTTATTGCCATTAATTGATATTACTATTTATTATCACTATTGTTCTCAAAAAAACAGATTTTGTAATTTTTGATAAACTAAATATTCAAATTGGAAGAATGCTTAACCTAGAAGTCAGAACACCGGAAACAAAGTCAACAAACAACAATATTGAAATAATTTGACAACAAGTCGAATATCATAAGACTATCTCCTAGACAACCTATCCTTTTTATTTAATATAATATTTCAAAGACGTACGTCTTAACTCAAAATGACAAACGTCTGTAGTATTACAGCGCGTGTTCATGTGTGTTAGAAAGAGATAAAGTACAATTTGCGGTTCATACTTGAGCAGTACGAACTGAAAACTTATACTTTATGAACTATAGTTTTATATTGCATTATATAGTATAAAGTACAAATAAAGTTAACGAGTACTTATACTCGTTAACTTTATTTGTATTTACTTTCTTTTAATTCATATAAAAATTATAATTTTTTATATTCAGAATTATTTAAATAGGAACATGAGAAAGAATATAGACAATTTATGACGCAAAATTTTATTATTTTCTTATACTCTTGTTGGTAAAATTTAAATGAAGTTACTTTAACTCGTCTAGAGTTATTTTCTAATCTAAC
Organism: Melolontha melolontha; assembly: GCA_935421215.2. Taxonomy (NCBI): domain Eukaryota; kingdom Metazoa; phylum Arthropoda; class Insecta; order Coleoptera; family Scarabaeidae; genus Melolontha; species Melolontha melolontha. Next base: position 104,004,536 of record OW285235.1, read on the forward strand.
TTCATAATGCCGAATGCAATATCATCTGTCAAAATAGTAACTTGAAATCTTGTACAAGTACAAATAAAGACATTAATATGACAGAATTTGAATTTCAATGAGTATTTTTATATTATTATTATTCAAGTCTGTAACGATTAAACTATTTCAATTCTGCTATTATTTCTGGATGTTCCTTACTAGAGTTACTACGAGGATGGATACCTTTGTTCCACTCCTGACCCATTCGCAAAATAATTGTCAAATATCTTACTTTTATTTTTCAACATAGTCTCCATTAAGGTTAGCACATATTTCCCATCGATGTTCTGTCATTTCTAATGCTTTGCGAAAAAAAGATTGTTCAATTTTTGCAAACCACTGATTTACCAACACATATCACATCATTATCTGACGGAAACCGTTTACCGCACAGGTGCTCTTTAAGTTTTGGAGACAGTCGGTAATAGCTGGGGCTCAATCTGACGAATATGGCGGATGCTCAACTAATTTGAAGCCTGCTTGAGCCATTGCAGCTGTTACAATGGCGGACCTGTGACTAGGTGTGTCCTGATACAAGAGAATACACAACCACCCTCGAGGTTTTTGTTTTATGAAGTCACGTAATTTGAAAATTAAATTGGCATAATAAGCACCTGTAATTCTGGATCTCTTCTGCAGGAAATCTACTAAAATTACGCCTTCATCCCAAAATACGGATAGCATGACCTTCCCTGCTGGAAGTTGCATCTTGAATTTTTTCGGCGGTGGTGAACTTCGATGTGAACTCCCTTAAACAGTATTTTGATCTCTACATCATAATGATGGATCCAGGATTCATCCATTGTCACTAATCTACAAGAATTTTCAATATCGTATCTATACCGTAAACGTATAGCTGTGTGTGTGTGCCTGTAGAGCAAAATTCCTAGGGGTTCATTTTACATAGTGCCTAAGCAGTGTAATAGTATAATAAATAACAAACAATAAACAAAGATAAATAACATAACAGGGTGCCAAATCAGGTCTGTATGACTGTACAAAGTTGATTGTGTTGATATGTGAGCTTGCAATGTTCATGCAATATCTTATGTATGCCTGTAATACTAATATCCATGGATATCCTTGCATTATCAGTTCGCGCACAGTATCGATGCTTTCTGGCACAACAACCGATTTTGGATAGCCTTCTTTATATTTGTCCGTGAACGAACGATGGTCGCGATTGAATTAACTAAACAAATAATAGTGGTTTTAGATGGTCCTTCATCGTCAAAAGTCGAAGGCAATTGTTGTTGAGATAATATATGTCGAAAGTCGTAGCAAATCATCGCACGAAGATTTTCGCGAGTTAATGCCATTTTTTGAGTAAGACTAAATTTTCAAAATAAATAGCGTGCGTCTGACAAAACGTTCTGAATACGTATTCGGCCAAAAATGCCGAACTTGACGATAGATATGTCAGATGGTGTCTAGTGTTGCCAGACGTCATCTGATATATTGTTGTTAGTTCCGGATACATAAATAGCTACCCTCGTATACTTGATTTTTTGGTCATTTATTCCAAGGTTTCTCTCGCTTCTTAATATAGCATTAGTAGAGTCTGGTTCTAATATGTTTTCGTACCTACATATAATGGCAATATCATCTGCATATACTCAAATCTGTACAGATCGTTAGCCTAAATATGTACAAGGGATGTCTTTTTAATGTTGCATATAGCCTCATAGAGGGCGTCAGTAATAAAACGTCAGCTGTCAAAATTAATCTCAATCTGTCGTTAACCTAAATCTAAAGTTTCATCAAGATACGGTAAGTGATTTTGTCAATTTTTAATGTTAATAGGTTGGTTGAAAAATGGAACTGAGTCGAGAAAATTTTCGCGCAAGAATTTCGGAGTAGATTACTTCAATAACAATGTCCTGCTGAGTTGGTTTCTGTTTCTGTTTATGAAGATGAAGCACCGCATCAAACGACAATTTCACGTTGGTACTGTAAATTCCAACGTGGACCCCAAGTCAAAAACATCGATGCTGTGCGCCGCCTGGATGAGGAAGATAGACATGTGACATATTGTGAAATTGAGACATTCAGGAGTATTTCGAAGGTCTCAACTCAAACGATCCTGCATGATAAACTGGGTGTGAGAAAGTTAGTTTCCCATTGATTTCCGCATATTTTAACTGAAGAGGAAAAGTCGTCTCGCGTTAATTGATAAGTGGCATCGTGAGTGGCAATGAATCATGGATTTATTCCTATGAACACGAAAATAAACGTCGGTCCGCTGTTTGGGTGTTTCAAGATGAAGAGAATCCGGCAAAAATTATCTGTTCGCGAAATGTGCCGAAAAAGATGGTCACAACGTTTGTCTTAAAATTGGTAGACAACCGTTTTTATTGCCAGAAATAATCGCCGTGCTTCAAGAAACCAACCCACAACGGCGAATCATCATGCACATCCTGAATTATTAGATCATACTCAGTATAGTCCCGCCCTAAGTTCCAACGATTTTTTACGGTCCCAAAGATCAAGAATGGAATGGTCAACGATTTCAGTCGCCGGAAGGAAGTAGATGCCTTCAAAACGGTAAGTTTGACTACCCCAACGAAAAATTGGAATAACTGCTTTGACAATTGGTTTGAACGAATGCAGAAATGTATCAATTTTTGTGGAAAATATTTTGAAAAGCAATAAAGCACTTTGAGTCGATCTACTGTTTGATTTTATGACTATATGCAACACTAAAAAGACATCCCCGTAGCCTTAGAAGCGCAGTTTTTGAACAAAAGATTCTATAGATCGTTTCACGTTCACCATGCAGTGTATATTCTTATGGAGATATATACCTACATCTCCTTTTCTTTTAAAAATATTACAATAACGCTTGCTTTTTCTATTTCTCTAGCCGTTGTCAAATGTATCCATTTTTTTGTTACTGATTTTTCATTTGTACAGTTAATGAAATTGACATGATTCCAATTTAATTTATTTTTCACCTGTCAAATGTTATTGTTATACTGCTGATGTTATTAATGAAATAGATGCAGAAACATTTGAAAAATGGTTTATTGAACAGTTATTACCAAACACCACAGAAAATGCTGTTCTTGTTCTAGATAATGCGACATACCACAGCAGAAAGCCTGATAAAATTCCTACAAATGCATCGAGGGTGGAAAATATAATCAACTGTCTGACCAAAAAGTATATACCCGTTGAAGACAATTTGTTAAAAAGAGATTTGTTATTTCGTGTATCACAACTTCGACTTAAATATGATACATATTGTCATGAATTTTTCCCCGAAGAGAAAATTTAAAGAAACAGTAAAAGACTATATATTTATGTACATTTTATTCCAGAAAAATAATTAGAGATATTTTATTTAAAATTCAATTATAATGTGTATTTTTGTCCACGTCTGTAGAATGTTCGAGCGTGGTCGTGATGTTTGAGGTTCCCGCCATTTCGGAAGTATTTTGTCGTAGTCGCTCCTTTGAGTTTGTTTTAGGTATGGAGAGAGGCATTTCCGTAGGGAAGCGTTAGAGATTTTTGATCCGTTATACAGATAGGTTGTGTTACATTTTTCTGAATAAAGACTTCCTTTTTATTCAGTATATTATAGTTAATTTCGGTTTATGTTTTTAGTTGTGTTATTCTGATGTGTTAAAAGTAATTCTCGATTAATTATGAGTTTCTGATACTTGTAATTTTTGATTTTGTGTAACCTATCTGAAAATCTCTCTTTTAGTATAATTTTTTTTGTGAAGTGTGACGACTACATTAATTAATGTACGTGTATATTTGCAAGTATATTTATATATATATTAATTTAGTTATGATATTTGTATATTGATTGAGCTCGTAAATTCAGTAATATTTTTAGTTTATAATATTTTATAGTCAGAAAAATTTTCAACATTTTATTTTTTTTTAGCTAGTTTTTGCTTTTGGCTAGCTGTAGCTGTTTTGAAGGTCAGGGAAATTTGGTGGGAGTTTGATCATGTTATTAGAGCGCATGATTTTTGTCATTTTGTTTGAGTTGCGCGGTGACAGATAATTTTCTGTTTTGACGTTTGAAGTTGTGGGATAACGTAATTTAAAGTTTGAAAGTTTTTCCAATTATAATTAGTTGTAATTTAGCTCGCGGTCACGTAAGGTTTTTTTTCTTGTATATCAGTCAAAATTTATACAAGTTTTCCTCACGCTGTTGCATAATTGTTGCTTCAGCACTTCTTTATACTCTATAAAGTTGTTTTTTTTTAAATTTTTTTGATTATACGTTTGTGCTGTTAATGTTTGCTTTTCTTTGCTAATACCTTTTGTTTTATTTAACACGTACCCTTTGAGGGTAACCCTGAAGATACAAGAGCTCCTGGAAGGCTGTACTGACTAGAGTGAAACTGGGCAAGCTACTGTGTATTGTGGGCCAATTTAAATAATTTATCAACTCCACAATACATAGCAATATGTGATTGATGCTTTGGCAAAAAAAAACTCACTGGGAAATTCTGCGTTTACCACCCTATCATTTTGTAAAGTACAAGAAAAGTTGTAAATGCATATAATAATGTAACAGCTGCAAATTGGGAAAATTATATCAAACATGTAAAAAAAATTGAAGACGAGATGAAGAATAAAGTTCAAATGATGATTCCGAGGCTGATTTATTAACAGATTCAATTCATTGATTATTCTAACATTCCGTCAACATCAAATGCATGTTCAAACCCTTCATCGTGATATTGAAATTTTAATTTAAACTTTTCAAAAATGAATTGTATCCAAATAATTAAACGTATTTTTCGTTATATAAAAATAAACAAAGTACTATTGCTTATATTATTGTCACTATCGATATAAAAAAGACATTCAAGAATTATTGCTTTCACATTGTAATTAAAACATTGCACATCGATAACATCTAGTTCGACAAATGGCTCTAAAGCTGATTTATTAAGAGATCCAGTCGATTGCTCTAACATCAAGTGCATGTTCAACCCTTCATGCTGATAAGCACTATCGTATTTTTAATTGGAAAACTACAGTTCAATATAAACAAGATTTTTCTTCATTATAATTACGTGTTTAATTTATGTAGGTTCTGTGTTACGACAACACCGTCAATAGAGGTTATTTTAAAATCAAACTTCAAAGATTATTTTATCAGTTGGCAGCTTTCTCCATAAAGTCCATACTGCACCATAAACGTGATACGCTCTATAGTTAGAAGACACAATTCTTATAGGCTAGGAGTCTTTTCCGTTAGAACATATAAAGCAATCTATCAAAACCAACTTTTTACAACCGATTCTTTATTTTTTATCAGTATTTCGTATGTAAAATGCATGCATCAATACAGTCATCTGTGGAAATAACAACATGAAATAATTTATAGTATTTTTAAGACCTTTTTCTTCTTTAAAAAGACTAGAAACTGAATGTTGGTTCCACAGTTAACCCTGATGAAGCATGTACTATGTATGCGAAATGTCATGCGCTGCTGTTGGGTGTTGCTCCGTGTGGATATTCTTAGGTCCTGTAAAGGAATATTCTCTCGATGAGCTTTCAGGAATCTCGCTGTTGCATTTTCTAATCGTTACTGCTGCTGCTTTTATTCAAGTTGGATAATCTAATAGGTTTAATTCTTTATTCTTTCGCCATATCTCGTATATGAACGCATTCTTTTTTTCTAGGGTAAAAAATGTATGTTGTAAAAATATGAAAATTGTGACGTTTTCTCTTAAGCAGATGTAATATAATACACAAAACACTTGAAATGAAATACGTGTAAGAATTTCCAATAATTGTATTAATAAAACTAACTAAACTTACGCGCTAATTGAACTTACACAGGAATCAAAGAACACATGAGGTCCTTTCATATCAAAAAAATCCGTCTCATTATGCCAAACATTTGTTAGAATGTGTTTTTCATACATAGAATAAAAGTGTTTTCTTAAATAATTTAGAAGCTTTAGAAATTAATAAATTAAAAAACACAAACTTATTATTAAGTAACCACTTAAATATATTCAACTCCCCACGTCCAAATTTATTTATTGTAAATAAAGGCCACCCCACTTGGTCAGTAACACACTAATATTGTAAATTCGATTAGCACCTAAGTTTAGTTAATATTATATACTTGATAAAGTGACAGTGTGAGAAAAACATGTCGTATTTTTATTAATATAATTTTTGGAAATTTTAACTCGTGTTTTATTTCAATTGCACTTTATTAAATGGAATTCCAATAAGTAACAACCTACTCTTTCTCATGTAATATAATATAAATTTGTTAATTTTTCTCATAACTCTTCTCCTCCTAACTCTAAGATTTCGTTATTTTTAGGGCTTTATTATTATCAGTTCTCTATTCTTCTATTTCTCTAGGAGTTATAATGTCAGTAAATAAGACTGCACGCTTGTAAAACTTTGAGTCGTCATTGAAAAAGAATGTAACAATAACTATCTTAATTTAGAAATAAACACATATCTGTGATGTATGCATATACGTATTTTTTGTTACTGATTAATAAATATTTAATCAAAACATTCTGTTGTCTTTTTTTGTCTTCATTAATTATGTATTCTTTATATAAAGGAATGTTTCTACAATATACGCTTGTAATTAAGAATTATTTATACCTCTAACATTTCATATACTTTATATTGTAGTCGTTAGTATTCGGATGATTGGGCCGATAAATTTAGATGAATGTATTGCTTTATATCTAATATTAAATGACTACTGTAACACGTACTAAAGATTCACATACCGCATGTGTCAACTATCATTAGGCATAGGGAATTCCTATGATTTTAATGGGTCCTTGAATTTTGAATCGTGGTCGAAGATTGCCTCCATTTCCACTCCGTTGTTATGTATCTCCCAGGGTTGTGATGTGTTTGTGTCTGATTAATATCGTGCGTTGTTGTGTTTGTTTTTGTGCGGTCATGTGTTGTGTGTGCAGTCTGTGCGTCAGTCGCGTTTTTGCGTTTAAGTCGTGTGTGTTTGTTTGTTGATCATCACATTTTTTTTTTTTTTTGCGTTTCAGTTGTGTGTGTTTAATGTGTTTTGCTGTATAGTGTTATTATTGTCTGTGTCTGTGTAACGAAGTGTTGTATTTGTTCGTTTGTTGCGTTAGTCGATTGTAGTGTTATTAGCATATTGCCTAAGGCAAGTGCTAATTCGTCAACTGTGTTAAGTTTTGTCTTGTTTTGTCTTTGTGTCCATGGATTACTTCTTGGGGGTGGTGCTGGTACGTATTTAGGTTGAGGTGTGGTTTTATTTGTAGGATTGTTTGGGTTATTGGGACAGTTTATGAAAGTGGATAGATGAGGACCACCGCAGTTTGCACACTTTGGCGGGGTTGTTTTTGTCTTAGTACATAGATGTGTCGAATGTCCGTCTCCGCATTTCATACATTTGTAGTTTATGTTGCAATTCCGTTGGTGATGTCCGAAAGTCTGGCACTTGTGGCATTGTATAATGTCAGTCCGTTTGTTTAGTTGTTCTATTTTGATTGCAAGTAAGCAGCAGTCGCGTAAGTTGTAGATTGACTTGTATTGTCTCGTCAGTTCGATTAATACAAGAGGTGCTGGTATTCCGTGTTTGCCGTTCATGCGTTTAATTTTTAAAGTCGGGTATCCTTGGTCTGTCAAGTCGTCTGTAATGTCAGTGTCTGTTATAAAGGTGGGAATGCCACGGATCACCACCTTTAGTGTCTTTTCACTTCTTAATTGGAAAGTGTAATATTGTATTTGTTCGTTGTCTAGTGTGTGTTTGAGTTTTCGGTAGTCTTCGTCTGTTGTCGGTTCGATGTGTATTCCTGGTTTCACCATTTTGTTTTCTACTGTGTTAATGCTGTTTGATTTAAGTAATTGTCGTATGTATGTCCATTTGTCTTTTTCGATTATGATAATTGGTGCGATTTTGTGTTTTTTTTTGTTTCAGTTTTTGTGTTAAGTGTAGTGTGTGTCTTATCACTTACCCTGGGTGTGCTGTTCGATGTTGACGGTTGTGGAGTGTGTTCGGAGGTTTCTTCTTCCATTTTTTCCTCGGTGTTGGTTTTTTCGAGGACACTGTACGAGTTTTTTGTTTCTATTGGTGTGCTTGCGTGTTCTGTTTTCTGTTTTTTTGCTGTTTTCTTTGGATTTATAAAACTATTTGAGATATCCATGGCGAATTTTTGTAGATCTATGAGTTGTTGTTTGCTTTCTGACGGTTTTACTGAACTTGTTTCCTCTTTGGGCGATTCTAGTATTTCTATTTTTACCGTTGGTTCGGCGGGATCTATGATGAATGTTTGCGGTTGTTTTTTTAATAGATTTTGAATCTCTTGGTGGTTCCTCCGTGGTTCCGTTAATAATGGTTTCCGTCTTCGCGTTGCTGCGGAGTGCATCTTCTTTTAAAACTTGGATTCAGCGCTAGGTTGGTAATCGTAGAAGTGATATATCGTCCGGCCATTGCTTCCGGGTTCGCTTTGACGGTTACCGTCGTCTGTTTAAATGCAATATACGTGTGTTCGTCTCAAAGACTAGCACACGACTGGGCGAATTCCTATGAGTACATACGATGTATATGTATATGGAAAAACCGATCCAATGCCGGCGAAGACCGCGACGGCCGGCAACGATTGTCTCCGATTGTTTCGGAAATACAAGTTAGCAGTAATCATTGGACCATCGACATAGGTACTTGTAATGCGTTCTAAAATAACATTTACGAATTGCAAGGGATTTGCTTTTCTTATTTCTTTCAGTAGATGCAGGAAATTTTTAAGCTGCGGTGCGTCGCATAAACAAAAGCGTAATTCTAATAAAATTAAGGAATAATCCTAATAAAATAAATAAAAAAGGATTCTAAAAATTATAATAAATTATACAAGAGGTACAAAAATTCCTCCTTGCACAGCAAGACATTGTGCTAGGCGGTCGTAGAAATTAGCTCTTACATTTGCTAACATGTCGGAAGTTAATGAATTCGCAGCCTCAGTTATTTTTAAGGCAACTAGATTTTCTGCTCTACCTGATTCATGAGTATAAACAATATTTTTTAGATATCCCCACAAAAAGAAATCATTTGGAGATAGATCAGGAGATCGCGGGGGCCATTTAATGTTTCCTGTTCCAGTAATAAGACGGTCAGGAAAAGTATGTCCTAGAAATTCCTTTACCCTCACTGCATTATGTGCTGGACAGCCATCATGTTGAAACCAAACGATTTCCTGATTTATTCCAATGGCAAGAAGTATTTGATTTTTCAGTAATTCGAGATACTTGTCGGCATTTAATATACCATCAATAAAATAGGGGCCTATAGAATGGTCACCTAAAATACCTGCCCAAACGTTTAGTTTTTGAGGATACTGAGTGCGATTTGCAAAATGCCGGTGTTGATTTTCCAATAGCCCAATATCGAAGAACAGAGGGATTGTGCTTTCCGCGTAATGGAAAAGTTGATTCATCGATGAAGAGAATATTTTTAACGAAATTTTCATCTCGATGTATCTTTTCCGTAACGTCTTGACAAAACTCCATTCTCCGGAAATTGTTATCGGGAAATATTTCTTGAGTTTTCGAATATTTGAAACATTTTAAACAATTACATTTCCAAATACGTGTAATAGTTGTGTTACTTGTACCCAATTCCTCGGCAGCACTTCTAGTAGATCTCGTGTTATCAATTTCCACAATACTACAAATTAATACATCCCGCCGTTCTCTTTCCTCAATTTTTTGTGGTGATACCTCTCTTGGTTTGCATTTCGTATAGTTATTGAGACAGAAACAAGTTTCAAATTTGTTTATAATATTATAAATTGTTTGTCTGCAAGGTACAGAACGGTCTGCAAAAGTCAGCGCAAACAAATTCATGCACTCCATTGCAGACTTGCCAGCATAAAACCATTTTACTAACTGAAGCTTTTCAGTGGGTGTATAAAGAGCCATTATACATTAATTTTCAAACTGTAACGGCCGCAGCTAGACTGAATGCAAAATTTCCAGGCAATCGGTATCGGTATCATGTACGTATACATTGTATGTACTCATACGTTGATTCTCTATGCCTAATGATATTTAACATATACGGTATATGTAGGTACAGTATGTATTGTATACATCATCCATTCGTGTCTATATCGCGGTCCGGAGTGGTACGGTCAGAGCAAGTTATCTATCTCACAGGTACAAGTCTGCGAGTTGAAGGCCACGCGCACGTCAATGGGCCTGGATAGCGGCGTTTGTTGTCAGGACGACCGCTAGGGTTCGCTACTATTCTTGGCATCTGAGCACCAGGAAAATATCCCTTCAATATCGAAAACAACAGGCAATTGGTTTCTCTGGGAACGCGCTCCTAACAGTAGTCGGGTTGGCTGGGATTGATACTACTAACGATGTTTCCTTTGACCTAATCATCATAAATAACAAGCTGTCCAGGAGGCTGGTCAGAGTAATCTGATATTACCAGTGCACAATCAAATATATTTTCTCTTATTCTTTTGTTGTGATTAAACTAGCAAATAATATAAGCATTACTAACAATCATATCCCATACATGTATTTTTTTTCGAGTTTATTCATTCCAATAATTGTTATTTAATGAATATTGTTAACTAAATTCACGGAACATGCTTAACTGATGACTTTTAATTTTAGGTTAGAGATATTACATATATATTTTATGGCTCATCTCATGTATGTAAATATAGGTATTGAAAATACAGTAAATCTCAAATAACATAAATATATACAGTAGTAGCCAATAAAAATATAACACTTTTCCGATTATTCCACTATAAATGTTTGAAACACTAACCAAATATGTGCATATAAATCACTGCGCAGACGCTAAAACAGTTGTTGGCTGTTTCAATCTAAAACATTAGTCGACCAAAATTCGCAAACATGATATGTCAATATTAGTTATTAAATGTTTATTCAAGAACTTAAAACAAGAGAATTATCAGCAAAAATTTAGTCATGTATCAATATCTAAAGTGTTACAGAAAATTAAAATCTTTGGTATGCAAAGACAAATTTTACGTAAACGCTAGCACGAGACCACGTCTAACAAGAAAAATGTGGGAACGTCTTGAATTCGGTAAAAAATATGATTCGACGGAAAATGATTGGAAAAGAGTTCTCCTTTTCAGACGAATCTAAATTTGAATTATTCGGATGGGATTATATACGAGGGTGGGTAAATTAGTCCCTGAAAATTAAGATAAAGAACATTCTATATATATATATATATATATATATATATATATATATATATATATATATATATATATATATATATATATATATATATAACGTGTGTATAAATTGTCGCAAAAGCTACACGCAGCGACGTTCTTCGTTTGGTTTTGAATAAAACATCTTAATGTTAAAATGTCGTATCATGCTTCGTTTGTTTTCACGGGGTTCTTGAAGTTCAGACTTTTAGTGCGTAACTAACCTTTGCTCTTCGATATCTGTTAATAGATATAGATGCAATTTAGTTTAAAGAAAAATTTTTTACTAGTATTATTTCGTAAACGTTTTCTTTTTGATTTAAAAGCTCGTTTTAAACATTTATTCATTAACGTACTTCCATGAAAAACACATTTGGCAACGTTGTAGAACAATAAGTTTGTATTTAAAAATGAGTTCAATCAAAATCATTACTGTCAAATTTTGACATTTACGAATTTACGAAGCATGATACGACATTTTAACATTGAGATTTTTTATTCAGAACCGAACGAAGAATGTCGCTACGTGTAGCTTTTGCGACAATTTATACACACCTTGTATATATATATATATAATATTTTCGTGACCTTGGTATGATAAGGTAAACTTAATAAGTCTGCGATTAAAGGTCTGGTTTATTACTTCAAAGTATATATATTTAAAACAACCCTACATGTTTCGGCAATGATGCCTTTGTCAAGGATATAAAAAATATAAATGACAGAATATAAATGTCAAATAATTGAGTTGCTATGGTTTAAATTATTCAAAGATACATTCTAATAATAATAATAAATCATGCCTTAGTATTCCAAAAACTAGATAGCAAGGTGTGAACATATGTGTTGTTCGCTGCTAGCAGCTTGTGTCTCTTTCTGGGTATGAATTTGTGTGCTGGTTGCTGCTGGCAGCTTGCGTCTCTCTCTGGGTGTGTGGTTTTGTATTTGTGTGAGCGCGTAAGTGTAGGGTTTTGTATGTTGGTGCACTCGTGCGTGTGTTTAGTGACCGGTCGCGTAAATTTATCCGATCTCTCTAAATTTACGCGACCGGTCACTAAACACACGCACGAGCGTGTGTTATAAAATTTTCTTCAACTCTACATTTTTTACCCCAGAAGAAGCGACAAAGTCTGTTGCAAAATATAGGGTTATTTAATAAAGGCGTTTTTTTTTTCTTAATTGACCGCTTACCCGAATTTAAATTAATTTTTTATGATATATCACGGTCGATAATTTCGTTTCAATTATATATACATATATATATATATATATATATATATATATATATATACATACATACATACAGGGTTATTCAGATTTAATGTTCACCATTAGGATTTCGTAAACCGTAAGAGATACAAAGAATTGGGGCTAATTGGGGCAAAGTTGCGAAAATTAATGGGGATTAATATGCCGCAAATAAATTTATATTATTATATTATATTTTCTTGTTTCTTCAATAACTTGGTTGTTATGCAACGAATTGAAGAATCAAAAGCATTTTTCCATAATAGCTTTTTCTGCTGTATCCAGCGGTGCTCACCATTTTTCGGTACAACGTTTCCTCCTCTGACGATTGTAAACGCCAACAACTAAAGAAATTTAAATATTTATTTGGGTTTTAAAATCGCTTTTATGATTGCTACTCTTTATAACATTAATGTGAGCGTATTTCTTGACATTGAATAAATCATAGCAATAAGATTTGTAATAAAATTATAATTGATACTTGACAATTATTTTTATGTAATTATAGGTAATATTAAATAATAAATAGAGAAAATTAAAACCATTAATTTTCGAATTTAGTGTTTATTAATAGATAATTCGAATAATAACGCTTACTGTAAAAGATATTAAAATTATCAATCACACAAATTCTCAGAGTAGATTAACTGCAAAAGCGATAGGTATAATAAATACGTATGAAAGTTACCACTCCTCAAAAATTTTGAACGTATTCTTTATTCTTCGCATTGAAATATTTTCAGTTACATATTTTTATATTACAAGGCTAATATAACCAAGTATTCTCAGAATATTTAAGTCAGTTTCAAATGGAATTTGCAAATTAGAACTTAATTTCAATTCTTGATCTCGATAGAAAAGAAATTTGTTGCATTCTATGCAAAACAAATGTAGATAATAACTTAATGATTTATTGCTATCAAAATTGAACTTTGTATTCAGTTTCGTTCTATATAAAAAATTTGATGATGTACCAATAATAATGTTGAGGAAGTTATCACATATTTTAATATTACGAAACTAGTGTCCAATGAAAATATTATATAGTATGCATGGTGTTCTTAAAAACGCCGATATAGAAATGAACATTAAGATTTTTATGTAGTTTACAAAGTTGTGAAGGTATACATACATATTAAATTATGAGACGAATTATTGCCGTCAACACAAAAGGACAAAACAACTAGGACATTTAGAACAATTTATTTAATACATTTAATTGGCATATTAATGAGGAAGTTATTCGATGACCTTCTAAGAAAACTCCTTTTCTTGTCCTGTCAGCCGTACATGCAAAGTATTACTACATCTTTGTCGTAAATATTTTAGTGCACCAAAATAAACGCTGGTAACTTTACTTAAAGAATAGAGGGGCTGCTTAAAAGGTTCAAAACTAACACCATTGGAAAACTCTTGAGTCGAAGCATTATCCTTTTAAAACACATCGGCTTAATTTTCCGTCCTTATTTTTAACTGCTGCGCGAACTTTGATTAAAAGAGCTGAATAATATTGAACCTTGATGATATGCCATATGAATGGTGAATAATCAACAAAAAACACAAAATTTCGTAAAGGGGGTGACCCATCATGTCGCAATTTCTTACATTAGGGAATATTTTCAATTTCCGCTTTCATCACAAAGCTTTCCAAAAGCTTCTTCGGATTTTTTATAATTATATAATTATTATAATTATACAAATCCGAATAAGCCTTGTGACCACAAAGCTTATTGTGATGAAAGCGGAAATTGAAAACATAATATAAAATATGCCAAGCTAACGGTTCACCGCCTTTACGAAATTTTGACTTCTTTCGCTGACGAGATAAGCGGTTTTTATTTATAAATGTTAATATTCCAAACATTCAAGAAGTAGATACTTTCATTCTTATTTGTGATGCTAAAATGATAAGGATTTGAAAATTTTATCATTTTAATTTTTTAATTTACTCTAATTTCAAGGCACTTTATAACAGCGATTAATTAATAATATCCACCACGACAAGTTTATCACCTTTCGACATGAACTCTACGGATAATTATTTTAGATAAAATAATTACTGTTATTTAATTTGTTACTCTTTAACCTACATTGTTTCAGTTTGATAGTACCTGCAAAAAAATTTGCGTGTTCATGGGTATACAGTGTTCGTTAAGTCAAGTTTTCTTCTTTGGTGATGTAAACAACAGAGCAGTTACTATGAAAGGAGCATGATATCTACCATCAAATGATTTAAACTTTAATGAAGTCAGCATTAAGGCTATTAAATAATCTAAACTTCTGGTATATGTGTAATAATATTATACAATTAACAGTAGACAATACGGCACTATAGTCAAGGTAACAGTAATGCAATTGACATAGTTAAATAGAGATTATCGTGGTCAGCTGCTGGATGAGTGTCCAGTAAAATTTGAAAAAAGATACTACGTCTCGGTTCGTTTCACCCTAAATATCGATAAGTGAAAGAGGAATAATAGATAAAAAAGAAAGATAATAAATAGATAGTACTATTTTGGTATATTAACTATAAGAATTTTTATGTCAGTAGAGTATCTCAGTCGATCATACCTTCTCATTGACCTAGGTCAAGGTCAATGAGGAGGTGTTAGAATCGACTGAGGATAATCTACCTTTTTGTACAGGTGGGGGGGGGGGGGGGGGGTACGTGGTGAATATGAGGTGAAGATTAAATATGAGGTTCCAGAATCATATTGGTGATCAAGGTCGATAGAGAGGTTTTAGAATTGGTTGAGGGTGATCAAGATTATTTGAAGATTAAAGAAGAATGTTAGGATGGGAGCAATGTTAGGGTATATAAAGTTTGATTGTGTTAAATAGTTGCTAGTATCAGAGAATATGTTGAAGCGGAAGTTTTGTGAAGTACCACAGAGTTCTTTATGTTCTTTAATATTCTTTAAAGAAAGTGAATTGGAAAAAGATAATAGTGGTCCCTTGATAGTGGACGAAAGTGAATTGGCAAAAGATAATAGTATTGATAGAGGTTTACAAGTGGTTGGAGATATTGAGCTAGACTTGGGTATTGAAGAATTTTTTACTAAAATGTCTGAATCAAATAAATTTTGGGAACATGTAGATGCAGCCACAGAGAATTTTGCACAAGCGACATAAGTGGTGAAAGATTTGTTGAAAAATATGTTAGAGAACCAATTTGGGAGTTACCATTAGTAGGAGAAATTTTTTATTTTCTGAATGAAAGTCATTCGAAATGGATATGTATTGGTTTATTAGCACATCAAGATTTTGAACCAAGGTTAAAAATTGTTGGTGCAAGAAAACAATGTGCTTGCTTTAATTCAAAGGAATGGAAGTGGGTAATGGCGGAGACTGCAAAGTTAAGGCAATGTTTTGATTACAATAATGGTATATTTTCAAGTTTTAGAGGTATGCATATTCGAATATCACCTGGATCATTTGATGGAGTGAGTAGAATTGTGAAGATAGAAAAAGGTGGCGAGTATGTGTTTGAAAGTTTATCGGAGTTATGGCGGTTGAAGGAAACATTGGATTGTCGATTAGCGGTTTTAGAAGATATGAAATATAATGTATTTTATAATAATATGGTACGATGTGTAGCTGAAAGTGGTGGAGAAGTGGATGCGAATGTTTAATGGTGTAATATCTGAATGTGTTTGTATAATGAAGGAGTTAGTTATGTATTGGCATCAGAAATTTGAAAATGATGTAAATTATGTGAGGAAAAATGATATATGATTATGAAATATAATACAAAAATAAATTTAATGTGTTTTATTATTAAATTTGTAAGGAATTAATCCCGTAAGGCAAATTTAAGGGTTTTTAGGATTAAGTGAAATCGGCTAAAAAGGATTTGTACATATGGTAATTGCAGATGCGGTTTTTATCATTTAGATTGTTGATGTTGACTGAGATGGTTTAATATACAAGACTGTAATGGTATTCAGAAGTAGTAGTATGAATAAGGCACGTAGAAGGAAAGGTGGTGGATTGTTGAATACTGTGATTATAAGCTCCCTAGTAGAATTGCATATACCGGGTTATAGATTTTGTGGTCCAGGAACGAGGTTAGAAGAACAATTGAAAAGAAGTGATAAAGGGGTGAATATCTTGGATGAGGGTTGTAAAGAACACGATATATCACATGCACAATCAAGTGAATTGCTAAAAAGGCACGAAGCGGATGAGAAATTGTATCAAAAGGCTGTAGGACGAGTGAAGAGTAGAGATGCAGGTATAGGAGAAAGGTTAGCTGCAACTGTGGTTTCAGCTGCTATGAAAGCTAAAACAAAATTAGGTATGGGTTGGAGTAGGCCACGGAAAGAAATGAGTAAAAGTGGAAGGTAGTAGAAGAAGTTATAGGAGGAGCAGGCAGGGGTATCGATCAGGTGGTGCCATTTTATTTTTGCAAGCAATGAAAGCATTGAATGCAATAAGACGGATTGGTAAGAAGAAGGGTGTTTTAGAGAATGCTAGAGATGCATATCAAAGTTTAATGAAATCTGGAAGGAGAATAAAATACCCGCGATCCAGGGTAAGTGCAGTACTAAAAAAAAGGTGGATTTTTACCGTTAATCCCATTATTTGCAGCACTAGGTGCTTTAGGATCATTAAGCGGGGGTGCAGTAGCAATTGTAAAAGCAATAAATTCTGTAAAAACAATCAGAGGACGCAAAGCGACATAATATTGCTATGGAATCATAATCTGGGAGTGGTTTATATGTAAAACGATATAAGTCTGGGTGTGGTGTATCTATTGGAAGTGTATTATATGTAAAACCGTATAAATCTGATTGTGATGTTTATTTACCAAATGGTGCTAGTTCAAAAATCTGATAAGCAGTTTACCTCGAAGACCAATAACAGAAAAAGATTTGTGGATGTATGTTCAAAGGTGATTTAAGACTTTCGATTGAGGTTTAAATGTATTTATTATCGAATGGTGGTGGTGTTATACAGTATAACTATGAAAGACATCAAGATAGCAACAGTAAAAATTGTGTCCATTTGTGTTTATTGTTTTTGAAAGGATTTATTAAATAAGAAAGAGTTTGTTGTGATTGTATTAATTATTAGTGCAACGATATTGAAAAGTTGAATTTAAATTAAAATGGAAGCAGATGGTAATGGAAGTGTGCATAATTTAATATATTATCTTTTTCGTCACAATTTTTTATACTATTTTACCACAACTGCATTCTACAAGCAACCACTTTAAGAAATCACAATAATGTTGTATTTTTTGTTACACCTCGATAGCTGTCACTAAAGCAACTATCGTTTGTAGTATCACATATTATAATGGTGGTAATATACGATATACTATAAAAAGTGTAAGCATAAGGACCAATAGTACAGATTTTTATAAGAAAGAATGATATTTTATGAGGATAATTCTCAACATTATTGGTAATACAGGAATTAAAATGTTGTTAAACACACATAATAATAATGAAATTATACGTATTATAATTCGCATGTATTAAAAAGTTTTAATCCTACTCTATTTTTAAATTATATTATTCACAAATACGTGTCTATCAAACTTAAAATATTAAAAAATACCAGACATTTTGTGCTAGTGAATATTCGTATTTTAAAGAGAAAGCATTTCTTTTGTATTGCACTGGTCACACAGACTCTTCGAAAACTCTCTACCTGCGGCCGAACGATCAACTCATGTATTCATATTCTGGAATTTTCGTTTCGTTTCTATTATATGTTTCAATTATATGTATTATATTATATGTATGTTTCTATTATAATTATTTGTTAATTAGGGTTTTCTTTATAATTGAGCTATTTTTTATACATGTTGAAATTATACAGATAATATTAATTTCATTGACATCACAGACCTGTAGCTCGCGTCTTTAATTAATTCTTAATTATTTAGACATCGCCAAACTAGATCGTCGTTAAAATGTATAAATGGTTGTTTAAAACATATAAATAAATAAAATATATATTTATATGTTTTAAACAATCATTTATACATTTTAACGACGATATATGTAATTTCATACGCACATGTAACTTCTACAAAGGGAATTTTGACGTAAAAGAAGATCAGCATAACACACAACGCAGACCATTGAAAAAGAAACAAGATTCCGAAACATGTATGGATGAGAAATAAAAATATTTTAAAATAACTAATAGTTTATATATGACCTACAAAGCGCTGAAAAACACCACAAAAATTATATAAAATATAAGGTCACAAATAAATACATTATACATATACATATATACAGGGTGTCCAGAAACTCTCCTGACAAACGAAGACCGGAGATTCCTCTGATAATTTTAAGACAATTAAACCCAAATTCACCTAGTCCGAAAATGCTTCCTAAGGGAGCTAGAGTTCTTTGAAGATGGCGCCTTGTATTTATTTTTTTTTAAATTCCTCCAGAACGCTTCTATTTAGAAAAACAAAAACTGGTATGCTTATTTATCCTCCAGAGATGAATCGATTCCATCAATTGCGCATTTCTAGTACCGGTCATAGGCGTCCGTTTTGGGTAGGTCGACGGTTATTTTAAGGCATAACTTTTTTGTCTTTAACTTTTAAGCATTTGTGACACTAGATTATTAAATTCTCAAGTATTCCAGTACTAAAATGTACTCTTACTTTAAGTCGGTAGGATACACCGTTTTCTAGAAAAATCGATTTGTAAATTTTTCGTTTTTTCTTCATTAAAGTTCAATTTATTATGTACCTACTTATTTTTAGCGACGAAGTTGGCTTGGACTATCAAGGCATGGATGAAAATTAATTTAATAAATTAAAAACAAATTATTTATTACAATGGAACGAAACTAACAAAAAAAGAACAAGTATCAAAGGTAGATTGTTACAAAAGTTGCTCGATGTGATGACCATTAGTCTCTATGCATAAGTTTACCCTTTTGCTTAGAGAACGCCGAATTCTTGCAAAAATTCCAAAGTTATTTCTAAATTCGTTGCAAGCATCTTGTATCCTTAGCCAGAGTTGTGCGCGATTTTGTATCGGAACGGAATAAACAAATGCTTTTATGTATCCCCAAACACAATAATCGCAAGGATTCAAATCCGGCGACCTTGCTGGCCAAGCAACTGGACCGCCTCTTCCAATCCAATGGTCTTCGTAGTTATTATCTAGAAAGTCTCGTACATTCCTGCTAAAGTGGGCCGGACAGCCGTCCTGTAGAAACCATAAGTTTTGCCGAATATTTAAACGCACCTCATCTAACAAATCAGGTAAAATATTTTGCAGGAAATGTAAGTAATCAGCACCATTTAAACGAGCAGGTAATTCCACAGGTCCAAGTAGATAATCGTCAACTACTCCTATCCAGACGTTTATGCTAAATCTATGCTGATGCTTAAATTCTTGAACAAGGTGGGGATTGTCACCAACGTACGAATAATAATGTGCATTATGTACATTAAAAATTCCATTTTTTGAGAATGTAGCTTCGTCACCAAACAAAATGTTCCTGAAGAAATCTTCATCTTGATTTTTCTGAATCTAGCGAATTCTACGCGAGCAGGAAAATCTCCTTCTAGCAGTGCTTGCACCTTTGTAAAATGAAAAGGATATAAATTTTCTTTGTGTAAGATATTTCCTACGGAAGATTTTGAAATTGTGGGGTACATGGCAGATAGTCTTCGAACGCTAATTTCTGGATTTTCCTCAACTTCCATTAAAATAACATCTTCATGTTCTGCTGTTACATCATTAGGTTTTTCATAATACACCCGGTATATATATATATATATATATATATATATATATATATATATATAAATATAATATTTTCGTGACCTTGGTATGATAAGGTATTTATATTTTTTATTCCCTTGACAAAGGCATCATTGCCGAAACATGTAGGGTTGTTTTAAATATATATACTTTGAAATAATGAACCAGACCTTTAATCGCCGACTTATTAAGTTTATCTTATATATATATATATAAATTTAATATTTTCGTGACCTTGGTATGATATGGTAAATTCAATCAGTTGGCGATTAAAGGTCTGGCTTTACTTCAAAGTAATATATATTTAAAACAACCCTACATGTTTCGGCAATGATGCCTTTATCAAGGATATAAAATATAAATATATGTATTTTATTTAAATATCAAACAACGTAAGTGAGTCTTGTATTTGTTTGGTCATTTATTTTTTATTTATATTTGCAATTATTTACACCTGCTTAGTTATGTTAAAAACTGAGAGTCCCCCACGTACAATTATCACGAGCCGCCACTGGACATAAACATATGTGCATTTAACATACATTATTAAATCACTATAAAAAGAATGATGAATTTAATGCTTTAATAAAACCATTTTAAACCAGCATTTCTGAAATTTCCAATAAAATTCAATCAAGAATTTATTTCAATGTTGTTAGTAGATTTCAGTGTTGTTATGCAATGGTATGTATTGAGTAAAGTAATCCACTCTTTGTTCGAGTGAGGTTATTTGTTTGCGTGTGTGTTTCTATTATTGTATCATAGATATACAAGCGTTGGCGTAACGTAAAACGCATATACCCGTATTTGGATATGTAAGAGTGGTCGCACACCGTATAGTAACTAAATAGCAATACGAACATTCGTCCTTGAAAGGTCAGACAGACATCGATTACGCAAGCAAGCAGGCATTTCATGCTTACCGTACCAAACCCGTATACAACCAGTACTATCGTGCTCCTATATCTAGTTGGTCATCGTATATGTTGACTGATTCAATGGTCCATTCCGAAACGATACACCATTGTTTCACATTAATTGGTTCAGAAATCACGAACTAAAAACTGATTTTAATAGCAAACATTATTATCTTTGGATTCTAATTATTTGGAATTCTTTTAAGTTTTTATAAAAACATACGTTTAATTTTTTTACCTACTATTTATTCTAAAAACAATTCATCTATTTTAGATTTCCTTTTATTCAATTAATTAACAGAACAGTGCATTTAATGACAGGCAATTACATCAGTTTACAGTTTTAACCCCTGAAGCGAATCTAAAGAATCGCTTAAAAAATTATTTTAAGTTGAAAAGACATTGAACTCCTGAAGTAATGTACGCAATAGATACTAAAAGAAATCATCAAACTATGAAAAAGGAAGGTTAAGAAACGAATACTATTGCATTTATCAACTTCCATTATCATTTAAAAATTTATTTCCTTGTGTTTATTAAGTAATGCAAAAGTTCAAACGTCAAAATAACTTTTTAGTGTATTTGTTCAAAAAATAATGTAACGCCAACGTTGAAATAATGTAGTTATTTAGTGTTAACTCAGAATTATAGGACGAGAATCTTGACTACATCAAATCGCATTGCCGGAGGCTTGTACGAGCGGGTTAGGAATGATTTCAGCTTGACTAAGAAAATATAAGATCCTTGAGAATTTCCTTTTTATTTTTTTACAATTTTTTCAACACAGTTACCCTGCTATGCAATATATTTTAGACCAAAGACTTTCCAATTTTTTAATACCCTCACTTCGAGGGCGGTTTGAGGGGAAAGTGACTTTTTAATGAAATACTTGTTTAAGAGTAAAAAAATATATTTTATTTTTCAACATAATCCCCTCGCAAATCTATACACTTAGCTTAGCGAGTTTCCAATTGTTTCAAACCATCCAAAAAGTAATCTTTCAGCAAAATTGCAAAATTTGCATTTGTCTCGGCTATCACCTCTACACTTGTCGGAAATCTCTTTCTACCGGGCCATTTTTTTAAATTTCGAAATGAAAAGAAATTACTGGGAGCCAGATCTAGCGAATATGGGCGGGCTTTTTTTAATGACATGTAAATTTCATAATCTAACCAGGTGGATATTAAATGAGAGTTGTAATCATATGTAAAAGGGCATGTGTTAGAAACCTACGGCAAGGTACTAACAAATAAAAATTAGCTGCTTTCTTTTCGAGAGGATATGCTTAGTCCACGTTTGTCGTCTATCCAAATGAATTCCGAGATATTAGGCGTTTTCGTTCTGGGGTATCTGAACACTGTTTAATGAAACAGGAGGACAAGAATCTCGACGTGATGTATATGTTACATGCACTGATTTTACTTCATTGATTTTTATATTCCACTTTCTTTGCCACTCCTGGAGGTTATTAATGATTTTTGCGATGCCGCTGTAGGATCGCTACTTGTCGCTAATAATGCTATATCATCAGCATAGGTCGCGATAGTTGTAGTATTCGATGTTGGTATATCGCCAGTATAAATTTGATAGGGTCAATAACACTACCTTGGGGTACTACAGTTTGTATTCGGTTCAGTGTTGTCAGTTCATCCTGGTTCTTGACCAGAAAGTATCCATCTGTAAGATAGCTTTTCAGAATCTGATAGTAAGGGTGCAATAATTTAGATTTTAATTTGAACAATAACCCGTTATGCCAGACCCTATCAAAAGCCTGGAAAATATCTAGGAAAGCTGCCGAACAATACTTTTTCCTTTCATATGCTCTATGTATGATTTCCACCAAGCGATGCACTTGCTCAATAGTGGCATGCATTTCTCTAAACCCAAATTGATGATCAGGGATTATTGCGAATTCATCAATTAAAGGCTTCAGTCTTTTCAAGAGAAATTTCTCGAATATCTTCGACAAGGTAGGAACGAGACTAATCAAGAGGTATGGTACCACTTTCAACAAGCTTGCCAAGCTTAGGGATTAAAACAATTTGGGCGACATTCCACAGCTACAGAAAGTGTCAACTTTTTAAAATAACATTAAATATATAAGTAATACACTTTATTTATAACTCAGGGAGTTCTTTTAGAATCTTTTACCAGTTATAAGATCGTATTCATGTGCTTTCTTGAAATTAACGTTCCTCAAAATTAATTCCTTGGTTTTTCTCATTTCTATAGGTTTTATTACTAGCGACATTTGCTAAGGTGCGTCAAGAAAGACTTTTATTTCTTCATTTTCTTCCGGTGACAGACATGATAGGTGCGGTTGGAAGACTTTTATAAGGTGTTCGGCAAAGATTAAGAGCTTTTTTCTTGTCATCCCTAGCCCAGCTTCCGTCAGGTTTCCTGATTGGTCGTATTATTTCAATAGGCGGATTTTTTAGTCTCCTTGTGGCTTTCCATAAGGAATATCCTGTGGCTTCGGTTGGTGTTAAGTTTTCCAAGTATTTTTGTATATGGTGATTTCTCTCATTTAACAGTATATATTTCAAGTTTTTTGTTGCCTTGTTAAGTTTAGTTTTATCTTGGGGGCTCTGGTGTTCATCCAAATTTTCTTCTTTCCACGTACTGCCTCTACAATTTCATAAGAGGAATATTGTTGTATAGTAGAAGTTTGTAAAGCCTGTGGTATCGACTGCCAGGCAGCGGTCTGTAATGTTCGTGTTAAATTTTCGACAGCTAAGTCGACATCTTCCTCTGATTTCAAAGGAATATCCATATTCAGGCGTTCGTGAATTATATCTTTGAAGTTTGACCAGCCACTTCTGTCGGTGGTATGCTGATTTAGGTTTATCTAGTAATTTAAGGCTTAGAGTTACCATAACTCCTGAGTGGTCAGATGGCATATCCAGGATTTCATCAACTAGTACATTTCTCGCTGGTATTTCCTTAGTTACGCGAAAGTCAATCAAGTCATGTGTTTTGTTTATATTCGAGGGCCAATATGTTGGTTTACTAGTTGATAAAGTAACTGTAGTTGTTAGTTTAAATACATTTTAATAGTTCACGGGCTTTAGTTGTCACTAATCTTGAGCCCCATCGAGTGTGCTTGGTGTTATAATCCTCTCCAGCCAAGAACCTGTTAGCAAGAGTTTTATTGAGTGACGTGGTGGACAGTAAATCGCAGATACAGTAATGTATTCTTCCCAATCCTTCTACTGTTATGCTTGTGCTTTGAATGTGTTGTGCTTGGTAATTATTGCCAGTGTAATGCTTTATGGATTTCTTAATTATTATGGCACTTCCGCCATGGGCGTTTCCACTAGGATGTGTAGTATTGTAAAATATATAATTAGATAGTCTAAAATAGTTCATGACTGTAAAATGAGTTTCCGATATGAGAATAATATCTAGATTATTTATGGCGGATGAGGCAGCAATTCATAACGCAATTCGACAAATTTTATGCAGCAACAGCGAACGAATGAGATGCATTATCGTGATGGAACAATCCTCTTTTCTTTAATAAATGCAGTCGTTTTTTCTTCAGTCCTGCACCAAAACGTGTCAGCAATCACTATAATATTTGGACAGTTATCGTTCTTCCCTTTTTTATATCACGTACTTCCAATTGATGAACGCTACTTACAAGAGAATGGACTCTATTAACCATTTCTGGAGTAGTTACAGTAAATTATGATCCGCGACTGTTGACTGTTTACTATCTTTTCATAATATTTTAATTTGAAACATTTTTATTGTTAAATATAAGTAAACCTAGGAGATAGAATTCAAACATAAATATTTCCATTTTATAAAATATTTAACGTTCATTTTCGAGTTTAAACCACTTTATAACATACTTTTATTAGCATATTATAAAAACATTTTTTAAATTCTAAGAAAGCGATATCATTTACATTTGCAAATCTATTTATTAACTAGGGTTATTTACTAATCGGCATCTTTTTCCAAGTTTATTTATTGCTTTATACATCAGACCGCTTGCTTTAATTTAGATATTCATTGTTAAGATCTTCTTTCTTAGATATGTATAATAAATTTTATTACTCTAACAAGGGATGATCCGGAATTTATTATTTATGAGTTAAGGTTAGATTTTTAAGACATCATCATAAACCTCAGGTATTGTTGCGTGTTGGCACAACTTCCACGAAATGAACACACAAAAATTCCCCCGTTATGATGTCAAACATATACTATTCAACCAATACGATTTTAATATGTAATAGTTAGGGGTAGTAGTATATTTTGATTTACTTGTAATACAAAACGGAATAGATCAGTATTTATCAGTCTCATACTAGCAACAAGAGACTTAACAGTATCAACTCAACATCAGTATAAGACACACAGTATTAACATAACATTCATATCGAACAGTATGAACTTAAACACAGTATTAAGTCTTCTTCGTAACATTCTAACAATCATACTTTAACAAGAGACACCAGTCTCAACAGCAGTTTTATGTTAGTATAAGACGTTGTAGATTCAAAATAAATAAAAATATTTAGATGAAAGTACATTTATTCATTTAACAGTCACCGAAGATTTAAATAGTAAAGTGTATACAGTCTTACAACCTCTGCACGGTGAAGAAACATCGGGGTCGTGATTCTAGTAACTGACAACACCGTCAGAAACTGGAGTCATTGCAAACATTTGGTCCACGAGCCAACATCAATCATGCCTCATCATATTTTTGGTCCTTTGAGACCCGGATCGCCAACGACAACTCAAGCAGCTGTCGACATTACAGTAAGTCTCCTATTAAGCTAACCTCTATTTTGCATTCTTAATACTATTCTATTAGTTAAAACATGACTGACGTTAATAAAATCATTAAAAATCAAGAAAGCAATCTTTATAACTCGTATCAGAATTCTTTGAGCAATTTCAAAATATTCAAACAGGCATAAAATTTCTAGAAGACTTAACAATGCAAGAGAACGAGAGATGTGATTTTGAGAATAATTATTTTCAGCTAATGGGTTACCTTCCACGATATTTTTAATTCCATGATCCACATAGATTCTTCTATACCAGACAATTGACAGCGCGAAAAGGATCATGACTGAAACAACCGCGCTGTCAATTGTTTCGGTTCCGGTTATGAGGTCATCCACGTAAAAATCTGGCAAGATGATGTTTGCTGCTTCAGGATGTTCTTGTGCCAGCCGTTGCAGGCATCAAATCGCTAGAAATGGTGCGGATGCTGTACCGTATGTGACCGTCGATAATTCGAACGTTTGTACAGGCTTTGTAGTGTCTGTTCGCCATCAAATTCGTTGAAATCGTCTATCTGCTTCCCGGAGCATTATTTGTCGATATATTTATTCTATACCGGCAGTCAGAACAATTTAATGAGTTCGAAATCTGAGAACTATGCTAAATAGATCGTGCGCCATTTTATTCTCATTTTTAATCAGATTCCTGCTGACGTTTTTGCTGAACCGTCAAACACAACTCGAAGTTTAGTCGTTGAACTGATAGATACATGCTGTAGATACATGCATGAGGACGTATCGAAATTAGGGTGTTCTGTATTGACAACTTATACACTTGACAATTATAAATGGATATTCGCCTACAAAATCTTACATACTGCTGTTTGAGGATTGGGTTTTTATTTAACCGATTTTCTGTATTGTATAATCACTTTAAGCTAGACTATGTGATTCGCTTAGTTTGGGAATTGTTTATGAAAGGAAGACTTATTACGAAAGTGCCGTTATCATTTCTTGTGACAGTTTCTAAGAAATTACTTTCGCAGTTCTGTTCTTCCGGGGTAAATGTAAGTTTCTTTGGATAGTCTTCTAAATTCCAAAATCTAGTCAATTTTTCATCCAGTGATGTATCCAGTTATTAATTAAAAAGTGTGTGAGTACCGAACTGTGTTTATTGGATCAGTAATCCTGCTATGATCCAAACAAGATGAGTTTTGTAAATATGGATAATTATGAGTTGCCTTTATTTGACCGAGGCACATGAGTTTCCACAATATCTCCGTTTCTATTAAAATATCTATAGAGCTGGAAATATTAAATTCCGGGCCGGCTAACTTAATATTCTGGGAATTGTAAAACTGTTGATATTAACTGTGGTTAACGGTAACCTTTCAGTTATTTTGCTTATAACTAAACATTTCATTGGTGCCTGAAATGCAGTCAAGTAGTAAGTTTAGTAAATCGCTCGTGTATTCTATCCAAAAGTAATCTATGGGAGGCATAGAAGAGATACCAAACAATAGCTGCATGTATGCTGATAACAAAAGCAAAATACAACACCTTAATCCCTTGAGACCTGGTGCACATGAGCATGTACATTGACTTTGATCTTTTTGATTACGCATGTCTATGCGATGCATTCGTTCGGAGTTGGTATGGATCTCAGTATACACTTATTTGATAGAATTAACATGCTTGTGCCGCCCTCTGCTAATCGAGAGTGACACTATTTGTTTTACACTTCTACCTAACCTCTGTGTTTGCCGTTGTTCACGTGGTAAGTACAATTTGTCTATATAATTAGTACATGCATGATAATGTTTTTGTAAAAAAAATATTGTGATAAAATGTATATATCAAAATACCTATTTGTGTAATAAAAGCAGTGATTGCCTCAATTTTTCACTTGCAAAGTTGAAAAAACTTTTTGTACATGACCATGTACAAATGGTCTCCTTTGGTGTTGTTGTTTGTAAATGAGCATGTACAAATGGTATCAATACCATTAAATGGTTGTAGATAAAATTTCAGATAAAGCACTCAGAAAGAAGAAGAAATGGATAAACTGAAGCCAAAATGTAATTTATCTAATCCAAATGATGTTCAAGAACTAATAGATTTATTACAAGCAGACGATTTATCAGATATCGAAGTGGGCGCTAGTGACAGTGAAGAGGAAGATGAAATTGTGATGAATCAAGAATATTGAAGAGTTGGGCGAGGGCCTGATACTATATCAGGGATGGAATTTGGTCCAGACGACAATCAGGAGCCTGAAGAGTCGAATGATGATAATAATGACGAGTTGAATACTGAAGAGGGAAACGAACATCTTACGGAACAACATAAAAGAGATAATCGCGTAGCATGGATGAAAGGCACTTTTCAGACAGTAGAACGAGTGTGGGAGCCAGAGACGGAAGATTATGTTACAGAACCACATTATCCGGTGCATTATTTTTTAAGATATGTGCCTGAGAAACTGTTTCAAGATATGGCGATGTACACTAATATGTAGGCAATTCAGAATGAGATGCATCTTAGACCCACATCAAAATCTGAAATACAGACACTGATTGCGTTACATATAATGATTGGATCTCTTAATAAATTTCCCAAAATTCGAATGTTTTGGGATCGAGCTATTGGATTGCGAGTATTTCTAGATAACATGTCAAGGGATCGTTTCTTTCAGCTACGCTCCTGTCTTCACTTTGTGAATAACTTGGAAATATCACCACAAACCAATGATCGTTTAGCAAAAGTTCGGCCTTTGATAAATGCCATAAAAACCGGTGCCGTCAGTTGGTTTTAGAACGTCACCTTTGCGTTGACGAACAGATAATTCCTTTCACCGGAGCTATAAATATCAAATAGTATATAAATGGCAAACCTTGTCCATGGGGGATTAAAATTTTTGCTTTATGCGGCCAAAGTGGACAGGCGTATGATTTTTTATTTTATCAGGGTAAATCAACTCCGTTAGATGAGAAAAATCTAACAAGATTTGGACAAGCTGCCAGTGTTGTTCTACATTTAGCTCAGTATTACTAAGTCTGGTCATAAGTTATTTTATGATAATTACTTTTCTTCCTATAAGTTACTCAATGAGTTAACAGAAAAAGGGATTTTGGCTGCAGGAACTATACGACTGAATAGATTTTTAAAACCACCTCTTACTAGCGACAAAGCGATAAAAAAGGAAAGAAGAGGCTTCTCTGAGGAGGTAATTAGCACAGATGGTGTAGTTATAGTTAAATGGTTTGATAATAGAACGGTTTGCTTAGCATCAAATTATGTAGGAAAAGGTGTAGAAGATAAGGCTAAAAGGTGGGATAAGAAAGAAGCTAAATATACAACGATCGAGAGACCTGAGATAATAAAAGATTATAATCAAAGTATGGGAGGTGTAGATCTGTTAGATCAGTTAATAAGTTTATATAGAATTTTCATTAGATCACGAAAATGGACTCTTCGTGTAGTCATGCATATGATAGATTTTGCTTTGGTCAATAGTTGGCTAGAATATAAAAAAGATTGTGCAAAATGTAACGTACCAACTAAAAGTGTACTACATTTATTAGATTTTCGCATTCACGTTCCGGAAAGTTTGATCAAATTGGGCAGGAATGTTGAACCTAACAAAAGAGGACGGCCATCGACATCGTCTTCTCCTGCTGTGGTACCACCGCCAAGAAGAAATCATGTGGAAATGCGGCCTTTCCATGAAATTCAAATGGATAGGGTGGATCACATGCGTCAATTTGATGATAAAAAAGAAGCTACAAGATGTAAAATGCAAGGGTGCAAGGGTAGATCCCATATATTCTGTGACAAGTGCGGAGTACATTTATGCCTTGTAAGAAATAGAAACTGCTTCGTAACTTTCCACCGAAATTAGCACACTTCTAATTGTTATTTCTTTTATTTTAAATTTTTATATAAATGTATAGAATTTTAGTTAGTTGTTTTATTTCAGACCATATGTACATTTTCAAAAACAAACTCAAAATAATAAAAAATACAAAAAATCATATAAATGGCTTACAGAGTTACTTAAGACCTCAAATCAGTCAAAAAAAGATTTTTCTATAGTAGAAAAAAAAAATCAGGTCTCAAGGGGTTAAGCAATTCAATATTATTAAAATTGGTAAAAACACGCATAATGAAGCCCAACGCTTTGCAGGGGGATATATACACAATTTACAATTGCTGCTTAAAAGAGATTTCTGAATCAAATAGTACATCCAAGTTCTTAATGATAGCTTTCCTTTCCAAATAAGTATTATTAAAACAGAATAGGAAATTTGGAGCGCGTGTAACTCACAGAACAACACTTGTTGGTTAATTCTAATTTCAAACTATATTTAAATTATCTTGTAGAAGAGAAGTATCGTCGATGTTATTTATTTCAGAGTATATCTTTAAATGACCCGCATATGCTAAAAGTGGACTGGTGAGAGTGACTACTCTCACC
This sequence comes from Melolontha melolontha, assembly GCA_935421215.2. NCBI lineage: Eukaryota > Metazoa > Arthropoda > Insecta > Coleoptera > Scarabaeidae > Melolontha > Melolontha melolontha. The sequence goes on from OW285235.1 coordinate 104,034,896, forward strand.
TGCAGGTCGTTGATAAACAACAGAAAAGAACTGGTCTCATATTGGAACCAGATGTTGCAATGAATTAAAATGAGTGAAACTTGTAAGATACATAACAAAAACAATTTTGTAAATACGAATTCATGAAATTTAAAGAAGATGAGGCAATGTCAAAGGAGCATAGTTTAGAAAGTAAGGTTTTATGACTTATAGTGCCAAATACGTACGAAAAGTCAGTATAAATGACATCTACCTGACCGCGCCTATCCAGAACCTCACTCAAGACTTGAGAGGCATTACACAAATTAGTTAATTTGGAACGCCCAGGAAGAAAGCCATTCTCGGTTTGGGATAAGAATTGACCAATATTTATAGAAATTCTAGAATATACTTGTTCAAAGACCTTCGTAAAATTAGATAGAATGAAAATAGGATGATAGTTTGACAACAATGACTTATTTCATTTTTTATGAATGGGACCAGTGCTCGCTTCCATAGATCAGGAAAGGTTTTTGTTTTTATGGAAAGATTCATAATCATAACTAAAGGGGAGGCAACTACAAATATGCAGTCACGTACTAAAAAATTTGGTAAAAGGTCATCATCAGCAGTAAACTTACTATTAAGATTGGACATATATTTAACCAACTTATCTACAGGAATCACAGGAAAGGTGGCAGATGGACGTAAAAGATTCAGAATAGTTTGAACTGTCATTTTGTAAATACACGTTAGTAAATGTGTGGGCAAAAGTATTAACTATGTATAAAAGTTCCGAAAATTTAATGATATTGTCAAAGAGGAATTCCAGTGAATTTACATTTATTGTTAAAAAATTTCCACAAATTTATAGTATTTGATTTAATGTTATATATTATAATATTTAAGAAAGACTTTTCTTAGTTTCTTCTCGATTTTCGGGTTTGACAAGCGTCCCTGGCGTGGACAAAACGTCGACAAAGGAACAAATACGATTGAAGTCCGGAAACCGAGGAGAGACTATGGACAATGACCGGAAAAGTTTACAAATCAGATTTTGAAAATGCGTATCCAAAACAAATGTGTTAGAAAATTTATTTGAGATTTTGGAATAAATAAAATTTTAACGTCTTGCTGTTGGTTGGAGTTCTATTTAATTTTATTTTCAACATGAATTTTGACTACTTTCTTCAATTACGCAGACCGTTCTTTCTTGGTCGATTCTAAATTGGAAATATTGCTTCATTAAAAGATTAGTAACATTTCAAAAGCACTTGCTTTTATATGCTTCAAATTTTAACAAAACTACTAATGAATATTACAGAAACAGACAGAAACAAAAAAAATCTCAAATCACAATATAAATTAATAATCTCTAAATCGTATTTCGGCAACTAAGTTGAAACCTTCAGTAGAATAATCTGAAAAATAAAGATAGTGTTAAACGAGGCGTCTTTGGCTAAGGTATAACCTTTGAAGATATGAGTCGTATCATAGCCAACTGCTGCATTTAACCCACTTTCAGGGATTTTTCTTGTTTGTGTCTGGTTCAGATTTAATCCACAGCCTCCTCCAATTCGAATATAGTATAGAAATTTAATTAAATTTTTAGTTTTCGTATATGGATTTGGTTTAAAAAAACACAAAGGCACAAATACAAAAAAGTAATTAATTTAATGTAAATTAATAATAAAATTATTTTCATATTAAAACAATGGAGGTTTTAATATTACGACGCAGAATTAGTCGAAGCGAGAGCATTGTAGTGGGCTATTTAATATTGCAAATTTTAATTTGGAATGTACATTTCATTAACTAAATATGGATTTTCCTAAAAGACGTCTGATGGGTACATTAAACAGGTACGTCAAACGTAAACAAGTATATATGTATATGAAACCGCAGGCAGTTATTTTCCTACCAACATATTTAGGTGTATACATAAGCGTTTGACGTACGCATTTCCAAATAAACCCAATTTTGAGTAGTTTGGACGCAAGGGACGTGGCGAACACATATCGAAATTGTTACACTTCGTGTATATATAAAAATGTTTTAATTTAATTTTAAATTATATTTCTTCAAGTATCTCGAATTTAAAATATTAATTCAAACTTAGCCATTTTCTGTGTATATTTCGTATTTGCAAAGAGAAAGCCTTTCTTTTGTTATCATTCTGGTCAGTTGAGCCTTCAAAGAAATTTACCTGACTGAGAACGGCCAACTCAAGTATCTACGTTATTTTCGAATTTCTATAAATATTTTACATTTCATTTTTAAAACTTAGTTATTAATTAATTACGTGCGTCTTCATAATTATGTCATGTCGCATATCATTTTAAAGCTTGTCTCATAAAGTATATTTTAATGATGTCTATGTCATCGATATCGCAACTTTTATCTCGCGCTTTTGGTTAGTTCTTAATTCAATACAACATCAGCTTCGATTCCTCTCCACTTTAAGCCATAAAACAAAACCTTTTTCGACAACGAGTGTTCTCTTACACCAAACTCATCCTTCTTCTGTTTCCAACTCTTGTAAGTTACACATCGCTCAAACTTGACACGTGCTGTTCTAGCACCCAAGCGCCGTTCGGCCTAGCTGTCCACATGTCTGATCGAGACATGCTGGCAACCCAAAGGTAATCTGTATTGTTCAAATATATATTATTCTTTTATTAATTTATATTTAATTTACTGCATAATTTAACTTTCTTTCCAAAGTAATTTTTGCATACCAACTTTTAATTACTTATTCATCGTGCTTGTATATATTGCCACTTTTAACTAATTAATCTACCGCATTTTAAATAGGTCAATTTCTTATGTAAATATTAAATAAAAAACTTTTAGGACAACGTTATTGTGTTTTATTTAGTTAATAAGTTGTAATATATTTATTTCACATTATGCACGTATTGGATCTTCGATGCTCATCATCGCTACTAATTATTTATTTAAAATAATTTTCTTTATTGTTAGCACGCCGTCCAGCCGAACCAGAGTGTGTTTTTTTAACAAAATGAAGGATAAATTTCAACTTTCATATAAATTTAATATCTACGGCTATATACACAATATATTATAAAAAAAATATCATACGAAAAATGAAGTCAAATATATGAGCAAATTATTAAATAGCTTTAAGACAAATATAGGTTTAAAACAGGATGATCAGATTCATGCATATGGGCGGATGTAATCTCACCACTAAATGACCAGTCTACTTTAATCCTATAGGTAAATTCCCCACCGTCCGTAAGGATTCACGTTAATACCATAGGTATTCTCACCACTAGTTTTAATACGTAATTTTTCATTAAATTCTCTAACGAAGGAAGAATTAATTTATTACTAAGTGCTTTTTCAGAATCTATTATAAAATTTTAACAAATAATAATTTTGCAAACATTCAACACTAATAAATGAAATTTGAGATTTTATTGAGGTTAATAATAAAAAGAAGTAGTGATAGTAATATATATATATTTTTTGGCTAAAAATACAAAAATAACGAAAAACATCATATGGAATTCAAAACACAAAAATAAAAAGTAACACGTTACATAGCATGCACCACAGTAAATAGTAAACATTTATATACATTTAACGGATGTTCATTTGAAAAGTCAATCTAGTAGCATGTGATTTACTGAGAACATTTTGAAGTATGTCGTAAATTAATATTTACTACGTAACCTACGAAGTCGTATATTTTGACAGTTTCATACATACAAATAAATAACAAATGTGATTGACATTATCAAATGTCATTTGGATTTACGTTTACGGAACAACAAACACATACTAATATATATGCGTCTTATTCTATCAAAATTTCAAAGTAACTTAGATTGACTTTTCAAATGAACACACGTTACTATATACATATAAAAATAAATCACTAAAAAGTTATAGAAACTATTAGGTATATACATATTACATATAAAAAAAGCAAAATTAATTAGGTAACGAAGAATGACAAACACATTTTATGAACTCTAGCCTAGACAAATGACCTGATTTTAATCGATTTATACAATTTTCCAAATATTTTAATTTGTTTTTCACTTACCTATCCTTTATTTTATTAGGAATATGTAAATTTTGTATTTTGATGTCAGTGTCAACTTGGAATTCTTTCAATTTTTCGATAAACACATATATAGACGGATGCGTACTATAAAAAGATGCATTAAATCTGGAATGGAACGACTCGCACGCATTTGTAGTGCGAGTATTCGAGGCAACTTCTTCCGCCCATATATTCGTAGGAAATGTAGCATTTTACTCTATATACGTTTCTAACAAATAATCGGCGTATTTATCTAACAGGCTATTGTCTGGTTTATAAGTCATCAAATCGAAAACAAAGCAGTCCGCAACATGTTCTGGTTGTAGATAAGTCATACCAAAGGTAAGTTTCAGCCAATTTCTTATTTCTGAATTATTTTTATAATGTTCACTTAATCCAAGGAACTGAATTTTTCTGTACCGTGCTTGGTGTAGGTAAAATCTACAGCCACTGATTTTTACACTGGGCCAAACATGAATTATTGCGGTATGTATTGCTTTTTCAAAATCAACATAGATCTCGCTAGGTTCGAAAAATGAATTAAATGATTCAAAAATGTTAGATTTCAACAACAAAAAAAGTGTTTTATATGTGGTCCAACTTTTGTTTGGCAACAAGCAATACAGTAGTGGGACATAGTGTCCATTCTGAAGTCCATGGATGGTAAAAAATTGTAGAAAGTATTTCGTACAATATGAGAATGTACCGTCCATATACAAGGTATTCATTTTAGACAAGGCACGAATATTGGCTTCACATGTAAATACGATAATGTTATGTTCTGCACTATTTATAAACAAAAAGTTTTCACCTTTCGTGGTTTTAATTTTAGGAGAATATAGATTTACAACTTCATGCACTTCGTTTATATGTGCAGGTAGGCGATTAGGAAATATTTTCCGACGGCAGTTATACATATTTCTTCGTACATAATTGACATCATTGGTTGTAACAGACTCTGGCATATTGGCACTAAGGACTCTTCGAATAATCTTTGAAGGTTTTTCCAATAAATCTTCTTCTGCTTTTCGCTTGCACAAATTTGTAAGCACTTTCCTGTTTGTTTTTTGCTCATCTACTTCATGGTTATGAACTATATCACTCCTCGATATTGTAAGCTCAGGACCAACAGTCAATACTTTAGCATTACACTTTCTTCTTTGGACACATCTCCAGAAAACTTCTCCGCTTTTCAATTCTTTTTCTTTAAAATACGTAAAATTCTCAAAGAGAAGTAAATCTTTACCCCGTATACTTTTTACTAACGTAGCTGACATATTATAAATCGAATACTTATATTAAATTATTATCACAATAAACAACACCAATTGTAAGTACTAACCTCTTCTGTTGAGCAAAAGAAACTAACTTGTGAAACCGTAATAACTAATAACTTTGCAAGAACATCAACATTAAATAGACATTAGTTAATATTAGTACTGGAAATTCCCAAATTACGGTATATATTGCTTTTATTACCTGAACTCTGTTAGTGGTGAAAATACCTGCCGGATTATGAGATTATTCTATCGATGCAGGTAGAGGGTAACATTTGGTGGTGAGATTACCTCCGCCGATGCATATATTAGTAGCGTTTTTAGTTTCTAGGATGAGGATGAAGAAAAAATGTTAGGCATAAAGTTATTTTAATGCCATATTATTGTTTAATTGAATAGCTTTTAAATTTGTGAATTTGTGTAAAAACTATTACACTAATTATTGACAAAAGAAAATGGAACCTCAAGTAGAAAAATGTGCATTTTCAACATATCCTATTGTCTGAGTTCAACAGTGGAGTAAATGCATGGGAAGTCGCGATTATATTTTAGATGTAGATTCTCAGTATCGTCTTTCCTGGCATTTTTCACTGATGACAATATTTTTAATGTATTTCAAACATTGTCGAGTAAGTTCAAATATTCTTTTAATAATTTTGGTCTGTTATAAAGAGTGCTTGAGTGCTGATGGGCCGAAATATCGCCACCAATGTTTAGGTGGCGATTTTTCGGCCCATCAGCACTCAAGCGGTTTTAATATTAGAAGGTACTTAATCGGGAGTATAGTTCTCGTCAAGATAACTTAAAATTACTTTATAAGAATAAACGGTCGATGCGTTATCCACGTTACCATCCTAATGTATTGAAGAGCTTGAGTGGTAATGAACTTACTGTATGACGAACCAATAGATCTTTAAAGCCCGTTATGGGTGCCTGTTATTTATTATATAAAGTGCCTGGTATAAGCAATATGCCAATATTCGACATTATATGGGTTAATATATTTATGTATTATTCAGCTGTCATGCTTTTAAAGAAGTAACTTATACAGGGTTATTCAAAAAGATACACACAATTTAATTAATTTGTATTTAATAAAGTATAAATCGGACATGACCAATCTACATACTAATGAAAAGAGAAAGTTCGAAAGTTTTTTAACACAGGTTATTAATGTTCAATGTGTTTACTACACGGCAAATATCTAAGTGGTAGCCAAAGTCGTCCCAGACTCATAAAAGCACGTCTTGTGTTACTGAGTTCATCGCAGCAGTGACACAGTTTCGCAGGTCGGTCAGAGTTGTTGGTAGATGTGGGACGTAAACAGCCTCCTTAACATAGCCCCGCAAGAGAAAGTTACAAGGCGTGAGATCAGGAGATGTCGGTGGCCAGAAGTGTAGAGCCAGGTCTTGATTTCCCATGCGACATATCGCGCTGAGGAAGGGATTGATTTAAGAATTCTCGGACACGATTAGCTTCGTCGAGTCTCTTTTATGTTGCAATGTTGTACGGGGATTTTGCAGACCTCATATGCGAATATTGTGTCGATTCACGATGGAACGTAGCTTCATTACTGAAAATTAAGTGCGGTAGAAACGCTTCATCCTCCACCATTTCTAGTATATTACCACAAAATTCACTACGCCTTTCTTTATCATTCTCAGGGAGAGCCTGTAAGCAGTAGGACTTGTACAGCAAACGCCGTCTCAAAACTCGCCATGCAGTTGGTTGGGGTATTCCTAGTTCTCTACCAGCTCTATTGGTTGACTTTACTGGAGTATTAACAAAACTGTCTTCTATTCTTCTAACGTCATCCTCTGATACATGCAATCCGCCCGGGTTTTTTCCTTTGCAGATATATTCAGATTGTTGAAATTGCTTAAACCAACGGTTTATGCTTTTCCTAGTAGCTGGTTCAATGCCGAATCGGAGACGAAATGCCTGCTGCACTATAACTGCCGACTCACTTCTTGCAAACTCAAGAACACAGAAAACCTTATGCTACATAGTAGCTATCTTACTCACAACTGAGGGTGACACGAAATGCCTGCCTATTGGCCCAGGTACCCTAGCGGCCGTTTGCGCAACTATCATCGCCCAAGCAGTGATAAATAAAATTTTGGAACTTCTCTTTCCTTCGGTATGTATGAGAATCAATGAATATTAAACAATAAACTTAGCTTGTCGAAATGTAGAAATTAACGCAATAGTTACATGTAAAATGAGATTTAATACTCATTGGTTCTCATTTGCAGTAAGTTCAATATATTAACTATATATATATATATATATATATATATATATATATATATGCAAAGTATGGAAGTGGAAGTTATGTCTGTCTCCGGGATACTGTGTGTTGACAAACTCCAATAAGAGCGAAATGCAACCACATATTCCGGGATAGATATAACTTTTAACGATTTTTTCATTATTCTACCAACTAGGAAGGTGGCGTCACGACGTGTTGAATTCTGCATACTGGTACAAACTTAGTTTATCGAAATGTTGAAATTAACGCAACACATTAGGCAGCATGTAAAGTGAAATTTAATACTCATTAGTTCTCATTTGCAGTAATTTTTATTTATAAATTTATAAGGTGGCAATTATTATTTGGTTCTATTATTATAATATTTCATTTTTCCTTGAAATTGAGGAAATTTGATACGTTTCTGTCGATATGAATTGCAGTGTATTTTTTCTATTTTGCGTTCGTAATGAACTCATTATGAAACCCAAAACAGTATCGCAATGAGCTTAATTTCGATACACTTTTTTTCATTTTTCAGTGTTGGCGTTATTCGAACAACGAAATTAATATCATTGCTGGTTTCTGATTTTAATAATTTAAGTACATTTGACAGATATGATATATGTATGTAGGCTACACAAACAACGTACATTGTATACAATTGACAACAAGATATATTGGTTCCTGTGTCACTTATGTTCACATTTTAAATAAAATATCAAGTACTGTTAATGAAAATTAATAAATAATATGTAATACAATGTATTTCGCGGATAGCAAGATTTCAATTCAAAAAGTCAAGTCAATGTGACTAACTGCATGCTTTATATAAAAATAAAACTCTGAACTTTCAAATTAAATAATATCAATTTATTAATGAAAAAAATTCAAAACAGAAAAAATAGTGTAAAAAAACTTGTTTCGTAAGGCCTTTTGTCGCACTCCTTCTTTAGAAAACTCGTGCGGCAAAATGGTGCCTCATGAAACTTGTATTTTAATATTTAATATTGCGTTTATCGCTTTTGTGTTCTACAAGTTATATGGTCCGCGATAGCTTGTAAGAGCTGATTTTGTGTATCCTCGGGTGACTATAAGACGTTCGCTCGTACGGTATAATATGGTTCGCAGAACCTGATCAGTGATGTATTCAGTATTCCAATAGAACACGAGATTTACGCGAACAAGAGAAAGGTTTAGAGCAAAATGAGGGAAAACGTAAGAGGATTTAAGAAGTGCAGAAGATGGAGACGAAAAACGAGTGATATTTTTATAGAAATATTTCGAAATGATATTAATTTAACGGTCACCGACTTTACACCACAATTTTGTATTCTTTCTACTATGACTTTTACATACTAATTAAATATTATAATAGACTTAATATAATTAATTAAGGTATATTATATTTTTGTTAACGTGATAATTATTCTAATTAATATTGCCAAGTTTCAATAGTTACTACAGTATGTTCGTAGTGTATGAAAATTCTAATTATCATGTTGTTAATCTATATACTCGTACTTACACGAAATTTTAACGATTATGGTTTTACAATGGATAGACTATTACCGAGATTGAATATGCGACATTTAAAATTACGGTATTCATTTTTAAATAAAGATTTGAAATAATTAGATATAATATTTTCTAATTTACACATGCAATATTTACAGTTAGTTATATATTCATGTGTTTGTATAGAGATGGGTAAATATAGAAAAATGCATACATGTCACAGCTAAATGAACGTAAATATTCGTAATTAACGGTAAGTACTTATAGTTTGAACAGATGTACACACACGAAATAGTAAGTAAAATTCAAAAATTGTTTATTTATTTTTCTACCTGATATAGTTTACAATCTATTAGAAAAGCTAACAATATGTAAGTAAGTGGGTAATATAATTGGCACATTATATGGTTAATTTTCTTATTATTTTTTAAAATCAAGTAGCATTAGAAAAGAAATACTTTAAAAAAATGTATTGATTAAAAGATAAGTTTTAGATGTATATATTAAATAACAATAATTATAGTTAGTTAGGATTATGAGATTGTTAGAGGTAAAACAAGTAAATGGGGTAGGGATTTACATTATAAGTTTCACATGTTACTGTGCTACTGTGTATGGGAACATTCATTTAATAAATTGTACTACTATATTATTAATTTATAGCTTCAATTTCATTTCGATTTGAACGAAAATACCGAAAGTACTTAATATCCAGTATATCCACAATCTGGTCAATGTGATGCTGAACTGAGGTCTGATTTGGCGATAGTTGGGACGGTTGATAGGTTTTCGATCGGTTGTATTACTGAAATGTTTCTCCTAGAGGCCTCTTAAGAATACGTGTCCATCGTTAGTCATTACAGAAGCTAATCTAAAAAAAAACTATAAATGTTGGTCTTGGTAGCATTTCTCTCTCTCCATTTCCCCTCTCTGTCACCCCCTCTTCACTCTCTCCTCTTCTCTCGCTCTTTTAAAAAATTGGTTACTTTTATTTTTCAACATAGTCTCCATTAAGGTAAATACATTTTTCCCATCGATGTTCTAGTGTTTCTAATGCTTCTCGAAAAAAATATTGTTCAACCTCTGTAAACCTCTGATGTTTCGCATATATCACATCATTATCCGACGGAAATCGTTTACCACGCAAGTATTCTCTTTAAGTTTTGGAAACAGTCGGTAATCGCTGTGGGGCAAATCTGGCGGATGCTCAAATAATTCGTATCCTGCTTGAGCTATTGCAGCAGTTGCAATTATCTTGATGCAAGAGAACACCTTTGCGTAACTTACTCCGACGTTTTTCTTTTATCAAGTCATGTAATTTGGGAATTAAATTGGCATTATAAGCGCCTGTAATTGTAGACCCCTTCCGCAGAAAATCTACTAAAATTACTCCTTCAGCATCCCAAAGTACGAATAGCCTTTCCTGCTGAAAGTTGCATCCTAAATTTTTTCGGCGGTGGCGAACCTCTATGTGTCCGCTCCTTACTTACTCTGTATTTTGGTCTCTACATCATAATGATGGATCTAGGACTTATCCATTGTCACTAAACTTCTTTTGTCATGTCTATGTTGCGTTAAGAGACGACTGAAAATGTCTTTTCGAGTTTGCTTGTGTGCATCTGTTAACATTAGTGGTACCCAGCTTGCAGACAATTTTTCATACTCAATTCGGCTGTAATTATATTTTATACCACATGGTATGAGAGACTAGTATCTTCAACCATTTGTCGTAAGTATTTAATCACCGCTCGTTGTTCAATACGATCAATTTTGTTACTGATATGTGACTCTCTCGACCTCAGGCGTTTACTGCATACACGCTTTAACAGGTTGTGAGTTTCCACCGTTAGTCTATTCATAACAGGTTACAATGCGACGTGAAGATATACAATTGTTTTGGTTTATAAATAGGTCAGAGGCGGAGCAAAGGGAACAGCCTTCATATATATATATATGTATATATATATATATATATATATATATATATATATATATATATATATATATATATATATATATATATATATATATGGTAAACCTAATCAGTAGGCGATTAAAGGTCTGTATATTACTTCAAAATATATGTATTTAAAAAACTCTACATGTTTCGGCTGTATACGCCTTTTTCAAGAGAATACAAAATATGAATGACAGGATATAAATGTCAAGTAATTAAGTTGCTATGGTTTAAATTATTCAAAGATACATTCTAGTAATAATAATAAATCATGCCTTAGTATTCCAAAAAATAGATAACAAGGTGTGAAAATATGTGTTGTTCGCTGCTAGCAATTTGTGTCTCCTTCTGGGTATGAACTTGTGTGTTGGTTGCTGCTGGCAGCTTGCGTCTCTCTATGGGTGTGTGGTTTTGTGTGAGAGCGTAAGTGTAGGGTTTTGTATGTCGGTGCGTTCGTGCGTGTGTTTAGTGATCGGTTGCATGAATTTAGAGAGGTCGGATAACCAGCCGTTGCGTAGGGCCGCCAACCCTTTCCCGACAACTTCTTTACAATTCCGTGCAGTACTTCGACGGTCTGACCCCCGCCCCAACGAGGCAAGGCGCAGACAGGCGAAGCGCACTCTGTACGGGGTTGCTCATCGCAACTAAGGGAACACTCTTAGTGGCTACCTCGGTCGACGATGGTCACACTTATGCCATCTTAACGTTTTCCGCCGAAGCGGGGGCATAGCACACACGTCGCTTCGGCGGAAAACGTTAAGATGGCATAAGTGTGACCATCGTCGACCGAGGTAGCCACTAAGAGTGCTCCCTTAGTTGCGATGAGCAACCCCGTACAGGGTGCGCTTCGCCTGTCTGCGCCTTGCCTCGTTGGGGCGGGGGTCAGACCGTCGAAGTACTGCACGGAATTGTAAAGAAGTTGTCGGGAAAGGGTTGGCGGCCCTACGCAACGGCTGGTTATCCGACCTCTCCAAATTCATGCAACCGATCACTAAACACACGCACGAACGCACCGACATACAAAACCCTACACTTACGTTCTCAAACAAAACCACACACCCATAGAGAGACGCAAGCTGCCAGCAGCAACCAACACACAAGTTCATATCCAGAAGGAGACACAAATTGCTAGCAGCGAACAACACATATTTTCACACCTTGTTATCTATTTTTTGGAATACTAAGGCATGATTTATTATTATTACTAGAATGTATCTTTGAATAATTTAAACCATAGCAACTTAATTACTTGACATTTATATCCTGTCATTCATATTTTGTATTCTCTTGAAAAAGGCGTATACAGCCGAAACATGTAGAGTTTTTTAAATACATATATTTTGAAGTAATATACAGACCTTTAATCGCCTACTGATTAGGTTTACCATATCATACCAAGGTCACGAAGTTATTATATATATATATATATATATATGGTAAACCTAATCAGTAGGCGATTAAAGGTCTGTATATTACTTCAAAATATATGTATTTAAAAAACTCTACATGTTTCGGCTGTATACGCCTTTTTCAAGAGAATACAAAATATATATATTTTGTATTCTCTTGAAAAAGGCGTATACAGCCGAAACATGTAGAGTTTTTTAAATACATATATTTTGAAGTAATATACAGACCTTTAATCGCCTACTGATTAGGTTTACCATATCATACCAAGGTCACGAAGTTATTATATATATATATATATATATATATATATATATATATATATATATATATATGAAAAATGAAAAATTTGTGAAAGACATATCCGCCCAGAATATGCAAATATCGATATTTCACTGTTTCACTTCTATACTACGTTTATATATACGAGCTATAATGAGCTTCATGTGTATGAGAATTCTCATACACATGAAGTAGATTATATATATATATATATATATAATTTGATAAATTCTTGGAGTTTTCGGCTTTTATATTAAATATTTTCAAATTAGTATGTTATTTTGCGAAGTAAATGAGAATGTAAACATTGCTGTCTACAAATTACGACGCAAATCATACGAAATTGTTATTTTAAAAAGTTACGTCCACGTTGGGACTTGAAGTCTACGGTTTGTCGGACCGTCGCTCTAACCAACTGAGCCACAATGGACATTGGTTTCAAGTTTATTAGAACTGTCTTATTAGGCACCGATGTTAATATTCAGATGTTAATTTTAAAGTTTGAAATTGCTAATATTTACTCCTTTAGCTATTAATATATATAATTTCTTTTTTTATTTTTCAAATAAAGATTTCGTATGATTTGCGTTGTAATTTGTAGACAGCAATGTTTACATTCACATTTACTTCCCAAAATAACATACTAATTTGAAAATATTTAATATAAGAGCCGAAAACTCCAAGAATTTATCAAATGATACGAATATATTAAATGAACGACTAAGAAATTAATTATATATATATAAATATAGTATTTTAGTGACCTTGGTATGATAAGGTAAACTTAATTAGTCGGCGATTAAAGGTCTGGTTACCACCTCAAAGTGTATACACCCAAAACAATCCTACAGTTTCGGCAATGATGCCTTTGTCAAGGATATAAAAAATATAAATGACAGAATATTCTGTCATTTATATTTTTTATATCCTTGACAAACGCATCATTGCCGAAACATGTAGGATTGTTTTGGGTGTATACACTTTGAGGTGGTAACCAGACCTTTAATCGCCGACTAATTAAGTTTACCTTATATATATATATATATATATATATATATATATATATATATATATATAGAATAAAATAAATTAAAAGCGGGCAAGCGGTCTGTCAACTCATGTATTAATTATCCCTATATTTCGCAACAACTTTGTTGCTTCTTCCGGAGATAAAAATGTAGAGTTCAAAAAAATAACAAAAGTGACGTACAAGGACAATTAGATTTTAATCAATTTTATTGTGCTTTTACATCACTTTTATTATTTTTTTGAACTCTATATTTTTATCTCCGGAAGAAGCAACAAAGTTGTTGCGAAATATAGAGATACATAATTAATAAATCAGTTTTTAATTGACAGACCGCTTGCCCGCTTTCAATTTATTTTATTCAACATATGGTCGATTCTTTTAAATTATATATATATATATATATATATATATATATATATATATATGTATATAGATATTAAGATAATTATTTCGTGACCTTTGTATGTTATGGTAAATTAAATTTGTTGGCGGTTTAAGGTCTGGTTTTACTTCAAAATGTATAAATTTAAAACAATCCTTACATGTTTCGGCAAATGATGCCTTTTTCAAGGAATATAAAATATCGATATTTTATATTCCTTGGAAAAGGCATCATTTGCCGAAACATGTAAGATTGTTTTAAATACATATATACATTTTGAAGTAAAACCAGACCTTAAATCGCCAACAAATTGAATTTACTATATATATATATATATATATATATATATATATATATATATATATATATATATATATATATATATGTGTGTGTGTGGAGATATATTTCTTGTAGGTCGATCTGTACTAATTTTTTGGTAGACCAATTTTCCATGATTTTTTTTCGACATGATACATCGAGTTTTTGTATCGAAGTATCAATCCTATATATGCTAATTCATTTATTTTAATATTAATATTTTGTTATCAATGAGCCATAACTATATGCTTTCTTTTTTGTGGAGTATATTTGATAATATTTTATTGTCTGGTTTGACAATTGTACAATAGAAAATAGTAAAATTTTGAATATTCTCCTCAGGTAATTTATTAAGTATGTACTCAATTAGAATGTTTTTAGTTGACTTTACCACTCGATTGAAATTTAGCTTAACATCACGAGCTCCACGTGATTTGATAAATGCATGCATATTAAACAAATATTTACCATTTTAAAAATGCACGAAAATTGTTTAGGATATATCAGATAAAATAAGAAGCCTCATGAAAATAAACAAGCTGTTTAGCGCAACTATTTTCTAAATATAGTAAAAGTAATGAAATGAATTGGTTAATATTATTTATATATCATTAATATAAATCATTTCACTGAGTTATCAATTATGTCTATTAATCATTTGAAGTTTTATATCGCGAATATAAAATAGAAAATACGTGCATTTATAGAAAAATATGTAATGAAATACTACATATTTACTTATTACTTTGCTTTCGCATTATCAGAACTGATAAATTTTTCATTAATAACAATGACTCAACGTCTCATTGAATCTTTTTCTTAATAATAATATGATATTGATTTGAAGCATCAAGGTTAGGCAGTAACTTATCTTATCAGTATTTACCTATTGGATTGTTAATTTCGATGTTATCATTTCATAATAAAATATATATACAGTGATGTGCAAATGTGTGGAACCATGTAAATATATGTTAAATCAAAAAGGTATTGTAATAAAATTTTAGAGGCGAAAATAAGGGAAGAGCAAATGTGCAAATGTGTGGAACCATGTAAATATATGTTAAATCAAAAAGGTATTGTAATAAAATTTTAGAGGCGAAAATAAGGGAAGAGGAGGCATCATTGAAGTATTTTCTTAAATGCACAGAGTGTTCAAAAAAATGTAACGTACTAAACTTATACTTTTTTAATTGATTTTTTTTTCATTTTGATAACACGATTTCAAAAAACTATAACACTAAAGTATTTAGCTTGAGATTTACATGGAAACGAAAATCAAAATTTTTAGAATATTTATCTTTCACTATTTTCAAAATCATAATATAGCAAATCAAGTATTGCTTGAGACTTAGCTATGATCGTTTAAATAAAAATTTATACAATTCCAAATGTAAGTACTACAATTTCTGGCGATTAAAAAATTGGTACTTTTTTTGTGGAACAAAAAGTTAACGTGAATTATTACAATCTTTAAATTTTATCACAAGGTCTAATATTTAAAAGTGTCATTAAATAATTGATGTTTGTCAATAATGGTTGAATTAAATGAAAGCGAAAGAATACAAATATTAATGATGATCGATTTTAGTGATAGGATAAGAACTCATCAGGAAGTATGAAACCGTTTTAATACTATGAGTATACATCCCAATCGGCAGCTAATTTCGCGTTCTGTTATTATCAAAAGAAGGTACAATATAAATGCGGGGTTCACAATTTGCAAAGAATTTGTCGTAGAAATTAGGCTACTCTATATCGTATGGAAAACAAAAAAGTTCTGATATTTTACCCAATTATAGTACCAGTGTAAACAAACAAAAAGTCTTAGTCAGCAGAGGTTCGCAACTCAATTGTTTCTGATATATAGTCGATTTTCTGTTTTAAAATAAAAAAAAATATAATTTTTGTGTTTTGAGAGTGGTGGTCTTTGTCAAACAACTTCCTGTTACTTAAAATTAGTTTTTCCAGAAATCTGTCATCAGATTACTTATCATTTGCGTTAGTTTCTTCTCTTCCCAAATTATGCCTGAGTACGCAAGTACACAAACGGCCGACATAATTTTATATACGGTCGTGCGAACGGTAATGCTGCCGAAGCACGAGGTATGTTTGGTGAAGCATTTTGTTGAGGTTGCCATAAAAACAACTTTATCGCATCGGAGTTGAAGAGTTTCGGAAGTGCATAGAACAATTGAAAAATAAACTTCACAAGTATATTGCGGCTGAGGAACAGTTCTTTGAAAGGGATTAACATTTTTTTTAAAGTAAATTTTAAAACAATTCCTTATTTTTGCCCCCCCCCCCCCCCCCGTATTACTGATGATGAATCTATAATTCAATAAAAAAGGCGCACCTGCCAGAGGTGCAGTTTGATAGTGAACAAAAAAATTCAGTACGAAAATGACAGTGGATATGGTGGGTTGTTAGATCACGCGTGTATTCAAACCCTACTCGTTTACTTAAATTAGAAATACATAGGTACATATGGTATTTCACCGACGTATTGCCAACATGGGTAACTGACAATATGTCACAACATTTTAAGCAGTTTAATTTTTTTAAATAGCATTTAATTACAACATCTAAAAATAAAATTATAAACATTACAAAATTACAAGTTATAGTTATACAGTTATCAATAACGCATATTTATTCCTTTTGCCTTTATTATTACAGCTTCCAGTCTTCGATTCTTGCTTTGAATAATGACCTTAATGTCGGTTTGAGGAATATTCCTCCACTCTTTACGAAGGTTATTTACATTCTGCGGGACGGCTACACGGCCACATGTTTCTTAAACATGCCCCAACCAGGTTCTACTGGATTTATGTCCGGGCTATGCGCTGGCCAAATCATTCGATTGATTTGCACTTGTTGCAAATATTCTGAATTGATAAACGCTGCATGCAGTCGGGCATTATCGTCCATTAACACAAACCCATCACCAATAAGCGGAGCATAGGGCACAGCACGTTCTGAAAGGATCTTTTCTATGCACCTGTAAGCGACAAAGAACCATTTCTGATGGAAACGAGCTCCATACGGGCTTGGTACGAAATTCCAGCCCATACCATTACAAAGTTTTTGTAAAACGGTGTTGTTGGAGAAAATGTATATTCAAAACAATGTTTTCCTGGTTTTCCCCATACTTTTTCTCGGCCATCTGGAGACCGCAACGCAACTATGGACTAATTTGAGAATAAAATATTGCTCCATTGCTGATCTGTTCTAAGTAAGTGTTGCCAGCGCCGCGCCGTACTTTTGGCCGCCTGTGGGCATGCATAAATTTGCCGCCCCTACTTTTTTAACATAGAATTACATTTATGTATGTAAAGACAAAATTTCAAATCATTCATGTGTTAAAGATCACGAGAAATATGTGTTGTCCAAACTGTTCCGAATATTATTATTATTGTATATTCGGGTGATTACATTATTTTATGCTAGTATTGCAATAATGCAGATATCATTTATTGATAAAGCTATGAATTTCCGAACCCTGATTAATATGTACTTTTTGTATATATATATTGTTTACTCTGAGGAATTTGTATTTATGTTTGTCTATATATTACATTTTTATCCACATCTTACGTACATATTATAAAGGCACAAATTAGGAATAAAACATGAACAGCCACAGCACCCATTCTATGATCTGTCACATTTAACTCAATTGGGGAAAATGTTGTTACTACTTGTTATGGATTGTTATTGTTATGGGTTATCGAAAAATAATTAGTAATTGATGCGCTAGTAGAACAGACCGTAATATAATATTTTCAACACTAAAAAGTTTAGAGCCTGACACACATGCTTGCGATGCATCTTAAGGTTCTAAATACTTGCAAAAATATATTAGGGTAAACCAAACAGTGTTATATTTCCTTATCGCAACCATACATTTTCCCGTCATCGATAAGTAATAAAAAGCCCCGTAATATAAATAACGCTTTAAACACTAATGCAAAAAATATAACGATTAGAAGAAATGTGTTATCGAGGGTAGGGTTGTTTAAATTAAACATAACTGGTCACCTACTTCAGTTCTTCCTCTAGATAGGCCAGTGTGTTTTTTAAATGACACGTTGACCAGTGCCTTTAGTAATGTCGAATAATCGCCCTATGATTTGGCCGCCTGTGTGCCCAGCACCCGTGCACACAATTACGGCGCGGGACTGAGTGTTGCCTTGCGAACTGTAAGCGAGGCAGTCGATGTTGGGTGAGCAATTGTGAGCTTGTCGTTGACTTGAAAGACCCTAACCTAGTCTCTTTGAAGCATCTTCTTACACTTCTCTCACATTCTTCCCACATACTTCTGCCAACCGATTTCGTACCATAACTGTACAATGACGATTTCGCAACACAATACTTACTAAAAATCGGTCATCACAGATCATTGTTGTTCTTGGCCAACCTGATTCAGATCTTCTCGTATAACTGTAAATTTTTTGATATTTAATGATGGCTCTAGGAAAAGTTGTATAGGCTGCCCACATAGCCTTCGCAGCATATCGAATGCTACACCCATCTTAACTAGAGCTAAAACCTTAGCAACATCGTGGCATAATTCGATGTAGATTTCGTAAAACACGATGTTCTAAAAAAAAGTCTAAGCAAGAATCAACACTAGCAATTGAAAACACTCAATCACAACCGTAGCTTGAACGATATGCATCAATAATACAATAATAGCGATACGAATAACAAGCAACTAAAGCTTTTTTTTTCAATGGACGACTGACATTCTGATGTATTAGTAGTGGCTTGATTTTTACATCATATATATATCAAAATATTAATAAGCTGTAAGTTATCCGCATTTTTGCCAGTGTGTGAATAATTTATTACTATTTTTTTTAATGTAAATTTACTGAATGGGCGATTTTTAATTATTTAAATTTAAATTATCACGAAAATCTACGCAGAATGTTTAACCTAACAGCGTGATGGAAAAAATCTTATCAACCGGAACTTTATTAACGAGTGACGGTTTGGCCATGTGCAAACTGGAATTCTCTACATTTCATTCATGCTTATTTTGTCATAACCATATTTCATTCTATTTTATTTTATTACAAATGTATATTTGCATGAATTAGTGACAAGTCTAAAAGTTAAATCTGGTAATAGGATTATTCTGGCATGGTGGTACTTTAAGAGAAATAATTTACTAAAATTTAGTAACGATTTTCAAGTTATACGACATGAATATAAGCTTTATAAATTCGCTACTAAACGTGAACTTTTTTTATAAGAGCAACATTTAGATTTACTAATAACTAGAGCTGAGGATGTTTGCGGTATAACCATGGTTATATCATGTAACCATAGTAAATTACTATGGTTATATGATATAACCATGGTTATACCGCAAACATCCTCAGCTCTACTAATAACATTTAAAAAGAATTGGGCCACAAAATTTCATTTTTCGAGAACTATGAACAAAAAATTCATATCCGAGTGAAACTCGTATATGAAACTCATACGGTATGCGAGGTACTTCGGCTGTCAGATTTTTAATAATATTTTATATTATTAAAAATACCTTTGTATTATACAAAACTGGTGGGGTTTACCTACTCATGTATGTTTCAATTATTCTGATACATTACACATGCGGTTAAGCCGTAGTATGAGTGAAGACACAAACAAAAATGCAGTTTTCTAGAGAGATTGGCTGTGCCAACCTCGCCAAGGACGTCGTTACTTCACATTAATTATGTGGACGGTATGCGAGGTACTTCGGCTGTCTGACAACAGGCAGCGCCGAATTTACTTCTGCCCTCGGTCTGGATAATTACGGTGATAGGGCGATGTGGTTCTTTTCTGTGAATGTGTCTGGGAATATCCTTTCTCCAGCAGGGGCGTACCGATGAGCCTGTAGAAAGGTGAAATACGTATCTACGTCTCTGGGGATAGGATATATTCGGACACGTTCACAGAAAATATTAATAGTGAACCTGCATTTGTGTTCTTCACACCAGATTTTTAATAATATTTTATATTATTAAAAATACCTTTGTATTATACAAAACTGGTGGGGTTTACCTACTCATGTATGTTTCAATTATTCTGAGAAAGAACTATGTTTACCGACGAATCGTGATTCCACTTTTCTAGATTTGTTAACATAATATTTTATTAGGAAACACTAAATGATGAGCCATATCGATTAGAAATTCTAGTATAATTTATAAATATGTTACACAAAATTCTTTATACTGTAATCAATTCTTTTAAGAAAAGAATTTTACTCTGTAGAAATCTGGCCGGTGGCCATATAATACATTTAATTAATATTTTTTTTCTTATTTAATAAGTTTAGTTTGATTTCCTTCTTTTTACACAATTTTTTTTTTATTTGTAATATGTAAACAATAAATTACATAGAATTAATAGAGGACTCTTTCATCCACATAGCGACACCTAATGAAATAACAAATAAACTAATACAGGGTGCGGCAAAATAACCTCCCTATTTTTTGACGTAAATAAAAAAAGCATTTTTCCAGATAAAGCAATTTAATTTTTACCAACTTATTCTTTAACACGGAAATTTTTTTTTACTTGGTTTTGAAAATAATATCTGACAAATGGTGGCTGTGGCTGTTGATACACTGCTGCAAGCGAACATTGAAGCACTCGTGGACTCTCTCAAGCATCGCTTGAGGTATGCGATGAATTTCCTCGCGAATTGCTTCTTTCAGGTCTAGCAGGTTTCCGGGACGATGTTTGAACAATGCTGTCTGGTGGAAGACTTTCCAAGATGAGTTGACATGCTTCCGTGCAACTCTGGCAATCACGTTGTGACAGTTCTTACACAACAACCATCTTGTAAGGATGGAAATGAAGATCCTTGTGTAGGATTCGACGGACACTACGGTCAGACATTCGAAGGGCGGCTGCATGTTTACGAGCTGATCTTTTAGGAGACTGCAAAACTGATTGTCTAACCGCATTGATGTTTTCAGGTGTACGGGCACTACGAGGTCTTCCACCCCGTTTTTTAACAACAGAACCAGTCTCTCTAAAGTTTTTTACCCACAACAAAATAGACTTTCTGTCCGGTACCGGCTCATGCGGAGGAATTTGAAATCGCGTTCGAAAAGCACGCTGTGCCGTGACAACCGACTTGTTGCGAATGAACGCTTCCACCGCATAACCTCTGTTCTCGTTCATCCACGCCATGATGGTGACTGGTGCCTACGTTCCGAATGCAACGTAAACTTTCCACTCTCCTGCGTCGACTGCTGCTATCCCCACTACTCTAAGTGTCTCCAGTTACTTACTACCGAGCATCGAAAATAGGGAGGTTATTTTGCCGCACCCTGTATATTACTGATTCTGCTTATGGCACTCTGAAATAAAATTGTGTTATCAAATTTTTTTAAATTGTAATTGTCCTAATTTTAATCATATTTTACGCAGTCGATTGTATAATTAACTATTTGTGCGACTGTTTTCCGATGATGTACAGGGATTACCTAACATTCTAAAACCATGATTGAAAATAACAGGATATTGTCTACATGAAAATAAAATAAGTATTAACATTCACACCTTTTGGTTAAATATATTAAATGTGAATAAAGTATATGAAGAATTTTTAAATTTGAATAAATGCAACTTCTTGTAAATGAAAAAATATTAAAATATAATGCCTCTTAGGCAATCGTCTTCTTCCTTTAATTAGGGAGAAACCTTTTTTTCACGCACCTATCATGGCGTTTCAGTGTAAGCGGAGACCCAGCTTTCCTTCTATATTTTTAACGGTCTCCCAGGACCTCTTCTTCCTGCTGGTTTTTTGGTCTCTTACTATTTCTATCAATCTGGTCTGGACGTGCTCGTTCCATGCTTTTTTCCTTCCTCTGACTAATCTAACGACATCTCCGATTTCACATTCTACTCTTATAGCTTCGTTTCGAACTCTATCTCCTTGTTTTGCTCACTATCGTTCTTAAAGTGTTCATTTTGGTTGTTCGTATCATTTCTTTAATTCTGCTTGTGTCGGCATGAGTTTAAGTTGCATATGTCATTATTGGTCTTACTATGGTTTTATATATTTTTACTTTGCTCTTTGCTGTGTGGCGTTTATTTTTACAGGTGACATCTCTTAAATATCCAGACACTCGTGCTGCTTTCATAGTTTGTCGCCTGAATTCTCCGTAGTTGTTCCGTTCACTCGATATTTCTACCCCCAAGTACATAAAAGTCATCACTTGTTCGATAATTTTGTTGCGTATTTCTAAATTACATCCTATAGATTCTTTTGCGGCCATTAACGATTTTGTCTTTTCTGTGGATATTTGCATATTGTATCTTTAGCCGTTTTTTTGAATCGATGGAAAAGTCTCTGTAGTATCTGCGATTAGCACCGCATTGCCAGCGTAAGATACGAGGGTTGATCCCTTCGCTCCGCCCCTGGCCCATTTACAAACCAAAACAATTATTTATCTTCACGTCACATTATAACCTGCTATGTATAGATTAACGCTAGAAACTTACAAGTCTGAATCTGTTAAAGCGTGTAATAGACGCCTGAGGTCGAGAGAGTCGCATATCAATATCAAAATGGATACTGTCGAGCAATGAGTAGTGACTAAATTCTAACGTTTGAAAGAGATGACCACAACTCAAATTCGTCAAGATTTGGTGGATACATTAAGGGAATCTGCTGTTTCATATCGCATAGCTAGAAGATGGTGTAGTGATTTTAATGTGGTAGAGAGTCGTGTCCATGATATCGTGCTGCAAGATCAACGTGTCAATATTAGAAAAATAGTTGAAGATACTCGTCTCTCATACCATGTGGTATATAATATAATTACAGCCGAATTGAACATGAAAAAATTATCTGCAAGATGGGTACCATGAATGTTAACAGATGCACACAAGCAAACTCTAAGAGACATTTGCAGTCGTCTTTTAACGCGGTATAGACACTACAAAGAAAACTTTATTGTCAGATTAGCGACAATAAATGAGTCGTGGATCCATTATTATGATGTAGACACCAAAATATAGAGTAAGATGTGGACACATCGAGGTTCACCACCGCCGAAAAAATTCAGGTTGCAACATTCAGCAAGGAATGTCATGCTGTTCGTAGTTCAGGATGTTGAAGGCGTGATTTTAATAGATTTCGGAGTCACAATTACAGGTGATTATAACACAAATTTAATTCAAAAATTACGTGACTTGATAAAAGAAAAACGTAGAGGGAAGTTGCGCAAAGGTGTTCTCTTGCATCAAGATAATTGGAACAGGTGCAATAGCTCAAGTAGGCTTCGAATTAGTTGAGCATCTGCTATATTCGCCAGATTTGGTTCCCAGTGATTGCAGACTGTTTCCAAAACTAAAAAAACACTTGCGTGGTAACGGTTTCCGTCAGATAATGATGTGATATGTGCGGTAAATCAGTGGTTTGCAGAGGTTGAACAATCTTTTTTTCGAGAAGTATTAGAAATACTAGAACATCGTTGGGAAAAATATGTTAACCCTAATGGAGGCTATGTAATAGCCTTCAAAAATAAAAATAAGACAAATAAGGCAAATATTAAATAAGCTGCATATTTTAATATATAAGGTAGATTCTAAGGGGTTATTTATGTCAACAAGGTAAGAAACAGTTTGATTTTCGGGAGTGTTTTTCACTTGAAGACTTTAAGATCCATGATAGAAAACTATTTCATGTACGTAATTACTAAATGACATTGAAATGATTTAAGTACATGGTAGGGTGTGCATTAAACATTGTGCGTGATTGAACACACTATAAAATCAGAGAGTTTATGATTAAAGAATCGGACCTTGCAAATCAATAGAGCAGACATTTATTAATTGTACTCTCTAGCTACCGTTCTCAGGAATGGGGGTGATATATTTAGTCTAAAATAAGAAATAATATATATATAAATTTCAACTGATGTTTTCGAAGCAACTGGCCTTAATTAGTATTTACACAATTAGTTAAAGAAGCAATTTTTGAATATGTAATTAAAAACAACCCAAAACACATCCAAACTTTTTAATAGTGTACTTAAACCAAAAAGATGCATATAGGTAAAAATAAGCAATGTTACAAATACTATTTGACTTTGTGGTTTGTATATGTTCTTCTGTGAACTGAATGAAAATTTTATAGCTTATTTATAACATTTGTCTTCGATACCATGATGGTATACGCTGAATTTCAATACATTATAAATAAGGAAATGCCAATGACATTTTGCCAGTATTTTTTTAGCAGCTGTGAGGTACACTTCAATTCGAAGGCAGAATGATAATTAGGTAGCCTAACAATAAAACAACGATTCTATGTAAACACAAATATTTTTATTTTCAATGTAATAATCCTCCAAACGTTCAATAAACTTTTTACAACGATGTTCCAGTGCTCTTATCCCATCGCAGAAGGTGTTTTCTTCAAGTCCAGCAAAATAGCAGTCTACGGCGGCTTTGACTTCCTCGTCCATGGAAAACCTCTGTCGACCTAAAAAGGTTTTAAGCTTTGGAAATAGGTGATAGTCCGAGGCAGCCAAATTTGAGGAATATGGTGGGTGCGGAAGCAAATCAAACTTCAGTTCATGAATTTTATTCACTCAAATAACGGGGTATGCTAACTCAGGTCTTTTTTCAAACATTTTTGGTGCAGCTTATCCAGAAAATGAGCATAATATTCCCCGTTTATCGCTTGTCCCTTTAGACGGTCATCAGGATTCCTTTTGCGTCCCAAAAAACTGATGCCATTAGTAATGGCATCAGTTAGCTCGTAAGGTAATGGCCCATTATCTTACCAGCTAACTTCGTGGTTAGGGATTTCTTTGGAGCCAAACAGCCAGGTTCTATCCACTGTTTAGACTGAAGTTTTGTTTCAGTGGCATAATAATAGACCCATGTTTCGTCGGTGGTAATAAATCGTTACATCAAATCAGACGGATTTTTCTGAAAACGGTCCAGACATTCTTGTGACTTGTGTGATGAATAAACGCAGCACGCAGATCGCTAACAGCTTCTTCAATTCTGAAGTGACGATATTGCATACTCGCCCTCTTTTGCAATGCCCACAGAATTGGCTATTTCACTTAATTGGAACCGTCGATCTTTTATCATCCTATCATCCTAGGTGACCATTTCCGGAGTAGTAGTCCTTGACATTCGTACGACCGCGTTTGAACTGAGCACCCAGTTTTTTATCATTGCGTACGAGGGAGCATAGTCATCCAAAACACTTTTCATCTCCTCCAATATTTTTTCTTTACTCGAACCTTTCATGTAAAGAAGTTTAATGACGACGCGATTCTTAACGTTATTAATTTCAGTACAAACACAGAATACGTTTGATTTGAAGAACTGCTCACAACCAAGTATTTGACAGTGCTATTTCCAGCTTTGTCTAGCAGCGCCATCTACATAGAGGTTACCTAGTTATCATCCAGCTCTCAAATTACGAACAATAGAGTTAGAATGACTGCTCTGGGGTGATTTGATTATCCGAAGAATAAGATATGCATGGCATCTTACCTTTACAGATTTGAGCATAATTGTCTATAAATAATTTAGAAAAATATTAAGCGGCTGTAGTTCATCGACAGTGAACACGCAGGATGACTGGTTATGGAAGTAGGTACTTCAGAAAATGTGGTTTGTATCCTTACAATGATAACAGATAAAAATGCACCTAGCAAAGGAAACTATCCTTGATATTGGATTTGCCACTGGGTTCTATATTAACTAAAGTCTCAGCTCGTCGCGTAATATAGCAGTTAACAATACGAGTATGAACTTATCAAACAGAAATGTTGGTCACCTGATTTTGTAATCTACGACTTCGGAATAATCTTGAAATTCAAAAATTTACGTGGTGACCCTTTTATTTCAGAGTGAACGAATGATGTAACGTCTTCCGTTTGTGGTATCAATTTTAAATAGGACGGCTAAAAATATTCATGAAGCTTTACATAATTTACATAGTTTTCTTGTATTTCAATAATTGCAGTGTCCCTCGTAAACATCAACATGTATGCATCTACGAGGGCTATTCGTAAAGTAAATTCCGTTTTGGCCTAGTGATCAGAGGGGTGGGGATTTCAGGGCGTAGCGCTGCGGTGCAGTCTGGTTCAGTGTGAGTCTGGCAGTGCTAGTGAAAGAATACTTTGGACATTATTTCGTGCTATTTTGTTAATTTAAAATGGCTGGTGCAATTTAAAATCCCGCCGACTGTTCATTGCGTGCTGTTATCCGATTTCTGTGTGCAAAGAACATGAAGGCTGCTGAGATTCATCGTGATCTTTGTTCTGCTTATAGTGAAAATGTCACAAGTAACAGTATGGATAAAAGATGGTGCCGTATCTTTCGAGAAGGACGGTCCACGATGAGGAACGGAGTTATATACTAACTGTTGTGACGAGCGAACTTGTGGGTAAGTCGAAGAAAAAATTCGTGAAAATCGGGGATTCACAATCGCAGAACTGAGTGCCTTTTCCCCCTTAAATTTTCCCAACAGTTTTGTACGAGGTTGTTACTGAACATTTAGGTTACCATCAATTTTATTCACAATGGGTCCCAGAACTTCTTACTGAAGACCGTAAAACAAAGAGAATGGAATCGGCACTACCTTTTCTGATATGTTACGACGTTGAAGGTGAAGACTTCTACAGGCATGTCGTAACAGGTAATGTTGAGACGAAAAGACAGTTAATGCAGTGGAGTGCCTAACTCGCCCACGAGGAAACTTTTAAGTGCCGTCAAACTTTTTTTGCGAGAAAAGTCATGGTCACTGTCATTTGGGACTAGAAAGGTGTTCTTCTTGTAGACCTTATGCCCGATGAGGAGCTGCAGCACTATGTTACAGCATGGCTTAATTTACAGGCGGCAAAGTTTCATGATGATAAATGTCTCAATCTTAATGGTAAATATGTATAAAACTAGCTGAAAGTAGAAGCTCTAAGTTGTATATAATAAAAACCTCTTCGTGTATTGGTGTTTTCGTTTAGTAACCAAACGGAACTTACTTTAGGAGTGACCCTCGTATATAATAACCGCAAATATTAACGTTTTAAATTACATCACTGAAAAGTATTCGCGCGGTGCTGGAAACATATCAAAGATGTAATCAAAGTAAGAAAACTTGTATTATTGAAACTAAATTAAGTAATATAACAAAACAATTATTTTAAAATTACTGTTTGATATGTTAGTTGTGTAAAATCTAATGCAGCTTTAATATCAGTTTTTTTTCCTAAAATGCGTCCGCAACGATATAATGGTAAAAGGAGACGGATTATGCATGGACGAGCTGAGATTTTTTTGTAATCTACCTAGCCGTGAAGACAAAGAGGGTATTGAAAAAAATATTCTACATAAAGTCGTTCAACATACATTACTTGTACCAATGTTTCTGAAATAACTTCCGAAAATAATAATCAGTAATAGTTTTCAAGTTATCATCTGAAGAAAATCGCTAACAACGTAACAAAAATCTTTATATTTCAACATACCTTGGTCAGAATACTTATAAAAGTTGACAATACTTGACTTGAATCATTGCATCATTCCTTACTACTTTTATCAGGTATTATAATTAAAGCGTAAATCTAAAAATAAAACTTTGCTGATTAAATTAAAAACGGATACCGCAAAATTAAAACACCGCCTAACGCTATACTTATGCGACAGTACACAAGAATTTGCTATAAACGACAAATGAAAATTCGTTAATCGAATTTCTTGTAAATAAAGTTTAAAGATACATACTAAATTATACACAAAAAAATATGCTAAGTCATTTAATTTATGCACATGAGAAAATTATACGAGGGTGATTTGAGGGAAGGCAAGACTCATCTATTAGTTGGCATTATTTTGGTATTATTAACAAGTATACCATGTTTTTAGATCGCTATTTAAATTTTCACTATCATCTGACATTTAGTTTGAATTGATAAAATAGCTATAACTGGTGCAATTCAATATTTGTTCTTTAAGAAGATGACCATAGCTGAGATATTGATGAAAATGCAGCAAACATTGGGCAACGATGCTCCTTCAAAGGTCACGATTTATCGCTGAGTTGCTCGCTTTAATCGTGGTGACATGAGTTTCGAAGATGAAACACATCCTGGACTACCAAAACGTGTTACCATCCAGGAAATGTAAGAAAAAGTTCAAGATGTTATGTTATTAGGCCGGTCATCTATTCAAGGAACATGTTCGCTACATTTGTCTGCGATACGTCGTTACGTTTTGCAACGTGTTAGTTTAAACAGAGACTCGTACCTCACTCAAACATGTAGCGAACAAGCTACGACATGTCTAGCACAAGTCTTTTGCAACAGTGTATGCGTTAATTTCGAGCGACTTGTCGCGTGTATGCAGTCAGTTTTCAAAGCTCTTGCTTGGTTAAACGTTGATATATCAAAAATTTCGCATTCCTATCAATATGAGGGACGATCCGACTTTTAATAATATTAAATTTGTAAATACAGAAGCAAGATATGAAAGTGTTAGTGTGACTATACAGTGGAAAATTATTTAAAATTCAAAAATTTCGCTGGATCACTCATTTCATATCAATGACAGCTTCTTAATATACTGCGATGTTTATGCGCTATTGAATATGGATGTATCCAAAATCTTCGCTTTTTTTAATAAAACTTGTATCTCGTGTTCTTCTGCGTACCAGCAACAGATGCAACAACACATCATTATCCGACGACATTGCTCGCGCAAATGAATGAATTTACGCAATTTGTCTGTTGAAAAGTGTTGTAAACATGTCGAATCAAAAATGTCGTTGACATGTACCTTGAATGGACGAGCGGCCTTACGTGACCGAAAAGTGAAAGTGGAGGAGATTGCCAAGACTGTGGATATGTCTATTGACTGTCTACTCCCTGCCAGGTGCGTGTCGCGTTTACTGAATATAAATAACAATTTTAAGTTTCTTAATTTCAATCCATTTAAGTTTTTGAATCGCTTTGTTACGATTGATGGAATTTGGCCCCACTTACTATGTGCTACAATCGATACGGTAATCTCAGCAGTAGAGGCATGGTGGATTTCCGCTGAAGAAGGTCAAGACGTTTCCTTCAACTGGAAAGGTCATGACCACGATATTTTCGAATTCAAAGGAGATACTTCTTATCGGCTATCTTGCAAGGGGTCTAACTATCAACGGGACATATTATGTTACCCTTCAAGACAAAATGAAAGTTGCCATTACCGAAAAAATTCTCTCGAAAGAAAATGCTATTCCATCATGACAATGCACTGTCACATACTAGTCGCACTGTTCAGGGAAAAACTGGATGAATTACGATTCCAGGTTTTGACCCAACTACCCTGTTCACTGGATCTAGCCCACTCAGAATTCCACTTATTTCCAAAACTCAAGTTGATTCTCGTCGGAAGGAAATTTAAGACAGAAAAATAAGTTATTGGAAAAATTGAGCAGTATTTTGACGACCTTGATGCTAATGATTATAAAACTCGTAAAAACTTAAAATAGTCATGTAAAAAAAATGTAAAAAAAGTTTT
The DNA here is from genome assembly GCA_935421215.2 of Melolontha melolontha. NCBI lineage: Eukaryota > Metazoa > Arthropoda > Insecta > Coleoptera > Scarabaeidae > Melolontha > Melolontha melolontha. The sequence continues at coordinate 104,064,897 of OW285235.1, forward strand.
TATGCAGCTTATCATCTTCAACTCCTAATGAAGTTGGAAATGTGTATACCGTTTAGCATAAAGCAGGGATGCTCAGACTTTTAGGGATTGCGATCTACCATAAAACATTTAGGTGACAAACGATTGATACGTACGACTACCGACTACTAGGAGTAGCCTGGTTACAATTAAAAAAAACAGATTTATGAAAATGATTTATTGCAATTACTTATAATATATAAATACAAAGTATCTAAATTTTTGCTGCACAAACATAGCAAGTCATGTTTGAAGTATTTCTCAGCGCACTGCAGCTCACTTTCCCGTCCACTATTGTTAAGCACAATTTAATAATTATTTATGCACCGAGTGAATAAAGTAATCCTTTTTTTCACGAGTAGGAAAATTTGATCACACGAGCCGTAGGCAATTCCTACAAGTAGAAAAAAGTTGCTTTACCCATAAGTTTCTTACAAATTTTGTTCTACGTCCGTAGATTTAAATAAATTCGATAAAACCTTTATTATTTTATAAAGGTAATATTAAAAGTACAATTGTGGACATTATTAATTTGAAGTGAAGAAGAAGCTACATTAGTATTAGTATGCCGCTCAAGCTTTCTTCATTGTCATTCTCCATGGCTAATAATAAGTAACACTCTTTTTAACTAGCCAAAAAAAAACAAGTTCTTATGATCGGAAACAAATGTTTGACAGTTTATTGGAGGAACGATTAACATGAGAGCGAAGCGTTCAAAGTTTACTTTGCATGAACGATTTTATAATTGCGTTAAAAAATGAAACGTTACGGCACTTTTTTTAATGCAAAAGCGTGAAAATATGAACCGCTACGCACTTTTTTAACGATTTTTGATAGATTCATGAATCATACATTTTATGAATGCAAGTTAATGAAAAAAAAACTAAATTAAAACGGACGTAGAAAAAATTGATTTACCTCACTGGACAGTCATATGGGGTCAAATTTTCAATTTCACTTTTCACAGCCGTTTCTTCCTGTGCTGATATATTCGCAGTTTGATGCACCCATTGAAGTCCTATTGGGCGATAATACCTCTTGGAGCCAGGTTGTGCATTTTTCCGTATAATGTCTGTGGTTTTTTCATCGATCAACTGGAGCGGAACCAAGGATGTCGTAAAAATACTTTCATCTGCACGTGGTGCATCTTGACTTTGCTGTTTATACGCGGTGTATCCTGAACTGCCGTCAAAACACCACTTACACGATAAAAAGTAATGAACTATCTCGTGCTTCAACCGAAATACACTTTAAAATGCTTTCACAAGTGTTATTCAATAAATTTTGCAAGGGTACTTCACACTTTTTTTCGGAGATTTAAATTTTCGATGGATAAAAAAGTTTTTTCCTTTCTAGAACTCTATAATATGGCGGATACGAATTATGTCCGTGCTGGTTAGCTCCACTTCTTAATGTGTGTACTGTTTCTTGGTCAAATTTTCAAAAATTAGAAGTGCCACGACTTCATCTAATGAATAACTTGACTGTTCATTTCCTGGAGACCACCAATGAGTTAAAATTCGCTTCGATAGTGAAGGGGTTGTTGTGGTCATTTTGTCGAGAAGCTGTGTGCCAGCTGGATCACCGCTTTTTCTTAGCTTAGTTGATGTTGCAAAAGCTAATTCGGTAATCGACGTATCTTTTCTAAACAGTTGGGTTTTTCGACGTTTAACTACCACAAAGTCATTCGATGGTCGGCCCCCGCCAGTAGAAGAAGGACCAAGAATACAAAGAAGAACCGCATTAGGAAACTTTATTTCTTCTTACAACCAGGCAGGCGCGGCTCGTGATGACGTATTTGGGAGTGCATGTACAATGATGGGAGTGCTTCGTGTATTCTCGTGTACTAACTGTAGCGTTTTCTTAGTAAACACCGAAAACACACGAGGCACTCGCATCATTGTACATGCACTCCCAAATATGTCATCACGAGCCGCGCCTGCAATCAGGCGCAAAATTTTGCCAAGAAGCGATTGTTCGTTCTCTGCGCACTTTTCCAATTTAGATAATAGGGAGAAAAAAGATTCTCTGGTAAAATTCGCAAGAGTATTTGTTGTAATTTCGTCACCATTTGTTTGAAAATGCTCTTTCAGGAAATCAAAAACTCGATTTTTTCGCAATTCCATGTATTCTTCGTGACATTTCATAATCTTTCCATGCAGGACCATACGTGTGATTGGCCGATTCGTCATGGCCACAACACGGCAATTTGAAAAGAAAAACTCAAAGCACAAGAAACTTGGAAAGTTACAACTGGAAACACCGATATAAGTCTCATGACATTTCCCAAGACAAAGCTCTGTGAAATGTTTTTATTTACCCATAACTCGCAACCTTTTACAGGTTCTAGCACATTCAGGCGCAAATAGATATATGTATTTTCACTATATTTAAAACTCATTAAGGAACAATAATATCTTGAGCACATTCCGTCCTAAGTTTTACCTAATTTATAAGAAAAATACATATAATTCTGAGCAAACAGACAAATTTCTAATACCTTTAATCGCACTAAATGATACTATTGAGATAGCACTTTCATTTATAGTCATAGAACAGTTATATCTGCAAAGAATTTTTCTGGACAAAGCCAGAAATCTGAAGAATTTATAACATTAAAATTGCATTATTTAAAAGATGTGATCTAATGTTATAAGAATATCTTATCACAATTTTGCTACGATTTGGAAAACTTGAAATTGTCAATTTCGATAACGTATATCAGATCCTATACATAAGTTTTACCTTCTGTCAGATCATCCTCGTATTATTATAAAGATGTACTTTGTAACATAACATGAAATTAGTTTATTAGAGTATATACGGTGATTATTAAAAGATAAGGAAATATATTCGGAAACATTAAAGTTTTATTGAGGTATTATGCACATTATTAAGATGGCTTGGTTAACCTATAACATTAAAATGTAAAAAATTGCGATTTAGTAATATGTAACAATTAATTTTATCCATGGTATTATGTAGCAATAAAAGTACATTGAGCCAGAGATTCCTGTGTTACAATAATTATATTATTTAAAAGCATTCGTATCTGCTTTAGCATGATGTCATGGAATTTACGCTCTGATATCTCCTGCAATAAACTGTATAGAGTTAAAAATAGATTAGTTTATCGGAGAAGAAAATGTTTACGATGGCTATGTGTTATGCGAACAAGGATGTATGTACTATGATATATAAAATAAATAAACACGGTAAAGAGATTCGTGTGTAATATCCGAACAAAAGTGAAAATTTATAATGAAACGCAGATACAGGATTCTGTTCGTTTCAACACATAACAATCATAACGATTTTGATGAAAGCAAAATAAGTATGCCTAGTAGTTTTCTAAGACTTTACGTACTATTATCTATTTATAAACTAATTTTTTGATCAGATAATTATGTAAACACAAAACATATACAATTAATCATACAATAATTTTTAACGATTTGTAATAGTTGTAATCACTCTTTATACGCAGAAGTGTATTTTGGCCAGGTGTCTGTACGGTTAATACATAAGATGCTTACTTTAAAGAGTAGAAAATAAACTGCATTTAAATTATAAGTAATAAATAGAGCTGAGGATGTTTGCGGTACGGCAGGACCGTATGTAGTGCATCCCCACATTTAACTATTTATCTAAATATTCTCTGAAATGATTTGCCGGATCTCATAAATTAATAGAGTGATATTTTAGTATGCACTGGATATTGTTATTATACAAAATCATAATAGCCATTTGTATTTATGGATCATAAATAATAATACGCATGTATTTGTATTTGGTTGTGAATTCAATTTAAACTTAAAACGAATCGTAATATTTTAACGACAAGCCGTCCTTACAATACATGCATTCGAGACAAAGTGTGCAACTCTACGAATAACTTCCATAATTGATCGAAAATGGACATTTTGGAGCTGAAGTAAAGCCCCTATTCTTAGAAAATTTTATTACTGTCGTTAAGAACTATTATTATAAACAACAAAGGCCTTTTATTAGTGTTGAAGTTTTAGTTTCATTGAATTTCCATGTCGTAAGTAGTCAATTGTAAAGTGTTCATTCACAATATTCTAAAACAAGGTGTAAATTTAACTAAAATCCAGAAAAACACATTCTGATAATATATTACTAGATTAGAAGCTGTGTTTATTACTATTTATTATATTGTTTTTATAACCAAATGCAATAAAAGCTACGAAAACAAAAGAAACCTCGATTTATTAAAATCTTGTCACACAGCCTTTCAAAGCCTGGCAGCACATATTTTGCATATATTTTATATATACTACCTACTTGAACTAGGTGAATGAAGTTAGAAGTTATAAGTTATAACTTCTAACTTCATTATCGAATCATAGGCTATTTCAATCTCTAATATCTTCATGTAACGTAACGTAAAATATCTTGGATGTCACTATAACTATTTTTAATCCGGAGCATTGGATCTACTCATGCGCAAATTAGACATCTTGAAATGCGAGTCATTGTTCGTACATTTGAATTTATATTTCATTATCGTTCCTTTTGGGTAATTTTAGGTAAACCGGGCATCGTTATATTTTTTATTGAAATTTTGTAAACATATTAGGATGGTTTAACTTGTCGAATAACCATTTTCACTTAATTTAAGTCTTTACATTTTTGGTTTGTTGGAGAGCCATCTAGGCGAGACTCTCTTAAACTATTTGCTATAGATCGCTGTAACGTTTGGTATAATTTTAATCGTTTATAAACCCTTAATTAATCCGAATTAATTAATGAATTTTTTGTTGTGGCTTCCTCATTTGCTTTTTAATCATGTCAGGATATCCGAGTAATTATCAATCTTTTATTTCAATATCCCGTATGTATAGTGCCCGTATGTATCCCGTATAGTGCCTTTTTTGTTAATAATGACGTATCAGTTTATTCTGCTTAAATTAAAGGACCATCATTCTTGGCGTTCTCTTCTTATTAGTCCCGCTTTGAAGTAGGTCGACGAGTGTAAAACTAGAAAGTCAATTTGAGTTGATACAGTGTTAGCTGTTCTGCATGAAGGCAGGAATTGACAAATTGGCTTGTTTCATATAAATTCACTAGTGTAGTGATATTTAGTCGAGGATATTGTTCCCCGGATTTGAAAGTTTTACGTCCACGTGTTTGCTTCAGGTGAGTTCTGAGATAAGGGGACGGCCGTAATTATATCACGGCATTGTTCTCCATTTCGTTATATTACTCCACTTATTCTTTTTCTTTTTCTTTTTCTCATTTATTCAGGGCTGTTAGTATCTGCTAATAACGGCAATACAGGCGGAATTGCGTTAGACTGGTTATGCTGTGAATTCCGTAGGTGAAATCTACCAAATAGACGAGAGGTTGATTCATCCGCAGTCATTAAATCACCCGGACACAGGAAATCAGCGTAATCGGATCTAAGGATAATCTTTCACTCCAGGTGGTGCGTAGAAAGTAACATTTTTGTGACAGAGTCCCGGAAAACAATATAAATAGTGATTTTCGAAGAACGCATGGCATTCTAAAACCTGGTGTCCTACTCACCATTTTTTTTTGTTCTCTTGCCTCATTTTGTAAAATTTAACTAAGTTCATTTTCATATATTAATCGCATAATCAGTTTTCTAGTTCAAATTTTAGTAGTATCTTTTTTTAATAGTATCAATCTCGCATATCAGATTGTTTAAAGTATAGAAATTTGAGTAAACTAAATTTAGTATTTTTTTTATCAGTAACGGATTCCGATGTAATTTTAATATCTAAATTTTGTTTAAATAAATATCTTTTCCATTTATTTGGTAATCATTCACGACTATAAAATAACATTCTAGTTAATTTTTTTTTATATATCTTAAACACATTATTTTTGCATATACAGGCTGAACCTGTTTTGATTACTATCTGATTGGAGTATCCAATTATGAGAATACATTGTCAGTTAATTATTTATTGAATTATTAATTTCTATTTGTGTGTACCACATAAGTACGTATTGCATATACTGTGTGTATCGAACCTATGTAAGGTTCATTAAAGCTTTAATGAATTACCGATGCAATATCATATAGTTTAGGTACGATATTAATATTGATCAATGATATTCCAACTGTTTAATAGTATTGTGTTGCTCCATACATATACCCCTCTGGTATAATATATTCTTTTTTTTGTTTTTCTTAATTAATAAATATAGTTGTTATTGTTATGAACTCTGTTTTTTTTTATTTGATTGTCAACTTATTTGGTATTACTAATTTATCCACTTACTGCGGCAGAGTCTGTGTTCTCTGTTGGCTAAAGGAAAACATGGTGGTGCCCTTTTTTATGTAAGAACTTCTCCTCAACTCGCCTCTATAACTGAGTTAGCGCTTTAGCCAAAAGATCTCCGGGGCAACCATAAAGTTGAAGGTAAGTTTGATAGATTTAGGATAATATTTGTGGGCGGAAGTCTACTGCTCGTGGGGGCATATAGCAGTACGATAATTAAAATATTTGACAGTTTGAAATTTCATGGTTACCTTACTTAATCTTAAAATGTGTTTTTCGTGAATTAAAGCATAATATCAAAAACTTGTGTCAACATGTCATATATGGATGAAATCAGAAAAAAAAACTCTTTCTAGTGGTGTCAAAATCTGACATAGTGCCCATAAGAAATAAGAAAGTTGATGATGACCAGATAGAACCAAAACATCATATGAAAATCTCGAGTTTACCGTTAGATAGTAGATTAAAAGTGGCCTTGAGAATGTGTTTCTAGTTTTCCTCTGCAACCCCAAATGACGTGCTAAAGGTAAAACAAGAAAATGAGATTCATTCGTTTTATAAAAAAAATCTCGAATGTCATTTGACGCAGGTCCATTTTCTCTTTGGGTTCACAACAAACACAAAATTTGAGATCCCCAATGTGAGAGTCGAAAAATGAATCCGTCTGCATTACGTATACGCACTTACAGTTCAAATCAACGGATTTTACGCAATTCCGATATCGCCAAAAGAAAGTTCGGTTGGCAACGTTGCATTTGTAGTCTCCAGAACAAAGTTCTAATATTCAAAATAAGTCCGCTATGAGCAAATGAAGGACGGTTACTGTTAGTTTAGTTAGTCACAAGCATTCGGTTTCAATTTTGTGATGTTAGTAATACAAAAAATATTTTACAATAAAGGAACGAAAGAAGACGTTTAATAATGGAAGCGTATAACAGAGATGACACTATGAGAAACTTAAGCACAACGTTTGATGTAAAATACGATAGGGTTAAAAAAATTGTGAAGGTATACCAAAATAAATATAGAATTAGCCAAAACCTCAAAGGACATCGTCCTAAAAAATTTACGATTGGAGGAAACGAACAAATATATGAATGGGTGGATGAAAACTGCACCATATTAAACAAAACTTTTCGCACCAAACGGTTGGAGATATTTGAAAAAAAATGCTGTCTACAAACAGGCAAGTATTCTGTATTCCAGTATTCAGAATTGAAACATTGCCGAATTTCAAATACTTTCAGATGTTAACGCGAATTTCACTATACCGTGAAAAACACTCATGTAGTTCCAGAAAAACGAAATTGCGAAAATACTGTAGAATGGAGATACCATTATGCCTTAAAATTTATTTATAAAAAAATGTTTTTTCTGGATGAATGTGGAATTCAAATATATTCAAGAGTGAGTGACTAGGGGAAGAGCTGTTGTTGGCATAAATACGCGTAAACAAAGGAGGCAAATTCGTAGCAAAAATCTATGCAGTAATCCGAAACACCGAAGTATACAAATTTGATAAAAAGCCTTAGCATACAATGCAAATAAATTTGGCGAATTTTTAACAAATTTTCTTCAAAAGCTTTGGGACGATAATATCGAACATGTCTTTACAATCATGGAAATGTTTCATTTCATCTTACTGAACATGCAAGAAATTTGATAGTTGCTTTGGGATACGAAGCAATATTCTACCACCGTATTCTCCATTTATGAATCCGATTGAAAATTTATTTCGCCAGTGGAAAACTTTAAGTCCAATTGTACGTCTTTGATGACATTTACATGTTGCCATAACTGTATTAGAGAAACTAAAAAAGTTAGTTTGCCAAACTATATTTGAAAGCTTTTATTTCAATAATTTATATACAAATGTTATTATACGGAGTGGAAACATGGACCTTGAAAACTGTCAGTATGAACCGTATAGAAGCATTTGAAATGTGGACATACCGAAGAATGCTAAGAATTCCATGGACATCACATACAACTAATGAGGAAACTTTGAAAGGGGTACACAAAGATCGAGAACTGCTCCACATAGTAAAGATGCGAAAGACGGCTTACCTTGGTCACGTTTTGAGAAATGAAAAATATTACCTACTGCAGCTCATAATTGAAGGAAAGATAGAGGGTAAACGTGGGCTTGGCAGAAAGAAACTATAGTGGATGCGGAATATTAGGAACTGGACCGGATTAAACTTTGAACAACTCATTAGAGCTGCTGCAAATCGAGAGACCTTTGCTGAAGTGATCGCTAACCTCCGATGACGGAGAGGGCACAAAAAGAAGAAGAAATACAAATGTTATAAATTGATGATAATATAGACATTCATGGCAAATAAACACATAATTACCGTTTCAATACTCAATGTTTCTTGTATATATTTTTAACAGGGTAATAGTTACTTGCGGTGTTAAAATATAACATATCTGTCAAATGAGCCTAGTTTTGTGTCCATTCTTCCCGTTTATTTTGATTGTTTAAAACCAGTTCCTTTTAGAACTACATTGTGTTCATCATCTCGTTGCATCATTTGGTTATAATACAGAAAGGTTTCTGTAAACAGTCGAAGCAATTAATTGCTTCATTATTGACCTTTTTATAGTTGACATCTTGCAATCTTATAATTGATATCTTACCGGCAACATATATAGGACGTGTCGCCATGGATCTAGTATGACCTACAATTGGATATAACACGTTTTCTCTAGAGATGCTGATAATCGATATAATCGAAAAAGTCTGTTATTAAGTAGAACATTTGTATTTATTAAATTTAACTGCCACTTAAATATATGTAAAAAATATTTAATTACAATAGCATTACTGAACATATCGATTTTTCTTATGTATGTAAACCGGACTTTTTTTTGATAATAACGGGCTTTGTTTTGAATAATTGGATTTTGTTTTGGAGATTAGAAATGTCACACTGTCAATCGGACTTTATTTTGACGATGTCGGACTTGCTTTTGAATACAATGTAAAATCAATTGAATTGGACTGTATATTTCCAATAGATAATATCGGAAAAAAATTATTTTAGTTACTGCCTACTATTAACTAATTTTTCTTTTGCGGTAAAGGATCCTCTCTTCTGTTTGTTTAATACGCATTGAAAAACATCGACAGCCGTTTATTTTATGCGGCGCGGGTCTCACAAACACGCAGTTTCACGGAATGCAACGGCGGCTATTTGGGTTTGAAATCAGATCTACCCGCTTACAAGTGCCATAGCAAAGTTAGGAGAAATATCGTCCAATGTATCTCGATCCTCACAATCACAAGATTGATGCGGCCACTCGGTTCGCCTAATTGGGCGTACTCGGAATTCTGTACAAATAGTGGAGGGATTTCAAACTCAACGCGGCGCTACTGAGAAAAGCTATGCTTTACAATCGAATCCGCATCCTATCTGTTAGTGTGGATCTCTGTTCTTTGCCACGTTTGGAATACAGTCATCTAAAGAAGTATATTTATGGAAATACATGCTGGATTTGTATTCCAGGTATCGAATAGTAAATAAAACAGTAATTAGATAACATATTTATGCAGTTGAAATTGTTACACGTACGTGGTATCTAAACTAAAATTAATGGGAATAATATAATTTATTATCAATGAGATATGTATACCGGGTGTTCCAAAAAAATTTCCAAAAGCTAAACCTCTTTATTTATTATCTGATTTTAATAATCTATACAACAAATTAAACGGTTTCGGTTTCTACATAAAAAAATGTGAATTATCTTTTTGTCACATATAATTTACCAGAAACGTTAGTCATTTTTCCCTTTCAAATTGAATTTTTTTTTAATTTCTTTACAAAAAAAATTCTGCCGATTCCGGGAACGTAATAAAAACACATACTTGCATAAAGAAAAATGCAAGAAAATCAGAGTTTTTTGCAAACATCTCTCACCCACAGCAGGTCACGAGACAGTGAAGGCAGTTGCACAACAATTGACTAACTAAGTACATACTTTAATAAGGAAGAAAGAAAGAAAAAATTACTAAATATGAAAAATAAATACAATAAAATAAACATTATTGTGTTATTTAAAAAAGCAAAATAAAAAAAATAGAAACACTATCCTATAAATATTGCCCTAACTGGGTACAATTTCGACCAATATATAGTCTGCACCTCTTTTCTACAGAGACTATTGTATTTAATATGTTGTTGGGCGGTATTTACCGGCAAGCATTAATAATTCTATTTAGTAGATCATCTACGTTTTCAGGTTGTGTTACAGAAACAATTTCTCTAATTTGGTTCAATAGAAAGAAGTCTAAAGGGGGAGAATCTGGTGAACGGGCATCTAATAAGTCCGTTAGTGCCTGCCTATCCATCTTCGATCAAATTGTCTATTCTGTGTTTATTACATCAGTATGTGGAACAGCTCCATCTTGCTGGAACTGTAGTTGTACATATTGATTAACAGGTAATTCTTCTAAATTCTCAACTATATCTTCAAGCAACGTATGATATTGTTGTTGATTTAGGTTACCTTGAATAAAGTATGGACCAACTATTCTACTGTCTAAAATTCCACACCAAACATTTAAAGTAAAACTTCTCTGGAAATAATTTTTCAAGAACAAATCTAGGATTTTCGTAGCTCCAATACCTATGGTTGTTCCTATTAGACACGGCGTTATTGATAAAGTTGTGGATCTACCCGTAATTTATTTAAATAAAAATTGCAAAGTTGCATTCTCCACGGATAATCGTCTTCCAGTAAATGATGGATCGTTTTTGGTATGTACGGCCTTTTGTGTTTTTTCAAAATAGAATGTACGGTTGTACTGGGACATTCAACGTTGCTAGCAATCTCTCTAACGAACGTCCTGGGATTTTCTTGTACGCTCAACAAAACAGTTAAACTTAAATTGTCATCTACGGTCCGTACTCCTTTCTTTGGCTTTGTAAAAGATCTAAACATCCTCAAATTAGTTTCAAATTAGCATAATCATGCTATTATATCCGTATATCCTTTGGTTTTTGGTGTCAATAACCGGTTACGTGCTAATTTTAATATTAAATTAAATAATAAATAAACATATAAACTACAGTACGGCCTCTATAATCCGAACACGCCTTAATACGAACAACTAATAATCCGAACAACAGATATTTGAAATTATAATCCGAACAACGCCTATTTAATCCGAACATCGAACTAATTCCTGTTGCGTAAATAGGGCAATCATGGGTGTTAATGTTTTCTAAGATTTTCTTTGTTTAGGTTTTTTAGTCACTAGACCGTTGACTGTTGACTGACCGTTACTTTTTCGATAAAAGAAAAAAATGAGCTTATTAACGATTTAAATGCTGGCCATACAGTGACTGCTTTATCATTAAAGTACAAAGTGGGAAAATCAACGATTTGCGACGTCAAAAAGAATAAAGAAAAAATTTTATAATATGGCGCCACATCCAGTTCTTTATCCAATAAGCATAAAACGTTAAAAGTGAGTGCATATCCCGACATTGATAAAGCGGTTATACCTGGTTTATCCAGGAAAGATCTAGAGGTATGTAGCAAAATGAATGACTTATATCTATGTACGTAAAACATAAATTATTCCAGGTGTTCCAATATCGGGAGAAATTTTACGTGAAAAGGCCAAATTCTTTTATGACCAAACTCACAGTAATGATAATTTTAAAGCTAGTTCCGGATGGTTTGATAAATTTAAACAGAGGTATTGACAATTGTCAGTTACAGGAGAAAAATTGTCTAGTGATGAGGCAGCTGTAGAGCCATTTAAAAATTTTCTTCAAAATAAAATCGAGGAAATGCTGTTGTGTCATGACCAAATTTACAATGCAGACGAAAGCGGACTTTTATATAAATTACTTCCTCAGAAAATACTTGCTCACCAAGCGTAAGTATCAGCTCCAGGCAGAAAAATGAGTAAGCGATGAATTACATTTATGCCTTGCTCTAATGTTTCTGGAACGCATAAAATGAGATTGTTAGTTCTGGGCAAATCTCAAAAACCAAGGGCTTTTGGAAATGAATCACTACCAGTGATGTACCAAGGACAGAAAAAGGCCTGGGTTACCAAAGAAATTTTTAAGTATTGGTTTTATGACGATTTTATTCCGGCAGCTCGAAAAAGAATGCAGCAGCTGAATTTAGACGCAAAAGCACTGTTAATTTTAGACAACGCACTAGGACACTCAGAAGATTTATGTTCAGATGATAAAAAAATTCGTGTAATGTTTTTGCCGCCAAATGTAACACCGCTAGTGCAACCAATGGACCAAAATGTAATTCAAGCAATCAAGTTGCATTATACAAAAAAGAACTTTTAAAACGGATTGTTTCTTCTGAAGAAGTAGATCTTTCCGCAGAACTTAAAAAAGTTAACCTAAAAGATGTTGTAATAGGATTGGTAAGAGCCTGGGAAAATGTAAGACCAGAACTCATTAAAAAATATTGGAGTAAACTTCTAATGCATAATGATGATGTTGACGATGGAGGTTGGAGTGAAGATGATAATCTTCCACTGCCTCAATGGAAGAACAAGATAAAATGGAGTTACAGGGTACAGAGAAACAAAAAGAGGAAGTTACCGCGCTGATGAATCACATTTCTGGCAATGTTACTAGACAAGAAATTGTTGACTGGGCCGTCGGACAAACAGAATCATCTGAATGTATGAACGATATGGATATTTTGGAGCATGTTCAAGATGAATCGAGCTCTGATGAAGAAGAAACGATGCCAAGATATGTAAAGCACACAGGTGCCGTCAAAAGTTTCGAAACTTGTTTGAAGTGGACTCAGGAAAATAGTGAATCAGAACATCACATTCTAATTCTATCTGAAATGAAAAAAAGAGCTCAAAAGGCAGAAGAAGTAAGCATTAAACAGAGCAAAATTACTGAATTTTTCTCATTCTCTTAGCATTAGCATTAATTTACTTGTTTAGATTTATATATTTATATAGATATATATATATATATATATATATATATATATATATATATATATATTTAGTGTTTATAAGAATTTTATTTTTCTTATTTATTTTATTGGCCGTGTCTTAATATTAAAAATAATAGACTTTTTATTGGTTTAGCGACCTTTTATTGAATTATGATGTTTCGACTTTTATTATTTTTCAGTCTTTTTCAAGTAACTGGAACAAGAATTAATGCAATGCATGTTCTCATTGCATTAATTCTTGTTCCAGTTACTTGAAAAGGACTGAAAAATAATAAAAGTCGAAACGTCGTAGAATAAAACATCATAATTCAATAAAAGGTCGCTAAACCAATAAAAAGTCTATTATTTTTAATATATATATATATATATATATATATATATATATATATATATATATATATATATAGCTTTATATTTATTATATTTATATGTATATACTATGTTATACATATAAATGTATCTACTTCTAATATCTAAGAAAACACATATGTGGTAGTAGTGTAATTACTTTTTTATTTGAAAATAAAAGTCTTTCTTGCAAGAATGATAAAATTCATAGATAATAGGGTATATAACGCTAAGAAATAAGAAATTAAACTTCTAGTTTCAAAAATTCTTTTATTGTAAATACACTACAATACTGTTTCGCCATACAATGGCTTCATCAGGTGGATGAAATACTACTAGTATTTCATCCACCATCACATCAAGTGTATTTACAATAAAATAATTTTTGAAACTAGAAGTTTAATTACTTATTTCTTAGCGTTATAATGAAGTTTCAACAAGTATCTCCTTCGTCAATTAACTATTTAAATATTTAAAAAGAAGGTATATGCCTATTTTTGATTAATTTTCGATAATCCGAACATTTCTAAAATCCAGATCAATCAGTGCAATTATTAGTTCCGTTTAAAGAGGTCATACAACAAATAATAGGTTTTGGATATAGTAAATATATAAATTAAAAATTTTCATCTTACTAGTACTCTGAAAGACTGATACTTTTTCTCGTCTTTCTCAAAACTATGGAAACAGTACCTGGACGGTTATCGCATCAAGCCCTTCAATCTTAAGTTGTCAAGTGACCATCACTTAACTTTTAAATAAGATAATTAAAATTTATTAAGGTAAAAAAAATTAAAATAGAAAAAACTTGCCAATTTTATGACATACATAAATAATTTCAAAATTTGAGTAGTTAGCAATACACTATGACATTTGAAATCCATTTAATTTGTGAATTTTTAATGAATATTTTATACTTACTAAATTTAATGCAGAATGTATGAGAATTTTTCATGTACTCCACCTGAAATTAAAAAAAAAATATATGAAAATACCGTAAATAATTTACTTTTCCATTAAAGTTTATGAAATTTGAAGAATCCCGCAAATAAAATAAACTACAGGTCGTATCAGGAAATATTTCAGTTGTATATTTTCAATGACATACAATATTCTAAATATAAACCATCTACTTTAATGACAATTTATTTATGATTATTACTGTTTAATTGGCTTCGTTGGCATTTGATTATCCGATTTATATATTTTTTTACGTTTGAATTTAATATGAAATTTCAATTGATAACTCTTGATAAACTAAATTGCACTAGATAGTGTTGCCAGAAACTTTATATCTCATGCTCCACCAAGACTTGAAAAATACCTACTTTTTTCCTACGCTACCAAAAAATCTACAGTACGGGCAAAATAAACTCACTGGAATTTTAAAATTTTAAAATTAGCGGCATTGTTTCTTTTGTACGAGGGACAGTCGAGAAATTTCGGGAATCTGACAACGCTGCTTAGTTTGATAAATAATGCACAATGCAAATGTGCAATGTGCATCCGACTGCCAAAATATCAGTCAGTTTGTGCAGAGCACAGTGTTAAAATTTGCTAATCTAATTGAAAATGGAGTTAATTCGTGAAAATGTTCGCGCTTTGATTTATTATGTTTTCAGTTGTGGTTTAATTCAATATCAGTGCAAAGAACGTTTAATTTCTGCGTTTTTAGATGAAGTGTCATCAAAGACACATATATCGGTAGTTTTAAGAATTCAAGAGTGGTGGACCATGAAAGGGGACGGTGTTCTGCAACATCTGTTGTTACGGAAAATATCGATGCTGTACGTCGAATGATTGAAGCAGATCGTCGTATGATGAGCTGCAGGCATACTTGCACATTTATAGGACCTCGATACATTCAATTTTGCATACCCATTTAGCAATGAGAAAACTTTGTTCTCGTTAGATACCGCATAATCTTTCCACGAGCCAGAAAGACGATAGCATGGTGCAAAGCAGTGCTGAAAAATTCAATCACGGATCTTCTAAACATGTCTGTAACATCATTGCAGGTGATTAATCAAGGATATAATCTTACGAACCGGAAAGAAAGCAACAATCGCCAGACTGGGTGTTTCAAAATGAACATCTGCCAACAAAAGTTGTTTGCTCGGAAAGCACTTCTAGATAATTGATATTCGTATTTCATAGCAAAATCTGGCCGTGTTGCTACAATTATTCTGGAGAATAAGCGAACTGTAAATGTGAAATAGTATACAGCAATTTTCTTGACCGAAGTTAATGATAAATGGCGAAATGGCAACCCTAAATCATCCTTAATCATGATAATGCTACTCTCCACAGCGAAGTAAAGGTATCTGACTTGGCTCAAAGTGTTTTTTCATGTTTCCGACAATCAAAGAAAATGCGAAGTCATCGTTTTCCTGTCCAGAAGAGGCAATCACTTAATTCAAGTCACACATTTTGAGAACGACGACTTCAGAATGGCGTAAGTGTTTTAATGATTGGTATGAAGGAATGAAAATGTGCATAGAATTTAATGTTTAATATTTCGAAAAATAATATGTCCTTCATAGTTTCTCACGAAATTTTCCGACTGTTCATCGTATATGTGTTTGTTTATCTATTATATCTATATCATAAAAAAAGGCCTTGTTATTGTGTTGTCAATTGAAATATTTACATATATTATTATAACAGGCTAAAGTCATTACCACCAGTCAGAAATGACAAATATCAAGAAGGGTAAACAATATAGCCAATATTACATTGATACCAATATATACTTGACATAGGGGAAGGGACTGATAAGCAAGTAAAATTTATCTTGAATGAAACGGCTATAATTCCAACTTTTGGTTCTACTCTTGAAATAGTTTTTTACCGAGAAAACAAAAATGGTGAAATAGAGACACGGGACCAGTTAATTGTTCTTGGTTTTCCAAATGTTTTAATTAAAATTCTATAGTTTCGGAATTTGTATTACTAATTTTTCCAGGAATTAATTTTCTTTTATTTGGGTTCATTATAAATGCAATATGTTAACTAAAAATAATTTTTATATGTAAATGTACTTTAGAGATTTTCATACAAGAAATTTTTTAAAGAACCACTGGCGCTCACTTAAAAATTAATTTCTTAATGGACACTAACAACAAGTAAAATGCATTAAAACGGAAAAAAAATATGAACGTTATGTAAATAAGCGATTCCAAAACATCGAGGCTTTGCTAAGGTGTTTATTCATTATCATTACGTTATTTGGAACTTAAGAACTGCTAATACTAATAGTACAACCTAATAGATGACACCACGATTAGTAATATTTTAAAAAGTGTGATTAGTTTTTATTCGTATTCAATAGGTTCACTATAAAAAATATGAAAACTAATTATTTTATTGCAGAATCCTAATTTCCCTACAAACTAACGATCTTAAAATATCATTCTTTACGTCCTTACGTTGCTCAAAATATGCTATATGTAGGGAATAATCTCTACGTCTAGCTACATTGCACTAGGCTAAAACAGTATGCTTATCTATAATGTTCGTATGTGGTACTATATGCCCCCACGAGCTTATAGTAGTAGTCTTACGCCTACGTACTTACCGCAATACCTACTTAGGATTTATCAATTTACCCCAATAACATGATTTCCCGAAGATCTTATACTAAAGAACCCAACTCAGTTTTAGAGGCGAGCGGTAGGGAGATTTCTTAATTTTTTATGTAGGCGCCACCATGATTATACTCTTTAGCCGTTACAGTGAATATAGAGACTGCCGATGCTAAATTGACTAAATCAAAGCTATCTACGTATACACCCACAAAACAATAAATGTAAAACAACAATATAGGATTTATTAAGAACCCATAAACAACAAACAAAAAGAAACGGTACACCAGAATGTCAAAATATTTGTTACGCCAACTTTGCTATACGCAACAATAAGATAATAAATGTAAAACAGCAAAATTTAATGAATAGAATGAACAACTATATATAAAATATTGACCAATGAGATAATTAGTGATATTACTTTTCAATAAAATAAAGTGATGCCCGGTCATGAGTAAAAGACTCACCCAGTATAATAATTGAAATAAATGAACTAAAACGTAGACAATCAATTGAATAATATGTGAAATTAAATATATGCAAATAAATCAGCCTGTTCGGGCAAAATAGATTTAATTTTGTATTTTTAGTTTTATTTAGATGTAGGTATATTTATGCTAATATATTTAATCCTAGTTTTAAATTGTAAATATTATATATTGTATATAGAAAAGGTCTTGGAGTTCAGATACCTTTAATATTGTTAATTACTTTAGGACTGGTCAGATATTACATTTCTTCATTGTCTTATTTTCTACAGTCATAAAAACTATTTATTTTATTACAGGCACAACCCTCTGGTTAATCCATCCATTATGTAAATAATGTATTTGAATAAGCATAAATATAATAGAATAAGTTTTATTGTACATATTTCCTGTTATATATTATTATAATAGGTTCAAGAATTTAGTTCGAGACGATTCTGCGAAGTATATTGTTATCTCTGTGCATTGTATATTTATTACTTTAAGAGGTATTTTATTTTCTATAATTAAGGGTCTCCGGCCTATATTGTTTATTTTAATACATTTATGACGTTGGAAACTACAGCATATACTTTTCTTGGAAGAAAGGTAAACATAATGTTATGGAAATTTCCGTATACTCTATTCATTGTTTTCTCCCTCTCTTAGACTGGCGGGGACAAAACTTTCTTGCCGAAAAATAAGGGAATGAAGAAACAGTTCCAAACAAGATCTCTTAGAGCTCACTACAGTTACAAGTACGATCTCTTCGAATTAAAGCTTAGGTCTCAGTGATCTAACAAACAGTTCCTACTAAGATCTCAGTGATCTAAATAGGAACAAATATTATTTATTAGCCAGTTTTCTCGGTCTTTAGTATTAAGACCAGATACTGCATTTATTTAACGGAAGTCCAAGATTAAACTTGTAAATATATTAGTGTAATACAAAAAGTATTGTATTATTTCAACACATACTTCGGTCTACACATACCGACTTCCTTCAAACCAGGAGGAAAAAACACAGCCGTTTTAGATAAATTCTAAAAATATTTAATAAAAAATAAGGTCAACGTATTAAAATGATTTGATCAATAATTATAAACAACTAAATTAAATAAGAATCTTAATCAAGAAATTGCATAAATAATTCATCTAAGATCTCGGATAAATCTCACATCGAGATTGGTACACACTGTATATGCAACAATTATTATATAAAACACACTATTAAATATTTAATAGCGTCAATTCCAAATTACTAAAATTTGTACAAAATAAATCTATAAAGATTTGTACAAACTGTATATGCAGAAAATATATTAATTATCTTACAAAAGTAACTGTACACTAATTTCAGCTATAATAAAAAAAATATATTACACAAATTAATTCAATAATTATTTTTCCACCCAATATATGCGGAAATGATATTATGTAACCAGAAAAATAAATTAAATAATGAATTGGTTAAATGTTTTTCACAAAGAAAATGCAAAAGGCAATTCTATAATTAATTTTATGACTTCTGAAATGTATATCCTCAAATTAGATTTTTTTAAATGATATATAAAAAAATGCAATTGTAAGGATACTTAATTGACAATTACCCAATTTAACAGAACTATAACTTCGATTGTCTGACTTAGACAAACAAATCATGTACTTAACAATTAAGTATTAGGAATACAGACAAACAAATTAATTAATTAATCGAAAATGATATATTTTTTATATACAAAATGGTAGACACGTTTCGTCCTGATGAGACGAATAATTTTATCGTAGTCTTCAATATTATAAGCAAAGATAATTACTACCTTTTAATCCAAGCATGTGAGGTACAGAAAAAAAATGCTATCTCGTGGTCCAGCACAATTACTACCTTAGGAGATTTCTAAATGATGGATAAATTGAATAGGTCTAATTCCGTCCTAGATGGAATTTTTTCTTAGGAAGTTATAGCCTTTGCTATAACTTGCTAAAAAAATATAAGAAACAGAATACCCTAATTAGGGAAACAATACCTTTACACCAGACTCTCGTGTATCGTAACTCACCTCGATCATTAAATTAGATGTTATAAAATGGAAAACAACGCCAATAACTTCCTCGTCGTTTTACATTACCCAGTGAAATTAGACTCCGCAATTGCGAACATATTCCATGTTTTAATTAAAATTCTACTAGTCAGATTAATTCACAATCCTGGAAGAATGAAGTCTTAACCACTACTTCTGAACGAGAGAACTAAGGGCGAGAGTCTTCGTGTACGCATTTTTATAACATTTCATGACGTGCTTCGTAAAGACAATTAATCACAGAGGGAGACCTCATCGAAAAATATATTTAAAAAGAATCTCTTAATTACCACATTAAATTCGAATCTAAAAAGTGAATCGAAGGCCAAGATAACCCTATTACGAAATCACAAAGATTTCCAATTAGATATCGTTAATAAGAGATAATCTCCCAATTAACAAACCATGCTAGATACCAAATAATGTACTCAAAAGATGTCGCTTTATTTCCGGACACAACAAATAATTTCCAAATAAATAAAATGGAACTGTCAAAAATTCTCATAATTAATTATAATCCATTCTAATTAGAAGTTCTTCATTAAAATCGACGTTTATAATTTCATAAAACAAAAAACACACATACGCATATTCCAAGTCTATGTAAGATATCTAAGGCGCATGTACTGTTATTGTCAAATTGATTTCACTTAAATTTAAATGGTAAACAAACCCATAAAGAAAAGAAAAGGATGTAATTAACTAGGAAACCCGTACAAAATGACTAATTGAAACACTGGTAAATGAGAAGACAATATCCAACCTTTTTTTTAATTAACACATGTTGCAGATAACCCAACTTTTTTTTAATTAACACATGTTGCAGATAACCCACGCTAGCAATTGATGGAAGAATACAAAACATAGGTAAACTATACTTGTACATAGTACGATGGTATATATAACAGAGAACTAAACGTTGAAAGGACAATAGGATGCTCAAAGATCATATACTATAGCTACCAGATATAACTAACGTTCTAATCAAGTACGTAAATTAACAATTAACTAATAATTCCACAATTAGGTCGTTACAAGAACTACATTATTCTAGATAGTAAAAAGCAAGAACAAAAACGTTATTGAAGGGCCCTAATAAGGGTGTAAAGTATTCCTATTAATAGTAGCAACGGTGGAAGTAGGAAAAAAAAAATAGCGAACCTTTCAGGAAGATACATAGTCGTTCAAAAATAACTTGTAAACAGAATTAAAAATCAACGTAAGGTTAGACTAAGAATTTAATGAGCACAATAGTTTAGCAATAATTGTAGAAGAAACTGAAAATAGACAGAGGTCGAAATCGACGTATAACAGTGGGTCCGTTATAGCCTAAAAAATTACTAGTTTTTTACAAAATAAGCTGCATTGTCCGGAGGACGTTTAAAGCTATGGAAGTCCTCTGTCTGACCAGTAGAAAGAAACTTAGGTGCCTAATAATATATCATTAGTAGCAGTACTATTATTTAAGAGTAGATGGTGGCACGAGATAGTACTTTTCACATTGAAGTTCACGAGGTAAGAAATGCAGTGGCGCATGCGTGGAAGTAAGTTCGAGTGGTGTTGTTTTGATAATTGGATTTATTTACATTCTTACCTTTATACAGTGAAAGTTGAACATTGTATACCCAAAAGCATTCCAGTGAACTTAAAGTTGAATGCAACAGTTATATTGCAATTTATGTAATCCAAAAACAAAAATAATAATTGATATCAAACTTTCAATTATGTTCATTTAATCTAAATATATGTATATATATAATAGCAAAGCAGTGCCGGGTTTAGCTAATATACATTATTTTCGGTATTTTAATAGAGTTGTTATAGCAGCAAATTAGGGAAATACATATTGTAATTATTATTTGTTTATTAAATATTTATTAATACTGTTTTAAATATTAAATAAAGTTAATTAAAAATTCGTGAACATTTACATCCATCCCGGAACGTGTGGATGCATTTCGCTCTTATTAGAGCTCGTCAGCACACGATATCCTGGAGATAGACATGACATTTCACTTCTATACTTTGTGTATATATATATATATATATATACAGGTGTCCAGAAAGGGTAGGGGGTATTTGTAAATTTAATTAAAAAAAACACTACAAAAAACATAAAAATTTTTTTTATTTTTAATCTCTAGACAAAGTTTTGAAAAATTAAGGGCCAAAGATTATGTTGTTCAAATGTTGACCCTCGCGCTGCTGGCCCTGCTCTAACCGAACACAGAAACTAGCTGCCGCGCGTCTATACGCATCTTTCTGGAAACAGCGGCCGTGTCCAAATGTCAAATGGAGTAGAGTTCGTGGTTTGTTTGCATACACTTTTTTAAGGTATCCCCATAAGAAATAATCATTTAAGTGAAAGTTCGCTTCGTCACTAAACAGAATGTTGGAAAACGTTGAAGCATTTCGTTTGCAAAATTCAGCCAGAGAGGATAGTCGGTAACGTTCAGGTTTTGAGTAAAATGAATTTTGTAAGCTGAAAGTTGTAAATCTTGCTTCAGAATCTTGCGCAACGACGATTTTTTAATGTTAATTTCTTGGACTACGTTTGCGAACTGATTGAGACGAACTTTCACGCACTGAAACTCTCACTTCTTCAATCGTTTATTGGCTTTGAAAAGATCGCGGGCGACCTTGATTGACAATTTTTGCAGTCGAACCGGTATTTTCAAACATTCGAATCCACTTTCTGATGATATCGTCCTTCGGTGCATTCCGTAAGTTAAATTCTGCACGAAATAAACTTTGAGCTGTGACTATCGAATCACCATTGCGATAATAGGCGTGTACGCAAAAAAAAGCGCGATTGTCTTCCGAGTACACTTCAATGGCTACTATATCTCCAAACAGCAGTGCAACAACCTATTCTTACTTCGCCCCTCCAAACTGCGCCGTTGCATGAGCGGCGCAGATACAAGTACCCCCTACCCTTTCTGGACACTTGGTAGTTAACATTTTGAACTTGCAGTGCAACAACCTATTCTTACTTCGCCCCTCCAAACTGCGCCGTTGCATGAGCGGCGCAGATACAAGTACACCCTACCCTTTCTGGACACTTGGTAGTTAACATTTTGAACTTGTATATGTGTCGATTTTGAACTTACTACAAATGAGAATTAATGACTATTAGATCTCATTTCTACATGCAAATGTCGCCTAATGTGTTGCGTTAATTACTACAATTTTACAAATTAAGTTTGTATCAGTATGCAGAACGCAACATGTCGCAACGTCAATCTTCCTGGTTTTTAGGATAATTAAAAATTCGCCAAAAGCCACATCCATCCCGGAACGTGTGGATCCATTTCGCTCTTATTAGAGTTCGTCAGCGCACGATATCCGAGAGATACATGACTTTTCACTTCTATACTTCGTATATATATAGTTAACATTTTGAACTTACTGCAAATGAGAGTTAATGACTATTAAATATCATTGCGTTCTGCATACTGGTACAAACTTAGTTTGTCAAATGCTAGTAATTAGCGCAACACATTAGGCGGCATTTGCATGTAGAAATGAGATTTAATAGTCACTAATTCTCATTTGCAGTAAGTTCAAAATATTAAATAAAGCGTTAAAATAATATATAACAATGTAATTCATGATATATTTAATATTTTGTTAAAAGAATAAACCATAAAAATTATGTGAAAATGACGTAAATATTATGAATTTCATTATTGATTAATCATCCTTAATAAATGCACGACAAATAATTAATTCCAATGGCTGTCAATAAAAGTACCACCGGAAAATTATTAAACAATTTCTGTACGCGCCACGCTTCTTTAATATTCGTTATCTTCGTTGTTCGCGACAACAATTGAAACACAAATAAACATCGTCATCAGAGGGAGATCAATTGAAAAACCGCAGTGTTCGTATTGTTTCGTGCGTGTCATTCAACGTAATAATACCGAGAATATTACAATTAACATACTTAAATAATTAGCCGTTCCGCTAATGAATTTCAGTATACATACGACTACATATAGTATATAATACATATGTATGATGTTGGTCTCAAGGTCAAACATAGTGAGAGAAAAAGGACAATCACATAACAGTAACGATAACTACATAAAATCTTAAAGTCAAAGAGAAGGATGTATGTGTGTATAATTGGCAAAATTATAATAAACCTTTACGCTAATTCATTATTTAAGTTTTAATATATATATATATATATATATATATATATATATATATATATATATATATATATATACAGTTTGCCTACAAATTAATGTCTCCCCGTAGTCACGGTTAAATCTCTTAGGGTAAAGGCTTATATTGTCGCTTTCAAATACGTAAACGCTTTTAATATGAATAAAATTGCCTTTGTGTAACACAAAACAAATTGAAAAGGAAACTAACTAGTCACAAACTCCTACGTATTCGTCACGGTTAAAATCCACATACCGGGCTGGAAAATATTGTAGGAAGGTGCCCGTTAAAATACGCATTGTTGCAACATTTGCTTGCTATAACAGAGATATTAATAGAAGTAAGAATGGGGGGGGGGGGGGGGGGGGTAGTTCGATACACCTATACAGATGGGACTCAGTAATAGCCCTATTACTAGTTAGGGAAGACGATTGCACATCTTAACTTGTACTTTATAGGCTGATATAGAATACACTGTTTCTCTTATTGATTACGAATTATCTACACCAACCACACGTCCAAGCTGAATGGTATTTAGTTCTAAATCATTATTTAAGGGATTAACATTTACGATGTAATGAGTTGCCAATTTGTATTTTGTTAATAAATATTTGTGTATTAGATTACGCTGTTATATAGAGCAATGTATTATTAAGTAAATATACAATAAAAATAGACTACTAGTAAATTTGTCTACTTTGTAAATTTCCTAGTATGACTTCACTTGACTAATACACAAAGTATAGTACCTAGCTAATAAAAAGTAAATTGTTAAGTAACATATACAGCTTACTTGAATAAAAAGTGTTTACAATAATATATCTGCTTTAAGTAAGTACGTGAAATATGTGTCGGTAAGTAGGTTCAAATATATAGATACTAATACACACATTCACCCTAATAATTTACTCTAAATTTAATATGCATAGAGTAAATACAGTTTTTGTCCTCGTACATTTACTCGGTATAGTGTAATTTTTTAACACTGGACCTTATTAAAAAGTACACTACATTTTACAGTTTGGTGTCGGGTAGATATTTAACACTATGAAGTGTAGGACACACATTCTCTAGTGTAAAATATTTACTCTAATTTTTTACTGTGCGCGATTCTATGTGTTAGCTTTACTATGCCCAATCTACGACGTTTTGATTAGTGGTTTTACCTATTGATGATGACAGCTTAGTTGTCGAAATACGTATTTAGGATACGATTAATAATTGTGGTAAGGGGTTTTATACCTTCTTTGAGTTTTTACTTAACCACAGTCTCCAAAGAAAGACGTAAAATACCAGCTTATTTTTGTAATTAAACTAATTGCGAATATTTTTTATTTATAAATATTAGTTTTACATTTATTTTTAAATAATGATTGTTCGGACCTGTCAGTCGTATCTATACATATAATCACACTCGTGCCCAACAGTCAACTACTTGGAGTTATCTAATAATAATAATGGTTTATTAAGTGACTACCTGTACAACCAAATATAAAAATTATAAAGAAATTAACAAAATAAGAAAATTGAAATAAATAAAAATGAAAAATAAAAAATAGTTTAATCCTCGAATCAAAGAAAATGCGGGATAAAAAACAATCTGCCAATTACTTTTTTCAATAAACTAGGACGAATTTATAATATGTATTAATTTCTAATTTTTAATTGTGATTCAACTTATTCAAATCACACATATTTTATAAAAAAATATATAAAAAATGAAAACGAACTATGTATAAATTTATGTCGCTTGACTCGCTTGAAATGAATATCTTGACTTATTTTATTGTAACCTACAAGGGAATAATAGAATTCGAGACGGTTTAAAATATGTTTGCTTTGAATCTTTATTTTCATGTGAATTTATACAATAGGTGAAAATAATGAAGAAGACGTCAGTTGAGATAACACCTACTATTTTTTCCCGCAAGGTTACTTAGAGTTTAAGAAGATGCTTTGTGAGAATACAAAAAATATAAAAATAAAACCAAAAAGTTGAATGCACGGAAATATTATTTATTTTATTATTTTGTTTCAGATTTTTTAACTTTGTGTTTATATTTCCTTATTTCTACTTGATTTAATCGTATAATCTTATCACGACAACGTATGAAAAATAGAAAGATGCAATTACATATATAGAACATGGATCCAAAAAAATGTGAGTTACGACGCGAACCCCAAAATTAGAAACCTCCAGAAAATTGTATTATGTGCCGCCTATAGATTCAAAAGTGTATTAAAAATAGCGCTATTGAATTTACACGCAAACGCACGCTGCAATGTTTACGTTTATAAAAACTCTAGAAGATAACATTGCTTAGACAGCTTTGTATGCAACCTCGTGTGTACGAAAGTCAGCTGTTAAAAATTTAAACTAGTGTGTGAATTTTAAAAGAAGATGTAAGATGTGTGCTTTACGGGGCATTTTACATCCAATGTGGTAACAATCCACCTTTAATTGCAGACATAAATATAAATAATATCGAACGTACAGATGTAACGATCGACAACCGACTGAAATTGTTTCTGTATTTAAAGCGGTCCGACAATAACATAAAGAGTAGGGGTATTTATTTTTTAAGATATAGTTGGTCGCACAGTGTTGTGATAATATTTTATAAATATCTTTGTCATTTTTTTTCTCGCTTATGACAGGGAATTTTGGAAATATATTTTGGATTTAAATATATATGCTTATATATATA